>CM077557.1:44096967-45296967 GCA_039657345.1 Stephania japonica | reverse complement strand
AATGATTGACCTTGCCATTCGGTTATATAATGAATGGAGGTAGGGGATATTATGGTTGTTGACCTTGCCATTCATGGATGAAATAGACAGAGGTAGGAGACAATTATATTAAGATTTGAGTAGATTTGTCAATGCTATGCTACAATATATTTATAGAATGAAAGAGAATGAGAGACCAATATCATAGATTATTGGAGACATCAAAAGATAAATTGTATCTTTTGAAAAATCTCACCTATGGACAGGCTTGGTAGATTCAGATTAAATGGAATGAGAAGAATGAAACAGTAACTTGGTTATGTTTATTCTTCAAGATAAAGTTACAAGAAGCTTTGTGCTAGTATTATGGTGGTGTAACCACATATACTAGACAAGCGAAGAATGAAAAAGCTAAGGAACGGGAATTATAATGGAATAATAAATTCCATTACTTTACGAAATTGTTGGTAAACTATATGTTTCCTTTAATTTCTAGGACGAAATTGTGGCTAAATTGGGGAGAATGTAACGACCCGTTACCTTAAGCACGTGATTAATGCTAATCTCAATCTTAATTAATCAGAGTTAGGCTCATAGTTAAGCCTGGTTTGTCTTGATTAATGCGTGAGTGGAATAGGTGATGCATTATGTTTGTATGATGTGTATTAGTAAATACAATGGAACCAAATAAATAATGAAACACCTAAATACCATGTGTGGGTCATAAGGGCACACATGAGACGCAAGACAGCATTGACGCCCGAGTATGCTAGTTGGCGAGAATTACATGCATAGACGTATTTATAGGCATATAAATATATTTATATTATATATATATATATATATTTAAATGGAAATAATGGGTATTACATGACGTGCGGGTCATGAAGTGACATGTGAGGTCGATATGAGACACGCATAGGTCATTAGAACACATGTATGGTGACTGGACTCGATGGCGTGCACATGAAGTGAAAAAAATCAAGAAAACACATCTGGAAAATAACCAGCACGCTGGACAGTATGGTAAATGGGATAAGCTTAGAGAATCCTCGAGATGACGTGATACATATCTCGAGGAAATGGTTTTAACCGTATCTCTCTGGATATATATATAAGTCGAGTAAGAGTTGGACAACGAAGATGAGAGGGAGCCGTGGAGGAGGAGAACTCGAGAAAGAGCTCGTGGGCTGAAGGAGCTCAAGAACAGCGAGGCCACGACGTCAAGGTAAGTGTGGTTCATTGTTGTTGTCGTGGTTGTTGTTGTTAAGTTATTGTTGTAGTTGTTGTTGTTATGATTTCGGCTATGGTGCATAGTGATCCGTTATGGTTAGAATCATGCACACATGTTGTAAGTCCTCATGTGAAGCCCTCTATGAGGTTGCAAGATGTTTGGAGGTCATTTGGATTAAATCCCATGATATCGATCTTCACTGGTATGTTGTAGCACAGTTGTCAAGCGCGTTGGGCACTGGACAAAGAAAAATAGTGAAAAACTGTTTTAAGTTAAGTGATTTGACGTAAGCTTTAAGGTTGGTTTGAGGGTTTCAATTGATAAATATTAAACCTGAATTGATACTAAAAGGTATGGTATAGGTGTTCGGGCGTTAGGAAACGTGAGGGAACCCCAAAAAGCTAGGGAAACTGGAGAAAAACCTTAGGAAAGCTCAGGACAGGTAAGTGGGACTCGTACTTTTTATCAATTACGCAATATAAACTAGTAATATTAGAGCATGTAGTATTCAGGACTGGGAATGGGTCAATGTACCATAATTTGGTTTTGTTTTATAAAACTATTTTTGAAATGAAAATGAATTCTGAAAGAGGTTTGGCGGGACGAATTGGCCTAGAGTTTGGAACTGTGGTGAAGTGGCTACCCATCACCATGCCCCATATGACTTTGGAATGTCCTAACTAATGTTTTTCATTTGAGTTGGCGGCTCATCAGTCATAAACTAATTAGATGAGCAGTGATTGGTTTAGTGACGATGAGGGAGTGCGACTCCATATTTTATGAGTTAGCGGCATATCGATGGAATTGGTCAGATGCCTAGTGATCGGTTCCTAATGATGTGGAAATGCGACTCAAATTGATGCTGAAATTGAAAATACAGGTCACGGTACATTGCAATGAACCGATGAATTTGCATCTGTTATATATTGTTTATATTGATTAAATGTTCCCTTAGATATGCATCGGTGCATGTTGTTATTTATTATTCTTGATATTAATTGATAGTTGATAATTGTTATGAGAGTCACTTACTGAGCATGTAAGAGCTCACCCACCTTAACATTTTTAGGTTACGAATGAATGGTGGAATTCAAAAAAAGGGAGAAGATTTTGAGTCTAATATCTTCTCTGCGATGTAATGTATTTACTATTAATATATATTGTAATGGAACATATTTTGTAATAATCAGGGGGTGAAAATAAGACATCACTACTGATGTTCATGCCGGTATTGTTATTTTATATTTATCGAAAAAGTTCTGAATTTTTTCGCTATGTTTATTTTGTTTATTCTGTTTATTTGTTTCGATAAAAGATATACAGGTTTGTTAACAGGATTTGGTACAAGGCTGTGGGCTCTAATTAGGTTCGATCTGGTTTATTAGGGCTTAATTAGGGGTTCAAGCCAAGTATTGCCCTAATGAAATTAGGGGATGCTACAATTTTGCCTAGCGCGCTAGGGACCGAAAAACTAGATTTTTGACTAAGTGTTTGACAGGAATTTTCGACAAATTAACAAACCAAACCCACTTAATTAACCTTAAAATACTAGAAATCAATCTCAAGAGACATGGGACTGTGGTTTAGAGTCAAGGACTAGTCAGGGTTAGATCAGGTATTTTTAGGGTTTTCAGAGTGCGGTTTAAGGTACATAAAACCCAACTGAACGACACTGCTATATTTACTTATTATCATTTGAGCAGTATTTTCCTTGTTAATTCCATTATGTTGTTTCTGGGGTGGTTGAGTTACTCCCACCTATGTATATGTGGTGTATTGTGGGGCTTACTAGTTTGTAGTGTGTGTTACTTGGGCTCGGTGAATGGCAACCCAGGTAGGTTTGGGTCTGTGTGTTTATTATATGCAATTGGCTAATACCGTTAAAATGACAGGTGATGTGAACTATAGGGCACCCACAGACGGGATCCTGGTCTGAAGTACAAACTTAGTCTGCTAGGTCAGCCACCTATTTTGTAATTCTCTGGTGTTATGTATCCATGTGATAAACTTTATACAGTTGTCTGTATTTTTCTTCATATTGCGCATGCTTATTTAACACGATCTTTGGATATCTGTTTATTTACTTATAAATGCACAACGGATTTCCTTGGGATTTTACTTACTGGGCTCGTCACCTAGCTCTTGTGATGGCTTGAGTACAGATCCTTGTACCAATAGGGGTAAGGGGGTCATAGGCGACTACATCTAACTTACCTACTGTCAAGGACCTACTTGTACGTGTTGATTGGTATTTTTGGTATTTTGTTTAATTTTGAGTTACGGGGAGACAATATCACTGGGTACGTGTACATATATACTATTGACAGTTGGTCACTTATATACGTAGTACTTACTGGGTTTTTCACTATAGGTTTATAAATCTTTTATCATGATAATTGACTTAATTATGCTCTGTTAGTTATTCAAGACTTCCGCTATATAAATTAACTTAGTAATAACTTGCAACTCTTAAGGTAATTCATTAAATACAATAAAAAATAGTCTATAAGATGGAGTTGCCAGTGAGAGTTAGTCGACGTAGTGACGTGGTAGGTGTCGCCTAGCTTGCGAGCAGGGAGCAACGGGCCATGTGGCGATCTTAGAATTTGAGGTCGTTACACGCAATTAGGCTAGCTATGCTCTATGAAAATAAATGTTGGGCGGTTAAGCAACAACAATTACATAAAATGAACGTAGGAGAAATGAGCATACTTAGATGGATGTGTGGTAAAACTCGTAAAGATAGGATAAGAAACATATAAATTCAAAGACAAGAAGGAGTAGCACCAATTGACTCAAAAATTAGGGAAGGGCGGTTGCGGTGGTTTAGTCACTTGCAAAGACAACCTACAGATGCCCCCCTAGAAAACTTGACTTAATATGAACTAAAGAAATTTGACGAGGTAGGGGAAGACCTAAGTTAACTTGGGATGCATTAATTAGGATAGATTTAAATGGTTTGAAAAGCTCACCATCAATTGCATTAAATCGAGTACAATGGAAGAGTTTGATCTATATAACCGACCCCAATTAATTTAGGACTGGGGCTATGTTGTTGTTGTATTAAAAAAGTATTTTAAATACTTGATACGTGGGTCGTTTGGGTTTAAGTTTTTAAATACAAATTCAAGCTCATTCCAAACAAGCGGGCTAAGCTGGTACCCAAATTTGTGAACAAGTTTAGACTTTTTTTGTAACCATTAAATCAATTTTCATTCATCTAGCTCACTATAATTGATTTTTTAAAATTGAAATAGAAATCTTATTAATCGTCAATGACTCGATACAGAACCAGACATATAATAAATTGCCCTAATAAAAATGCATTAATCTCGCTAACCCTATTTGTTGAAAATAAACTCTACTATAGTTGATGTTACATGTGCTTACATTAATTATAAGAGCTAAGTCCAAGCTCTGGGTTTTTTTTTAACTTTAGTAGGAGTCAACCACGACCTCATTTGATTAATAATATATTGTGTTCAAGCCTTTCGAGTCCAAAAATAATAGAGCTTGGCTAAGTGCCCCCACTGTTTACTTTGTGCACCCCACCGTTTACTTAGTGCATCCCAAAAAAGTCAAACTTAAACCCTACTACAAAATGACCCTTATGTCCCCCACTATGATTAGTGCACCCCACTACACTTTCCTCCCGTTTTGTGCACTCAATCATCATCCTTTCATATAGTCTCTTCTTGTGATTTATAGGCATCATCGAGCGGTTCGGCTTCGTAAGTCCGAATCTCTTGTTGGAGAGTCGGTCAGACCCACCAAACCTCTAGTTGAAGAGTCGATCACAACGTACCAAACCTTTAATTGGAGAGTCGGTCGAAACCCACCGAACCTTTAAGTCAGTAATTGTCAACTAAATCTCACCAAAGAGGTTTGGTTGGACAACGCCGAACCTAGAGGATAAGTTTCAGTCATATGTCGTAGAACCTAAAATAGATGTCTCAACTAAAGTTTTGGAGTTGGGTGTTTCGGTTCAGATGAAGGGGTATTTTGGTAAAAATGAGGGGTGCACTTATAAATTGAAATTTGAATTTGAAGTGTCATGCATAATCGAGGTGCTAAACAGTGGGGTGCACTTATCCGGGCTCAAATAACATTGTATTCAACCTCATTTGCTTGTGGACGTACACATATTATTTTCCGAAAAATGATAATATAACACACTCTCAACGCACACTTTAGGCTAGGGATGGGCATCGGTTTCCACAAAACTGTCCAAATTGCGTGGTCTGGTCTGGTTTTTTAAAATCGCGATTTGAGAGTGGTATAGAAAACTTGAAAACCGCAATTCCACGGTTTGATGGTGGTTTTCATTTATAGAAAATCGTAGTTCACCAAAGCACAAAACCACTCCCAAATTTGGAATGAAATGAAATAGAGTTGAAGCTTTTTCACGATGTTTTAACTTTTGAAATGAACTTGGACTCATAATTTTGATTGAGTTCATGTGTTTCATTGTGTTTTTGATGGATGGTCATTTGTGGACATGTGTGTTTGTTGTATGTTTTGTAGATAGACATATATAGACTTGTATGGAATGCATGGCGGATCCGCATTATAAGTGCCCTGGGCTGCCCAGGGCAACTTTGGAAAAAATGTGTTGCATATATATATATATATATAGATTATTACCCATGTATTTAGGAGTTTAGAGGTTTAAAGAGATCAACCCACCCCATAAAATGTTAAAACACAAACAAAACTTTAGTAGCCCACCCATGTATTTAGGAGTTTACAACATCTTTCTAATATTTTTTTTAATCACTCCAAGTTACTGATGTTTTTGTTACATCGACCATATTTTATTTGGTTTGATGTGCTATGCATTTGCTTGTGCTTGACTTCTTTTTTTTTTTTTTTTTTCCTTTTAATTTTAATCAACCATGTTAACAACTTAATCTATTTAGAATCAAATCGAAAAACATAAAATGTATATATGACAATAACACTCCTTTAATTTACCACGCAATAAAGCTCATATTTCGAGGTAACCACATAAACATCTGCAAGTCATTACGTATTCATTGTAGTACCTTTGACTATGTTTTCTTTTTTGTCAAAATCACTCGGAATCTAAATTATCTGACTACTCAAGATTCGCCCTAAGTCATACACTATATTAGTGGGAGGAGCTCCCAATGTTGGCATTGTCATTCATCGGATTCGAATTCGAGTCACTAATTAAGAGACAACAACTCACTTCTAGTTGTGACAATCAATAGTTGGTACCATTAACTATATTTTCACATTAATTACAAAAATGATTTAATATACTTATTTATTTTAGCCCAGGGCAACTGAAATTCCTAGATCCGCCCATGGAATGTATTATTCATATTATTTTTTTTTGTTGAAAATGTGTCGTAGGAAAATCGCAAAATCAAACCGACCAAACTGCGGTCGGTTTGGTTGTTATTTTAAGGGTTCGCGGTTTGATGGTAGTTTGTAAAACGGTCAAACCGTGAATCTCCAGTTTAGTGGCGGTTTAAGAGTTTTCACTACCAAACCGCGGTCTACCCACCCCTACTTTTTTTTTGGTAGGATGTCCACCCCTACTTTTGGCGCACACCCTTGTCTTTTAACCATTTATGATTATTTCTTATCTTCCCATACGTGGGCCTACATCAAACAAAATACTATAAATCACTAAAAGACAAAGGTGTGCGTTCAAAGTGTACGTTGATAGTGTGTTAGATTATCATTTTCCTTATTTTCCCGTCTGGGATTAGCTTCTATCATAATCTCATATTCATGTGTGTTGTGCTGCGGCAAGTCCCTGTTGTTCCTCTTTGCGTTGTGTGGAAGCATTCCATGCCGCGTACGAGTTTTGGTCATCTTTAATCATTTTGGAGATATAAAGGTTGGTTGCCACTTGCCCTTGCCTTGTTCCATACCTTACTGTTCCTGTGATTCCAAATCCCCAAATTATCATCATACAAATTTCAGCTATTTCAGCAGCTCCTTTACTTTTCACAGCTGAGAATAGCTCGTTTGTTGTAGGTCTGAGTTCGGGTGACCACCATCCTCTAGTGCCACAACATGAACAAGTTAGATCAATTTGTAACGTTCCCTCGCTACACCAATCTTGATCTTAGTGGTAAGCAATCCCTCAACACTCTCCAATTCAGCTGTTTGACGAGTAATGCATCTCTTTCATTGAATGTGTCATTAATTAAATCTGCATCCATCTCGATTGATGAAAAGTCTGTGGACTGTGATGGGGAAATTGATGAATTGAGGATTGAGATTGAGAGGGGTTTTGGGTGTTTGAGAGATTGATTGATTAAAATGGAGAGAATTTAACGAAATTATGGAATAGAGAAATCTTATTCATGAGATTTTCGTACAACTTACAGAGATATATAGATTGATGTCCTAAAAATATTCTATATCATTTGTCAAGTTCTAGACTTGGCTAGTAACACAAACAACGTTATATTCAACACATTCTAAACTAGGAAACTAGACAAATTAGAGAATATATAGAATATTTGGAGAGCTTCCAATACTCCCCCTCAAGTAGGATCCAAAGGATTGATGTAGCCAAGCTTGCATAATAGCCGCTGAAATTGGGAAGGTGACAAGACTTTGGTGAAAACATCTGCAAGCTAATCAGTAGTGCACACATAATGAGTAGCAATAAGCTTGGATTGAACTTCTTGTCAAATGCAGTGACAATCCACCTCAATATGTTTAGTACATTCATGAAATATGGGGTTTGCTGCAATATGCATGACTGCCTAGTTGTCACAAAACAATGTCATTGGAGTGACAAATGACCAACCTTGATCAGCAAGAAGACTTTTTAATGAAATCAACTCACAAGTCGTTGAGACCATAGCACGATACTCAACTTCGGCACTAGAAAGAGCAACCACATTTGCTTTTTGCTTTTTGCTTTTCCAAGATATATACTAAGTTGCCACAAAAACATGCAGTAGCTTGTAGTAGGTCGACGGTCTAGGGTATTCCCAAAATCACAACCCAATCTGAATAAGTACATCCAATGATGTTGGTGTGCCCATTTCTATTCATAGCTATCCCTCAACCTATAGATCCCTTTAAATAATGCAATATGTGTTTCACCATACATAAGTGGTAAACAGTTGGAGAATGCATATGTTGGCTAATGAGACTTACATCAAAGGCAATATCAGGCCTTATGATAGTCAAATTAATAAGCTTTCCCACAAGCTTTTGATTATAACTTGGTGAATCAAGAGCATCTCCATTTGACTTAAGCTTTATTTTACTATCTAGAGGAGTGATAGCAGGTTTAGCATGCAACATATCAGCTTCTTAGAGTACGTCTAGAATATATTTTCGCTAATTGAGGAAGAGTCGTTTGCCGGAAGTTGTCATTTTAATATTAAGAAAATACTTCAAAGAACCAAGATCCTTTATTGGAAATTGATGTTGAAGTTTCCTTTTCAATTGAGCAATGAATCATCATTGGTCTCAGTTATAATAAGATCATCAAAATAAATAAGCACCATCAATTTGTCAACCTTTTTGAGTCCTATATATAATGAAGAATCAGCAGAGCTCTTAGAGAAACCAAGAGTTTCAAGGGAAGAGCTCATTTTGGCATGCCAAGCACAGGGACTTTGCTTCAATCTATAAATAGATTTATGGAGTTGTCATACCAAATTGGGATTGCCACTTTGAGGGTGTCTAGGAGGAAGTTTCATAAATGCTTTTTCAAGATCTCGATGTAAAAAGGCATTTTTTAATCCATTTGAGATAAAGACCATCCATTATTACTAATAACAAACAAAAGGACTATGACGGTGGTCATTTTGGCAATTGGCGCAAAAGTCTTTTTGTAGTCAACTCCATATTTTTTATTGAAGCCTTGAGCCAAAATACGAGACTTGTGGCGATCCTCACATCCATCATATTTGAATTTAGTTTTGGATACCCAACGACTTCCTACAGCATGTTTACCAAAGGGAAGAGGAATGATACTAAGTATTATTTTCTACAAGAGCTTCCAAACGTCTTGAGAATAAGCTTTGTGAAAATTCTTAGGCTCGTTGACATTAGTGAGAGCATCAAGAAATGTTTTATGCAAAGATGACAACCTTTGATAGGTCAAAGCATTTAAAAGAGGGTACCTGACATAGTCGTCTAATTTTTGGGGAGGATGACGATCCAATCATGGATTACGTCGAGAAGCTAATGTATGGTTGGGTATTGGACGATTCTTGCTCATTGAAATGGGTCGAAATATCCATTGGGGTAGCATCAACAGTATTAGAAGAGTCATCAATTGACACTCAGTAGATGAAGAATTCTCATTTGGAACTTGCGATGGTGCATTAGGCTTACCATGCCAGGGAGCTGAGTTTTCATGACAAGACTCAACACTAGGTAAAGGAAGTAATTCAGTTATTATCTGCCCATGATTAGAACTCTCGAAATATGGCCTTGTCTCAACAAATCAAACATCCCTAGTGACAAAGAGTTTCTTAGTGACAAAGAGTTTCTTAGCACTTTTAGCCCTTCTTTATTTGTGAATATATTAAGAATATGCACCTCACAGCTTGAGGATTAAGTTTGTCTCGCCGAATCACTAGAAAATGCACAAAACAAGTGCATCCAGAAAACTTCAAATGGGGTACATTTGGTTCTTTTTCTTGCAAAACTTCAATTGGACATCAAAAATCCAACACACGGTTGGGCAAGCGGTTAACAAGATATATAAGGAAATGTAAGAATGTCATACGAGTCCAAAGACTTTAGAACATTCATTTGAAGAATTATTAAGATGGAAAAGAAGGAACATAAAGAACCTCATATTCAATAGTATCTGAGACAAGTTTGATTTTTCTCTTACCTTTGATAGGAACACCTTTCCCATTTGCTACAAAAAAAAAAAAAAAAAAGGGATGGAGTAGAGCAAGGGGTGAAGCCACAAATATTAGAAAGATTATTTGACACATGATCAGTGGCACCATAATCTATAATCCATAAATCATGCAAATTACTAATTTCTAATGCAGTCATAAAGGCAGTTAAGATACCTTGGCTAGTTTCAATGTTTGCATCAGAGAAAAAACCAGCGAATTTACTAAGAAGTGCAGCTAACCCATCAACTCCATCATAGACCGCTTCCTTTCCATTCTTTGTTTGTAGATAACTTGCAAAGTCATTCAATAAAGCAATAGGATTAGAGTGAAAAGAATCAGCAGTATGAGCAACCAAGTTAACCTTTGAAGTAGTGACGCTACTCTTATCTCCGTTTTTCTTATCTTTCCCGAATTTTGGTCTTATCTCTGGGTGAACTGAAGATTCTATCACTAGTTCATATAATGTCCAATAGCGTTGCAGTGTTTGCATTTGAGATATGAATGCTTGCCTTTTTAAGGCTTTTTTCCTGACATTGATAAGCTAGATAGGCATGAGCTTATGTGTTGTTTGTAGCATTACGAGGCATAACCTTTTGACGTACTTCTTCCCATTGGATAGTTGCATATACACTTTTTAAGGAAGTTCAGCATTCATTAAAATATGACACCTTAAATCCTCAAAAGTCAGGACCAAGGCTCGCCAACAATTGTGAAATCTAATCTTCTTATGTCCGTTTTCGCAGGACAATCGGATTAGTAGTAGGAGGTCGATAAACTTCCAATTCATTCCACATACTCTTTAAACTTCTCAATAAACTTACAAATGATTTTTCATTCTGACAAAGACTTACAATGTCTCATTGAATTTGGAAAATCTGAGCAAAGTTGCTTTGGTTGTTGTACATGTGTCGAACAGCTTCCCAGAGGTCTAACTAGGGGTGGAAACAAGTGTCCGAACTCATATTTTCTTGTTCGTTTAAAAAACAGGTACGGGTCCAGACAAAATTTTCAGAAAAAAGGGGTACCCGTTTAGCTATTAATTCGCATTATATTTTATTTATTTATTGTTATATTTTAAAAATTGCATGATGTTTGTTTTCTAATTCACCAATGATGATGTTTTTACGTAGAAACTTGCAAGACTTGAATTTTGAATATATATATTATGTTTTTTTTTTTGAAATGGAATGTATGGTAACATAAAAATCATGCATTTTGTAAATAATTAGGTGAAAAAATAATTTTATTATATTGAAAAAGGGGTCCAGACAAAAAGCGGGTCTTGTATGTTTTATAACCATACAGGTCCGAACAAAAAAGTGTCCGTTTCAAAAACGGGTACGGGTCTAGACACTATTTTTAGTCATTATTAAGAGGGGATATCCGGACCCGTACCCGTCCGGACCCTTTTTTGCCACCCTTAAGGAAGATTCATAGTAGCTGAAGATTTCAACAAGCTTACGCTCCATGGAATTGAGAATCAAAGATATAAAATATTGGTCTTTCAACAACCAAGCTTCATACTCCAAAGAATTAACATTCGGAGCTTTTTCCTTGCTATTGACAAAACCCAATTTTGATCTTCTGCCAAGAGCAATAGTAACTTCCCTCAAACAAGGAAGATAATTGAACTCATTCAACAATACCAAACTCAGTTTTATAGAGGTATTGATATCCCCATCAACAACAACACTAGATGAAGTAACAGTCATCTCCTTCGAAGATGTACTTACAGTAGCACTCCTGTCAGCCATGACAAAAATTTTAAAAAGCAGAACACAAAAAGTTCACTGTTATGATACCATAACGAAATTATGGAATAGAGAAATCTTATTCATGAGAGTCTTGTACAACTTACAGAGAAATATAGATTGATTGTTGCATCAATCTACCTAAAAATACGCTATACGATTTGTCAAGTTCTAGACTTGCCTACGTACACAAACAATGCTATATTCAACACATCCAAACTAGGAATCTTAAAACAAGTAAGGAAACTAGATAAATTATAGAATATACAAAATATTTGGACGCTTCCAATAGAATTTAACAACGATTGATTGAAGAAGAAAGTGTGAGTGATCTCTCTTTAAATCCTATAAATATTTCAAAAAAAAATCCTAGAAGTAACAGGTGCACACTTTTGAGTTTGGTTTCTTCATAAATTTAATATCTTTGAGTTTTGACACATCATCTCATTGCGGCGTGGCCTTAATTACCCCTCTTATGTTCTGAGGCGCTTTCTTTTTCTCTTCTTGGGACAAATCTTGGTTGATCAAAGAGACTTTCTTCCTTTTCCTCAGCCATGCATTGTAGCCACAGTGTCCTTTTTTTTAGCTGTCTCGCTGTTTCAAGACAGACTTGATTGTCCCTTTGAATAATATCTATTCTCCTTATGTCTCCTTTCTTAGACTTTTATGGTGTCAACCATCTCATTTGCAATGTAATACATCTGTCTCAAAAATTATAAATACAAATCTATCTTAATTTTTTTAGCCTTCTTAATCATCTCTGGTTCTTAGTGCTGATAGATCCTGCAATATTAGTAGGCAAATTATGTACTTTTTTTCTTTTTATTGTCATATAGTTGGAGCTGATTCTCTGTTCTAAATTTTTATAGTCAATCTTGGAAATTGTTCCATTTTATTTACTTTCTTTGATCTGCTCTAAAACAAAAGGTATAGTCGATTATTCATTGATGTATAGAAATAGAAGTGCTTTGCTTTCTCATTAGTTTATAGCACTAATCCCTTCACAGCATATCCTAGTGTTTGGTATGTAATATCTCTCCATTTGTTTTCTTTGCGTCTGCTGAAAGTTTTCTTTTGAAAAAAGGGATGAAAATGTGAGAATCAAACTCTTGCAGTAATCTTGCTCTTAGATTCCGTACCTTATGTCGCTCCATTTTATTTTTTTTTGGATAATTGTGTGTGTCGGGACGTTTTTTTGGCCCCTTCCTACTTAGGTTAGATCGATTCCCAATTTCCCATGAGAATTAGTCAGGTGCCCCAACCTCACGACTCGGTGGAAACCAACATATTTTGAGTTGGATGGCAACCTCGATCCCATGACCTCTCGGTCACCAAACACATCTCAACAATTTCACCATTGTAGCCATTTCATTTGGGATTGTTGCCCCATTTTCCCATTGCCCTTTGAAATTAAATTCTTGAATTTACTTGGGATTGTTGCTTTGTTATGTCGATAAAACTTTTTCACAGTATAAACTTAGAGGCAATTTTCACTGTTGTTGTTGCCTATGTCAATTGTGTGGCATAATTGTTTTTAATCCTCCATGTGTAATGTTTCCAATGCAGCAAAAATTTGTAAGAAATTTTCTCCTTCAAAGGAACCTCTATTTTGTGTTTAACTTCTTTCTTCCTTTGCTTATGAGTACGAGAGGTGGTTTTGTGAAGCTTCTTTTCTTTCTTATTGTAGATCATGTAGAATGCACTCAGTCTGGAAGTTGAAAGCCTAATTGCACGACGATATGGCAAATATCATTGTTGTGGGAGGATTTGCATAAAGGTATAAGTTGTTATTTGTATTTGAAATTCAATTTTATATCAAGTTATATATATATGTTGTTTTTCAACAACAAAAAAACCTCAATTCCATATTAGTGGGGGTCGGCTACATGGATCGGACTCTTCTATTGCACTCGATTTAGTGCAATTGATGCTTTCCAAATCCTTAAAATCCTTCCTAATCAATGCATACCAAGTTAGCTTCCTAATCAATATGTTGTCTTCAAGTTGTATTCAATTGAAAAGACCATCTTATGTACCGAAATATTGTTAATTGCAATCATTTTTTGATTTGATCGGTTTTATATTAAGTGTGTTTTGCAAGATTGATATGGTGAAGTATATTGAGAGAGCCAAAAAGATGGTGTCAATCGATAAGCTTGGTCTTGTTTTTCTTTTGAGATTCATATGTCGGTAGTACACAAAACGCTTTAGTTGTAGTTAAATATCAAAGTTGAGAGAGGTTCTCCACTGTTGTGCTTTAAGCCATGTAGTTGTATCAAATTATAGTTCATTACATTTTTCGATTGTTATTGTTCATGTTCAGATTAGATTTCTTCGTTTGTCATAGATCTGTTAAATGTCAGATGAACCCAAATGTCTAATTCCTTCATATTAACTTTGTGAAATTCACGTGTGCATCGTTTGTTGGAGGTCTGAGCTTGGGTGACCACCATCCTCTAGTGCCACAACATGAACAAGTTGGATCAATTCGTAACGTACCCTCGCTCCACCAATCTTGATCTTAGTGGTGTAAGCAACCCCTCAACACTCTCCAAATCAACTGTTCGATTTTTGCTGGTATGTTTAATCAATCCCCAAAGCTTGTTCCAGTCTTCATTGAGTTTATATATTTGTGAATAAATCAGTTGCCACCCTTACAACCTGTGTGAAGAACATCATATATTCCATGCTTCGAAAAATGTCATATGATTTCATCCAAAAATCTGCTTGATGAGGAATGCATCTCTTTCATTGAATGTATCCTCAATTAAATCTGCATCCCATTCTTGATTGAATTGGTTCTGTTGTGACTTTGAAATTGTGAACAGGTCTAGACTTATTAGATCGTTTTTTGGCCTTAGCTCAGTCTCTCTCTCTTCTTCCTTGTTCACTTTGATCACCACGCATTGCAACACAGGAGGGACTATCACGCGCTTGGTAAACCGTTATGTTACTTGTTTCAGAAATTTTGTTCTTTCATGTGTTGTTTTCAGGATGATTGGGCAATGAATTGATCGGATTTTTCATTATCATTAGTGTTTTTTTTGGGTTGACGGTTGAAAGAAGGCCATAATCTCGCTTTTGGTTGCAATGAAACTGGTGGATATGTAGTTAAGCCTACCAGTCTTGAAACAAATGATTTCTAAACAGAAATAATTACACTTACTCGGGAAAATGTGGGAGGCCTCATTCTGGCAAAGCCAATTGTTCATGAGGACAGGCCAAGAGAGTGCCCATTTTGATAATTTTCGAATTTGATCTTGCGGTTACGTATTTGGGGTTCAATGATGATAGTACGATCTGGGTGGGTCTCAAAACTTGATCTTTCTTTGTGGTTTTTGTGGGTCTGTGTTAGACTGTTAGGGTTTGGGTTTTGTTGGTGATTAGTGGCGTACTTAATGGGGTTTGTGTTTATAGAAATCCAATTATAACTTTCTAAGAAGCTACTTATGAAATTCTTCAATTGTACAATTGGGTAGAGCAGACACAGTTCTCTTGAGTTTGGTTTCTTTATAGTTTTGTCGTGCTTCTTGCAGGAGATGAAGCTGCAGTTCGCCATTGATGAAAAATCTGTGGACAGTGATGGGGAAATTGATGAATTGGGGATTGAGATTGAGAGGGGTTTTGGGCATTTGAGAGATTGATTGATTAAATTGGAGAGAATTTTGAACGAGAATTGATTGAAGAAGGAAGCGTGTGAGTTTGCTCTATCTTTAAATCCTAGCTAGAAGTAACAGGTGCACTCTCTTCAGTTTGGTTTCTTGATTTGATCTATCGTTGAGTTTTGAGACATTATTATCTCATTGCAGCGTGGCTCTTATGTTCTGAGGCACTATCACTATCTTAGAGTCTCATTGCTTTTTCTGTTCTTGGGACCAAATCTCGGTTGATCAAAGAGACTTTCTACCATTTCCTCAGCCATGCCTTGTAGTCACAATGTCGTTTTTTTAGCTCTGTCTCGCCGTTTCAAGACCGACTTAACTGCCCCTATGGACTATCTTTATTCTTCTTATGTCTCTTAGACTTTTATGGTGTCAACCATCTCATTTGCAATATACTACATCTGTCTCAAGAATTATAAATACAAATCGGTCTTAAGTTTCTTAGCCTTGGATTGTCATCTCTTAATCATCTCTGGTTTTCATTGTTGATAGATCCTGCAATATTAGTGGGCAAATTATGCGCTTTTTTATTTTCATTTTCATATAGTTGGAGCTGATTCTTTGTTCTAAATTTCTTAAGTTAATCTTGGGAATTGTTCCATTTTAAGTTACTTTCTTTGATATGCTCTAAAACAAAAGTTATTGGTTAAAGTATATTCATTAATGTATAGAAATAGAAGTGCTTTGCTTTGTCATTTTCTTTGCCATGCCACTGTGCATGAGAGAATTTGTCTGCCAAAGTGAAGTAGGAGGTAAAACTGGAAATAGGAGGTAGGATCAAAACACACGGCATAAGAACTTGTTACTAAAAAAATTGTCAAAGTAGCTGTCACTATACCTGTGCAGAGCGAAATGCTGTCACTATACCTGTGCAGAGCGAACTCGATTGGGAGTTGTTGATCAAGTTCAAGAAATCAACCTGTCTGTGTTGGTTGCCATGTTTAGACCGCAAAAGTAATATTATGTACAAGTTAAGAAAATCTCTTGGGGAGTTCCTGTCCCGCTGTCCAGGTCCATTGAGCAGGGTACGTCTTCATGGATTCTGTGGCCATCATCCAGCTGATGGTTCGGCCCCTGATGGACGTCCACTCTTTTTTCCGCACTGACGTGACGAAATCATAGACGTCTTTCATACGATACAACTGGACGAAAGCGGTAGTGTCGCTGAAACAGAAATTTTGAACAGTGATTTGATTACTTACCGGAGAAGAAGAAGATCAAGAAATCAAAAAGAAATAAGAAATAAGAAATCTTGAAATAAGAAATAAGAAACTGCATAACTTTTTTCAAAAAGAAATAAGAAATCTTGAAATAATTTTACCTCAAGTCCACTGAAAACCTCTCGATCACCCACCTTTCCTCGAATAATGATCGTAACTCTCCAACACTGTAAAAGAAATTTTGTTTATATATATTAATATAAAATTATATATAATAAGCTATAAATAACATTTGTACGTACGTAATGTTCGCAGGGAATCCAGAAACAAATATGGTGCGTTGCTCTGGGGGCACGAGTATAGGCTCTGTTAACAACATAACACAAAAATTTAAATATGAATAAAAACTTAAACTAAATAATAAAATACCAAATGAACGCTTAAGTCAAAGAAAAACATTTTTTTTAATTAATAACAACTCAGTTTAATTTTACATGAAAACAATTAGATTGAAAGGATAGCAAATTTATATAAATGTTTTCTCAAGTTTTTTCAAATTCACAAAAGTAAAAGCCTTTCTCACTTAAAAAAAAGAAGAAGAAAAGCCTTTTTTTTTTTCTTGAGGTGCAGAAATATGATAGCATAAGAAGGGAATCGGGATTTTTTTTTTTTTTTTTTTTTGGGTCAAATGAAGGGAATCGATTGAGAAACTTGCATATGCTAGCTAATACTCACTATCGTGTGACATTCGAGGGACATGATTCGGTTGGCTTTTGGTGAGTCTGGGGTCTGTGGAGTGGTACCCGTGAATCCGACCCGACCTTTAAGAAAATATCTGGGCATTTTCGAACTTTGCTAAGGTTTTTAGCCCTAATCCCATGAAACAAAACTAGTTCTCTCCTCTCTTTCGACCAGCGCCGCGCAACTCCATGCTACCCACCCTGGCAGCTGCTACACCAACCCGGCTCTCCTCACCCCTTCACTTGTCTCTTTCTAAGTTCTCATCGTTGATGACTTTTACATGCCATTAGATTTTTTTTTTTTTGGCAGATACAAGATTGTGTTGCAGTTAAAGTGGAGAGATCTAGAGGGATGAGGAGCCGCTAATTAAGGTACAATGGTTCTCTTCTAGTTCTTAAGGTTGTATGATGATATGCTTAAGTGTGGAAAAAGACGCACTTTTTGTGTGTGCTTCACTTGGCTTGAACTTGAAATCACTATGGGGGCTGTATGCGGGGAATATATTTTGTTTTGAGATTGGGACGATTGATGAAACTGAAACTAAGCAAGCTGTATAAATTAGATCTCTAGATTTTTTTTTGTTGGGTAGATAGAGCTCTAGAATTCTAGACCAAGCTTGAACTCCACTCAAGGAAAAATCTTAGAACCAAGAACATGACTAAAAAAGTTTGGGTCCTCTTTGTTGGCCAAGTTGGTCTTGGTCTACGTACACTATATTTTTTGAGTTACGTTAAAGGCACCTAGCTGGGTATAAGGGCACCCCAACGTATATATTTAAGTGAAGCACATAAAAGTCATTTTCAAGGAGGATTTTAAAAAAATTATATCAATGGGGTGCCCTTATAAATAGTTGGGGTGCCTTTAGCATAACTCTATTTTTGCCTTTAAGCCCCTTATAAAATGAACGTAGCAGAAATGAGGATGCTTAGGTGGATGTGTGGTAAAACTCGTAATATAATAAAAAACACAGAAATAAAAAGAAAAGTAGGAGTAGCACCAATTGACACAAAGATTAAGAAAGGGCGGTTGCGGTGGTTTGGACACCTGCAAAGACGACATACAAATGCTCCCACTAGAAAACTTGACTCAATAGAAACTGACGAAATTCGACGAGGTAGAGGTTGACCGAAGTTAACTTGGGATGCGTTAATTAGGAGGGGCTTGAATGGCTTAGAATGCTCCATAAATTGCTCAAAATCGAGCACAATGAAAGAGTTTAATCCATGTAGCTGACCCCAATTAATTTGTGGTTGAGGCTATGTTGTTGTTGTAGTTAGCTAATTTGAGCCTTTAATTAGCCTCTTTTCATGTTAACTACGTTTAACTCACATATAGCCACATTTCTATTTTGACCATACTTAGTTGTAAGAATTTAGGGCATCGAGTTTTTTATAAGCACTCGTGAGCTAAGAGAAAAGGAAAACAAAGTAATAGTTAATGATTCTAAATTTTACAAATGAAATAGAAATAGAAAAAAAACACAAAGGGAAGAAATTTTTTTTAGAGACATGGAATAGAGGAATACTTACAGATAAATCAATCAAATCAATAGGTACTATGATTATGAGAGACCATATTGCTTGCCTTCGAAAAAACTAAAGGGGTAGGACTTTAGGAGAAAAGAGTGGGGAAATAGGAAACACATGGTTAAAGTTGTGGTACAATGACTTAGATAGAGAATGGAATGGAGTAGGGATTCTGGTGGTTAATGATTATTAGGATAAGGTCATAGAGGTTGAGACATAGATTGATCCTATTTAAATTAATTATTGGAGATGAAAAGATTAACATAGTTAGCGTTATGCTTTGGACTGCAATGTTTTCAAGGCAACAAGGTGGTGTTAGGCGTTTTAGTCCCTCATAGTCTAGGCGGCGACTAGGCACTAACCTCTTTAAGAAATAATTTAATTTATTTAAAGATCCTAAAGAGTAAGAGTACATTTTTGACCTACACATTCTCATCAACATATGTTCACCTCCACACTTTTCCACACATTTGAAATAAAAAAAATATTTTCAAAAAGATAAAATAATTAAATTAAGTTTTGAAAAATTACAGAGACATCCCTAAAAAGTTTTAAAAGTTATTTTGAGGCTCACAGTCTGCTTAATTAAGGACTAGGTTGTGGCCACTCCTTAACGCCTAATTAGATGTCTAGGCGATGCCTAGGAAACGCCTTGAAAGCACTAATGCACCCCAAATAGGATTAATTGAGAGCTTCAAACGCAATATTTGGACAATATGAATGGACTTATTCAAGTATACCTTTAGCTGTAAAGGTTTTTGTTTGAGGATATTTAAATTGGGGGGGGGGCAAGAAATGATGGGTTCGAAAGAGTTAACGAAGGATCTGGTTATGGTAATAGAAATGAAGAAGGAGAATCACTCTTAGAATTTGCTTCGGCATATGATCTTATTTTAACAAATACTAGTTTTAGGAAAGTGGAGCCTCACTTGATTGCTTTTAGTAGTGGATATAACAAGAGTCAAATAAATTTTCTCTTAACAAGACAAATTGATAAAAAAATATGTAAAAAAGTAATACCTAGTGAAGTGCTTACTAGCCAACATAAGTTAGTAATACTTGGTGTTAAGCTAAAACACCGATTTAATAGGAATAAAAGATAGATGAACACTAGAATAAAGTTGTGGGACGTAAAAAATAGTAAACAAGTAAAGATTATAGAAAAATTACTAAAGGAAAATGTTTGGAATCTTGATTTAGATGTTAATACGATGTGGTTAGAAATGAATAGTTGCATTAAGAGAGTAGCATCGAACGTGTTAGACACATCTAAATGCTTATGACCACCAAAGAAAGGAAAAAGGTGGTGAAATGAGGATGTCCAAAGAGCAATTAAGACTAAGAAAAAGATGTATAGGAAAATACCTAAGTGTCAAGATGAAAATCTCGATAATTAATATAGAAAAGTTAGAAAACAAACTAAAAAGTAGTTTGCCAAACTAGAACAAACTAAATGGAAGATCTATATACAAAGGTAATAAAAATGACGAAAAGTATATTTAGGCCTTCTTTGGTTCGTTTATACCAGCTTACAATGTTGTTCAGAGTTAACTCCTTGTAGCTTACTCCTTTGGGTTAATAATTTCATGTTTGGTTCAACTTTAAACTTGTAGGGAAGTTATAAATTTTTAAACAAAAAAAATGAATTGACATAAATACCTTTCAAACAAGAGAGAGATGCGTGTAATAAAAAGGTAATTAATAAGGGTAATTGTGTCAGCAAGCTCTTTTGGAGATAACTCCTTTAAGGGGGGTGGGGAAGATATCTCTCACGGTCTTCCTCTTCAGTGTGAGTTAGGAGATAACTTGTAGGTAAGTTAGGTAGCCAAACAAGATTAGTTCCAACTCCCTGCAAGTTATCTCCATGGAGTTAACTCCACCCCTAACCAAACAAGACATTGTGGTCTAGCATAAAAAAAACTCAAAGTTCAAGGATTAAATGATATGCTTTGCCTTTTTAGTAACAACTTAGTTTGATTTTACACGGAAACAACAAAACTGAAAAAATAGCAAATTTATACAAATGTTTTCTCTGTTTTTTAATTCACAAAAATAAAAGCCTTTTTCACTTAAATCTTTTTTCACAAGTTGTAGAAATATGCAACAAAAGAAGGGGATTAAGAAACTTGAACAAGCTTGTTATTTACTCACTCTAATGTGTTTTGCTAGTGTGTGACATTCGAGGAACAAATAAACCTAAATTTAAGGGCACATAACCCGATCACCCGATTGGATTAGGGCACATAACCTGATCACTCGACTTGGGTCAGGGCACTCGAGTCACTTGGGTAGCATGTCAGGTACATGGAGTAGAGAAAATGAGTCTGGTCATTCGAACTTAACTCTGTGGGGTTTCAAATTAGGCTCTGGTCTGTGGAATGTTACCTGTGCACCCTACCAGACCTTCTTTAAGAAAATATCGTTAACATATGGGACATTTTCGAACTTTGCTCATGGTTTGTAGCCTTAATCCCATAAAACAAAACTCGTCCTCTTCTATCTTCCAACCAACACAGTCCCACTTTATTATCCCACTTTGGCCGATGCCACACCAACCCGACTCTTCTCACCACTCACTCTTCTCTTTTTGACTCTTCCTCTCTGATGACTTTTTCATGCCATTATTTTTTATTTTTTTTTATTTTTTTTTTTTTACAGATATCAGGTGCAAAAAGACAGAGTTGTGTTGTAGTTAAGATGAGAGAACACGAGGGATGGGAAACCACTAGTTAAGGTACAATGGATCTCTTCTAGTTATGCTTATGTGCATATCATTTTCCTATTAACAGCCCATGCCTCGCCCCCCGTAAGGATGAGCATGGGGATTTCGATCCCCATCTCATCCCAACTAGCTAACCATACTTGAAAGTTGATAAAAATGAACCAAACAAGGCCTTAGAGAATGGAAAAGACACATTTTTTTTGTATGCTTCACTTGGATTGAATTTGGAATCACTGTGGAGGTTGTATGCGGGGAATAGATTATGTTTTGAGATTAGGGTGATTGAGAAAACCAAAACTAGGCAAGTTGTAGAAGTTAGACCTCTGGAATTCTTTTTTTCTTTGGGTTGATAGACGTCTAGAATTCTAACCCAAGCTTGAAATCCACTCAAGGCTAAATCCTAGACCAAAATCATGACTAAAAAAGTAATTTGGGCCCCCTTTGTTAGTCAAATTAGCCTTAGCCTATCTACGTGATTTTTTTTTTTACTTTAGTTGGTTAATTAAGCCTTTAATTAGCCTTTTTTTCCTGTTAACAACGTTTAACTTACATATAGCCACATTTTTATTTTGACCATATCTGGTTGGAAGAATTTAGCAAGAAGTTTTTTTACGAGCACTTGTGAGCTAAGTAGAAAAGGAAAACAAAATCATAAGTAATGAAACTAGATTTTTCATATGAAATAGAAAAAGATAAGGAAAACAAACAAAGAGGGAAGAAAAATTCGTTTGGTGACATGGAACATTGGAACACTTACAGAAAAGTCAATGGAATTGGTAGGTACTATGATTAGGAGAGACAATATTGCTTGCCCTCAATAAACAAAATTGGTGGGAAAAGGGTTCTCACATAGAAAAAAACATGGTTTAAGTTGTGGTACACTGACATAGATAGAAAATGCAATGGAGTATAGATTCTTGTGGATAATGATTATAAGGATAAGGTCGCAGAGGTTGAGAAATAAATTGATCCTAGTTAAATTAATTATTGGAGATGAAAAGATTAACATAGTTAGCGCCTATGCACCACAATCTTTTCAAGGTTGCAAGGTGGTGTTAGGCATTTTAGTCCAGCATACTGTAGGCGGCGATTAGGCACCATGCATAGGCGAACAAAAAAAATATTTACTTAGACTTCCTTAAAAAATAATTTAATTTATTTAGAAACCCCCAACAGTAAGAGATATTTTTGATGACCTACACATTTTCATCATATGTTCACCTCCACATTTCTTCACACATTTGAAATAAAAAATATTTTCTAAAAAATAAAATAATTTAATAAAACAACAACAACAATATAGCCTCAATCTTATATTAATTGGGGTCGGCTACATGGATCAAACTCTTCCACAGTGCTCGATTTTGTGCAATTGATGGTGAGCATTCCAAACCATTTAAGTCTCTCCTTTGGCGATGTGGTGCCTAGACGACGCCTAGGTGATGCCTAGGCGATCAAAAAAATATTTATTTAGAGGCCCTTGAATTATTATTTATTTATTTATAAGTCCTTAATTAACAATAATTTTTTATTGGTCAATATAATTCATATTCAATATGTACTTCAAGGATACTAATAAGACTTTAGGTACTTAAGTAACATTATCTATGTTAAGATTTTATAGTTTGATAGGTTTTATATCACCAAACTCAATTATAATTTGCCCTCTTCAAACTTTTAAAAATTATTTAGGACACCGCCTGCCTAGGCAACCGTATAGGTGGTTTTTCCTCAAAACGCCTAGGCGATGCTTATGCGATTGCCTTGCAATCACTAAATGCATCCCAAGTTAACTTCAATCTACCCCCTACCTCGTCGAATTTCATCAGTTTCTATTGAGTCAGTTTTCTAGTGGAAGCATTTGTAGTCCGTCTTTGCATGTGTCCAAACCACCGCAACCTCCCTTCCTTAATCTTTGTGTCAATTGGTGCTACTACTACTTTTCTTTGAATTTCTGTGTTTCTTATTCTATCTATACGAGTTTTACCACACATCCACCTAAGCATCATCATTTCTGCTACGTTCATTTTATATAATTGTTGTTGCTTTACCGTCCAACATTCACTTCCATATAGCATAGTTGGTCTAATTGCGGTCCTTTAAAATTTTCCTTTTAACTTGGTAGGGATATTTCTATCACAGATCACAGTTCTTGCTCTCCTCAGCTTGAATTCTATGTGTAACATCATTTTCAATATTGCCATCATTTTGTATGATTGGTCCTAGATACCTAAAGTGTTTCACATTAGGAACTTCTACGTCCCCTAATTGTACCACTCCATCTCTATGTCTAGTATTTCTAAACTCACAGTCCATGTATTCGGTCTTCGTCCTGCTCAACCTAAAACCCTTTTAGATTGTAGTATATTCCTCCAAAGTTCTAATTTCCTATTCACTTCATCTCTTGTTTCGTCCACTAAGACAATGTCATCTGTAAATGACATACGTCATGGTATATCCTCTTGAGTATGCCTAGTTAGTTCATCCATAACTAGAGTAAAGAGATATAGACTTAAAGCTGATCCTTGATGTAGTCCTATCGTAAAGGGAAATTCTTTTGTAGCTCCTCCAAATGTCTTTATACTCGTTACTACTCCCTTATACATATCCTTAATAGTGTCTATGTTTCTAACATAAACTCTTTTTCTTTCTAGAACCCACCAAAGAACATCTCTAGGAACCCTATCATGTACTTTTTCTAAATCTACAAATACCATATAAAGATCATTTTTCTTTTCTCTATATTTTTTCATTAATCTTCTTACAAGGAAAATTGCCTCCATAGTTGACCTTCCAGGCATGAAACCAAATTGATTATTTGATATTATTGTTTCTTTTCTTAGTTTATTGTAAATTATCCTCTCCCAATGTTTCATAGTATGACTCATAAGTTTAATTTCTTGGTAGTTTGAACAACTTGAACATCTCCTTTGTTTTTGAAGATTGGAACAAACGTGTTTCTTCTCCAATCCATTAGCATCCGTTTTGATTTTAAAACTTTGTTGAAGAGTTTTGTTAACCAATTCAATCCAGTTTCTCCTAAGCATTTCCAAACCTCTATGGGTATTTCATCTGGGCCACATGCTTTTCCTATTTTCATCTTTTTCAATTTCTCCTTTACTTCCGAAATTCTAATATTGCGTATATAGTTTACATTTTTCTTGGTGTGGTTTTTCATCCAGTATGATATCAACTTGACCATCTTTAAATGAACTATCAAAGTAGCTTCCCCATCTCTCCTTAATATCATCTTCGCGCGACATTTTGATTTTCATCCTTAATGCGTCTTATATGGCTTCGGTCTTGTTTCTTTTTATCTCTTAATTTAGCTAACCTATAAATATATTTTCCGCCATCTTTGTTACCTAACTTTATATATATATATATCTTTCATGAAGTTTCTTTTAGCTTGACTAGCTACTTTTTATAGCTTGTTTTCTAGCTTCTCTATATTGATTGTACGCATCTTCATCTTGACACCTGAGTATCTTCCTATTCATCTCTATTTTTGTCTTAATTACTTTTTGGACATCCTCGTTCGACCACCATGTTTCCTTCTTTGGTGGTTCAAGCCTTTAGACATAACTAACACGTTTGACGTTACTTTTCGTATGCAACTTCTTATTTCTAGCCACATTGTATTAGCATCTAAATTAAGATTCCAAACATTTTCTTTTAGTAGTTTTTTTCTAAACTCTACTTGTTTATTATTTTTTAGGTTCCACCATTTTATTCTAGGGTCATTGTTTCTTTTATTCCTATTAAGCCGTCGTTTTAGCTTAATATCAAGTACTATTAACTTATGTTGAGTAGTAAGCTTAATATCAAGTACTATTAGTCTATTCTAATTAGGGTTGCAAGTAGGGCAGGGCGGGGCAGGGATTGAAGATACTGTCCCCACATCCGCGGGGGTGCGGGGTGGGGATTTATCCTCGAAGATTCCCCACGGGGCGTGGGGATTCCCGCGCCCCTCTAATTTTATATAAGTTCATGTTTTGTTACTCAATCTTTGATCTTTTTTGTCTTTTTTTTATGTACATACAACGCGTCTTTACCTAAAGTATTATTAGTTCTCAATTTTATAGGATTAGTTAGAATAAGCCAATCATACTAATTAATAATTGAATATCTGTCAAGCAAAATTTTTAATTAGTTGTATGCTAATGGTATTTCAAGGGGGAGACTTAATTAATCAATGTTTGTTCTAGAACATTATTGAAAACTACGTACTGATGATTAATTGATTTAATTCGCTCATTCATTGTGATTATATAATTGGTTTCCTATGTAATTTCGTTCGTGCACCTGATGTTTTGATCCTTATCTTTAGTCTTTTATTTGTCACTTGGCTAGTTTATGAACTATATTTTTGCTCCATTCGACTTTTTGAGAGCTATGGTTTTCAGTGTTTTTTATATTCAGATTTTACCTTTGAGTTTTTATTCCGATCTCTTTTTTATTTTTCTTTTCAAGAGCAAACAAAAATATTTTAGAAATAGTATATACTGATCGACAATTTTGTATGCATTGTTTAGATCAATGACCTCCATTTTTTAGTTTATTCTACAGGATGTCGATTTGTTATATATCCTTTATTGTGGCAACAAAATTTAATTAATCATTTTTCAAAAAAAAAAGTTTCTATTTATAAAGTATTAAATAGGGATTTCATCAATATTTACAAAACTTTTTTTAATCTTTTTATCACTTCCTTTTTTCTCGTAAAATTAATTTTATTAGGATTATATTTTTGTATAACCATACGCAAAAACTTTTTAAACTTTCAAAGCACATATTCCCTAATTTTGTTACAAAGAAATTAAATGATATTATTCTTCACTTAAAATTTATTCGAGATTATGTAGTAAGATTATTTTTTTAGTTTTTTTTTTCAATTTTTCTCATTAAGTTAATTATTTTTTAACTAATATATTGACACTTAGTCTTACTCGTGTGCAAAGCGCAAGATTTTGACTAGTTTTTTAATATGGATTCCTCGTAGGATGGGGTACGGGTTGGGGAGACGGGGATTCCCTGTGGAGCAGGGTACGGGCCGGGCGAAGGAAATTCTCTGTGGGGCAGGGCACGGGGCAGGGCAATGGGGATTCCCTACGAGGAAAACCCGTAGGGCAAGAGTAATCCCATCCCCACCCAGCCCCGTTATGTGGGGGCAAACTTTCGCCTCGCGCCCCGCCCCGGCGGGGGCAAAAATGTGGGGAATCCCTACCCTGCCAGTGTGGGGCCCCGCGGGGGATGGGGATTTCTCGCCCCACTTGCAACCTTAATTCTAAGGTCTTTTTCTTGAAGATGGGATGGTATACCATGCATAGGTTCATCCATAATGTCCCAAAACTTGTGTCTGATGCTCTCATTTATTCTTACTTGTGGTGCATCTGTGTTTTCAAGGCATCGCCTAGGCGTTAAATAAAATAATTTAATAAAGTTTTGAAAATTATAGAGACCTCCCTAAAAAGTTTTAAAAGTTATTTTAAAGCCCACCGCCTACTTAATTAGGGACTAGGTGGTGGATACCCATAAACGCCTAGACAGTGCGTTGAAAACACAGATGCACCACAAGTAGGATTAAATGAGAGAAGCAAAATCAAGTTTTGGGACATTATGGATGTACGTATGCATGGTATACCATCTACAAGAAAAAGACTTTATAATGACAAATAATGAGAGGAATGGTAATTCTGTCACTAGAAGCACACATTTGCTACTATAAATGAGAGAAATGAAATCTTGTCATTAATAGTTTAATCAATAGTGACAAGTTTTATAACCTGTCATTACTGATATAAAAATCTTGTCACTAGATGTGTTAGGATTTCCAACGCTAGTAAAAATCATTGGCGGGAACTTTCCCACTTTCTTTTAAGATTTGTTTTTTAGAAAAATAAAAAAGGTCCCATTCTTACCAAAAAAAGAGGGCCGATAGAGTCTTGTAGGTTTAGGGTTTAGGGTTTCGCTGCGTCTCTTCCATCTTTGGATCGAGGAATCGTGTCGTCAAAGCAAGGTGGAAAGGCAAAGACTTTGTCAGGCCGCCCAGAATTTAGGGCGCACTCATTGTTTTCTGCAAACCAATGCACAAACCCTTTGTTTCTCTTCAACGAAGCAGAAACTCGACGTTGACAATGTTCGCATAGAAGGAGTGAAAATCTCCTACTTGTTCGAAGTTCTTGTTGATCTTCTTGCTTTGAAAGCCAGAGAAATACTACTCGAGACTCTCTTCAACAAAGTCAAAGACACCATTGCTCGGTTCAACATTCCCTTCGTATTTTGATTTGGGATTTCGATTTCTAGTTGTAGATGGATAAAGCCAATGAGTCCCCAATTTTTTTTGCGTCCAGTCTCTAAACCAAATACAAAACACCCCTTTTCATTAAAAAAAAACCTCAAGCGACAATGTTGATGCCGTAGCTGCCTCATCCAAGGTAAAATTTTTTTATGGTTTTGTTTATTTTGAATTCAATCGAATTTTATGGGTTCACGCATTGTGTTTTGTAGAAGAAATTTATGGTTTCTTAACGAATCCCGCATTGGAGTGTTAGGGTTTTACGATCTTCAATGTTCTTTGATTTTTTTGTGTGGATTCAATGTTGCTGCAATTGAGTTTGTACTTTCTCTTGAATTCAAGCTTGATTTACTTGCCAAAATCAGCTGCAATTCAATGGTAAAGATAGGATTTTTTTTTCATGTATTATAAGTTTGGCGATGAATGCACATTTAGGTTATGAGTTTAAACCCTAAATTTTTGAGGGATAAGCGCTCTCTTGGTGCGTCATATGTGATGTGATTCTCTTCAAAAGGTGAAATTCCCCAATTTTAGTATTCTTGATGAGTTGTTACTTGTTCAAAGTTGTCTCAGCTTCATCGCTTGGATGCTAGAAAAATGAGATTTTGGAATTGGATTTTGGGGCTGAATGGTGTTTGGATTTTAGTATTCTTGATTACTAGTTTTTTCTTTCTTTGCATTCAATCATCTGTTATTGTTTTTGAACAAAATGATCTTATCTGTGTACTTGGTTTCCAATCCTCTCAAACATTTTTTATTTTTTTGATAATGGTGGGTTCCTGGACTTTTTTTTGGCCCCTCCCTACTTAGAGAAAAGGTTACATCTGTTTTCAATGTTGCATATTTTAGCAACACTACTCGAAGCAAGAATTAGTGTCTTTGGTATGTAAAACCTTCATTCGGTTTCTTCTAGTGTCTTTGTTTCATCTCCTTTCCTTCAAGTGGGCTAATTTGTGGTTTGTCTTGGAAGATTAGAGCACGATGAAGAGACAGAGTCTGGGAAAGTTTAATTCAGATATCTATTTGGGTTTTTTTGGCACTCTAAATTTGGAGATTTTTATCCCTTCAAGATTTTGGAGGTTAGACTTTTTTTCTTGACTTTTTTGGTTTCTGCAAATTTTTTGTTCGGCACCATTTGTCCTTGATCTCCTTCTTTCATTTATTTTTGGTTTCTAGTTTTTTTTTTCTTTATTCTTGGTCTCTAATTATTGTTTAGATGTGATTTGTTCCTTTTTTTAAATCTTTCCCCATTTTGCTTGTCCATATCTCTGCCATCTTGTTCTTCATGGTTAAAAACGATTCAATACCATTAAAAGTAGAAATTCAATGGACTAGGCAGCAAGTAATCAACTGATCAAACTTGTTTTCAGAAAAAAAATAAAAATAAATAAATAATAAAAATAAATAATAAAAATAAAAATAAATAATAAAAACTGATTGAAATTGGTTTAGTTCTCCTTGATATGCTCTCTTGTTATGGGAAATGAATACTAAAACAAAGACGACTTGGTTTATATATTCTTGTAAGTTAATTGTTTGATACTATTATCTTTTCATCAACTGGAAACGAAAGTCCTCTTCTCCAGATTGTAGTCTTACTTGGACATAGTTGAATATTTGCATTAAGTAGGTTGCAAAATCCTCTTAAAGTTTTCATTCATAGTTCATTTCCTTTTTCTTTTTATTCTTCTTTAACATGTATGGATGCATTTTCTTCATTGGTGGTTTCATATTTCTAGTCACATGGAGGTTCTTGATAGAATCGCAGGGGGTTTACCCATTTCTCGGGTTATGAGAAGGAGAGGTCCAATGGATCAACCCAGCTTTTAGAACTTTCTACAACAAGGACAATAGGACCACCGAATAGTGGGTGTGTTAGAATGTGTTAAAAGTGTGTCAAATTGTGTGTCATACAGAGTGGGTAAAGCAAGAGTAGTATGTTGGTGTGTTAGCATAAGAATACTTAAAGAAAGTACTATTCACCATGTCATGCATTGAAGAGGGAGTGTCCTCTGTCTCTGGTCTAGGGTTTCTAGCTCTAGCTTTACCCATCTCTATGGTTGTAACCACCATTTGTTGGTGTTTCCACCCCTATTAATAAAATACTGAAGCATCATCCTTTTCCCTTCAAGATCGAGTTCGGAACCTTTTCATTGGTATCAGAGCTTTGTCCCCATGGCACTAAAGGTGGATTCTCGGATGGATCTTTCGGAGGCCGAGATGAGGAAGATAGAGAAATCCATGGTGGAGCTTTTATTCGTGGCCGACTCATAACGATCGTCCATGGACAATCAATTCCAGTCACTGTTGAGGATGATGGAGGCGCTCATGAAGCAGCAGAAGTTTATGGGAGCGGGATCTCTCCAGATCGGGGAGGCCATTGGCACAAAAGGGCCAAATCCACCAGATCTAGGCACTTGGGGTGATACTTCAATGGTGGAGAGTCTGGATCTGAACTCCTCACCATACAGATCCAATTCAGAGGCCAGGAAGATTAAGATGTCGACGTGCGATGGAGTCGATCTGTTAGTGTGGTTGGATCAAGCCGAGAGGTACTTCGTGTTGCATTAGATGACAGAAGATTCGAAGCTCCGAGTCGCTCGGATCTATTTGATTGGCGCTGCTCAAATTTGGCTGCAGACCGAGTTAGAGAGTCCTTTTGAGAGTTGGCTAGAGCTTTGTGCATAGCTTTGCCGACGGTTCACAGATGTTGATCCAAGATCTTTACATCAATAATTCTTTGGGATCAAATAAGAAACCACGGTGGTAAGAGTATAGGAAATGTTTTGAGCTTCTGTCCCTGCATGTAAAGTGGTTATCTGAGCCTTTCAAAATTGCAATCTTCATCAATGGCTTGAAGGACATAATCAGAATGGACATTCTGATCGAATCTCCAGCAATGCTGTGAGCGGTGTTGGAGAGAGCATTCCAGATTAAGAAGAAGATTGATGTGGGAGATGGCTTGAGTTGTTCTCAGCTGGCGTGTTGAAAAGTCCAACCCATTCGAGCTCTTTGGGTCGGTCTGAGTCACGCGCGCCCACTAGGTTTCTCACACGATTTCTAGGTCCAGCAAGGGCCCATAGCCCACTCAATCCAAGTCCAGCTCTTCAGTGGGCTCGACAGCCAAACCCAACCCAATGTCCTCCTCTACTACAAGCCCAGGGACTTTGAGCCCAACTACACCCGATGTCTTGCCTCATAAATTCAAATGTTTCACAGAGACAGAGGCCTAAGTGAGACGGACGTTAGGGCTCTGCTATAGGTGTTACAACAAGTGGCACGTCGGCCACCACTGCCAACTGAAGACGCTGAACATGATGTTGGTGGAAGATGAATATGGGGAGGAGCAGCCAGAGTCCTGGGGAGCAGTTGGAGATGATGACCCTTCAGCTATCTGCTCACACTGTTGAGGGTGCCCCAGATCCACATATTATTAAAGTGAAAGAGCGAGTAATGGATAGAGAAGTGGTGGTTCTTATCGATTGTGGGGCATCCCACAATTTCATTTCTCCCTCCTTGGTGGCAGCCCTGCAGTACCTTCTGTCTCCGATGCACATCTGGGGAGTCTTTGTGGGAGGTGGCGCTCGTCTTCGGGGTACCAACGTTTGTAGGGATCTCACGGTGGAGTTGCAGGGAAATCAGGTACAAGCTGATTCCTATCCAGTTGCAATGCCTGGTTTTGATTTGATTTTAGCCATGTCATGGTTGAAATCAATTGGAGTGACTACTGCGGATTGGCCAAAGCTATCTTTGACCTTCCTTTACAAAGGCAAGTGGTACAATCATTGGGGATAATTAGAAAAGTAGAAGGGCAAGTAAAATGTATAAATCTTTGAATAATTTTATTACAACTCTTCCACACCTTTCTGATATAAGAGTACATCTATACATAGACACAGTTACAAAAGTTGTTGCAGTTAGTTGTGTAACCCACTAGTGTAGATGGTTGGAGAACATCATGACACATGTACATCACAGGGAGAACATGGAGACACTTGTTGGACATGAAGAGAGAACATGGTAGAAGTTGCAATAACTTGAGGACAGTTTCATAACTGTCACATACATTTATCTTCAATATGCCCCCTCAAGCTTAGTGTGGTTGAAGAAATGATACTAAGCTTGTCACGAAATCTTGAAAATGAAGGTGCTGAAAGTGGCTTTGTGAGTAGATTAACAATTTATAGATGAGCAGGAATGTGATTAACAAGAAGACTCTTCTCAAGACTTTACCTTGAACAAAGAACTAATCTAGTTCTATATGCTTGGTGCGTGAATGTGGTATTGGGTTGGCACTAAGAGCAACTGTGCAAATGTTGTCACACCATACAACAGGAGTGCGACAAGATGAAATATGTATAACTCATGCATAAGTGATTGAATCCATGTAACTTTTGCAGTAGTGGCAGCTAGACTTCTATACTCCGCTTCAGTACTTGAACGAACGAGAGATTGTTGATTGCTTTTTGGAGCTCCAAGTGATGAGATTATTTCCAAGATATACACAAAATCCAGAAGTGGAATGTTGATCATCACGATTAGAACCCCAATCTACGTAACAATATGCATGAGGACAAAGTTTTGGAGAGCGGGATAAATATAATCCATGTGATAGTGTTCCAGGAAGATATCGCAAAATTCGTTTGACTGCTTGCCAATGCGTATCGAGAGGAGCATGCATAAACTGACTAACCTTGTTAACGCTGAAAGCAATCTCGGGTCGAGTAATAGTTGCATATTGTAAGGCGCCAACTATACTGCGATAGAGACTTGGATCATCAAATGACTCACTAACATGTGCTGAGAGGTAAGTTTGTAACCATAGGCGTTGACCTAGGTTTGGCATTAGACATTTTTGCCTTGGCCAAATGATTAGCAATATAAGAATGTTGTGATAGATGAAGACCACCATCATGTGTATGTTGCACATCTATTCCAAGGAAAAAATGAAGACTGCCTATATCTTTCAATGAGATTTTTTTGTTAAGAAGTGAAATAATAGAAGCAACCTCCTCCACATTGCTCCCCAGTCACAATCATATCATCAACATAGACAAACATGTATATAGTGCTAGTGGCGGTAAATCTCAAAAATAAAGATGAAACTGCCCGTGAATTAAGAAAACCCAAATGTTGCAATGTAGATTTGAGTTTATCAAACCAAACACAAGGTGCTTGTTTGAGCCCATAAATAGCCTTGTTTAGCTTGCAAACCAAAGGAAAATCACCTTCTTTATGGATGAACCCAGGGGGTTGAGCCATGAAGACCTCCTCTGTCAACACACCATTAAGAAAGGCGTTGTTAACATCCAACTGATTAATAACCCATCCACGTGCTAACGCATTTGTGAGCACAATACGAATAGTAGCTGGTTTGACTATCGGGGTGAATGTTTCAATAAAGTCAAATTCAGGAATTTGAGAATAACCCTTGGCCACCAAACACGTCTTATACTGAGCAATCGACCCATCTGCGTTCTTCTTCAATTTGAATAACCATTTGCAACCAATAATTTTGCGATCATATGGTTGAGGAGCAAGCGACAAGGTGTGATTCGCCAACAAGGCATTATACTCTTGTAGCATAGCTTTTTTCCAATTTATATCTGTAAGAGCACTTACAACTGAAGTAGGTTCACAAGAAGAGTGAGTCAAATATACTTTGGCTTAAAAATACCATCTTTGGCACGGGTAATCATAGGGTGAGTGTTGAGTACAGGAGGTGTAGATTGTGTAGTAGAAGTATCAATGGAAGGTGAAATTGAAGGTGTGGGAAAACTTGACACAGAAGAATTGGGTGAAATATTAGTGAAGTTAGATGAATTTGGTTGTGGAGACGTGATTGTAGATAAAATGGGAGAAGGAAGAATAATAGGGGAAGTGTCATTAGTGGTAGGACTTAAGGAAGAAATAACAGACTCATAAGGAAATGACGACTCATCAAATTGAACATGGTGAGATATGTAAACACGATCGGATGGTGCAAGACATTTATATCCTTTATGTTTAGTGATATATCCTAGAAAGGTGCATTTAACAGACCTATAATCCAACTTATGTTTATTGTATGGATGGAGATAAGGATAACAAGAACACCCAAAAACTCTTAGTGATCCATAATCTGGTGTGACATGACACAGTTTGGTTAAGGGACATTCACCATGTAGAACTAAAGTTGGCTTTCTATTTATAAGAAAAACAACAGTTGCAAAAGATTCATCCCAAAAATTATTTGGAAGAGAAGATTGAGCAAGCAAGGTGAGACCGGTTTCCACAATGTGTCGATGTTTGCGCTTCACAAGACGATATTGTTCCGAAGTATGTGGACAAGAGAGACGATGAGCAATACTAAAGGATTGAAAAGTTGAAGTTAAGTGTACTGAATTCACCACCCCAATCAGTTTGGAGCACTTTGATTTTTATTTTATTTTTGTTTAATAAAAGTTCCACTTGAGTTTTGAATTGAAGGAAGAATTTTAAAACTTCAGATTTCGATTGCAAAAAATTAGATCCATGTAAAACGACTATAAGCATCAATAAAGCTCAAATAATATCTAAATCCATTTGATGAAGAAACTGATGCAGGACCCAATAAATCAGAAACAACAAGCTCAAGTGGTTCATTGTATGTAGTTAAAGAATGAGGAAAAGAGAGTTTATGGCTTTTGCCTAATGGACAATTGGAACAGAACTTTACATTTTCATTAAATGGTGACTTGAGCACATTACATTGAGATAAAACTTGTTTTACAACTAGAATTGATGGATGACCTAACCTTAAATGCCATAAATTTAAATAGACATTTGAGTTCCCTAAAGAGACATTTGAAACTAAACAAATATTATTGACTTGTAGAGCATCAGACATGACCATTGTGGATGACTTGCAAGATGGAACAGTAGAAGATGAGGACGAGGAAGCACTAGGAACCTTTGCAAGATTGAAATGATAGAGACCATTACAGAGGTTCCCGCAAAGTGGAGGCCTCGCAGTTGTTTGATCCTTAACAAGACAAAAAGATGGGTGAAACTCAAAGTAAACATCATTTTCTTTAGCAAATTGACTAACATCGGTGAGATTTTTAGTAATTTGAGGAACGTGTAAAAGATTTGAATGATGAAACTTATAAGTGATTGAAGAAGAAGAAAGACAAGTAGAACCACTGTGAGAAATTGACAGACCTGTGCCATTAACCATATGAATTTCGTTAGGCCCAAGATATTCTGATCCAAATGTAAGAGAGTTCAAATCATTCATGATATGATTTGTTGCACCTGAATTTGGACACCATGCACTTTCGAGAGGCGGATTGGCATGTGAAGCAACCATAGCAGACATGGGCATTGTGGAAGAAAAATTTACAAAGGGTGGGTCCGAAAGTAGTGGCGAATTAGGCTAATTTTGATTTGAGTTTGACTAATTATGATTACCATTACCACCATTGAAATTAGGATCAAAACGATGATAACATTTTTGAACAACATTACTCACTCGACCACACAATTGACATTGTGGTCTATTGTTGCTATTCCAATTGCAACCACCATTACGACCTCAACGACCATGATAGCTTCGATTGAATTGAGAAGAAGGTTGTACGATAACCAGAGCCACCACCTTGGTAGAAACGCCTCTGATTATTATGATATGCTAGATTGACTGATAAAGAAGAAGCATCAGTTGGAACGTGATATTGTTCAATTCTAGTTTCTTAAGTAAGAGAGCAGAGACATCTTGAATGGTATGAGAACCCATTTGAGAGGAAATAACAGATACTATTGCATCATATTCAATACCCACACCAACAAGTACATTTGAGAATTTGCTCTTCTTCAGAAATTCGATGACCAATTGTAGCAAGACTATCGGCCAGAGTCTTCATCTTTGTGAGATATTCTTTCATGGTCATCCCTCCTTTCTTCAAATTTTGAATTTTTATTTTGTATTGCATCACTTTTGCTCGGCAACAGGTTGCAAACAATTGTTCAAGAGATTTTCACACTTAAAATGCAATGCGACGACCCACAACTTGTGCTAGCACAAAATCAGTCATTGAAGCAATCCATGAGACTAAGAGTTGATATTGTCTCGTCTAAGCGATATAATCTGGATTTGATGTGATAACACCATTGCTATTATGAATGAATTCAGATGGACATATGTGACATTTATGTAGCACTCCAGTCCAAATCCTCTAATTCCTGCAAGAATTTGGTGCTACCATAGTAGAAAATTATCATCAGTAAGACGAGAGGAAATAATATCTTTGCAGGATTAACAATTTGTATTATTGTTGCGGTAGTGTTGGATGATGCCGCAATGTTGTTGCCACTCCGTTGATCAGAAGTTGCTACATTGGACGGAAATGATGTTGCTTCTTGTGACGTTGTCATCTTAGGTGTAAGCAAGATGCTCTGGTACCAAATTAGAAAAGTAGAAGGGCAAGTAAACTGTATAAATCTTTGAATAATTTTATTATAACTCTTCCACACCTTTCTGATACAAGAGTACATCTATATATAGACTTAGTGTACACGGTTACAAAAGTTGTTGCAGTTCCTTGTGTAACCCACTAGTGTAGATGGTTGGAGAACATGATAACACATGTACATCATAGTGAGAACGTGGAGACAGTTGTTGGACATGACGAGAGAACATGGTAGAAGTTCCAATAACTTGATGTCAGTTTCATAACTTCATAATTGTCACATACTTTTATCTTCAATAGGGATCCATCACTACATCGAGCCATGGTGTCTTACAAGACTATTCAACGTTCTTTGGACTTAGATGAGGGTTGTTTCTTGATTGAGTGTTACAATGTGGAGCCAGCTGTCGACCATGGTCAAGTCGACACCCCTCCCCTTCTCATTCAGAGTGTGCTAGATGAATTTGCAGCCCTGTTCCAACCACCCACAGCTCTGCCCCCTTCGTGAGAATGCGTTTAGTTCATTGTCCTTCAAAAGGTTCCAACCCTGTTTGAGTGAGACCCTATCGTTACCCCCATGTCCATTAAGCCGAGATGGAGAAGATGGTGAATGAGATGTTGTAGGCGGGAATTATTCAACCGAGCAACACTCCGTTCTTTAGTCCAGTCTTTCTAGTGAAGAAAAACGATGGGAGTTGGAGATTGTGTCGACTATAGGGCTCTGAACAAGGTCACAATACTCGATCGCTAACCTATTCCTAATATTGATGAGTTGCTGGACAAACTTCATGGGGTATGTGTGTTTTCAAAGCTAGATCTTCGATTGGGGTACCACCAAATCCGTGTGAAAGCATCCTTGATGAACACTATTTTCAAAAGGCTACTTTGGTGTTGCTTCTTTTTTTTTTATGAAATTCTGGTGTATAGTTCATCCATCAGCGATCACCTAAGTTAGCTGCTTTCTATCCTCAGCGTGAATTCCTGTTTTATTAACTTGAAATAGTGTTGTTTTGCTAGGTTCAAATACTTGGGGCATATCATCACAGGGGATGGAGTGCAAGCTGAGCTTGAAAAAGTACAGGCAATGGATGCGTGGCCCATGCCAGCTACGCCTAAGAAGCCGACGGGATTCTTGGGATTGACTGGCTACTATAGACGTTTTGTCAAAGATTACAAGAAGTTGGTTGCTCCCTTAACACAACTACTGAGGAAGGATTCCTTTGAGTGGCGTGATGAGGCAACTTGTGTTGTGAATCAGTTGAAGCAAGCAATGAAGGAGGTCCCGTAGCTATCCTTGCCAGACTTTGATGCACTTTTTGTGCTAGAAACCGACGCATCTTGTGTGGGTGTGGGGGCGATGCTGTCCCAGGGTGAGCGATCATTAGCTTTTTTCAGTCAAGCCCTCTTTTGTCGTGCGCAAAATAAGTTAGCTTACGAGAGAGAACTCATGGCCATCATGTTGGCTATTAAAATGTGGTGCCACTACCTACTCGGTTGAAAGTTTGTGGTGCACACCGACCAAAGAAGCCTCAAATTTCTCTAGGAACAACGATAAATCGCTCCGGAATATCAATGTTTACTCAAGTTAATGGGGTTTTTCTTCGACATTCAGTACCAACCAGGGGTCTCCAATGTGGCAGTAAATGCCTTATCCCGTTTTCCTTTTGACGCAAAGCTCATGGTTGTTTCACTATCTTCTTTTGTTGATAGGGTTGTCATTGAGGAAGGTATTAGTGCTGATCCATATCTTGTTACTATTCGTATTGGTCTTTTGTCTGGCCGAGAAGTCAAACCTGGGTGGGCACTGGTGAGGGTGCAGTTACGCTACAAGGACAAAGTTGTGATCTTGACATCCTCTTCGCGTAAGTCCTCTTTACTGTCAGAGTTTCATTCTAGTCTAGCAGGGGGCTATGGAGGATTCCTCAAGACATACAAGCAGATTGGGGTAGAATTCTATTGGGTAGGGATGCGGGGGGATGTACAACAATTTGTAGCGTCATGTGGTGTTTGTCAAAGGAAAAAGTACGAGACTCTTTCACCGGCGGGGCTTCTTCAACCTCTTCTAATCCCTACGTAGGTGGACATTTCGATGGATTTTATAGATGGCCTTCCTTCCTCTCGCAGGTTTAACTCCATCTTTGTTGTGGTGGATTGACTTAGCAAATTTGGCTACTTTATACCTCTGAAATACCCTCCCTTACACAACTAGGTCACTGATGTCTTCTTGCGTAAAGTGGTTTGTTTACATGGGTTTCCTCGTACCATCGTGTTGGATAGGGGCAAGATTTTTGTAAGTCAATTTTGGTTTGAACTTTTTTGCCTACAACATACTCAGTTGCGCTGCAACTCCGCCTATCATCCCCAATCGCACGACCAGACAAAGGTTGTGAACAAGTGTGTCGAGACTTTTCTTCACTGCTTCACTCACCAACGACCTCGTGAGTGGTCATCTTGGCTACATTGGGCACAGTTCTTCTATAACACTTCATTCCATTCAGCCATCCAATGCTCACCATTTAAGGTCGTGTGTGGCAGATAGCCACCTCCTTTAGTTCACCTTGATACCATCCTGAGTACTACTGTTTCGGATTTGTCCTCGATACTTGCTAAGAGGGACTTGGCCTTGTGAGAACTTCTTGACCAGCTCACGATTGCCCAAAATTGAATGAAGCAATATGCCGATCCTCATCGTTGTGATAATTCTTTTGAAGTTGGGATTTGGCTTACCTGAAGTTGCGTCCTTATCACCAACAATTGGTGGGCCGCCGAACTAATACTAAACTCAACCCAAGGTTCTATGGTCTTTCAAGGTACATGCATGCCTCGACCCTGTAGCATATCGACTGGAATTGCCACCAAGATCATCTATCTACCCAGTTTTCCACGTCTCTCGACTGTGGAAAGTTATCGACTCCTGCCTTGTTGAGAAGTCTTTACCACAACTTCCGAACGGTTCCCTTACTATTAATTTAGAGCGAGACACTGTTTTAGCATATCGTAATTCCACTATTGGTGTTGAAGTTCTCATAAAGTGGGTTGCGTTGCCAAAGTCGACTGCTTTGTAGGAGTTAGTTCTTCATGTCTTATGCTCTTATCCTTCTTTCCACCTTGAGGACAAGGTGGTTGTCCAGGGAGGGAGTAATGATAGAATTGCAGGGGGTTTACCCATTTTTCGGGTCTATGAGAAGAGGTCCACCGGGTCAACCCAACTTCCAGAGCTTTCTACAAGAAGGATGGTAGGACCCATCGAATAGTGGGTGTGTTAGAAAGTGTCAATTTGTGTGTCATACAGAGTGGGTAAAGCAAGAATAGTAGTTAAGTGTGTCGGTGTAAGAGTACTTAAAAGAAAGTACTGTTCACCATGTCATGCATTTTGTATTTTTTGAAATTGTGGTGAGGCTGTGTCTCGGTGAGAAGTGGGAGTGTCCTGTGTTAAATTACCGCAAAGATGAAATTCTACATTGCCGCAAAGATGCTACACTATTCAATCGACAACCTACATTAAGTATCATGGGTTTCCCAGTAGCTCTAATGATCGTTTGTTAGTATGATAAGCCATTCATTTAAATTGCAATGAGTTTTTGTTATATTCTCAAAAACTCAAAAATCACTTGCTTTGTTCACCTATAGTGTGGGCACCACTCGTCGTGCTTCCAGTACCTTCTTTCTTCCTTTAAAATTAAGTTAGATTTTTTTATACAATCAACATCGTTTTCTTGATGTTTATTCTTGTGCCTATTTTAAAATTGATACACATGTGATTCTGTGATTTTTTTAATTCTCTTTTAGTTTCCTAGTTATTGCATTAAATATATCTTGTTCGTGATTTGGTCCTCGAGAGTTCTAACTTTACCTGACCTTGATATTTTTTCCATCACTTCTTAAATAAGCTGCACTTATAGGGAAGTATAGAATGAGTAAGACAAACACAAAGGTGTAGTTCTATTGCTAGTACGTTTGGATAAAACTGCTAATTTGAAGTGATGGTAATGGACTTAAGAATGATGTGAACTATAAAACTTCTATATCTACAATGCAGATGTATTATTGATCTAAACCCCTGCAAGGTCATCAAATTTTCTACAATATCTTGATTTTTTTTTTTTACTTGTGCTTGAATTATATTTCCTTTGCATTCTAATTGCAATACTTGTATAAGCTTACTACTATGATTGATATGCTATTTCACGCATTGTACTCTTGCATTAGTAACATTTTTATCTATTTTTTTTAACCTTAATTTCATTGATGGAGTGTACTCTAAATGCCTAGCTCTCATTTAAACCTTGATACAAACTATGCCCTTAACGTCGAGAACACAAGCTTAATTAACATAGACGCTTTTTTCAAAAAAAAATAAAAACATAGATGTTATATAAAAAATTTGCTATATTGGTTGCTTTTAGGGGTGTGGTAAAACTCATAAAGATAGAATAAGAAATACATAAATCCAAAGACAAGTAAGAGTAACACCAATTGACTCAAAGATTAGGGAAGGGCAGTTGCGGTAGTTTGGTCACATGCAAAGACGGCCTACAAATGCCCCCACTAGAGAACTTGACTTAATAGAAACTGAAGAAATTCGACGAGGTAGGGGTATGTCGAAGTGAACTTGGGATGCATAGATTAGGAGAGATTTGAATGGTTTGGAAAGCTCACTTTCAATTGCACTAAATCGAGCATAATGGAAGAGTTTGATCCATGTAGCCGGCCCTAATTAATTTGGGAATTTTTATTGGTTGCTTTTCATTCTTAGTTGTCTATGGTTCTATTAGTCACTTCATGTGAAATAGCAAAGTCCATTTATGCCTGTATTTTTAGTGCTGTATAGTTCCATTTCCTTAAGAAAATAGAAATTTGCTATATTGGTTGCTTTATGATCTCCTTTTTTGTGAACTATGGTATTGAACGAGGAGAACTAGAGGAGCCTAACTCATACCGGCTACACCTTGCTTAGTTACTCTATTTACTGTAATCCTGGTCTTAACAATATGTTGAATCGCTATGATTTTATCTTCTCTCTTTAAGCTAAAATTAACCATTTAGCACATGGTGCATATTAGAGTTATGGACATGTTGCATTGTTACCCACCTTAGAAATGAATAACTAATTTAAGTCTCAGATGGTTCTACAAGTCTTGCTCATCATTATCTCATACTTTTCCTTTAATGCACTAACCAAAGTTGCTGCTTAAGGGTTTTTTTTTTTTTTTTTTTTATTTTAAAAGATGAAACAGTTGATTGTTGTTGCACTTATTACTTGTGTTATTTTTATTTTGGTCAGCCATTCTATATTTCTCCATGTAATGATTATGGCAGTTTCATGTTCTTGGTGATATCAACCCTTCTTGGGAATGCAAGTTTGCTCCACTCACTTTCCTTTCCCTTTTTTATTACATCTTTTATTCTTGTTTATAGCAAGGGTTTACCTTTCATATGTGATATATCTTTCCATAATGTAAAATCTTAGTTGTGATGACTTATTGATGGTTTAGGAACTAGTTTGATGTAAATTTATGAGGTTTATCATATTTTGAGACTTGATATAGTTTTTGTGCCTTGGAAATCATGAATGACACTTTGGGTTTGAACTCTTGGATCCAAATATATTCTTATTAATATGAAATTGTGATAATATTAACTTTTATGGAGTTCGTGGAGATGTGAGTCCTTCTAGGCCTTCCCCCACTGTTGTTTATTATATTTTGGATTGCCCACGACCCTATTTATAAGGATAACTCTGCCGAAATTTCTATAAAATACGGAAATCATATTTTTCTACATTGTGCTTGCTTTTGTCGTCTTTTTTTACTTCAACTAGTTATAGGAAAAATGCATGATGTTTGGATTTTTAAAATGGTATTTAGTGATAGGAAAATTGATGCAATGACAGGATCGTTCTTGTCACTGTTACAATTAATGACAAGAATTGCTTTCTTGTCGTCATTGACTTTTAGTGACTGGGCTGTAGTGCCAGGGGACACCTTCATAGTGACAGGAAAACAACCTCTATTTATAGGAATTCCTGTCTTTATAAACCTTTTTTCTTGTAGTAATTAGATGTAAAGGTTATTATTGGAGGAGATTTAAAAAGAAATGTGGGGACAAGTAATGATGGGTTCAAACTAGTTCATGGATGATATGGTTATGGTTATATAAATGAAGATGGAGAATCAATCTTAGAATTTGCTTCGGCATATAATATTTATCTTAACATATACTAGTTTTAGGAAAATTGAGTCTCACTTGATTGCCTTTTATAGTACTTGATGTTAAGCTAAAACGACGACTTAATAGGAATAAAAGATACAAGGACGCTAGAATAAAGTGGTGGAACCTAAAAAATAGTAAATAAGTAGTGATTATAGAAGAACTACTAAAGGAAAATGTTTGGAATCTTGATTTTAGATGCCAATACGATGTGGTTAGAAATGATTAGTTGCATTAGGAGAATAGCATCGAACGTGTTAGGCATATCTAAATGCTCAGGGCCACCAAAGAAAGAAAAAAAGTGGTGAAATGAGGATGTCCAAAGAGCATTTAAGACTAAGAGAAAGATGTATAGGAAAATACCCAAGTGTTATGATGAAAATGTGTATAATCAATATAGAGAAGTTATAGTCTAGCATAAAATAACTCAAAAAAACAAAACAAAAAAAAAAAACTAAAACAGTACTTACTTTTTGGGGCTTTCCCCTTCTTCCCCTTCTTGACCTTGTTTCTTACCATCTGTGAAACAAAGAAAGTAACTCAAGTAAAATCTTGATTCAACAATGTCTGATCAAAAGATCCAAAGACAACCACATGAAAAATCACAACAAATCGCATAACCACATGAAAACCTCCTCAAACACTACCAAACCATTGGGCCATCCAATTGGTTGGTAATTTGAAGCCTATTCAGATGTAAGGATTTGTGTTAAATGTTATATACACATAAAGGTTGTACATCTATTGAGTATACAGGCGAGTAGTAGATTAATGAAGGACAGAGACTTCAGCACAAATTATATTACAATAATTATATTCAAAAGAGCAATTTCAAGTAGGAATTCCTCTGGTCAAAATTCAAGATCCCTCACCTACATCCTGATCTATCTAAAACTACTATTATCTGTCTTGTTATTGTTCTTTAAACAATGAATGGTCACAAGTTTTGTTTTGGGTGTCTAGCGGTTCTTGAATTTTCGTCAAGTTTTCGTGTTATGTTGTTGTTGTTGTCATTTCGAGTTAGTAGTCATTAACTGTTGTCCCATACCATCTGAAAACCAAGTTTGTTGCCCCCTTAATCTAGTCACTGAACTAAAATGTTTCTACAGGTTTCATGAGTTTTTAGAGTTTGAAGAAGTGAAGAGGATTGCTGTAGACGCTTGGCAGGACATAATGAGCGGTGAAGGAAAAACTCTTCCAAGTCTAATAGAAAAGGAACAAGTCGCAGAGGAGTTGGCCCTCACTTGAAAGAAAACCAATGCAAGCAGGCTGACCAAAGTGGGAGAACGCTGATAACTGCACCTGATAAGGATCATAATATCCAACTGTCTGCAATGCTGCATGCTCTCTCTTTTGTCAGCTTAAACGGTATCCTTCATCTGCCAACGGTGGTATCGCAGGCAGTCTCAATAAATTCTATCTAAACCAAAATCCTGTTATCAAGTTCAAATTTGAATGGTAGCTACTTGTTTTGTTTTTAACTAAATTGATATTATGTCATATTCAAAAAATCTTGTGTTCCTACTAGTGACTTCTTATCCTCCTAGTTGAGGCTGTTGCTTCTCTTTTCCATTAATGGCGCTCTTGCTCATTAAATCTGCGAGGGTATTCTTTGTGAGACTAAGATCTCTAGTTCGTGCCAAGGAAAGCTTTCACTCTTTCCATCTATCTAAGAGTAAGATCCCCAAAATTCTTCATCTATCTTCTTCCATTTACCCAACCATGTCTTAAACTTACAAACTCATCAATCATTTCCACAGCCTGAAGAAACGACTTCAATGCATTGATGAGCCTGTATTACTTGTTATAGATTGGAATCAAATAACTGAACAGAATGAGAAATTTGGAGGAGCACCTTGGTCTCATCAGGATCATTCGGAGTTGCTGGATTTCATCAACTCATTAAAACTTATTGATATGGGCTTTCAAGGTCCAAAATTCGCATGGACAAATAGAAGAAATTTGGACCAAAGAATTGGAGCAAGACTTGGAAGAGCATTAATTTCTCAAACTTGGGCTGATCTCTTTCCTTCAGCTTTTGTTCAAGTTCTAACTCATGCTGGGTCTGATCATTTGCCCATCCTTATTAATTGCAGAAGTGAATATAATAGATTTGATAAAAGATGGCTTAAGGAGGATAAACGTAATGAATGATATTATTAATGTAGTTTGGTCATCTGGATCTCCTTTTCAGAATTTGTCCTTCCATGGTTTACTGATTGAAACGAAACAACTACAGCTGAAATGGAGAAAAAATAATCTTCATTTGAATTCTAAAAGAAGAATTGAATAGCTTTCCAAAGAGATTCATCTATAGCATCAGTGAGAAGTAATTGATATTCAAAAGATAAAAGATCTGGAGTTGCCCAAGCCACTAGTGAGTCAATCTTTTCAACCAGTCATAGATAGCATCTCCAATAGAGTTCTCACTTGGAAAGAAAAACTTTTATCTCCAGCTGGGAAGGAAACTCTAATTAAAGCAGTTGCTCAATTTGTCCCCATCTACAGTATGTCTGCATTTCTTTTGCCTAATAAAAAACTACTCAATCTTTGAAACAGATTATTGCTAATTAATGGTGGTCATCATCTCAAGATAGAGGAATTCATTGGGTCAGGTGGGAGAAATTATCCAAAGCAAGAAATTTAGGAGGTCTGGGCTTCAGGGATATTGAACTATTTAATCTCAGCTTGCTAGCTAAACAATGCTGGTTTCTTGTGAAACAAGATGACTCACTAGTGGCTTCTTATGAAACAACATGTTATCTATTAAAACTAATATACCAAATCATCAAAGGTAAGTTGGATCGGCTCCAAATTACTTTCAAAAAATTGATGATTAATGAAGAAAGTAACTTGGGTAAGAAACAAAAAAAAAAAGGTACAAACTACATTGTGACTTGTTTGCAACATGTTGCAGTAAAACAACATTTTTTTTTTTTTTTCTCTTTTCATAAAAAAAAGTAACCTTCACATACAAAAGAAGACCAAATACAAACTTTACTGCAACTTAAACAACAACAACTACTAAATAGTAACAACAAACTGCCGCAAGAACAAAAGGAGCAGAAAAACTTAAATAGCATATTATTTCATAATACAGGAAGATATATTCAATAACGTCTATGAAAGATCCACAAGAAGCATCAAAAGACAAAAAATTCAGATCAACAAGAGGAAACAATTACACAAATAAGAATTCAAACATGTCACACAATAACCTAATCTCAAGCTTCTTTAAAACAATCGGAAATAAAAAATGCTCAACAATTAAGATCAACGCAAGGAAACACAGAGTTGCCGGTACATTTAGCCAAAAAATCTGTCAAAGATCAAAGTACCTTGTCGCAAATTCAGGATGCGTTGTGTCGAGATTGATCTGCAACAGAGGATCGATTTTAGAAGATAAACAGATGATCTGAATTAGGTTTAGCAAAAAAAGATTTCAAATTGCCAACAATTATACCTTCGAAGATCACCACCGAACCTCTGAAAAACTGGAATCTACTATCGTACAGCTCCGGAGAGAAGCGATTGAGGTCGATTGGCGAAGATCGGATGCGGAGATGCAATCGTCGACGCGAATTGAAGAATTGATGTGAAATGCGCGCGTCGCCCCTCTAGTGACAGGGAACGCGATTGGTGTGCTCCAATCGAATAAGTTGGAGCGCCAAAACTGTTATAGTCGGTTTTACTGGGGTCCACAGTCAAATGAGTCCAAATAGAGTCAAACGATATAGTAAATCCACCTCGAGATCCACCCGCGCACATCTCGGCATTAATTTAATGGCGTTTGAGTGGGTCAGTGTAATCTCTCTCTCTCGTTTTCGCTCGCCCGTTTGTTCTGCTCTCTCGCGCTCTCGCGCGCTCGCTCGCTCGCTTGCTCTGTGAGTTCGATCTCTAGAGAGTTCGAATCTCCGAAGAAGATTGGCATCTGTGATCTGAACCTTCAATGCGATGAAGACCGTCGTGATAACGTCTCCGGGAGGTCCGGAAGTGCTCCAATTTCAAGAGGTCGAAAACCCTAGGGTCGCCGACGGCTAGGTTCTGATCGGAGATCAGGTGATGCGAACTCTTCAAGTGTTGATGAAGATCCTATGTATTATGTTTATTTGATTTGATGTTGTGTTCTTGTATGGATCCAAAATCAGGAAAATTAGGTCTCTTGAACTTATTAACATTGTGATTGTTATTTGAAGTTTTGAGTTTTGTTGTTCAAAATCAAAATCGATGCGTGCTGATTGCTTCTTTCATTCCTCGGATGCTTGAAAAACACCACTCTGGAAGGTAAGATTTTTTTTTTTGTGAAAATTTAGGAGTAATAGCCTTTGAAGGTGATAATTATTAATGCAATTATGAATTGTCGATGTGTGCTGATTGTTTCTTTCATGGATACTTGGTTGATGAACAACATTCGCTTAATTTTTTTTATACTTATATTTCTCATTGCCGTGCTCAAAAGGCCACAACTTCTGCAACATGGCTGTCAATTTCGTTGCTTGGACAGTGGATTGCCTCTCTGGTTTGTTGATGTGGACTTTACGCCATATCTAATCGGTTTGTCATAAAACTTGAAACTTCTTATTTTTCTACTAAAATTGCGTAGGTGGATTTCAATTTAATTGCTAAAACTTTTGTCAACGAACTCGCATTGCCTCTGATTTGATTAGCGAATATGGAAAATCTGTTATATCCTGAATTCATTGGTTTGGTTCTGAACAATTGGCTTTTTATTCTTATTGACTACTTGCATTTTAAAACTTCTTTTATCGATCACTTCTTGATTTGGTCATTGTACTAGCTCATAAGTCATAACTAGCTTAGACAATCAAGATTTGGTTGAGTATTGATCTTAACTTGAACATTTCTTGCTTCATGGTATGTATTCATATGTATTATAGTTGCTTTCTTTGATTTAATTAGTGTATATTGAATCAATTCTATAGTATAACCTAGTTGTAGTTGGGTCCTTCATCATAAACCATTTGCATAGCATGGTAAAGAACTTGAATCTAAAACTGCCAAAGGTTAATCAAGTTGCGTAGCATTCCTTTGCCTATGCATTAATTACCTTAGTGTATTTCTCTTGCCTTCCCTAATTTATTTTTGGACACTGAGAAACTTTGTGTTCGGAAGTCAGTTCGTGTCAACTTAAAAAAGATGGTTTGCTTTTATTGCTTCTCCATTTTCGATTTGTTTCTTTGGTTTAATGTTGGAAATCGGTTCCTAGATTTCATCCATGAACGAGTTTTTGTGTTATTTGATGGCCAGGACAGTGATGATGAGCATTATTTTGATTTCTTAGGATTTTTGTTGTTTTCTTTGGTAAGTTTAGTAGGTTCTGATTTGTATTAGTTAGATTGTTTTCATTCCTGTCAAGTCCATTGGTGGCACCTAGTTACCTACTTGGATTCAATTATGTTGGTGTGTAAGTCTTCTAGAGGGTGAACCAAACATTTCTATCTATCAATTGTGTGTGAATTCTGAAGTTTAATATTCACTTGGTTGAATTAAAAGGTGAACCAAACATTTCATCATTCATTTCATTAGTGTTTGATTATGTACTTCATTTCATTATTTTTTGTTGATCTTTGACTTGAGATTAGGCTAAAAGCTGACTGATTACTGTTTGTCAAAATGCCTGCATGATGAGACAATGCATCAAAGTTGTCGAATTTCATTGCCCTTGCTTCAAAACTTGAGTTGAAAGTCATAAATAGCATGGGATCTATGTTAAAGAGGTTAACTTTAGGTCATGAATTTCTCTATCCAATAACAACAACATAGCCTCAATCCCAAAATTGGGTGGAGTCGGCCAAATGGATCAAACTCTTCCATTTCGCTCGATTAAGTGCAATTGATGGGGTGCTTGTGTTCTTGAATTTCTCTATCCAAATCTCTTTATTGAATGCATTGGTAAAATGCATATAACAAGTCATTCTCTTCTTCCTAACAATGACCTTTTCCAAAAAGATTTTCTCTTTTTTCAAGGAAATATTTATCAAGGTCTTTTTATTGTTATATTTGAAAAGGCCAGTTTTGGGATTGTGACCAGTGACCACTATAGAGTTGGTGTTCTTAGCTTGTTTGTGGCGATCCTAATATGATTCTTGTTTGTTCACAATCCTTCTCTATTATAGTTGCTATATGGTTTTATTCTTATCTTTGAGATGACTACATGGAGGTTTTTTAATCTTTTTTTTTTTTTTTTAAGTGGAAGGTTTTTTGATCTTATTATTTTTGTCAAGTGAGTGCTTGAACTTGATTCCTTAGATTTCGCACTAATAGATTTTCTTTGATATCCTATAATTTGTGTGCTTTCATTCTCACCACGAACAATTTATGCTCATAGTTACAAATTATGAAAACACATCATCAACTATATTAAATCTAACCAATGGGTTGAATTGTTTGATCCATGTAGCCAACCTTAACTGATTTTATATTGATGGAGCCCTTGTTGTTGTGTTGCAGGGGTTCTAATTGGAGAACATAATTGTGCGTTCTTTTCAATCTCCTTTATTTATGTGATCTTTACCATTGATTTAGTTGCATATGAGCTAATGTTCATTACAGATTATTGATTTAGCTAAACAAACACCTTATTGAGTTGAGTTGAGTTGTAGTAGTTTTGTTTGTGGTGATAAGATTTTGGAAATGAGCTAATGTTCGTTACAGAATATTGCATGATCTTCTTAACTGTCCTAATGGTTGATGTTATTATGTTTTGGTGCCCTTATTCCTTCAATGTTGCTTCTTTTGTTTGTATTCTCCTCACTTTTGCTGACCTTAAGATATATTTTCTTTCTTGACCGAATTTGTGTTGACTAATGGCAAAGATCTGTGGTTGTTCACAATTCATCATCGAACTGAGCTCTGAATTATTTTTGCAGTTCTGAATAATTTGTGCAGTAGTGACTGTTGTAACGCATATGACAATATGCTAATGCTGCAATTTGTTCTACAATTTGGCCTTCACTGGTCTGTCCACTATCTTGAATTGAGGAATTCTGTCATTGTAATGCTTTTCTAACTCCTCTTATACGTCTTTTGCAGTCTAATAAAGTTGGTTTAAGCCTTTTAGAAAGACAAAAAGTACACAAGTTTGAGTGATCGAGAGCACAAGGTTAGTAGCCATATGTCCCATACCTGTTCTGTCTTAAGAATTTATTCGCTATTGCGCTCCAGAATTCTCAATGGTTGGAATGAACTGTTTGTTTTTATAATTGTAATGGCTTTGCTTGTTTAAAGTAATTGCCATTCTTCATGTGAACTATTTATGGAGCACAACAGATAGGCATGTTCACTGTCATGAACGACATCCTATTCAATGGGTTGAAAAATGATACGTATTTAGTTCTGGAACATGCTAACCTCTTTTCTTTTCTTTAATTTTCTTCTAAGTTCATTGACTGTGATGGTGAAAATTATTTTAATTCAGTGTTTGGATGAATATTGGACAAAAATATGAGGTATGGGGGAACCATTTTTTGTGTTAGACTAGGCATTCCATTTGCATTCATTTGACTAGTTAAAAAAAAAAAATTGCCAAAGGAAGAACTGTAAATTCATGATATGGACCTCTAGGCTCTAATTAGATGAATGGATACTAGAGATTAACTACCTAATATGTATAAACTCGATCGGGTTGCTAGGATGGTAAGGGCGAACTCGAGGTGGGTCAGGCTTCATAATGACACTCCTTACTTCAACAACAGGGGTTCGATTCCTGCCCCTAGCATTTCCAATCGAGCCACTGGGGTACTCAACGACTGACTGCAATAGGGCTCTGTAGGACTAATCGCAGAAGACAGGTTGCGGACACCCACGATCATTAAAAAAAAAACCTACCTAATATGTATACATTTTGAGTATTGGTGTTCACTTGAGTTTTCCTATGATGATATTTTTTTGAAGATTCGACAAAGCTATCGAAGGATGCACATGAGTTTCCCATGTTGCCACTCCAAAGGATTTTCAATCCAAGGGCCCAGAGGTATACATACATGGACAGATATAAATCAGATATTAAACTGGTGAAGTCCATAGCAAGCATGCCTATTAAAAGGTTACTTACTGTTCGGAAAAATAATGTTACCAGCACGTACCTTTGCCCCCTAAAATTAGAGGATGACAACACTTTTAGCAATGCGAGTGGCAATGCTTTGGGATGTGTGGGTGAATTTTGTAAGGGTGGCAATTAGCATCGTCCTATACCAAAGCATTTGCCCTTTTGATTGAAAACTTCTGATGTAGGGATGAATTGCTAATTATTGGGAATGGCCCAAAACGTCATAACACAAGCTCCATAACAACGAACACCCGGAGCACTAGATCAACAGTTTCCTGCTTTAAAAACTGTAAATTCTCTAAAACCGCCCAGTCCGTCCGATTGTCCTAGAAGAACCAATATTTCAAATCAACGGTGCCCAGTCCTCCTCTCTGTCTCTCTCAACTGGGTAGAAGAAGAGAGAACCAACGAAGAAAGGAAGGCACTTCTTGCGAGGGAGGGATTTCGATCTTCTCGTCCATCTTCCACTCCAATCGCTCAAATTCATTGCGGGTTTTTCGAAAGATTGAATCTTGAGAGGACCCAAGGATGGATTTGCGGAATTGTTGGAGCTGTTGTACATGAATGGAGTTGGACAGTATTGAATGTGTCTCGTCTTCTGATGGGATTGGTGAGGACGAGATCCAGGCGCACCAATTCTCGGCGAAGCCGATTCATGGGATCGTCGCTTCGGCGATCGCGCCAGCCACCAGTGTTCATGAGCTCCTCGAGTGCCATGTGTGCACCAATTCGATGTACCCTCCGATCCATCAGGTGTGTTGTTTCATTGATTTGGGTTGATGGGGTTTCTGTGTTTTGGGTTTTGTGTTTTGTGTTGTTTTTGTTGGGATTTTTAGGGGTTTTTGTGTTCATTTGGTGATTTTGGGAACTGGGTGGCTTTGATTTTGGGCAAAGATCTGATTTTTTTGGTTTGTGTTTGGGGGTGGCATTTGGGTTTTTTAGGGTTTTCAGAGATGCTTAATATGGAAAAACTGACGGGTTTTGGAAGTTCTTAATTGATTTTAATTTTTTTGGGAGTTTAGGTTGTTATGGGCCTGATTGGTGATTTTGGGTTTTCAGAGACTGATTGAAGTGAAATGCTGGTATCAGATGTACTTGCCTTGTTTAGGCTGAGATTCATACTAAGTAGTTTGAATTTTGGTGATGATGACATTGAATTGTCATTTCATAGTTTGCAAGGAAATGCTTTGCACATTTTGAGAAGAATATTTGGTTGGACAAGTGACTTTTGCAGGATAGTGGACAAAATGTGCAGAAGAGAAAAGTAATGACTGCTTATTTTTGGACTTACAGATAAGCTTCTGTGATTACTTTTAGTGGGCTGCATGGGTCTAGTGAAGTTGGTTTATAAGATTATGGATTGAGGGTATTGATTTAAGCGAGGAAATTGTTGTGAATGAGGGAAACTTCTAAGTATGACGCTAGTCGGTCTTTAATCCCTGGACTGAAATATTTGAAAAATGAGGTTTTGAATGGTCTGATTTGATCAGTAATATCTATAGCCAGAAGGGTGTTCCTATCAAAAAATAACCAGAAGGTTGAGCTTCACATTCTATTTCCTTGATTATATTTGTATGGGTGTTCTTTCTTTTGTTTCATTTTGTTTGTTTTTGCATTAAAATGATTGCACTTACATTTTCGAACAATTAACTATTGTGGATCTCTCTTGATGTTTTAGTATTTTGACTTAATACCTGACGTATTAAGATGTAATGGATGAACTTTCTCTCTTAAAGCCTTTAGAAGAATTTGAGATGTGGAAAATTAGTTGCTGCTATTCGAATGTTAGTATCGTTGTTTGTTGTGACTTCTCTATGGAGTTTCTTTTGTTAAACGAGTTTTTTTCCCTGTTCCTGTTTCAAGGACTTCTATAGTTTTTGCATCTTATCGGATTGTAGACTTGTAGTGCCATTATATAGAATGCTACTTAATGTATCAAAAATATATTTTGTTAATATCAAAAAATATATATTTTTTGTGCGCAATTTTCTCTCACAAATGTGGGGTGGTGGGGCAACTTATGCTTCTGAAACATCATTGAGCAACTTATGCTTCTGAAACATCGTCATTGTCTCACGTTTCTTTCCTTTTTGGTGCCTGGGGTCAATGCTTACTTGTAGCCTTCATATGTATGCATCAGTTACTGCCTATGTGTATAGGTGTCACTTTGATATCCAACTTTTTTGCCGTGATTACATCTTGTTTCCTCTTTCAAGTACTTTCAGATTTGTAGTGCTTCTATATCTTTTCTTTTTCCTTTTTTAATTTTTCAATTGTTTGATTCACATTTAAACTTTGATATGCTGATATGTTGTCCCTCCCTTGATTGGGTTGCACAGATGACCTTATTCTATTTTTTTTTCTGTGCAATATTTCTTATTTTGATTTCTTATCCTATTGTCACTGTCTTCCTTTTTTTACTCTGATTAACCAGCACACCATATATCAAATGATATGAATTGTTTTGATTGCCCCCGTGTTACTCGTAGAGTAATTATCAATGCTCTTCAATAACGTCTTTATATACATGATCATCGGTTCTTGTGCGAAAATTATTAAATCAAAAAAGTATATCATTTTAATCATGTGATGCAAGACTTTAACTTAAAAAGGGCAGTATGGCAGCGATAATTGTTACTTTGTTGAATTGTTTTTCTAGTTTTAGGTATGACTTTGTTTCATGGTTTAACATGGCTGCTTCTCTTGATCAACAAAATCTTGGTGTTGATTTATGGATTTGCAGAGGTGTTTTCCTATGATTCTGATTCGTTTCTACTTAGGAGATAGTGTAAAGTTGTAATGATCGATAAACTTTAATAAGAATTTGTCTAGCATGTGATATTGCATTGCTAGAATCTAGTGGAGTTTCGAAGTGTCAACTATTATTCACTGAATGGGCAGGTGAGGAATTTGAACGCCTATTTATGCATTGATCAGTAAAGAGGAGAACTCCTGGTCCTCCTAAAGATCCATTTTTGCTGTAAATACTGCATTAGCATTCATATTATAGTTACAATTCTCTTTGAAAGATGACTATCAGTGCTATGATAGGACAAGTAGTGAACTGATTTATGCCGAACATTTGAAAGAAAAAGCTTGAATATATATACCAGCAGTCTATGATTGGTTTCTGAGAGCAAGCAAATGAAAATTGATTCGGGTGTTTCATTTTATTGTTCAGCTCAGTTCTCTCTTATCTTTGAAGGATCCTATCACGTGAGAAAAGGATTTTGAGTGGTATAGTTAGCATGTACGTGGTGATGCTGGGGGGCTAGTGTGCTACAAATCCTTTTTCGTCATTATTATATGTGTTTTAGTGTTTTATTTTATTGTTCAGCTCTATTTTGAATTCATTTCTTGAAAATCTGTTTAATATAATGGAAAACAACACTTGGTCTCCTCTATGAAACTTCTGTAAACTCGTGAATGACAAAATTGAGTGCTTGATTAAATTTGTTAGAATGGCAAACAATTAATTGGAAGCAATTCTTAACAATTTTCTGTTGGGCCTTTCACTTGTGACCACAAAGGTACGTACAACGCTTCATCTCTTGAAACCTTCATAAATATGTATCATGTATGTATGTTAAGAGGTGTGGTTGGGGAAAGTCTTTGGTGAAATAGGCCCAATAGGGCTGTATACTTTCTGATATCACTTGTAGGCTTAGCTATTGATTATATATTAGGAGTCGGGAATTCTTTTTTTCTTGTCAATCTTCCCTTCATGACGGTGCGTTCCATGTGAGGATCATGTTAGAACAAGAAGTAGATCTTTATAGAGCTAGTACCAAATATGGGGATTGTTTAAGTATAAATTTTGTCTAACATTTGGAATCAATCACTTATGTCTATATCTTCTTTTTAGATGTGATCTCAAAACCTTTCTCTCTATGCTGCAGTCTTTTGACTATATTCTGATTATGATCTCAATACATAGTCTTTATCATCTTTTTTCTTTTTTTGATAGGAGTATGTAGTCTATATTATTGACTAAAGAACAGAGTTCTATGTGATTATATTGTGTTTTATGGTCTATATTATCCACTAAAGAATATGTGTCTATATTATGATCATTAAGTGTGGTTTTATACTTCTATTTTTCTCTTTTGGAAGCTTATAGAGTTTTACAGTCTTTTGTCTCTGACTCTGTATCCGCTCCTTAGTCTTCATTACTGATAACTTATTGTATGCATAGTATATGGTTATAATCTTTCACTTTGTGGAAGGAGCATTAGATGGCATGCTGAGTGACACCATACAAATACTAGATCATGTTTGAACTATAGTTGTTAAGATATTAATACAAGGAAAATGATTTGGGGCACCTGAAATGGACACCCAGTTTTGGTGTCCATTGATTTGTGCATCGACTTTGTGTGCACAAAAATCAATGTGGAATGAAGGGACACCAAAAACTGGATGTCCAAAAAGGGGTCAACCTAGCACTTCCCTTAATACAAAGTCAATGTTTTTGGGATTTATTGTTGACTTGGTACAATATTGCTATGAGAAAAACCATACAAATACTTGATCATGTTTGAACTAGAGTTGTTAAGATATTAATACATGGTCAAATTTTTTGGGATTTATTTTGACTTGGTGCAACTTTCCTCAAGTCGTTCCATAACTTATATCCCGATGAATAAAAATTGGCAATCTGGTTTCTGGATTCTTTAGGTGTCTGCCCTTTTCTGTCATTTTTTGTCTCCTCTTACTTTCGCTGGATGTGCTCTTAATTGGATCTTTGGATTTAATATGATCTTGATGAGGTTGGCTGTTGGACTGGGATTGAATTCTACTATTTATTTCCCCCTACTGCTGATCTCTCATTGATTTTTATTTTCTCATGGCGATGTATTAAATTTTAATTGCAATTTTTTTTTGAAAACAAATTTTATTTGCATTTATGTAATTAGTTTCATCTATATTGCTTATTTTCTTAGAAAAAAAGGAAGGAAAATGTAACGACCCTAAAATTTTAACTCGTGCCACGTGATATTTCAGGGTCGTATTGTGGGCCCAACTAGCCATGGTGTATTTGTTTCAGTCCTCGGGAGTCGACACCGAGGTATGTTATGTTTGTTTGGTGATTTGTATTATTTATTTATTACCGAACATTAAATTCAATATTCCAAATGAGTAAGGACGTGGTGAGTGTGCGTTAGTACCGTTGAACAAGTTCGGTACGAAAGAACACGTTAAATGAGTATTTGAGAGTCCGTGGGACGAAAATGAAATAAAAACATTGATATTTATAAATGAAAATAATTAATGTAATTAAATAGTAAATTGGTGGGCGCCTAGTGACACGCGGGGTCGTGGTCGACACGCGTGGGTGATACGTTAGTGTGCACGCCCGAGTACGCTCATTGGCGCGCACGACGAAATTTTAGGCGCGAAAATATAGGTGAGTATATATATATATTTATATGTATATAAGGGATTTAATATATATATATATATAAATATATATTAAAAATCAGAAAGGCAAAATTACCAAAAGGGTATTGAAGGAAAGAAGGGAAATGGATAGACATGAGGGGCAAAATAGTCATTTTACATGGGAATTTGATAACCATCACCGTTCTTTCTCTTTCTCTCGATGAATCGAAAAAAAAACGCAGGAGAAGAACCGAGAAATCGAAACTAAGAAGGAGGAGAAGGAAGAAAAAGAGATCAAGAGGAGGTGAGCGCGGGATCGTGAAGAGGTGAGTTGTTGTTTTTGTTGTTATTGTTGTTGTATGTTGTATGTTGTTGGCGTTGTTGGTGGTGGTGGTGGCGGCGGTTTGGTGATGGTGGAGATGGTGGAGCTCGAGAGCTCGGACGAATGCGAGAGCAATTCGTCCGAGAAGGGAGACGATAGTTGTCTCCCTCTCCCTCTCTTCTCTTCCATGAAAAAAAAAAAAAAAAAAAAAAAAAAAAAAAAAAAAAGAGCGGCGCGTACGCTCTCTCGTAAATTGGGGAAGAAGAAGGGCGGTTCGGCCCTGACCGGCCGGTTCGGCCATGAACCGGGCGGTTCGGCCATGAACCGGCCGGTTCGGCCATGAACCGGGCCGGTTCGGGCGAACCGCCCTTTTATATAAAAAAAAAAAAAGAGAGAAAAAGAGAGAAAATGGAAAAGACAATCCAGAAAAATAGGAAAAAAAAATTCTGAAAAATTATATTTCACCCAAATAAATAGAAATTTGGGAATTTTTATGAAAAATGAAGAATTTGAGATTCGCGACGAGACTTTTGTCGGGGTTTTGTCTCGTAAAGCGTGAAATTGTTAAAAATAGCCGAGAAAAATATTGAAAAATATTTTTCTAAATTGTATTAAAATTATGAGGTTTTGCTCGGGTATCCTAATGGGTTTAAATGGAACCCAATACTGGGATAAGCGACCCAAATTGAGCAAAGGAACAATAATTTAGAAAATTTTAGAAAATGAGTTAAACTTGAGGAAAAAATTGAAGAATACTTGGAATAATTAGGGAAAAATTAACGGAAATTGGTCGAAATAATTGTCAGGTGACGAGCGAAGTGTTGGAAACTAATTGGGGAACGTGTGGAGCTACGCGAGGGCCTTTTTAGCGGAAGTTGAGGTGAGTAAAGGCAACAATAGAGTCAACATAATTGCTTTTCTATTTATTGATTAATTATTCTTGAAATGCAAGCCTTTTGTATTCCATTCTAGTTCAGGTGACCTAGGGTTTAGGTAGTCCGATCATGATGAGAAGTCTCAACGAGTTTAGCGGCCAGGCATAGGCTCGTGGCTTCTCGTTGGAGCCTATCGAAATGATTTAGCATCCGGCTTATGATCGTGGCTTTTTCTTTCGGTAGTGTGTTAGGAATTTAGCGGCCCGGCTTTGTCGTGGCTTTTCCTAGCGAGTGTGCGTTCGGTGGAGGCGACCTTCGGGCCCACCGGTTCGTACGGGGTGGATTGAGCGGGAGGCGCTTTTGGGCCTCGTGTCGATCGCAAGTCGATGAGGTCTTGAGACCCGCGGTTTGATTGGGACTATCTATTCTCCTATCCATTTGTTTCTCGGTCACTTGATTTGCGTTGTTGGTTCTTGTTGAATCTATTTATCATGCGATTTGATATCTATTTCAGTTTCTTGTTATACACTGCATGATTTATAGACTTGTGATTATTGAAAATTCAGTAATTTATGTTGAGATATCTATTGTTGTTTGTTCTTGTTATATTTTGTACTCACCGTCCTTTTTATGACGGTGGGTGCGATCCACGAACAAGTAGGGGCAAGGCGTCGATGCTTGGCGATATCCTCTGAGGCACGCTCAGAGCCGTTAGCTTTGCTCTCACTTTGTAGGTATTTTGTCTTTTGTTGTATATTTTGGCTATGTATCCATTTGTTTTGATATTTTGGGGCTTTGGGGAGTTGAACCTGACTGTTGGTACATGTATATGTTTATTCGGGCTTTCCGTTGATTTGTTATATACATGTGGATGTTGTTTGGACAGGATTTTCCACATCTAGGTTGAATGAGTAGTAAACCGTTGTAAGTTGGTATTAAAAACAATTCCGCCGTACACCTAACTATAATTGAGGATAAAAGATTAGATAGAGTTAAGGTGAATCAAAAAGAGTGATCCAGGGGTGAGTGAGTGAATAATGTAACGAGTAATTGGTAAGTTAAGGCGACTAGACTGCGTTGACTCGTCGGAGATGAGCTCGGGGGTCCACGTAGGTTTAGGCCGGCGGGGCCCGGTTTGTGGTTCTTTGGGGCCGTCATTAGCTTGGTATCGAGCCTAAAGGTTTATCACCATGACTCGAATAAGCATAAAACACAAGCAAATGAACTTAGTGTGGAAAATCTTAAGAACTTAACTCAAGTATAGTTGGGAAGTGGGAAATGATATATTATTCGAGCATGTTAAATTTTAATGTGTAATATAATATATCGTTACGTAAGACGATCGAGGCTCGCCATTTGCTATTGTAGATTGCGATGGGCGACCCGACTGATCTTGGAGATCGAGTGGAGTTCGTGATCCTCCACCGGATGCGCCGAGTGACGTTGCGGCTCCGCACGTGAGTTACTGATCCTGGACTCGAGAGAGTAGAGTCACGGGGACGGAGGATGGATGAGATATTGGATATTCTCGGGGACAGCACAAATGTTGCCATCTCCATCGACCTCGGGGATAGCTCCTAGACGGGATGTGAGTCCGGCCACACCTCGAGCTACTCCACGGGTTATTACTACTAGTACAAGATGCACCACCTATCATCACGCAGCTTGTTCCGACAGAGTTGCGGTGGAGTCACGTGTTCATGATGATATTGATTCACGCCGATCAGCAGAGGCGAGGTGGACTCGGGAGTATGAGAAATATAAACCAAAGAAGTTCGGCGTAGGTTCAAGTGTAGATGAGGCGGATTTGTACATTCGTAGTCACGAGAAGGTTCGAAACTTCTCAAGATCGAGGATAGCGAAAAACCTGGGTTGGCGGCATTTTCTTTGATCGGAGATGCGAGAGATGTGGTGGGAAAATTTAGTATCCACACATGGAGAGCCGACTACCTGGTTAGACTTCAAGAAATATTTCAGTCAGAAGTTTTATCCACCTTCAGCTATGATAGCCAAGAGGGATGAGTTTATGCATATCCGACAGGCATTAGGAGAGTCAGTTATGACTTATATGGGCAGATATCAGCACTTACTTCCTTTTGCTGATGGAGTAGCTGACCGAGACAGAGATCAGGTCTATTATTTTACTGAGGGCTTGTTGCCAGCTATTGGAGGGACAAGGGGTCACTACTCTACCTCCTACACTACAGGATGCTTATGACCGTAGTTTGGCGAGGGAGGCATATTTGAGGACACATCCCGCACGGGGATATGATCGGCCCGTGAGGTACGGGATGAGCGGGGACAAGGCCGTTTAGGGGGCGGGAGGAAGAGGAATAGATGGCAAATTCAGCGATGCGCGAGCTCGAGTGTAGCTTCGATCGCACGGTCTTCGCGACCGGTTCGGACATATGTCACCACACCTACTCGGACACGAGTTACCTTATTCGACCACCACCGGTACCACAGCGAGGCAGCAGCCTGTCAGAGATGGTGGAGGCGAGAGGTAGGGGTAGTGTACGACAGCGGGACGAGATGTCGGGTCGGGGATCGAGTAGGCGAGATTACTCAAGACAAAGACCTCTCTGGAGCATGTTATAGGTGTGGACGGATGGGTCATCTTGTCGAGAGAGTGCCCACACCCCCGAGTTTCGACAGAGACTGCGGGAGCTTGCCATCGATGTGGACGACGGGACATTACATCGAGAGTGTCCACACTTGTTGATGTTCGGCGAGAGAGTAGCACCACGTCAGCAACATACGAGGGAGCGTGCACATGTTGCTGAGCGAGACCCTCAGGCGACTCGACATCTAGTTGAGGGTATGATTTACATTTGTGGTCATTTGATGTATGTTATGATTGACTCGGTTCTACTTGTTTCCTTTATTTACGGGCGCATGGTTGATGAGTTAGGGTTAAGACCGGTTAGACTAGAGAGACCTCTAGTTCTTAGCACAAATTCTTTGGGATAAAATCTACCCTAACATGATTTGTGAACGCCGTATTGTAGAGATAGAGGGACATGAGTTACCAATAGATCTTAGAGTGTTAGAGTTTACGGAGTTTGATGCGTTATTAGGCATGGATTTGTTAGGACCTTATCACGCACGTATTGATTGTTTCGACAAGACGGTCACATTTCGAGTCTCGGACGACCGAGTTTACTTTTCGTGGCGGTGCGACTCGGTTGAGAGTTACCGAGAGCGGGGTAGCCACGAGCGGTGAGATTAAAACGTTTATGAGTGTTTTAAGTACGGTAGGAAGAGGCGAGGCAAAGATCGATGAGGTACCGGTTGTGTGCGAGTTTCCTGACGTGTTTCAAAGCAGAGCTTCCAGGGGTTACCACCGACTAGAGAGATTGATTTCATCATTGATTTGGTTCCCGGAACCAAACCGATATCAATTCCACCGTCTGGATGGCTCCTAAGGGAGTTGGAGGAGCCGAGATCACAACTAGATGAGTTGTTGGAATTGGGTTTTATTCACCCTAGTATGTCACCTTGGGGTGCGCCGGTCTTGTTTGTGAAGAAGAAAGACGGCGACTGAGATTATGTATCGACTATAGGCAATTGAACCGGTGACAGTGAAGAACAAGTATCCATTACCTCGTATTGATGATTTGTTCGATCACCGACCGAGCGCATGGTTCTCGAAGATTGATTTGAGATCCGCTATCATCGATTGAGGATTAGATCGAGGACGAGAGAAGACGGCTTTTCGCACGAGATATGGGCACTATCGCTTTACCGTTATGCCGTTTGGGTTGACGAATGCCCCTGCAATGTTCATGGATCTCATGCATCGTGTATTGAGACAATATTTGGATAGATTTGTTATAGTGTTCATTGACGACATTTTGATTTATTCTAAGACTCGTAAGGAGCACGAGGAGCACCTCAGGACGATTTTGCAGACGCTGAGGGAGCATAGACTGTATGCCAAGTTCAGTAAGTGTGAGTTTTGGCTTACAGAGGTTGGATTTCTAGGTCATATTGTCGGAGTTAGCGGAGTGTCGGTAGACCTGCTAAGGTTAGAGCGATTGTTGATTGGCCTACACCGAGTTCAGTGACGAGATTCGGAGTTTTCTAGGATTGGCTGGTTATTACAGACGATTTGTGCGGGATTTCTCAAAGATTGCGGCACCGATGACGCAGTTGACGAAGAAGGAAGTCAGATTTCAGTGGGATGATAGTTGTGAGCAGGCTTTTCAGACTTTAAAGGAGAGATTGACTACCGCGCCAGTGCTCGTATTACCTGAGTCAGGGAAGGGTTTTGAGGTGAACACCGATGCTTGTTTGGTCGGTTTAGGCTGTGTTTTGATGCAGGACGGTAGAGTGATAGCTTATGCGTCCCGACAGCTGAAGATTCACGAGAAGAATTACCCTACACATGACTTGGAGTTGGCGGCAGTGGTGTTTGCACTGAAGATTTGGCGTCATTATTTGTACGGAGAGAGGTTTGTATTGTTTACTGACCACAAGAGTTTGAAGTATCTCTTCACTCGAGAGAGAGCTTAATATGAGACAGAGACGGTGGTTAGAGTTCCTCAAGGATTATGATTTTTCGTTGGAGTATCACCCGGGAAGGCTAATGTCGTAGGCGACGCATTGAGCCAAGAGGGGTTGACTCGGAGGTTGTGACGTGTTGTATGACACATGAGTATGGATTACTCGAGGCGGTCGAGATGATGTATGTTGTTGATATTCCGACTAGCACTAGAGTGTTGATTTGTGGGCGATTGAGGACTCGAGACGGTTTCTATTCGAGTGTACTTGATGGGCGACGGTGATGAGCGATATCGAGGTACAGTGAGTTTGCTCGAGTTCGATCACCCGAGAATGGAGTCGGTCGACGATTTCTTTGAGATTTAGAGGAGACTGTGGATTCCATTAGTGGGTGAGTTACGTGACGAGATTCTCCAGAGGCTCACCGCTCACGTTTTTCGGTTCATCCGGGTAGGACCAAGATGTATGCTGATATGCGTCGTCTGTTTTGGTGGCGGGGATGAAGACCGATGTTAGTGATTATATTAGAGGTTGTGAGATATGCCCGGCGAGTTAAGGCCGAGCATAAGAGGCTGTGGATTATCAGCCGCTCGCTTCCCATTCCTCGTTGGAAGTGGGAGCATATCGCTATGGATTTCGTCAGTGGGTTACCTCGGTCTCAGCGCAGACATGACAGTATTTGGGTGATTGTGGATAGATTGACGAAGTCTGCGCACTTCATACCAATTTCTACCACACATCGAGTGGATAGGTTGGCGAGCTTGTACGAGAAAGAGATAGTGCGATCGCATGGAGTGCCATTGTCGATCGTATCGGACGAGAGGGCCGCAATTTACATCGCAGATTTGGCGAGTATGCGAGCACGGTTTGGCACGAAGTTGAATCTCGATACGACTTATCATCCACGAGATCAGATGGACGATCGAGAGACGATTCGGGTGTTGGAAGATATGTTGAGGATGTGTATTTTAGAGTATGGTGGTTCTTGGGAGGAGTATCTTCATCTGTGAGTTTGCTTACAATAACGCTTATCGAGCCGGTATTGGAATGGCACCGTTTGAGGCACTCTACGACGGGCGTGCGATCTCCATCTTCTTTGGCGAGCGAGAGCCGAGGATGTGGCAGTGATTGGACTAGAGATTGTAGTGGATCACACAGAGAAGGTACGACTGATTAGACTTCGGTTGAAGGGTGCGCAGGAGAGGCAGAAGAGGTATTATGACGGTACCATGGCGAGTTAAAGTATGAGGTGGGAGACTATGTATATCGAAGGTTTCTCCACTTTGAAGGGTCACAAGAGATTTGGGATCAAGGGTAAGCTTGCGCCGAGGTTTATAGGTCCGTTCGAGTGAAGAAACGAATAGGCAAGGTTGCGTATGAGCTTGAGTTACCACCTCGGTTAGCGGGAGTTCACCCCATTTTCACATATCAATGCTTCGACCGGATAAGTCGAGAGAGGCAGACGACCGATTGTGGACTGAGTCGATTGATCCGAGAGAAGACATTACTTACGATGAGCGACTATTCGGATTATGGATCGGAAGGTGAAGGTATTGAGGAATAAGGAAATTCCCTCGGTTCTCGTCAAGTGGCGACATCACGGGGATGAGGAATTGACTTGGGAACTGAGTCTTATATGCGCGAGCATTTCCTTACTTGTTTTGATTCCGTAAGTCTTACCCTATATGTTCGTTTAATTTCGAGGACGAAATTCTCAATAAGGGGGGGAGACTGTAACGACCCTAAAATTTTAACTCGTGCCACGTGATATTTCAGGGTCGTATTGTGGGCCCAACTAGCCATGGTGTATTTGTTTCAGTCCTCGGGAGTCGACACCGAGGTATGTTATGTTTGTTTGGTGATTTGTATTATTTATTTATTACCGAACATTAAATTCAATATTCCAAATGAGTAAGGACGTGGTGAGTGTGCGTTAGTACCGTTGAACAAGTTCGGTACGAAAGAACACGTTAAATGAGTATTTGAGAGTCCGTGGGACGAAAATGAAATAAAAACATTGATATTTATAAATGAAAATAATTAATGTAATTAAATAGTAAATTGGTGGGCGCCTAGTGACACGCGGGGTCGTGGTCGACACGCGTGGGTGATACGTTAGTGTGCACGCCCGACGAAATTTTAGGCGCGAAAATATAGGTGAGTATATATATATATATTTATATGTATATAAGGGATTTAATATATATATATATATAAATATATATTAAAAATCAGAAAGGCAAAATTACCAAAAGGATATTGAAGGAAAGAAGGGAAATGGATAGACATGAGGGGCAAAATAGTCATTTTACATGGGAATTTGATAACCATCACCGTTCTTTCTCTTTCTCTCGATGAATCGAAAAAAAAACGCAGGAGAAGAACCGAGAAATCGAAACTAAGAAGGAGGAGAAGGAAGAAAAAGAGATCAAGAGGAGGTGAGCGCGGGATCGTGAAGAGGTGAGTTGTTGTTTTTGTTGTTATTGTTGTTGTATGTTGTATGTTGTTGGCGTTGTTGGTGGTGGTGGTGGCGGCGGTTTGGTGATGGTGGAGATGGTGGAGCTCGAGAGCTCGGACGAATTGCGAGAGCAATTCGTCCGAGAAGGGAGACGATAGTTGTCTCCCTCTCCCTCTCCTTCTCTTCCATGAAAAAAAAAAAAAAAAAAAAAAAAAAAAAAAGAGAGAGCGAGCGCGCTCTTCGCTCAGTAAATTGGGGAAGAAGAAGGGCGGTTCGGCCTGAACCGGCCGGTTCGGCCATGAACCGGCCGGTTCGCCGAACCGCCCTTTTATATAAAAAAAAAAAAAAGAGAGAAAAAAGAGAGAAAATGGAAAAGACAATCCAGAAAAAATAGGAAAAAAAATTCTGAAAAATTATATTTCACCCAAATAAATAGAAATTTGGGAATTTTTATGAAAAATGAAGAATTTGAGATTCGCGACGAGACTTTTGTCGGGGTTTTGTCTCGTAAAGCGTGAAATTGTTAAAAATAGCCAGAAAAATATTGAAAAATATTTTTCTAAATTGTATTAAAATTATGAGGTTTTGCTCGGGTATCCTAATGGGTTTAAATGGAACCCAATACCGGATAAGCGACCCAAATTGAGCAAAGGAACAATAATTTAGAAAATTTTAGAAAATGAGTTAAACTTGAGGAAAAAAATTGAAGAATACTTGGAATAATTAGGGAAAAATTAACGGAAATTGGTCGAAATAATTGTCAGGTGACGAGCGAAGTGTTGGAAACTAATTGGGGAACGTGTGGAGCTACGCGAGGGCCTTTTTAGCGGAAGTTGAGGTGAGTAAAGGCAACAATAGAGTCAACATAATTGCTTTTCTATTTATTGATTAATTATTCTTGAAATGCAAGCCTTTTGTATTCCATTCTAGTTCAGGTGACCTAGGGTTTAGGTAGTCCGACTGTGATGAGAAGTCTCAACGAGTTTAGCAGCCGGCATAGACTGTGGCTTCTCGTTGGAGCCTATCGAAATGATTTAGCATCCGGCTTGTCGTGGCTTTCTTTCGGTAGTGTGTTAGGAATTTAGCGGCGGCTTTGTCGTGGCTTTTCCTAGCGAGTGTGCGTTCGGTGGAGGCGACCTTCGGGCCCACCGGTTCGTACGGGGTGGATTGAGCAGGGAGGCGCTTTGGCCTCTCGTGTCGATCGCAAGTCGATGAGGTCTTGAGACCCGCGGTTTGATTGGGACTATCTATTCTCCTATCCATTTGTTTCTCGGTCACTTGATTTGCGTTGTTGGTTCTTGTTGAATCTATTTATCATGCGATTTGATATCTATTTCAGTTTCTTGTTATACACTGCATGATTTATAGACTTGTGATTATTGAAAATTCAGTAATTTATGTTGAGATATCTATTGTTGTCTTTGTTCTTGTTATATTTTGTACTCACCGTCCTTTTTATGACGGTGGGTGCAGATCCACAGACAAGTAGGGGCAAAGGCGCCGATGCTTGGCGATATCCTCGAGGCACGCTCAGAGCCGTTAGCTTTGCTCTCACTTTGTAGGTATTTTGTCTTTTGTTGTATATTTTGGCTATGTATCCATTTGTTTTGATATTTTGGGGCTTTGGGAGTTGAACCTGACTGTTGGTACATGTATATGTTTATTCTGGGCTTTCAGTTGATTTGTTATATACATGTGATGTTGTTTGGACAGGATTTTCCACATCTAGGTTGAATGAGTAGTAAACTGTTGTAAGTTGGTATTAAAAACAATTCCGCTGTACACCTAACTATAATTGAGGATAAAAGATTAGATAGAGTTAAGGTGAATCAAAAAGAGTGATCCAGGGTGAGTGAGTGAATAATGTAACGAGTAATTGGTAAGTTAAGGCTGACTAGACCTGCGTTGACTCGTCGGAGACGAGCTCGGGGGTCCACGTAGGTTTAGGCCGGGCGGGGCCCAGTTTGTGGTTGCTGGGGCCGTCACAGAAAACAGTTGCCATTCTTAATCTTACATGTTGCTCATCTTTGCAGTGCCACAATGGGCATACACTGTGTTCTACCTGTAAAACTAGGGTGCACAATCGCTGCCCGACTTGTAGAAAAGTACTTGGAGATATCAGATGTGTAGCATTGGAGAAGGTGGCCGAGTCGCTGGGATTGCCATGTAAATACTACTCACTGGGTTGCCCAGAAATCTTCCCCGACTACAGCAAGCTGAAGCATGAGGCCTTAAGTAATTTCAGACCATACAACTGTCCTTGTGCCGGCTGAGAATGCTCCGTTGTTGGTGATATACCTTTCCTGGTTGCCCATCTTAGGGATGATCACAAAGTAGACATGCATACAGGATGCACTTTCAACCATCGATATGTGAGGTCTAATCCTCGGGAGGTTGAAAACGCCACTTGGATGTTAACAGTAAGTACTTACCGGTTTGCTTAGTTTCCACTAGTAAGGATGGTGATCTGAGATATCATTACCATGAACTTATAACCTTTTCATATTACATGAGTGCCTTCTGTTATCTTAAGGTGAAACTGATTAAACTAACCAAGAACCAGGGCTTTTGACTGGAAAAAATCAAATGGCCATGGATAACCGATGCTTTCCTTGCATTGTTTTCCAAGAAAGAATTATTAACATAGCCTAACTGTTGTTGGATCTGTTCCTTTTCCAGGTCTTCAATTGCTTTGGCCAATATTTCTGCCTGCATTTTGAGGCATTTCTGCTTGGTACGGCCCCTGTGTACATGGAAACGGTCTTGAAGAAAATCTCGCAAGACTGGAAGGTTGGAAATGAGGTTTCTTTTCGGAAGGTGGTAGATGTCACAGGGGGTGGTAACAGTAGAGTCATGCTGATCGCATCGGTGCTTGATTCTATTCCGACATATGTTATGTCACTCTTTCATATGCCGAGCAATGTGGTAAAAAGGGTCGAAAAGATGATGCGCGCGTTTCTTTGGAAAAGGATGAATGGAGATACCTTTTGGGCTTTAGTTGCTTGGGACCGAGTGGTACTTCCAAGGAAACTTGGTGGGACTCGGTTTCGGCAATCTTGCCACCCGTAACAGAGCGTTAGCATGTTAAGTGCCTATGGAGATTCCATAAGGAACCTACAGCATTTTGGGTAAGCATAATTAGGAGTATCTATGGGATGGCGGCAAACGGCTGGGATTCTGACTTTATGTTCGACCCTTGGTGTAAAGCCCCATGACGTTTCATTGTTAGTTGCAGGGAGGAGTTCATAAAAGGTGTCTTACGAGTTGCGTAATAGGAGGAGAATCCGCTTCTGGCATGACATCTAGAATGGAATCCGCAGTTTTGCTGAGGATTTTCTGAGTCTTTTTGCTCTGATTTGGAAGCCGAACCCTTCTGTGGCAGAGTTTGCAGAAGTTGATGCAAATGGAGTTTGGACTGGAAATTGGAATTTTGACTTTTGTAGGAGACTTGGAAATGCGGAGACCTTGGAGTTCGCAGCATTAGACCATCGTCTTCAAGGGATCAACTTTCTTCCATATGCGAACGACAAGTGAGAATGGGATTGGGAAGTATCTAAAGCTTTTTATGTTAAATCTGCATTTTATGGTTTTTGCCTTGAATCTGTGTCGGGGACTTTCTCGGCATATAATCTAATTTGGAAATCTTGCGCTTCTATGAAGGTTAGGATATTTGCACGGATTGCTTAGGATATTTGCACGGATCGCTTAGCTGGGGAAGATAAACACCGTTGACGTTCTTGAAAGAAGATTACCCAACCATACCTTACTCGCTTCCACATGTTGTTTCTGCCACTGTAATTATGAATCTATTGATCATATACTGTTTGTCCTTTGCTTGCAGGATTTGGGAGGAGATGCTTGGTGAACTCAGTCTCTCATGGCAGAGGCCCCAATCCCTGTCGACATGGTTGAATCAAGTTGGTAAATTAGCGCACTGAAATAGGAGTTTGCTATGCGGAGTGAGTACTCTTACGATTATTTGGTCTTTATGGACAGAACAGAATCCCGCATTTTTCATGAAAAGGATAATTCGTGGGTGGAGTTTTGAGACTCTTTGAAGCGTAGCATCGCAGCGTTTGTAATCGAACACAAGGATTTCATGGCTTGGTCTTGGTATCAACGGAATGACAATTGGTCTTCTATCTTTTGAGGGCTTTTTGGGTTGAGGTCTCGGACGGTTTACTGGAGTGGGCAACAAGAGTTTTCATGTGTGGCATGGGCCTTGACGTGCCCTGCTCTACTTCCCTACGTGTGTTGCTATTGATCTTTGCTGTTTAAAGGATCGCTTCGGGTATATGGCATTCATAGTCACGGCTATGTTCCTGATTATTTGGGAGTTTTAAGGTAAAGTTCTTAAGTTTGCGTGACTAAGGGGGCAATGTTTCTTTTTGCTGTTTAAACTGCTGTCAGCGATGAGTCTCTTGACACTCATCGACCCCTCTAGCACATGTTGGTGGTATATTTGGTGAACTCAGGTTTAATTTTGGTATATCTCACTTACGTCGGTCATCATAAAACGTGTAACGTGTGTAGTACGGAGTGGGTCTAGAGTGAAAGGTATATCTATCATCTATCAATATAATAAAAGTGAGAATACTTTTCATTTCCTTCGTTACTTGAATTCTCTATTTTACCCCTTTCCCTACCGATTTATATGGTTCGATCTCTTCTTTGTTTTCTCTATTGTCATTTCCTTCGTTACTTCTCTATTTTACCCCTTTCCCTACCGATTTATATGGCTTTGTTTTCTCTGATCTTGTCGCTCCTACCTATTTATATGGCTCGATCTCTTCTTTGTTTTCTCTGATCTTGTCGATCTCTTCTTTGTTTTCTCTGATCTTTATTCCTCTCGATCTACAAGTATCTGGCTCGATCTCTTCTTTGTTGAACTCTCGTCCGACTTCGGCTACTGCTCCAACAACCCTCTTATTCAGTTCCTCAACCTTTGCAATCTCCAACTTCGACAACAACTCTAACAGGCATTGATCTTCTTCGACAACAACTCCATCAATTTTAACTCCTCTTTTTGCCTCTTCGACAACAACTCGAAAATCTCTTCGCTACTCTGTATCTCTCAAAGCTCTCTCTATTCTCAATCATAATCACCGTTATATCTCATCCAAATTGCTCGATCTCCATTGCAGGTAACTTTTTCAGTTTCACTTAGGTCTGAATCAATTCTATTTTTCAATTTCTAAAGGGTTTTTGATTATGTGATTGGGTTTTACACTCAAATTTTGAAAAAATTGGTAGAATAAATGTTGATTCAAATGAATAAAGTCTTGGTCATGGGTGCTGAACAATCTCAAATTTGCTAATTATTACGAATTGTTCATGCGTATTAGAGTGAACAGACGTTAGGAGCAACTAATATTTTCTTCCCCTTATACAATGTTCCACTAATTACTTCCATTAGAAAAGAAATAAATTAAGATTCTTAAAAATGAAGGTGTATATATTCATGTTCAGGAGTTAAAATATCTCAAAGTCATCTTTATCCTCTATAGAGTTTGACGTAAAAATCAAACTCTTATCTGAGATTTTGGAGATTTTGGATGAGGTACTCTTATAAGAATTTAGAGAATAAGATGGTAATAAATAAGAACATTAGAATTTTTAGAAGATATACCAATGCAAATTGTTTGATGCTAAATTTTTTTAATGAAATGCCTTTGAAACTATTGGTGTGGCTACTTAGGTATATATATGTTTATGGGTTCATAGAGTGACTTAGAGCTAATTTTCAAAATGCTAGAAAGTTGAAGGAGTTTTTGCTTACCTATGTGAATACGAAGCGTGAGCGAAGAAATTTTAAATACATTATGCTTATAAGACTTCAAGTCTGGTTCTATAGTTATTAGAATAAAGCATATATGTTATGCAAATGAGTTTAAATTAGAGGACTTTTTCAAAGGATTCTAGGGCAAAAACAGGAAAGGTCTGCTCTTCCTTGTATCCTAATACTGTTGTATATCGATTTCTCAGTTGTTAATTAATCACGTTGAAGGAAAAAAGATATTACCAAAACTTACAAATAAACTAGCTGTTGGAGATGTTACACCATTTTTAAATGAAAGCAATTCCAATTGAAACTTTAAGAATCGTAGCTGAGCGTCTTCAAGATAAATCAGTATGTCTATTTTCTATCTCAAGCGTGTGTTATGTGTATATGTTTGTATATGTACTAGGAATTGTAATCATTTCTATTCTTCTTATAAAGAATCTATCCAACTATATTGTTTTATTTTATCTTCACATTTCCAGCTTCTTGTCAAAAGATACACAATGGATAGGCTTGCTGAAATATATAGATTTCATTACTTGAAGTCTTCTTATTTCTCTATAAACTCTGTTGATTATGAATGGATCTCACCCTGGGAAGATATTAAGGTGTTTCTATGACAAAGATTATAAGGGAGTTATTATCCATGCAAGTAATAATGCAGTGCACTTTCTAATGTGTATGATGATTTTGTAAGTGATCCTAACACTAGCTTCCATCAAGCATGGATGTGTCAGGTACTACTCTTTATTGGTTATTGAGTATGATAAATACCGTTTTGGCAATGATGAGGATGTTTCTCATATTTTTGTGATTTCCGAATAAGTTGAAATGTACATAGACATAAATTTGCAATTGGTTTTACCCTTACTTTTTTTAATTCTTTCATGTGTTTTCTACTGTGGGTAATGCTTGTTTTGTGATTTCTGTGTAAGGTACGAAGTGTTGAGCTTCATAGCTGTTGCGCTTAACATTGACATCAACAACAAAACGCGACCTTCATTTTGGGGCTTCAACTTGAGTTCATTGGGTATACTCTCTCGCTTTCTCTCTCTGAATTTGGTGGGATCAAGGATGTTTTAATTACTTGGCAATCTTTAATTTCTATGGTTTTTGAGAAGTAGGGTTTTAGAGATGGTTGTTTGTTTATGTAATTAGGTTATTGTACATGTAGCGTCTTTTGTTGCTAAATTTGATTTCAAAACTTAAAAAAAATAAAAATAAATAAAAAGGTATGAAGTGTTGAATGTGATATGGTTTTGATTTCATTAGAGACCCTGTAGATTGTCTCATTAGCCCTATATCTGGTAGGAATGTTTGAATTTAGATAAGGATTTCGATTGTGGCTTCATATGCGACATCAGTGCGCATTTGCATTGTCTGCTGACTTTTATCTTGGATTTTAAGGTAATTTATGTAATCAATAGGAGATCCAATTCTGGTCATCAAATGCAAGTCAAATTGCAAATTCCCTTAAATGATTGTTATTCAATGGCAAGCATTTTATTCTCTCCTCTCCATCAATGAGAGGTTCAAGGGAGATGAAGAAGCAGAGAACAAAATTAAAGAGGTGCAGTGTCTTCTGATGCAGTTGTAGTAGGCTCAGTGTCTCTTCTTCAGAAGTCATTGAGCGCAGCTTAAGTTTTTTAATTAAATTCTCGCAAGCGAAGCGAGCGGGCTTAATCGTGCGGAGCACGTTATAAAACTAGTATATATATATATATATATATATATATATATATATATATATATATATATATATATATATATATATATATATATTTGGCAGGAAGAATGAAAGGTTTTTGATTAGTCGTACAAGCAACGAGGAATTTCGTTTATAATGGACTCGTGGGCTACGATGAGCATAGTCTATGTTTTGGGCATCGGATGGACTTGCTGTTTTGTGGAATTTGTGCTTATTGACATGCACTCAAGATTGGCTTGGCTTCTTTTCTTTTTTTGCAAGGGCTCTCTGATTTAGGGCAGTTTTTGAGGCAAGCTTTTTGTTGTGCTGATGGGTCTTGGCTCTGTTTTGACAGTGGAATCATGATGGTGGCGAGGCTATGTTTTAGTTGGAAGGATGGAGGGAGCCATAATGGTTCATTTTTATTTTGAGTATGCATAGGCTATAGCCTATACTATTTTTGAAACACAATTTTTTTTTTTTTTTGTATATTATCAATAAAGAGGAGTGTCGCGTCCAACTTATCAAAAAAAAAAAATAATAATAATGAATTTTGTTGTTTCACACATTTTCCATGGGCGATGATCCAAACACCAAAAAGGAGGCCCAACAAGACTATTGACAAATGACTTTCCAAATCATTGATTTGGACCACTTATGAGTCTCTCTTGACTCATAGGACTGCAAATTTTAATTGTTAGTTATTATGTATCTTGTTACATTTTCTGTCTTTTAATTACCGCATGATTCTTGGATTGTCTTGTTGTTTTATTAGTGAATTATTGTTATATTCTTATGGTATTACTTTTAATTTATCTCAGTTGCTCACCGTCTAGTTTGTGACGATGGGTGTAGATAGGACAAATAACGACAAGAAAAAGGGGTCGGCAATAGGTGACTTTCTCTGAGCACTCCTCGGGGACAATTTCTTTCCTTGATGCGTAGTATGTGATTGTTCTTATTTGCATATGTTGTTTTGAAACATTATGGATAAAATTAGGTTGTGAGACTCGGATATCATATATATGTCCCCATCATACTGTGGTCACTAGACTTTACATGTTTATTTTGTATTCGGGGTTTCACATTTATTAGAACTTCCTAATTTCCCTTTTAGTTATAAAATGATTATAGTTGAATTTCGTTGCGTATTGATCTGACAAGTCTTATAATCTAATAACTCATATTTTGAACTATAAATGAACGAGTTTGACTAGGTGTGTATAGACTCGTCAAGTATCGACTTGGGAGCTTATGCGGGTTTAGGCTGGGCATTTTCAATTGCTTCGGAAATTGGCCTGTCACATCTCCCACATAGCCCAAACCAAAGAGCCATAAACGGCGTTACAGAGATACCGCAGGCATATACCTTGGCGGTGTCAACCACAACGTCAAATCCAAAGGTGAATTTTAGACGTTTTGGAGATGTCGTGGGGGCCTTGTACATGGTGGCGACACCCACAACGTCTTAAATCGTAAATTAATGGTAGTTCTTTCATATTTTTGGAGAATTTGGAGAACTTTAGGATTTATTCTAGGGTTATGTATTGACTATAAACCCAATCAAATGGGGTTTGATTCATTGACAGGTAGTTAGGAAACTCCGAAACAAAGGGTTAGAGTCGTGTGAGCTAGTGCCGAGTCGCGATCTTACCAGTTAAGTTAGTAAGCTAGTTAAGAAAATAACATGTGATTCAATTTCCTTTTGTTGTGATATTTAAATTGATTCTATGCTTGGCATTCTATTCCATTATTCCTTGGTTGGGTGTTCATGGTGTAAGTGTGTCGAGAAAGTACTACTGGGCTCGCACTAGCTGGGCAACGTAAGCACTTCCTGCAGGGGTGTTTTCTACCCTTAGTGTTGTGTGATACCCAAGTACTGGATTGCTGTGGATATTGTTGTGGTTACGGTTGTGGATATGTTGTGGGGATGTTGTGACATCTATATGGATTTGTTATGGATTAGACCGCTTATGGGTCTCTTTTGATTCAAAGGACACTCATAGTTCGTTGTTACCTGTCAGTCTGTTTATCATGCAACTTGTTTATTTATCTGTCTTTTTTTTTACCGCATTATTCTTAGACTGTTTTATTGGTAAATCTTGAATTACTATTACATTCTTTTGGCATTACTTTCAATTTTCTTAAGTTGCTCACCGTCTAGTTTGTGACGGTGGGTGCAGATGGATCGGAGAAGAACAAAGGGAACGGTCCTGTGCTAGGTGACTACCTCTGAGGATACTCGGAGAGGCTCTTTCCTACTTTCTAGTGTAGGTGTCTCCACTAATTGTTAGTTGTATGTTGATTTCAGATACTATGAGTTTATTGATTTCAGGATTGTGAGATTTGATATCATGTATTATCGCTCTATTACTTTGATCACCAAATAATGTATGTTTATCTATTTTTGAGGTTCCACATTAATAAAATGATCCTGATTTCCCTTTGTTGAGTTATTTATATGGTTATAGCTTTAAATTTTTTTACGTATCAATCTGATAATATTTATAACTTTAATAACTCACTTTATATATGACCTGTAAATTAATGAATTGAGGTTGACTAGGCATATGCCGGCTTGTCGAGTACGGACTCGGAAGTCTTCATGTGTCTAAGTCGAGCAGGACCCAGTTGTATGGGAAATTGGGGTCGTCACAGATCTATACATAATTGAACCTCAATTTACATAAGAATCGATTAAACCAGTGAATCAAATAATTACCTCACTTGTTCTTGATGATTTCTCTTTGTTCTTGGTCTGAATTCCTTTAAATATGCTCTCCAATTCTCTCATAGATCCAGCTCTAGTTCTCCTCCCCAGATTTGCGTGTATGAGTTTTCTCTCTTCATCCATTCGTTTATATATATATATTTTGTTTTCATCAACTGTACTATGCGAATCCTGGGACAATCTAAGGGTTCTTGTTCACCCATTCTAGTTGTTCCAGTGACACTAAATAATAACTTAATTTGCCTTGTAATTATTCCATACTAATCTCTATATAGATCTATGGCTCTCAAATTGTCCTCCCAACTTTAGGACTTCGATTTATCAACTCATTCAACTTGTCACATTAATGTATATATTTAGTTAGTACTTTAATCACCCCATTAACCCAACCGATGGTCCTACTAACCCTCGACTAATTGATAGCTAGTGCCTTGTACCCCGACTGCCTGGCACCCGATACCCCGCACCTCGACACGCAACTCGAGGTGAGCCGTATCTTCCCATTACCAACCAAATTAAATTATTTAACTTAGGATATGGTTCAATTATACCAATAGCTCTCTTAGCCTCGTTTAACAACCCCAGGTAACTCCTACCCGACACCCGCGTTGACACGTACTTCGAGACAAATACGTGTCTCGCCAGCTCGCCCGATAGTAATATAAACACATGCGATGTACTTCGATAAATAATGATTTCCAACACCACAATAACAGGCATACAACACACACAAATAATATATATTCCATCGGTTCTCGTGTATGATTCGACTGAGCTATTTACGTAACGCCTGAAGTAACCCATTAATCCCTGAGATTAACACTAATCCTGATTAAATTAATTTGGTCTATTACATCGGGTCCTCTCGGTGGCCAGCAAGACACCTACAACGCACCGACACGTGTACCAGCATGATAATCGAGTTGAACTATTCACCGAGACCCCTGGTACAGCGTGCTATGGTCTAGAAACACATACACACCAAAATTGCCTGGCGGGAGGGCACTCAACCAACCGTCCATGAAATTCACACTGGAGTAGAATAATTTAATTAAGTGAAAGCAAATATGAAACAGTAAATACTCGAGAGAATTTTAATTGAGATACTACACTCCTCAAACCGCGCTCCAACTAACTTGAAACTGTCAATCCATACCTCCAAATGCGTGTCCAAATACCCATAAATCAATCCCAAATACTTAATTTTCGATAATTAAATCAAATCTCCAAACCTTGAAAATTTCAATTTCACATAACAATGTCAATTTCACCATTTTTAAATCATATTATACTCGATATATGATAAGTCGGTATTTATAGGATTTAATAGTTTATTTTAATATAGTTTAATGTGGAAAGTCTATAAAATGTCTAATTATATTTATTTTTCATTTTCAGGTGAATGGAGCACACGGTTAAATTCGGGGCGAAAAAATACTTGAAATAGAGTTTTTCATGCAGTGATAAAATACCGGAGGATTTGTCTCAAACTACATAGTGCACAGCTAATTGGTATAGTTCAGCTGGAGCCACGTGTAGCCTCGCCATTCGTCCAGCCATGTCACACAGTTTGTCTCCGTCAATCGTCTACTGCCATGTTGCCTCGCCTAGCAGGTCCTTTTCTCGTTCGCTCGATTGCCTCGGGATACGTACTGTGTTGTCTCCCATATCTTAGGCGAACTCGCGAGTTTCTTCCCACTAGCACCACGTGTCGGCCTCACAACTCATGCGAACTCGTTCGTCCGCGCTCCGCCAAATCTTGCCCGCCACTTGTCGCCTCTGCAACTGCTCAACGCGTCAGCGCTCTCCCTCTCGCCCAATGAGCTTCCAGCATGTCAGCGCACAGCAAACTCCAGCCAATCAAATGCTGCCAAGTGTCCTCAAGGCCAGGAACGCTTAAAACAGCCACAGATGCTCCTCGATCCGCGTATATCTTTATCAACCAGAAAAATTATTTTCTCTCTTTCAGAAACCAATTTTTAGTAGTTTTTTTATATTAGGAGTAATTCGTGGAAATACACCTATCACACGAAATTCAACTGGTTTGGGTAAAGAGTAGTAGATCAGTAATGGAAAAACAAGCTTGATGAATGTAAGATTGTGAAGTTAAGGTTTCAAGTAATGTGTTTATTAGAATTGCTTGAAATCTTATCACAATACAGGTTAGAGGAATCATCAATTACTTGATTTTCAATATCCAACCAATGATCAATTTCATTTTACTTTGATTTATTATGAGAATTGTATGAGTGTGAGAACTCAATTAGAGTGATGAGTCAAATTGAATATGACCATAAATGAATGAAAATTCTTAGAATTGACAACTCATGTCGATAATTGAAATGAAACCAATTGTTCTTAAAGAGTTAACTGAGATTTAGTTGTCATTAAGTAAAGATCAGAATTAGGAAATACGATGTCAAGTGGTGACTTGACAATATGAGAGATTAAGGTGAAGACCATAGAAACTTATTAGAGCTCATGCTATGTTTATTAATGAAGAAAATAGAGTTCTTGAACTCTATTGAAATAAGATCATCATTAAGTTGGCAATGATGACGAATGCAAAAAGTGTTGAAGACTTACCAAAAATATAAACATTATCGTAGAGTTAAGTGAACTCTGACAATAGATTGGTGTATACCAAAAGTTGTAGGTGCAAATGTTAAGTTTCAACTGTAAACCACTAAGATATGTGTTAAAGAAATTATGAGTCAATGGATTTGACTGAGGTTAAGACAATTGGAGAGTTGTCTTATATTCAACACAAAAATAGAAAATGGTAAAATGTAAAATGATTGAAGGATACAAACAACTTATATAGAAAGATGTGATATAGTTGTTGTGTATATTCAATTAACTCCAGAATGGAATGGAGATGAGTGGAACATGATACAAATGATGCCTTGAGAAAATTGAAATGTAGTTTGACTACAATAGTTGTTTAATTATACTAGGAGTATGAAAAAGTTAGAGGTGTATCTTAATATTTTTATCCAAGTAGTTGTCTGTTGACATAATAAAGCAAGAGATTGTAGTAAATACATTTGATATAGTTTGAAAGGAATTAATACGAAATAATAGTGTTGGTAAAAGTACCAAACTGTTGTAAGGCATTAACTGATAATGAAAAAGCTGTGAATACGTATTTCAAACGATGGATGAAATGAATTGCAAGAATAAGTCTTAGAGGAAAGACTGAAAAAGGATAAGATAGGGATAACAATCTCAGTATTAGTATAAATTTAGTTGATTGGATAAGACGTGTAAGTTCATTCATTCATTAAGAGGTTTTGAAGTACAATTGTATCATGTACAAGGGTTTGAAGGGCATGAATATCGTTTAGTTATCCCTAATATTAGAAGATTTTAAAGGAATCACTAAATAATAGATAAAAAATTTTGGAAAACTATTGAAACTGGTAAAATGTGATTTAAAGGAAGCTTCAAACTATAAGAGTTTGAAGAGTATAATTATGCCAGAGTGAAATAAATTTGAGATGTAATGAGTCACCATAATAGAAAAATGATATATTCACTCTGAGGAATCACCCATATAAAGTGATTGACGATAGTCAATGCTTGAATGAAAGAAAGTGACATGAGGTGTAATTATAATAGGAACTTCTCAATACTATCTCATAAGATATATAAATAAAATTGATGAATAAAAGAAGTCATGCGCAGGCATATCATCAATTGAAAGGTTAAAATTGATAATTACCAGTCCATTTCTTTGGAGTTCAGAGGGAGACTGAACTCAGTGAATAAATGAATTATGGGTGATGAGATTGAGGAAAAGATCTGATTGGAACTACTTAATATGTTAGAGATTGATTATGAATGAGTAGTGCAAGATTAGATGTTCTAATGAAAATTATGCTGGACGTATTAAATTCCAAAATGAAAAATCTGGTTTAGGTGAAAGGCTATGCAAGAATCATTCTGAATATCTTATGGATATATGCAATTTCATATCAAATTTGGGTATATGAACAAACTATGAAGTATCTGAGATGATGATATATAGGGAGATTATAAAGAGATATGAGATGTATTCAGTATATGATATTAAATAGTGAAACCTAAAGAGTTAGGTAGATTTTTGTCTATACCTAATAAAAGAAAAGAAACCCGATTGTAAATTTTGTAATGTTAATTAAGCGTCAGCACGATGAAAAAATGTGAATTGTAGTTGATAGATTAACCAAGTCTGCAAATTTTTGTCAGTGAGAGTGTATGTTATATTTGAAAGAATTGAGTAAAATATATGTATGGGAGATGAGAAGTGGTATGATGTTTGTGATGGCCCCAAATTCCCAATGCATTTGGGTAAGCCCGGCCTAGACCCGTGCAGGTCTCGAGTCGTTACTCAACGACCTGACGAGCCTAGTCAGCCTCCAATTAATCAAATTTACAATTTATGAAAGAGTTATTGCAATTATACACAGCGGAAATAAACTAAACAAGTATTGGGAAATAACTCAATCAAACGAAAATCAGGAAGTCTATATAAATGTGGAAACCCGAGTGTTCATAATATCCATCTCAAAAGTGATCCCAGTTCACTATCCAACATCATACATATATAAAACATCATACAATCAGCAATAAACATGAAAAGTCTAAACTAATCCTGGAGTCGCGTACTCTGAGAGGTCCTCAGAGGAGATCGTCAAGTAGAGGGCCCTTGCCCTTGCTGCACTCTGGGAAATCTGCACCCATCGTCACAAACTAGACGGTGAGCAACTAAGAGCAATCAAAAGTAATGCCAGAAGAATTTCACAGTAATTCATGAATATCAAATAAAGCAGTCTAAATATCATGCAGCAATTTAAAGACGGGAATATAAATAAATCAAAGTGCATGATAAGCAGATTGAAATGATAACAATCGATAACATGCGTGTTCCAAGAGTTAAAAGAGGCCATAAGCGGTCAAAATTCACAATGATAACCACAACAATCCAGTGCCTAGGTTCACACAACACTAGGGGTGGTCAGGCACTCCCTACATAGAGTGACTCGCGTTTCCCCAACTGGTGCGGGCCACATGACACCTTCACAATCAGTACCCAGGTTCACATAACACTGTGGGTAGCAGTAATTCCTGTAGGAAATACCCAAGTTTCCCCAACCAGTGCGGGCCACATGATACTTTATTGACACACTTACACCAAGAACACACATACCAGGCAAATAAAGGAATTTGAATGCCAACAATGGATAATAGCAAGAACAGTAATAAATGATAATGAATCACATGAGAATTTCTTAACTGGCTTACTAACGTACACAAGCTTTAAGGCGAGTGTACTTACCTGAACTATCGCGACCCACGTAACAACACTCTCGCATTTCTAGCACGTATCCCCGAGTTTCCCGCTACCTGACAAAGTCAAAAACTCCAATTAAATGGGTTGAGTCAGTTACTAATCCTAGGTTGATAACCTTTACATTTTTCTATCGTTTTGAATGACTCGAAGACTTCGACAATTTAATAGAAAAATGAATACTTTCTCGGACTTGAAAACCATAATAACAACCACAACTGCGGTATCACTTCATCAAAAATCATGACACATGTAGCCTACTCATAATTTATAGGCTTGGCCCGGTCGTTAATAGGTCACGTCATAGTCTCGCAGACTGGTGACGTGACCACGACGTCACTACCGTCCAATCAACTTCAAAACAAAAGGTCAATATCGCTCGACCGTAATGACTCGATAGGAACTCAAAATGACCATACACCGGCAAGTAGGGAAACTCGCGAGTATGGTCCAACGTTGGTAGAGTGCCAACACGACATGGAAAAGTCGTAGGCATGCTCTACGTCACGCCAACGATTACTCGACGCGATAAAAGTACTTACACATGAATTCGCCATTACAACGACTCATCACCATCGATATGGACGTTCCAGGATTTATGAGACACACAAAGGTTTGGTTGTGATCTCTGACACTCCCTTAGTCATGGCGTCCGGCGGCAGTGCCGACCATACATGATAGTTTGCGATGAGACACGCAATAACGACATTACATGAAATGACGCTCACAAAACTCACCACCACTAATAGAGATGTTGCGGGGGCTGTGAGACTCCATGATAGACATGATAAGGTCTCCGGCAATCCCCCAAGTCATCGTGTCGACAACAGAGCCGCCGTGATAGTGATTTCCAACGACAAAAGTATAACTTACATAAAATGTACAAATGATATAAATAAATAACAATGTTGCTGTTTTGGGCCACTCCGAAAGTCGTGAGACACAAGTATGGTCTTAATTTGGTCCTCGACATCTCCGGTCACGGTGGCACAGTGGTGGCTTCGCCCACAACAATGGATTCTGACAGAGAGAAGAACAAAACACATGAAATGAACATTAACATGAAATGTCTAAGTTTGCGTTCGCCTTACTGTTATTGACCACTCCGGAGAGCTGTGGGACCCAAGCCAAGGCTCGATGGGGTCCCCGACAACCTCCAATCCCGGTGGTCTAGTGGTGGCGCCACCCATAGGGGCGTTTTCTGGCGAGACACAAAAAATAGCCCACAATGTGACACATAACACACCCCACACATCACGGTTTGGTGTTCACCCTACATATCATACTACACCCCATCCGTGGGGTGCACTCACACCATCACACACCCCAACCGTGGGGTGCACACACACCATAGCCCAACCAAACCAAAAACAAGAGAAAAATAGTGAGCAAAAATGAGAGAGTAGGAGAGAATAAGAGAGAACCCGAGAGAGAGAGAGAGAGAGAGAGAGAGAGGGAGAGAACGTGATGGAGCTCCAGCAAGGATCGACGGCTGGCCACCATGTAGATCCGAGCAGGCAGAGGGAGATAATGGCCGAGAGAGAGAGATCAAGGTGAAACTGAGAGAGAAACTGTGACGGCCCCAAATTCCCAATGCATTTGGGTACGCCCGGCCTAGACCCGTGCAAGCCTCGAGTCGGTTCTCGATAACCTTGACGAGCCTAGTCGCCTCAAAACATCAAAAAATTCAAGATTTATGAAAGAGTTATTGCAATTATAACACAAATGGAAGCAAAAATCAAATTCAAATCAAATATTGGGAAATAACTCTATCAAATGGAAGTAAAGGAATTCTATAAGTGTGGAAACCCCGGGCATTCATGTACAATTCGAAATGCAAAGGTACATGATACCAATCTCATCAAAATTTGCCAAGTTTAATAATCCCAAAGCATGTATATATAAAACGGTGTACATAAAAGCAAAACATAATAAAAACCTATAAAATAGTCTTCAACTCCAAATTCGCTAATCCTCACAATGATTTCCTAGGTAGGGTCCCTTGCCCTTGCTTTCTCTACGCCCTATCGCACCCACCGTCACAAACTAGACGGTGAGCAAGCGAATAAAATTGAATGTAATGCCAATGAGAAAACAACAAGAATTCATGATAATTCAAATAAAGTAGTCTAAATATCATGCTTTGAAATAAAAAGACAGAAATTAAATAGACAAGATGCATGATAAACAGACTAATGGATATCAATCGAGAGTTAAGTGTGTTCCAAAGAATCAAAAGAGGCTCATAAGTGGTCTAGTCCATAGCATAACGGCGAAGACCTCGCGAGGTCTTCCCGGCATCGACACAAGCGAAGGCACAACTATGACGGAAAGGGACTCGAACCCATCCACCCAAGTACTCGGTGTCACACGATCACTAAGGGTGGTCACACACTCGTGTCGCGAGTGCCGCGTTTATCCCTCTAGTGCGGGTCCTAGTACTTTCGAGACAAAACACTTACGCTCGGAATCACACATACAAGAAGTATGGAATGGAAGGCCAACAAGTAAATAATAACAAACACAATGGCATGAAAATGAATCACATGGCATTTTCTAACTGGCTTACAAACGTACAAATGCTTGTTTAAGGCAAGTGTACTTACCTGAACTATCGTGACCCGTATGACAACTCCGAGATCCTAACGCGACTTCCCGATTTCCTAACCCGCACTCCAATTATCCAGTCCAGCTTGAATAAATGCCAAACAAATCATTTGTCATTAAATTAGTTTCAATTTGATACATTAGATCAATTTTTACGTTTTTCGAGGCTAAAACCCCGACTATATCCCGCCAACATTTCCGAGAAAATCCCAAAACTCAGTTGTGAACCATTTTTCTAATTTCTCATATTTTTCTGATTTTTCTGAATTTTTCCATAATTTTTCCTATTTTTCTGGATTTTCTTTTCCATTTTTTTTTTAATATTTCTTTTTAAGGGCGGTTCGGCCGAACCGCCGGTTCAAGGCCGAACCGGCCTTCATCTTCTTCAATTTCTCTTTTTTTTTTTTTTCAACGAGGCGTGCGCCTCTGTTTTTTTTTTTTCTTTGGATCGATCAAGAGGGGGAGGGGGAAGAAAACGTATGAACAGAGACCGAGAGGATGAGAGAGAGACCACCGACCTTCGGTGAGGGTTCCGGCGAGGTCGTGACTCGGCCCGACGATGGAGAGGGGCGGCGGTGGTGGGAGAGAGACCACCGAGAGCGAGAGAGATGTGAGGCCGAGAGGGAAGGATGAGAGAACGTGAGAGAACAATGAGAGTGAAATGGAGAGGAGAGAGAGACCGTGAGTGGTGTGGTGAAGAGGTCGAGATGGAAGAGAAGGAGGGGGCGGCGGTTTTCATCAAAGGAGAAGATGAATAGTGTATGAATAGGTTTTTTTTTATGAAACGGTTTGTATATATAACATCAAATGACCTTTTTGCCCTTCTCCCTTCACTTCATACATTCAAACACATCTACCCTTATGGGTCTTTTACCACATCATCTCATCTTAGCACACACACACATCTCTAGGCCAATCTCATGGCTCCTCACCATTAGATTGTGTCACTATAACAATACTAATCACATAGTCCGCATGTCGCGTAGTTAATCAACTCCCGCGTTCAAACTACTTTCCTCGGTCCGTATTTCTCCGTCAATTGGCTCGTCGTGTCCATTTTCTCGCCACAACCCGTCAACTAATTTATTAAATTAATTAAAAATTCATTTATTTATATGTTTTACTCCCCCGTTTGACTAGTCGAAACCTCACTCAATTAAATATCGCCCGACCGGCGCGAGACTCGTAAAATACTAAAATACTAATACATACAATCAAAGAATCATAAAATCACTTCGGTGTCGACTCCCGAAGTTCGAAATACTTGTCCGGATTCACGTAGGCGGTCACAATTTTGACAAGTGAAATCACAAGTCAATTAAAAATTTTGGGGTTGTTACAGCTCTCCCCACTTATTAGAATTTCGTCCCCGAAATTAACCTAATAAGTAAATTAAATTAACGACTCTTTGTAACTCTTAACGAGACCGATAAAAACTCGAGTGAGTCATTTCTTGACTCCGAACCGTTCGTGACCCTTCGAGAGAGATCTTTAGGTATTCATAATCTCCCGAATCATACTCAAGCTCATCGTGATACTCAACAAGTATTTCCTATGCCACTCCCGGCAATCTTAAGTCTCAAATAAAATTTCTCACAACTACCCGTGACGCTATCATGACCACGAGGAGATCGGGGCAACCACTAACGAAATCCATATCAATATGTACCCAATTCCATCGAGAAATGGGTAAGGCCGTAGTAATCCTCCAGGTCGTCGATACCCACCTCTAAGCGGCCGGCATATCTCACGTTTGAATAACTCCGACAACTCGGAAATCATCCCCGGCCACCAAAAGAATGTCGCATACCGGCGCACATCTTAGGTCAACCCGACACACAAGCAGATCAAAACGGTGAATTCTCCCCAAGTACTGGTCACACACATCGCCCACCAATGGAAACCCCAGCCGCCGCGATACCTCAAGCATGAGTCGTCGACCGACTCTTGTCCGGGCAATCGAACTATCCACCATCTCACCGCACCGCCGGTATGACGCGCATCGTCTTGCTTGTCCCTCGCGCACAATGCCAAATGAGATGGTCTGCAATATCGTTTCACCACGTATCTAGGTCCTGGTAGTCGTCGGCACATCCTCTAAATTCATCAACTCGGTTAACTCACGTAAACCACACTCATAGGTTCTTTGACACACGACTACCTCCGCATTCAATCCTTTGAAGTGCAACGCATCAACAACAACGTTGATCTTCTCGTATCCACCAATCAACGCACGTAATGTTTATACCTAGTTTCGCACCAACCAAGGCTTCGAACTCTAACAACTATAGTACTCGCATCTTTACTGGCAACTCGTAGCCTCCTAACACTATCAAAATGTCAAGACTATACACATTCAAGTATCTCGCATCCCGACAAATGTGACTAGGATTAAGGCCTCGCTACATCTATTGAGTTTTTCAATCCTAACAGTCTACCAAACGCACAACAATCAAGGGATTAACATAACTTGAATCGAATACGATATGCATGCAAGTACCGCAAATGAAAAGCATACCCTTATTAATGTGTCCGGACGCCTCCCGGTCAGCTCAACAGCGGCTGAACACGCTCTCTCTGTACGGTGATGCTTTGCGACGATGCTCTTACTTGGCCGAGAGCACTCCTCTCGAAAATGACCGACTTTGTCCGCATCCATACGTACGGTTATCCCGCGACCTCGAGTCCGACTCGGCCTCGTCCCCGTGTAGAAACATGAGTTTGGGTCCGACTAGACCTCTCGCGTGCTCCTCTCGCCTAACTCCTCGGTCGCATCCCCGTTCTCGCACCGCTCTCTGCGATCGCTGGTCATGTCGATTAGATCTGCGGTGAATGATCGGCAAAGCTTGGCACGGTGGAACGGCTTGTACCAAACGTGTGGTTTGCGTGCAACGTATCCTACACTCTGTGCCCGATGCTCACGATTCTCCCATCTCGCTCCTTTTTCTCTTCCCGTCCTGCGATAGTGACTATCGATCGGGTCTCCGCTCTGTTCGCCCTAACCTCATCCGGATGCGTGAGTAAGTAACTCTCCTCGCTAAACTACGTTCGTACGCAATCTGCAAAGTCTCCGCCGTGTAGTGACTACGAACCTCCAATCGTAGGTAGCAAACCCTCGGTGAAGTAATAGACTCGATCGGTCTCGGATCTCGCAGATCCTCCAAAGATAAGGTAATAGTGCAATAAACCTACCCATGTAATCCATCACCGACTCATCGGTGCTCGCCTCGGTGCCATAAACTCATTCCTCTTCGCACGAAGAACAGCCGGTGGAAAATACTTCGGTTGAATTGAGTCTTGAAGTCGATCCAATCTCTCGGGGTGCCTCGGGTAGTAATGATAGTCGTCCACCAATCATCCGCTTCCCCCTGGAGCATAGATGAGGAAATCGTCGCTCTCATGTGATCCTCGGTCGCGATGATAGTATGAATCTTCTCGTGATTCTTCGGGAAAAGCTCATGGCCGTTACGTCCGTACCACCAAAGAACTTGACCGGATCGTGTCGCTTGAATTCTCTCCACCGCCCTCGCCTCGGCGGTGGCCTTAGTGCTCTTCTCGGAGTAGTGACCGGAGTAGTAACTGGAGTAGTCTCTGCAGCAACAATCGGCATAGTCGGCGTCTCCGTCGTTTGTACTATGTCCGTCTCGTAATGGAGGTGTCTCCGCCTCGATCGTGTACTGTCGCATCAACTATTCCCTCGGGAATTGTCGCTAACGGAATCGGGCGGTGGAATTCGTAGCTACTTTGGAGTCTCCATTCCCCGAGTAACCGAACGGGTGGAATAGGAGTGGTCGGGGTTGATGGTGTCGCGATAGTCGGTGCGGGTATCGTCAACGACCGCACTAGATCTTCAAATCTCTCGTGTCCAAGCGCGAAACTCCTCCAAAGTGACAAATCGAGAATCGCGTCCCGTTGTCGTCGCTCGGACCGGCTTGATCCGCCATTACTTTTTGAACCAATAAAGCGATACTTCGGATCAATACATAGCTACCGCATACCATATAGTACACTCAACAATCATAATATGTACAAATTTAAATTCGACTCATCCCGAACTCCCCATTTAAGTTTTTTAAAAAGGCTTGTAGGGTTTCCACTCTAAGTTCAACCATTCCTAACTTCCATTGTCTTAATGGTTTGTGTTTTAACTTGAGAGTCGGTCGTTATAACCTTAAGCTCGATACCAACCGTGATGTTGGTATCACAATTTTTAGACAACTCTAAACTCGTGTCTAAGGTTATAAAGCCTATGCTCGATACCAATCCGTGACGGCCCCAAATTCCCAATGCATTTGGAGTACGCCCGCCTAGACCCGTGCAAGCCTCGAGTCGGTTCTCGATAACCTTGACGAGCCTAGTCGCCTCAAAACATCAAAAAATTCAAGATTTATGAAAGAGTTATTGCAATTATAACACAAATGGAAGCAAAAATCAAATTCAAATCAAATATTGGGAAATAACTCTATCAAATGGAAGTAAAGGAATTCTATAAGTGTGGAAACCCCGGGCATTCATGTACAATTCGAAATGCAAAGGTACATGATACCAATCTCATCAAAATTTGCCAAGTTTAATAATCCCAAAGCATGTATATATAAAACGGTGTACATAAAAGCAAAACATAATAAAAACCTATAAAATAGTCTTCAACTCCAGTAGCTAATCCTCACAACAACATTTCCTAGGTAGGGTCCCTTGCCCTTGCCGTTTCTCGCCCTATCTGCACCCACCGTCACAAACTAGACGGTGAGCAACTCGAATAAAATTGAATGTAATGCCAATGCAGAAAACAACAAGAAATTCATGATAATTCAAATAAAGTAGTCTAAATATCATGCTGAAATAAAAAGACAGGAAATTAAATAGACAAGATGCATGATAAACAGACTAATGGATATCAATCGAGAGTTAAGTGTGTTCCAAAGAATCAAAAGAGGCTCATAAGTGGTCTAGTCCATAGCATAACGGCGAAGACCTCGCGAGGTCTTCCCGGGCATCGACACAAGCGAAGGCACAGCTATGACTGGAAAGGGACTCGAACCCATCCACCCAGTACTCGGTGTCACACGATCACTAAGGGTGGTCACACACTCGTGGCCGCGAGTGCCCGCGTTTTATCCCTCTAGTGCAGGTCCTAGTACTTTCGAGACAAAACACTTACGCCGGGAATCACACATACAAGAAGTATGGAATGGAAGGCCAACAAGTAAATAATAACAAACACAATGGCATGAAAATGAATCACATGGCATTTTCTAACTGGCTTACAAACGTACAAATGCTTGTTTAAGGCAAGTGTACTTACCTGAACTATCGTGACCCGTATGACAACTCCGAGATCCTAACGCGACTTCCCGATTTCCTAACCCGCACTCCAATTATCCAAATCCGGCTTGAATAAATGCCAAACAAATCATTTGTCATTAAATTAGTTTCAATTTGATACATTAGATCAATTTTTACGTTTTTCGAGGCTAAAACCCCGACTATATCCCGCCAACATTTCCGAGAAAATCCCAAAACTCAGTTGTGAACCATTTTTCTAATTTCTCATATTTTTCTGGATTTTTCTGAATTTTTCCATAATTTTTCCTATTTTTCTGGATTTTCTTTTCCATTTTTTTTTTAATATTTCTTTTTAAGGGCGGTTCGTACGAACCGGCCAGGTTCAAGGCCGAACCGCCTTCATCTTCTTCAATTTCTCTTTTTTTTTTTTTTTTTCAACAGAGGCGTGCGCCTCTGTTTTTTTTTTTTTTCTTTGGATCGATCAAGAGGGGGAGGGGGAAGAAAACGTATGAACAGAGACCGAGAGGATGAGAGAGAGACCACCGACCTTCGGTGAGGGTTCCGGCGAGGTCGTGACCGGCCCGACGATGGAGAGGGGCGGCGGTGGTGGGAGAGAGACCACCGAGAGCGAGAGAGATGTGAGGCCGAGAGGGAAGGATGAGAGAACGTGAGAGAACAAAGCGAGAGTGAAATGGAGAGGGAGAGAGAGAGACCGCAGTGGTGTGGTGAAGAGGTCGAGATGGAAGAGAAGGAGGGGGCGGCGGTTTTCATCAAAGGAGAAGATGAATAGTGTATGAATAGGTTTTTTTTTATGAAACGGTTTGTATATATAACATCAAATGACCTTTTTGCCCTTCTCCCTTCACTTCATACATTCAAACACATCTACCCTTGGGTCTTTTACCACATCATCTCATCTTAGCACACACACACATCTCTAGGCCAATCTCATGGCTCCTCACCATTAGATTGTGTCACTATAACAATACTAATCACATAGTCCGCATGTCGCGTAGTTAATCAACTCCCGCGTTCAAACTACTTTCCTCGGTCCGTATTTCTCCGTCAATTGGCTCGTCGTGTCCATTTTCTCGCCACAACCCGTCAACTAATTTATTAAATTAATTAAAAATTCATTTATTTATATGTTTTACTCCCCCGTTTGACTAGTCGAAACCTCACTCAATTAAATATCGCCCGACCGGCGCGAGACTCGTAAAATACTAAAATACTAATACATACAATCAAAGAATCATAAAATCACTTCGGTGTCGACTCCCGAAGTTCGAAATACTGTCCAGTATTCACGTAGCCGGGTCACAATTTTGACAAGTGAAATCACAAGTCAATTAAAAATTTTGGGGTTGTTACAGAAACGAAAGAGATCGAGAGAAACCCGAGAGAAAGAGTAACCGGGAGAGTGATGGAGAGTCACCTCGACTCTGGTGAGGACTCCGGTGACCACCACTGGTCATCTCCAATGTCGACAGTCCCCTCCCAGTCCAGCAGCGTCATAGACAGCAACACAGCAGTGGGGAGAGGTGTAACCGAGAGATGGAGGAAGAAACTCAAGAGAGAAGCCGAGAGAAAGAGAGAATAAGAGAAAGGAACAGTACAAAAGATCGAGAGAGAGGAGAGATGTTCTGACCTCAGGCGAGGTCCGGCTACTAGCGGTCGACGGTGGCAAACCAGGGAGGAGAGTGGTGTGACCGTGAGAGTAAACCAAAAAAGTGGGGAAAGAAACCGAGAGAGTGGGGAGGGAAAGAGAGAGAGGGAGACTACCTCCGGTGAGAGGTCCGGCGAGGTCCAAGGCCGGTGGTCGGCGAACCAGGGAGGAGGAGGGTGACGGTGGTGAGAGATTGTGAGGACGGTGGTGGAAGTGAGAATGGGAGAGATGAGTATGTGTTTGTATATATATATATATATATATATATATATACATATAAATGATGATGAATAGTACATGAACAGTAAAGTAGATTTGTGTTGTCACATTTGTGGCCTTTCATCTCAACACACACACTAATCTCGAGGTCCATCTCACGGTTCCTCAAATTACAGCTGTGTCACTTTAACAATATATCCCATAGACTGTATATCGCGTAGTTATCCAACTCCCCGCATTCAAACAACTTTCCTCGGTCCGATTCAACTCACCGTGCGCGTAGTCCCGCCTTGTTCCCTTAAATAATTATTTAAATTATCTGAAAATCCATTTATTTATATTTTAACGGTGTTTTATTCCCCTGTTTATCTAGGCGAAGTCTCACTCAGTCTAAAAATTGCCCGAACGGCACGAAACCCAAAATAAACTACAATACTAATACATACATCACAGAAACATAACATTATTTTGTTGTTGACTATCGAGGCTCGAAATACTATCCAATATCACTTAGCCGGGTCACAGTCATACACGAGTCGGTTCAAATTTGCGGGATGTTACAGTCTCCCCCACTTATTAGAATTTTGTCCTCGAAGTTAACCTAATAAGTCATAATCTACGAATTACTCGTTCCTCTTCACAATTCCTACAGAGATCGATAAAACTCGGATCAAACATCTCCTTGGCTACGAACCGTTTATGACCCTTTAGTGGGGAGACATTCATGTTTATATTCTTTCACTGAATCATACTGAAGCTCATTGTGATACTCGTCAAGTATTTCTTCTGCCACTTCGGTGTATTCAAAAGTTTCAAAGGAATCTACCATACTTTCTCAGCATAATCATCAAGAGTTTCAAACCCATCGGTCACAACATCCTCTGGCTCAGTCCAGCAGGGAAGAAATTCACAAGGCCTATCACAGAACGCCTCGATCGGTGTCCTACCGATATTTGTCTGACAACTGTTGTTGTGCGTAAAGTGAAAGTACTGCAGATTCTGCAAATTCGTCCACGATTTCCTAGATGCTATCGTAACAACGAGGAGATCGAAGCATCCACTTGTCGAAATTCATATCAATACACTCCCACTTCCATCAAGAAAAGGGGTAGGTGGTGTAGCCATCCTCCAGGTCATCGTTGTCGAGTCTCTACACGCTGGCATGTCACACGCTCGAACAACACTGATACCTCGTAAATCAACCCTGAAGTACCATGTCATGCGTATCCTCCACCCATGGAAACCCCGATCGTCTGTGATCCCTCTAGCCTGAATCTGTCGACCAACTCTAATATGGACAATCTAAACAATCCGCCGTCTCGTCGTACCACTCGTATAATGCATTGTCTTATTGTTCCTCGCACACAATGACAAATAAGATGGTCTTCAACATCGTCTGGCTACGTATCTGTGTCCAGGTAATCGTTGGCACATCCGCTGAACTTATCAACTCGGTTGCCTCACGTAAATCACGCTAGTGGTCCTTTGACACACAACTAACTCAACATCAAATCCTTGCAGTTCGAAGCATCAGCAACATCATTGGTCTTCCTCGGATAGTATCTAAACATGAAGTTGAAGCCCTCTAAGGACTCGAATCGACTCCTCTGGCTCGCTCCAGCACGCATGACACTCACGAAGGTCCCCAACTTGTCTTCTTGTATCAACAGATCCTAGCGAGTAATACTCATAACCAATCGCACTAACTAAGGCTTCAAACTCTAACGACTCCCGTACTCGCATGTCTACTGGCGACTCATAGCCCCTAACTCTATCAAAATAGAAAGACCATGCAAATTTGAGTATAACTCATCTCAACAACCGTGCTAAGGATTGGGGTCTACTAAGTCCAATGGGTATCAACCATAATTCATCTACCATGCGCGCAATAATAGGTAAATCAACATAACTTAAACTAAACATGGTACACATAAAATACTGTAAATGGGAACCATACCCTCAACAAAGTCTCTGGATGCCCCCTGATCCAGCTCAACAACAGCCTGTATTCGCTCATATTGATGCTGACGATGTTGCGGCTGAGCTCTGACTGGCTGAGTGCACTTCCTCTAAACATGACCCACCTGTCTACACCGGAAGCAAGTACGAGTATCCTGGGTATCGTGTGTCTGGCCATGGCCTCCTGGTTGTGTAGTTTGAATCTGCACAGACCTATGTTCCTGTCTCGATCTATCACCTCTACTGGTAGACTGGCCCTGTGACTGCTGCGCGAGCCTTGTAGGCTGTGGAGGGTAACTCACAAAGGTAGGCACTGATGGAATCATTTGTGTCGGTCCAGTAGTCTGGGGTGTAACCGAACCCATTCTCTGTGCTCTGAAATTTCGATATCGGAACCTACCCCTCCTTTGTTTCTTGTCCTGATGTCGATCCTCAGAACTAACCTCTAGCCTGACCGGTCCGATTTCTGGCAGATGAGTAGACAGATAACTCTCCCTTGCCAAGCTTTTTTCGTATGCCCTCTGCAAAGTTTCAGGCTCAGTAGAGACAACAAAACCTCTGACATTCGGTCGTAAACCCTCCGTGAAGTAGTACACTCGGTCAGTCTCAGAACTTGCAGATCCTCCAGCGTACGGTAATAATAATATGAAGCTACCCATGTAATCCATCACGGACTCGTCTACGCTCTGCCTTAACGCCATGAACTCATTCCTTTTCGCTTGAAGAACAGTCGGCGGAAAGTATTTCTGATAAAATTGGGTCTTGAAATCAATCCAGTCTCTCGGGATACCTCGGGTAGTAACGATGGTCGTCCACCAATCATCCGCCTCCCCCTGCAACATCGACAAAGAGATTGTCGCCTTCATGTACTCCTCAACAGCGATGATGGTGTGGATTTTCTCGTGATTCTTCAAGAACAACTCTGTTGCTCTAACATCGGTACTGCCATAAAATTTTAACGGGTCATGCCTATTGAATTCTCTCCACTGCCTAGCCTCAGCAGTGGCTCCCAAACTCTTCGCTGGATTCGTAACTGAAGTAGTCTCAACAATGGGCACAGGTGTGGTTAATGTAGTAGGCGTCTCTGCCTCGATTTACGTATCGGGCGCAACAACAGCTACCTCAGGTACCACCTCTAACGGAATCGGAGCCGTAGATGTAGCAATAATCGGAGTCTCTATTCCACGAGTAGTCGTAGGCGGCAATGGTGTAGTCGAAGTCGATGGTGCCGTAGTAACTGGTGTAGGTGTCCTCAACAATCGTACCAATTCCTCAATCCTCTGGTCCTGTGCGATGCTCCTCTACGTCAACGCATGTATCTCCTCTAGACATCACATCAAAATCACACTAATATCATCGTTCGGACCTGGCTGATCCGTCATCCTCATCTGACCAATAGAGAGAGAACTCCTTAGATTAGTTTATAGCTACCACATATCATATTTATACACATAACAATTATAACATGTATAACAATTATTCGACTCCACCCATTACTCCCCCAACTAAGTTTCTACAGGATCATAGGGTTTCCACTTCTAAGTTCAACTGTTCCTAACTTCCGCTGGTTTAATGGCTTGTGTTTTATGAATTTAATTCAAGAGTCAGGTCTTTAGAACCTTGGGATCCGATACCAACTATGACGGCCCCTTTGACGGCCCTAAATTCTCAATGCATTTGGGTACGCCCAGCTTAGACCCGTGCAAGTCCCAAGTCGGTTCTTAGTGAACCTGACGAGCTTAGTCAGCCTCAGAATATCAAATTTCAAGTTTTATGAAAGAGTTATTACGATTATAACACAGCGGAAGCAATTTAAATATGAATCAATTATTGGGAAATAACTAAATCAAAGGGAAGCTAGGAATCTATATAAATGTAGAAAACCCCGATATATTCCAATCCAAGTCAAAAAAATGGACTAATGGAATCCACCTCAAAACCTATCCCCAAATTTGAAAACAATTATATATATAAAACGTCTTACAAACAGAAATAAACATGAGTCAACATCTCGGTACCTCAAATCCAGCAGCTCACAAAAAGTCTTATAGGCAAGGTCCCTTGGCCCTACTGCACTCCGCTCTATATGATCAATCTGCACCCACCATCACAAACTAGACGGTGAGCAACTGAGAAATATTGAAAGTAATACCAGAAGAAAATAACAGTAATTCATGAATATCGAATAAAACAGTTTAAATATCATGCAGTAATTAAAAGACAGGAACAATAAATAGATCAAAGTGCATGATAGGCAGACTGAGGAACTAACAATCGAAAACATGCGTGTTCTAAAGAAACAAAAGAGGCAACAAACGGTAAAATCATAGCATTTGAAAAGAGGATGCTGGCTCTTTCCGGGCAATGTCACAACACTAGCGCAGCATCAGAGGGACACAGGCCTCCTAGCATACGGAAAGAGGACGCTAGCTCTTCCCGGGCAATGTTACAACACTAGCACAGCTTGATAAATGAGGGACACAGACCTCAAGAATCACATCGACACGCTCATGCCAAGGACACACATACCAAAAAATCAACAAGATAAGAATGCCAACAAAGGGAATCAATAAGCAACAATGATGAAAATGAATTACATGCAATGTTCTTACTAGATTATTTTCGTACACAAGCTTTAGGGCAAGTGCACTTACCTGAACTATCGCGACTCGCAAAATCAACTCCGAGACTCTAACACGTCTCCCGCGATTTCCTGACTACCTGATAAGGATTTTAAGTCCCAAATGTCAGTTTAAGTCTTTGTATTTAGTCTTACGGTAAGTCTTTATAAATTTGTTTGTTTGGGCGACTCAAACTGTTGGGAAAAGTCCCCCGATACGGTGAATATATTCCTACTTTCATATGTTATGTGCTTTAACGTCATTTTTGTCCATATTTCGACTTTTGTTGGGCCCCATTATCAAGCTTATAATAATTTATGTATTTTCTTTGTTGGGCATTTGCTGGACCTAAATACTTAAGCCCATTTTTATATTTTATGCCTTTGTCTTGGGCCTCAAGTTGTACCTATCTCATTGGGCTCTCATTTGGGCCTTAACACAACTCATTTGCATCACTTATAAGGGTTATGGGCCCTTATTAGGAAGTGTGCATGTTGTGTCCTTATTGGGCCTTAACACAAGCCCAAAATCCGTATATACATATATATATATATATATTATATATATATATATATATATTTGTCCATAACTTTCCTTTTTTTATTACTGTTTTATTAATCTCTTTTTTTATTATTATTATTTCAATATATACATGGTACACCCCACTGTTATGTGCATACAACACCCCATTGTTGTGTGCACCCCACTGTTCTACATCCCATTTACACACTACACACACATGTATGACTGTCCATACCACACACCAGTACGCACCCCACCAGCCATACACATACACACTGCCACGCCACCAGTTGGCTGTCCACCCTACATTATCATCACGCACCCCACCAGTGGTGTACACGTACCCACGCCATTCACACACACATAAACGCACATACACATAAACGCACCCCAACAGTTTTCACCAAAACTTCATACCACACACACCCCGTCACGGTCTTCACCATGAAAGTGAGCTACCTCCGGCCAGCGGCATCGACGCCTCTGTTCTGCCGTGACTGGGGACGGTCTCACCAACCACGACAACCCAAAACAGAGAGAACAGAGAGCACTGGCCATGAGAGAGAGAAAGAGAGACCGCGAGGTGGGAGGTGTGTGAGGCCGAGAGAGAGAAGGAGAGAGAGTTACCTTTGGCAAGTTCGGCTTCCCAGGGACCATGAAACTCGTTAACAGCGAGAGGAGGGTGGTGGTGACGGTGACGGTGACGGCAAACGAGGAGAGTGAGTCGAACCGTGAGAGAGAGATGAAGCCGAGAGTGAGAGAGATAGAGTGGAGATGGAAAGGGAGTGGCAGTGGGTGGAGAGGAGAGACCGTGAGGGTGAGAAAGATGAGAGGCCGAGAGTAATGGTGGAGAGGAACCGAGAGAGAGAGTGGTGGGAGGGACGAAATGGGAGAGATGAGAGAGGGCGGCAGTAGAGGGGGATTTAGGATTAGGGTTTGTTTACAAACACACACACACACACATATATATATATATATATATATATACATCCATCTATCCAAAATGACCTTTATACCCCTTGGTCTTGTTATATTTTCCTCCACTTTTCATCTTAAAACACCCACACATCTCGAGGCTAATCCCAAGGCTCTTTAATTTAGTGTTGTGTCATTTTAGCAATATCTTGTATATGATCCAAAGATTTACTCGTAAACCACTTAGTTAACCAACTCCCGCGTAAACCTTATATTCCTCGATCCGTATTTCTCCGTTGTGCGCTTAGTCTTGCCTTATTTCGCCAAATAATTACTTAAATTCTACAAAAAAACCATTTATAATTGTATTTTGACAGTATTTTACTCCCCGTTTAACTACGCGAAGCCTCACTCTATCTAGTATTTGCCTAAAAGGCTCGAGACACGTGATGGACTATAATACTAATACATACATCATAGAAGCATAAAATTACCTTGGTGTCGACTCCCGAGGCTCGAAATACTGTCTAGTATCACGTAGCCGGTTCACGGTCCTAATAAGTGCGACACAAGTCGAGTTAAAATTTGAGGGTCGTTACAACCCCAAATTCCCAATGCATTTGGGTACGCTTGGCTTAGACCGGTGCAGGTCTCGAGTCATTACTCAGCGAGCCTGACGAGCCTAGTCAGCCTCCAATTAATCAAATTTACAATTTATGAAAGAGTTATTGCAATTATACGCAGCGGAAATAAACTAAACAAGTATTAGGAAATAACTCAATCAAACAAAAATCAGGAAGTCTATTTAAATGTGGAAACCCCGAGTGTTCATAATATCCATCTCAAAAGTGATCCCAGTTCACTATCCAACATCATATATATAAAACATCATACAATCAGCAATAAACATGAAACAGTCTAAACTAATCCTAGAGTCGCGTACTCTGAGAGGTATTGTCAAGTAAAGGGCCCTTGCCCTTGCTGCACTCCGGGAAATCTGCACCCACCATCACAAATTAGACGGTGAGCAACTGAAAGAAATCGAAAGTAATGCCAGAAGAATTTCACAGTAATTCATGAATATCAAATAAAGCAATTTAAATATCATGCAGTAATTTAAAGACAGGAATATAAATAAATTAAAGTGCATGATAAGCAAACTTAAATGATAACAACCGATAACATGCATGTTCTAAGAGTCAAAAGAGGCCATAAGCGCTCAAGATTCACAACGATAACCACAACAATCCCGTGCCTAGGTTCACACAATACCAGGGGTGGTCAGGCACTCCCTGCAGAGAGTGGCTGGCATTTCCCCAACTGGTGCGGGCCACATGACACCTTCACAATCAGTACCCAGGTTCACACAACACTGTGGGTAGCAGTAATTCCCATAGGAAATACCCAAGTTTACCCAACCAGAGCGGGCCACATGATACGTTATTGACACACTTACGCCAAGAATACACATACCAAGCAAATAAAGGAATTTGAATGCCAACAATGGATAATAGCAAGAACAGCAATAAATGATAATGAATCACATGAGAATTTCTTAACTGGCTTACTAACGTACACAAGCTTTAAGGCGAGTGTACTTACCTGAACTATCGCGACCCGCGTAACAACACTCTCGCGTTCCTAGCACGTATCCCCGAGTTTCCCGCTACCTGACAAGGTCAGAAACTCCAATTAAATGGGTCGAGTCATTTACTAATCCTAGGTTAATAACCTTTACATTTTTCTATCGTTTTGAATGACTTGAAGACTTCGGCAATTTAATAGAAAAACGAATACTCTCTCTCGGACTTGAAAACTACAATAACAACCACAACTGCAGTATCACTTCATCAAAAATCATGACACATATAGCCTACTCATAATTTATAGGCTCGGCTCGGTCGTTAATAGGTCACGTCATAGTTTCGCGGACTGGTGACGTGACCACGACGTCACTACCGTCCAATCAACTTCAAAACAAAAAGTCAATATCGCTCGACAGTAATGACTCGATAGGAACTCAAAATGACCATACACCGACAAGTAGGGAAACTCGCGAGTATGGTCCAATGTCTGTAGAGTGTCAACACGACATGAAAAAGTCATAGGCATGCTCTACGTCACGTGAATGATTACTCGATGTGATAAAAGTACTTACACATGAATTCGCCATTATAACGACTCATCACCATCGATATGGACGTTCCGGGAGTTATGAGACACACACAAAGGTTTGGTTGTGATCTCTTACACTCCCTTAGTCATGGCATTCGGCGGCAGTGCCGAGCATACATGATAGTTTGCGACGAGACGCGCAATAACGACATCACATGAAATGACGCTCACAAAACTCACCACCACTAATAGAGATGCTTCGGGGACTGTGAGACTCCATGATAGACATGATAAGGTCTCCGGCAATCCCCCAAGTCATCGCGTCGACAGCAGAGGTGCCATGATAGTGATTTCCAATAACAAAAGTATAACTTACATAAAATGTACAAATGATATAAATAAATAACAATGCCGCTGTTTTGGGCCACTCCGGTGACCACCACTGGTCATCTCTGACATCGACAGTCCCCTCCCAGTCCAGGAGCGTCATAGACAGCAACACAGCAGTGGGGAGAGGCGTGACCGAGAGATGGAGGAAGAAACTCAAGAGAGAAACCGAGAGAATAAGAGAGAATAAGAGAGAGGAACAATACAAGAGATCGAGAGAGATGAGAGGTGTTCTAACCTCCGGCGAGGTCCAGCTACTGGCGGTCGACGGTGGCAAACCAGGGAGGAGAGTGGTGTGACCGTGAGAGTAAACCGAGAGAGTGGGGTGGGAAAGAGAGAGAGGGCGACTACCTCCGGCGAGAGGTTCGGCGAGGTCCAAGGCCGGTGGTTGGCGAACCAGGGAGGAGGAGGGTGACGGTGGTGAGAGATTGTGAGAACGATGGTGAAGGTGAGAATGAGAGAGATGCATGTGTGTTTGTATATATATATATATATATATATATATATATATATATATATTTATATATATAAAAATGATGATGAATAGTACATGAACAGTAAAGTAGGTTTGTGTTGCCACATTTGTGGCCTTTCATCTCAACACACACACTAATCTCGAGGTCCATCTCACGGTTCCTTAAATTACAGCTGTGTCACTTTAAAAATCTATCCCATGGACTGTATATCGCGTAGTTATCCAACTCCCCACATTCAAACAACTTTCCTCGGTCCGATTCAACTCACCGTGCACGTAGTCCCGCCTTGTTCCCTTAAATAATTATTTAAATTATCTAAAAATCCATTTATTTATATGTTAACAATGTTTTACTCCCTCGTTTATCTAGGCGAAGACTCACCCAGTCTAAAAATTACCCGAACGGCGCGAAACCCGAAATAAACTACAATACTAATATATACATCACAGAAATATAACATTACTTTGTTGTCGACTATCGAGGCTCGAAATACTGTCCAGTATCACTTAGCCAGGTCACGGTCCTACACGAGTTGGTTCAAATTTGCGGGTTGTTACAATGTTTAAATTTCTGGATAGAGATCCGAGACTTGCTTCCAATGAGGGAAGAAGTTATATTGATATTGAAAAAGCATTCTCAGTCTCGCCATAGTATAGTTTTGTGTTAACAAAGAAAATGAAGTGTTAATCCTGATTTCAAGAAATATGATAGAACTTGTGTCTCATCATGATAATCACTGAAAGAATCGATTTACCTATTGAGTTTGTTGATGATATTAGTAATCCGAGGGGTTACAGAGTAAAAGAGGTAATAAAGAACTGCACACAAAGTAAATAGAACAGCTAGGTAATGTATAACTATAATATAAAAGAAATGAATAATATGAGGTTAAAAACTATAAGTTGTAGTGTATAGATTGATGAACTCTAGAAGTTTTAAGCAAGTATCGAAAGAGATTGATGAGAATGTTGTGGTTGACCTTGCCATTCACCGATGGGTGGAATGGAGGTAGGAGACACATATATTGACCTTGTTGTTTATTTGTAGTGGACAGAGGTAGGAGACATGAAGATTGTCGACTTTGCCGTTTAGTTAAGGGATGAACTGATGTAGGAGACATGATACTGTTGATACTGAGTGGATTTATCAATGCTTGGGCTACAACAATTTTTAAGAAAAAAAGCAAACGTGACAAATATAATAGGTTGTTAGAGGTATCAAAAGATAAATTAAATCTTTTGCAAATCTCACCTATGAACAGGCTGTATAGATTTGGATTAAGCTAAATTAATGGAATGATGTTATTCACATCCATTAAATAGAAAGAGAAAAATGAAACGGTAATTTGATTACGTTTATTCTTCAAAGTAAAGTTGAGATAAGCTTTGTACTAGTAATATGGTGGTGTAATCACATATACTAGACAAGCAAAAGAAAGGAAAGCTAAGGAACCAAAATTATAATGGAAAAGTGAATTCCATTACTTTTTGAGATTATTGGTGACTGGTACATACCATTAATTTTAAGGACGAAATCATTGATAAATTAGGGAGACTGTAACGACCCGTTACCTTAGGCATGTGATTAGTGTTAATTTGAATAGTAATTAATCCGAGTTAAGCTTGTAGTTAAGTCCGATTTGTCTCGATTAACGCGTGTGTGGATTGGCATGTTGTATTGTGTTTGTATGGACTATATTAGTATGTATATATGAATAACTGAACCAATAAAGGAATGTCTAATATCATGTATGGGTCCAGGTGGACACACATGAGATGCAGGATAGCTTTGACGCCTGAGTGTGTTTGATGGCGTGAATTATGTAATTATAAGCATAAATATATATTTATATATTATGGATATATATTAAAATAGAAAATAAATAAATAATGGTAAATGGTTGGGCGCCGAGTGACACGCGAGGTCACGGATGAGATGCGTAGATAGTACGGTAGTGTGCAGGCCTGAGGGTACTCGTTGGCACGCACAACAAAATCGTAAGTGCGACGATATCGATAAATATATATATATATATATAATATATTATATAATATATAATATATATAACTAAATTAGAAAAATGGAAAATTACCATAAAGGGTAACTGGTTTTAAAAGAAAGGAATATAGTCTTAGGGGTATTTTGGTCTTTTCCCCAACCAAACCACCTCTTTCTTCCTTAAAAATTGAAAACGAATGAGAAGGAGAGAGTGAGAATGATAGCTCGAGATCAGGAGGAGGAAGGAGAGGTCGCTGGAGCGAGGAGCTCGTGACGCCAAAGAGATTGAGGTGAGTTGTTGTTATTGTTTGTTGTTGTTTCCGTTGTTGTGAAGATTATTGTGGGGTTCGATTGTTGTTGATCGGATGGTTGGTGAGGAGCTCGACCATGGTAGATGCCATGGCCGATGTTGGTGATGTAGGTTGAGCTGGGGTTGAGGTTGGGAGCCAACCCCAGTAATGAAAGAAAAAAAAAAATTCTAGAAAAATCCAGAAAAATATGAAAAAAAAATATGAAAAAATAGTATTTTGACCAAATAAATAGAAATTGAGGGATTTATTTGAAAAATGAGGAATTCGAAAGTCGGAGGAGACTTTATACTAAGGTTTTTACCTCAAAAAAATGAATTGGCCAAAATAGGTTAGAAATTAGGTCTCGATATTCTAAATTCAAATGGGACTAGTTTAGGAGTGTTAACAAATGAATATTAGACTTAAGTTGATGACAATTGGTCTATGTTAGTTAATGGACCGATGTGGAAAGAGGTTGAGAACTCCGGGGAGTCGTACAAGTTGGTAAACGTAGAAAGCTCAGGATAGGTAAGTGAGACCCGTACTTTTTTTTATCAATTATGCAATGTAAAATAGTATTATTAGAGCACGTAGTGTTCATGACTGGGAATGGGGCAATGTATCATGATTTGGTTTTGTTTTAAATAAATTGTCTTGAAATGAAAAATGAACTCTGGAAAGAGATTTGGCGAGACGAATTGACCTGGGGTTTGGAACTGTGGTGGAGTTGCTTCCCATCACCGCTCCCCTAGTGACTTAAAAAATATCCAAATCAATAGTTTCTATTTGAGTTGGCAGGTCATCAGTCATAAACCAATCAGATGAGCAGTGATTGGTTTAGTAATGATGAGGGAGTGCGACTCTATGCTTTTATGAGTTGGCAGCACATTGACAAGAATTGGTTAGTTGCCCAATGACTGGTTCTTGAAGATGTGAAAGGGCGACTCAATTCAAATACTGAAATTGAAAGTACAAATCATGGGTATATTGCAAAGAACCAATGAACTTGCATCTGTTATGTATTGACTATATTGATTCCAATGCTCTTTTAAATATGCATTAGTTGCACGTTGTTATATATTATCCTTTAAATATTAGTTGATAATTGATAGTGGGTCTGGGAGTCGCTTACTAATTATGTAGGTGCTCACTCACCTTAACATTTCCAAGTATGGACGAACGCTAGGACTTGAAACTCAGGAAATGAGAAGATCAGGAGTTTAGTATCTTCTTTACTGTGCAGTAAGTTTCCTTGTTATATATATATATATATTTATTGCCTTATGATTTTGTAATAATCAGGGTGGGAATATGAGCTTAACACTGAGGTTTATGTCAGTGTTATATATTTTGGTTTTTATCAAAAAAGTTACAAATTTTCGCTGCGTTTTTTTATTAAATTATATATCGATTATCAAGATATACATGGTATTGTATTGAATAGGTACAAGGCTGCTGGCTCTAATTAGGTCCGATCTGATTTACTGGGGCTTAATTAGAGTTTCAGACCGAATATTCCCTAATCGGGATTAGGGGATGTTACAATTCAAATTAATAGTTATTTTTGAAAGATTGAAGACCATGATATGCCATTGAATCTTAATCTTGTCTTATGGAACCGTAGACTTAGGTACTTAAATTAATTGTTCGCAAAGTTATTTCTTTTATTTACTTAATTTCTTTGTAATTAGATTAGTAAATCAAGTCATTTTATCTAAACCCAAATTTTTCCTTTCTTTTAGAACCTTAGAAAGATTACCAATCTCTATGGGATAGACCCTTTGCCACTATCTGAAATAGTTAGTTTAAGGTATTATTTCATTGACGCGTTCAGGGTGCGTCAGTATATATCCTCGGGATAATCCCCTAAATCCGCAAAACCAAATACTCAAATTTGTATTTTTTTTTAATTCTGGACCATTTGGCGCCGTGGGTGGCGCCAGACGTGGCAGAACAACTATTTTGGGGTTTTTCAAAAACCCCGACCTTGTTGCAGTGACCCGAATTCAATCCAACCTCTTATGGGTCTTCAAACCAACCATAGGGAAGGGTAAAACCTTGATGAAATTCGTCTGAGACGAAACCACGACAATTCTCGACAAAAATGTGATAAATAGTCTAAAATCATAAAAACAACCACAACTCCAACCAATTCACCATTATTGCTCCAAAAATCATCCCTAAAATCATAGCAACACTCCTCAAATCAGTGTGCTCGACCCACGTCCCCAAAATTCGTGTCAAAATTTGATAACTTATACCCGTAACGTAAAGAAAGACGAGTATAGCGTGAATCTCACCTTTGATCGTTGATTTCATGCCAATTGCGCCTCTAAATTGCCTCCAAAGCTCACAAAACCCTCACTCCTTAGCCAATTTTTGGATTTGGTAGTTAGATGAGAAAGAAAAGGTGGTGAAATGAGTAAAATGGGCTATTTCTAGTCAAACTTTCATCTTATGTGTGGGTGAATCTCTAGGCATGATCAAATGGTCCTAATTGAGTCAATAAGTCCACCTTTGGTGACTTAGATGTGTGACTTGGGCACTTGGTCTTATCATTTGGAAGCACAAATGATTGACCCTCAAGCATTTTAGTACCCGACTCCACACTGAAACTCATGTCGTTCGCGTTCAATGATAAGTGTCCATCTAGGCATGATTTAGTGTAGGTTATTAGTAGTTAATGGGCTATATTTATCTTATTTTAAAGTGATTAATGTGTATTTTATGTGTTTCAGGGATTTTATATGAGTTGAACGTTTTTATGATCGAAAGTGTATTTTGGAGCTAATTGATAGTTGTTCAGTTTAGAGAGTGTAACTTTCATAATCAAAGTTGGAATGACTCGCCATTGGTCTTGTTGGAAAGAAGACTTCGAGACAGACATTTTCTTCTCTCATAAGCATCCCGAAATTTGGACTCTAAAGGGCTCAAAATTGCAGTAAAAATTATGGAGAGAACTTTAATTCGAAAATTACGCCTTGTGCCCCTGCCATCACGCCACGCGTCAGCTCCAGCACGCCCCCTCCAGCAAGTCAATACAGCAGTTGATCTCCAATCAAATCACACCACATGTCATGTCAACCTCTTCTCACGCTTGCGCAAACCGCGTCTAACTCTTCTTACGCACACGCGTCGTTCTCTCTCCGCTTCTCGGCCTATCACAGTTCGCTAAGTCAGCTCGCCACACCATCTCCACCAATGAGAGCGTGACACGTCAGCGACTCCAGAATTTCAACCAATGAGTTGCCGCCAAGTGTCCTGAAGTACAAAAAAAAGCCCAAAACACTTATTTGAAAATCACTCCTTAAATTACGTAAACTGGATTTTTTCACCTCAAGAGACCAAATTTTGGGAAGATATATATTAGGACTTAGGAATTAATAAAAAAAGAGAAGAATATCTAGTTTATTTTATTATTTAATTTTAGTTTAGTTTAATTATGTCTAGCTAGTTTTCCATCTAGGTTGAAGGTGAATCAATCAAGCCTACGACTTGAGAATCTTCATGATGTTTATTTATTTTAATTATTATTGATTCTTTTCTATTATTTATTTTCATTGTTATTGTTTGAACAATTGAGGTTAAACTCTAGTTTTAAACCTTGATTTGCATGTCAGTGAGTCGTAAGCATCCGTCCTTGTGCGAGAAGACCACACTAGTGGCAATTGATCATACCAATTAATTAGAACCTTTTTGTACCAGTTAAATATTATAGGAATCTAAGCTAAATCGGGAGCACTAGCGATTCGGTTGTCTAGGTGTAGTACCTTCATGAATCGAAGTTATGTGACCAATGCGTTAAATTTGGAGCACTAGCGATTAGGTTGCGTATTTGGTTAAGGAAGTGGTCAGTGGTCCTATCTTGGCTATCAAGATCAGGAAGTGCGAGGAACCGCGTGCGTTATCGGGTCTATAGCTGCACTATATCATAGACTAGTTCATTCTTTTTATAAACTGACAATCAATAAAATTAATCCCAAGTTATATGGCGAGACTATGAAACTGAATACCTAGACTTCTATTCTCTCATTTAATTTCTTTATTTTAAAAAAATTTATATATTTTCTTTAAAACCCTAATTTCTTTTTTTTGTATTTTTTTACTTAAGAAAGACACCAATCTCTGTGGGATCGACCCTTTACCGCTATCTACAAAATAGTTGATTTAGAAAAAATATATTTTATTGATGCGTTCGGCGCGCGTCAATTTTAGGCACCGTTGCCGGGGATTGATTTTTCTTTCTTTAGTTTTTTTGTTGTATACTTATTTATTTATTTTATTATTTGTATCTGTTAAGACAGCTCATTGAGTGAATGTGAACTGAGTGTATGTTGTGTATTGTAAGAGTTGAGAGAAGTGTGTGCAAGGCATGTGAGGAGTGTAGGATATGTGTTAGAGAGTGAAGTTTGTTAATCATGTATCATTAGATCATTACACGTATACAACTGTGAGGGAAATCCCCAAAGTTATATAAAAAGCACATATGAGTCTCGAATGCTCATGAAGTTGAGTAGAGACTTTCTCTCCTAGGAACACATTGTATTTGTTCGTTAATCTCTCTGATTTCGACTTCTATGATGGTATCAGATCCACTCAGTCGATGAATCATGGCTGATGATCCTCTAATCTCGTCAAGCACAGAAGCTCCATTGATTACTGTAATGGTGTCAAATGTGACGAGATCGGAACCTAGAGTTTCGATAGAGGTGAATGTTCCAAGAACATCTACCAGATCTGCACAGATTGATGCGAATTTGCAAGAAATGATGAATTTTATACCAATTGGATCTGGTGTGACGAATCTTGGTGGAAGTTCATCACCTGTTCTGTCAATGATGCAGATTCCGTCACAGAATCCAGGATTTGTACCAATGATGTCTCAAGTTTCTGGAGTGGCAATGCCCGTGCAAGATTCTAGTAACGGAGTGGTGAATTCTCAGTTTCTTGGTTTATCTCCTATGGCGTCTCAAATTTATGGATTACAAAGCGTGCAAGGGAATCAGAATCAATGGATAGCACCATTCGGTAATTCATTGACTCAAACCTTGTCACTCAAGTTAGATGTTGATAATTACATGTTGTGGAGATCATTGTTTGTAACGGTCCGAATTTAATTCGCCGTTATTTGTGGCGTATTGCAGACGTGGCGGACAACTCAGACATTCATAGGACCCACAACAGGGCTAGAGCGCGCCTGGAGTTAGGTAAATAGTTATTTTGTATGTTGTTTTGTTTAATTTGTGATGTTTATGTTAAAATAGGTTAAACGACATCGCGATGTGTGTAATTATATTTTAATTGACGTGTGAGATTGTGTGTTAAGTATTCGCCTCGATATGCGTGTCGACGCGGGTACCGAATAGACAAAAAGATGAAATATTAGGCCGGAGAAAAATATTACACACATTAAATGAATTAAATGTGATAAAATGGTAAATTGGTGGGCGCCTAGAGATACGCGGGGTCGTGGTCGACACGCGTGAGTTGTACGATAGTGTGCACGCCCGAGTCCCGAGTATGCTCGTTGGCGTGCACGACGAAATTGTAGGTGCGAAAATATAGGTGTGTATATATATTTATATATATAAGTAATTTAATATATATATATATATAAGAAAATAAATAAATAATGGTGAAATTACCAAAAAAGGTATTTGGTTGTTTGAAAAAAGTGGATGGACACAAGGGTATTTGGGTAATTTTCCACCATCACTGCCTTCTTCTTCGTTAAATCGAAGAGAATGAAAAAAAAACACAACAGAGGAGATCGGAAGAAGAGAGGGAGAAGAAGGAGAGGGCAGTGGAGGAGTTCGGGGAGATCACGAACACAACGACGACGTCAAGGTGAGTTGATTGTTGTTCTTGCTGTTGTTGTGGTTGTGTGCATTGTTGTTGTGTGCGTTGTGGTGGTTTGAGGTGTGCCGAGAATTGGATCGGTCCGACGAGGGAGACGATATGTGTCGTCTCCCCACCCTCTCAATTCCATTGAAGAAAGGAAGGAAGAAAGGAAGAAGAAAAAAAAAAAAAAAAAAAAACCGAGAGGCCGATGTTCTCGGCTTCTCGAGAAGATGATGGGGGGGGGCATGGACTCGCGTGCACGTGCACCCCCCACTGGGCCGGCCACCAGGACCAACCCGGCGGGCTGGGCCCAGAGGGCCCAACCCGACTCGACCGAACCGATCCAGACCAGGGACCGAACCGACCAACCCGGTTGGGTAGGGTCGGACCGGTTCAGGGGGACCTACCCATAATATTTAAATAATATTTATTTTAAATTTATTTTATTATTTTATTTAAATAATTAAAAACAATTTTTAAATAAAATAAAATATAGAAAAACCGAGAAAAATAGTAAAAAATTATGGAAAGATTCAGAAAAATTCAGAAAAATATGAGAAATTAAAAAATGGGTCAATAAATGAGTTTTGGAATTTTCTCAGGATTTTGGCGAGGTGTTGTCCGGGTTTTTACCTCGAAAAATATAAAATTGACATAATATGTCAAATTGAAGCTAATTCAATGATAAATAATCATAGGTACATTTGGGTGATAATTTGGATTATCGGGTGATTATTGGAGCTAGACGGGGTTTGATTTTCGGGACGCGGAGTGCGGATTGAGGTGTGTAGTATCCCAACTGAAATTACTTAAGTATTTACTTCTTTTAGCATTTGGATTCAATTTCTTTCATTTCAATACTCTATTCTTGGTTATGTTTATATGGGCAGACGTTGAGCGAGGCTCCCTCCATTCCATTCTTGTGTGTATGTCCACTACACCATAGCACATGCTACCAGATCGAACTTGGGCCAAGTGTCACGTCGTGGCATGTGTCGATGCGCCGTGGGTGTAACGCCGGCCATCGAGCGGATCCAGATGCTTGCCCTGCTGGAGTTTGACTCGCCGGCAACATTCTATGGAAGAGTCCGAAGTATGGTGTAGCCTGACCCTAAGAGCTAGGAACACACTTTGCACTTTTCCTATTATTTATTCATGCGATGAGCACAGTTGTCTGTATTTATTTTCGCATGTTTATTTAATAGTTTTATTTAAATTCCAGTATTTACTTTTAGAAATGCTCACTTAATTTTCTTGGAAATACTCACTCTGGACTCGTCATCTGCTTTTTATGATGGCTTGAGTGCAGATCCTAGTACAAGCAGGGGCAAGGGCAAGCTGCCAAAATACTGTTGAGCCAAGATAGCCTGACTCGTATGTTTGTATTATACTTACTTTGTTTTATTATGGGTTTGGGGTTTTGGAGAAACTTTATGTATATTGAACTTTTTGGTGATTTAGAGGTATCTATGGTTATATATGGGTTTTCCACATTAGGTTTATGGTTTAGGTTACACATTTATAGTATCACTATCCGAGTAATGCATTAGAAAGGCTTCCGCTGTGTGAATTTGAGGTTTTTATAATGCTTTAACATATAATTTGACTTCGATATAACTTAATCAATAAATGGATAATTAATAAGGTTTAAAAAGATAAAATGGAGGATGTAATACAATGTAGAGCACAACTGTCGCTGGTAAGACAAACTGTGGATCCGCATTGGCCCTTGTGGCGGTCTATTTGGAAGATAGGTCGTTACAATTTTGGTATCAGAGCCTAGGTTTAGGAAAACCTAGGGCTCGAATTTGAGGAAAACTTGATCATAAACCTATTGAATAAGCTTTAGATGTGGAAACCCAAAGGAGTTGCCTAAAGTCTTAGTTGGGAAGCAATGAGAGATGGGTAGAAATCAAGATATACGTGTTATGTTTTTGTTTATATATTACTTACGTCACACGTATATTCGTACTGAGGCACGTTCTTCGATGCAGATACCGATGAACAGGTAGCCTTCTAGTACGACTTAGCCAGAGGTTGGGAATACTAGCGATCCTGTTAGGTCAACATTAATTTTAGAGTCGTTAGCGCGGACAGTGGATAATAGGTTCGCACAGTTATTGGATTTGTTCGAGGACTGAATGAGAGGATAGCTACCATAGTTGTTTCCAGTGGAGCGACTACTTTGGCTCAAGTATACGACAGGTCTCTTTCTCAGGAGACTTATATAGTACAGAGTGCTAGTACATTAACAATTCAAAATGCACTACGAGGTCAGAAGAGTCGTTCAGTTCAGGGTACTTGATTTAGTCAGAGGTCGAAGAGACAAATGGGAAATCAAGGTCAACAGGGACAGGGCCAGAGACCTCGTAGAGGTAGAGGTGATTGGCAGTCAGATCAGGGTCGGAGAGGTGATAGAGATCATCGAGATGATCGAGATAGACGCAATGATCGCGAGGTAACGTATTCTGCACCCTCTACATCAGTTGATCGGCCGAGACAGCAGCAGAGATAGGATAGAGGTCAGGGTCAGGGAGGCCAAAACTGAGGCCAAAGTCAGGCACAGAGTCAGAGAACTACTGGCAGATCAGAAATTCGAACTTGTTATCGTTGTGCTCAGGTAGGACATATTATGGCGGATTGTACTAGACCAGTGCCAGTACCATCACAGACTGATCAAGCCAGAGATAGGGCCCAAACAGCTACTTTTGGGGTTACACAGCCAGATCGGGAGGCGACCAGACAGCTTGTTGAAGGTATGTTATCTGTCTGTGATACTTTTATGCATGTTATGTTTGATTCCGGCAGCACACTTTCCTTTATATCTGGATATATGGTAGGATTGTTAGGATTAGATGCACAAACTTTAGATACACATCTTGTTTTCAGCACGACAGTTAGGGATAAGATTTATCCTAACCGAATTTGCTGGGATTGTGTGGTGGAGATTGAGGGACATCAGTTACCTGCTGACTTTAGAGTATTAGAATACTTGGAATTCGACGCAATGCTCAATATGGATTGGTTATCATCGTATCATGCACAAATCGACTGTTTTAGCAAGACGGTGACATTTCACATCGAGGGAATTCCAGAGTTTTCATTTGTCGGAAATGCATCAGCATTACCTATCACTCGAGGCAGACTAGCTTCGTCGCAGGAGATGAAGGCGTATGCGGCTATGGTGGAGCCAGAGATTAAGACAGTGATTAGGGTTGAGGATGTCTCGGTTGTTTGTGAATTTCCCGATGTATTTCCTGAGGATTTGCCAGGATTTCCACCACCGAGAGCTGTAGAATTCATTATCGAGTTAATTCCTGGAACTCAACCGCTTTATAGCAGGCCGTATAGGATGTCAGCATCGGAGCAGAGGGAGTTAAGGACTCAGTTAGAGGACTTACTGCAGAAAGGATTCATTCACCCTAGCATGTCATCTTGGGGAGCTCCAGTTCTTTTGTAAAGAAGAAGGACGGCTCGATGCGGATGTATGTGGATTATAGGAAGTTGAATCAGGTGACTATTAGGAATCGTTACCCACTTCCAGGATCGATGATTTATTCGATCAGTTGGCAGGAGCCAAATTCTTCTCGAAGATTGACCTCAGATCGGGATATCATCAATTGAGGATTCGAGAAGAAGATATTGAGAAGACCACTTTCGGTACGCGATATGGATTGTATGAATTTACAGTCATGCCATTTGGGTTGACTAACGCACCGACGATCTTCATGGATTTAATGCACAGGGTGCTTCGACCATTTTTGGATCGATACATCATAGTTTTCATTGACGATATCCTGATTTACAGCAAGACTCGTATGGAGCATGAAAGTTATCTCAGGGAGGTGTTGATGATGCTGAGAGAACACCGAATTTATGCCAAGTTCAGTAAGTGTGTGTTTTGGCTAAACGAGGTGAAGTTTCTCGAACATGTTATCGGTAATCAAGGGATATCAGTTGATGGAGACATGATTCAAGCGATTATTGATTGGAGGACACCTGAGTCAGTTTCGGACATTTGGAGTTTCTTGGGTTTGGCAGGATATTACTGGCGATTCGTACGGGATTTTTCCTTGATTGCAGCGCCGATGACGAGGTTGACCAAGAAAGATGTTATATTTGACTGGTCATAGGAGTGTGAGGATGCTTTCTTGGAGTTGAAGAGGCAGTTAACTTCTGCACCAGTTTTAGCATTACCCGTGGCAGGAAAGGGTTTCTCAGTTTATACTGATGCGTCAGGCATTGGGTTGGGTTGTGTGTTAATGTAGGATGAACATCCAGTGGCCTATTTATCGCGACTATTAAGACCACATGAGGAGAGTTATCCAGTGCACGATTTGGAGCTTGCGACAGTTGTGTTTGCACTGAAAGCTTGGAGACATTATTTGTATGGTGAAAAGTTCATACTATTTATTGATCATCAGAGTTTGAGATATTTGTTCACTCAGAGAGAGTTGAACATGAGACAGCGGAGATGGCTCGAGTTACTGAAGGACTACGATTTCGCTATTGAGTATCATCTGGGAAAGGCAAATGTCGTAGCTGATGCGCTCAGCAGGAGCAGCATTGAGAGTCAAACGGGCCTGCGGCATATGACACATGAGCATGGGTTGCTTGAGGTTGCATCGGTGTTGTGTGTAACAGAGTCTATTGCTGAGCTACATATTTGCGGCCAGATACGAGTTCCTACGGTGTCTCTAGAGCGGGTTGCTGAGTTGCAAACTGATGACCGATATTTATGGATTAGTGGACTGGCTCAGGATCCAGGGTGCACCGAGTGGTCTGAGGATTCAGGCGGGTGCTTGAGACACAGGGGCCGTTTGTGGATACTGGAGGTACCGGAGCTCAGGGACAGTATTCTCGAGGACACACACCGGTCACGATTTATAGTTCATCTTGGTCGGACCAAGATGCATCACGACCTTCAGCGATTGTTTTGGTGGCCAGGGATGAAGGCTGAAGTGGGGAGATACGTTCGGAGTTGTCATATTTGCCAACAGGTAAAGGCGGAGCACAGAAGACCAGTTGGGTTACTACAGCCGCTGCCCATTCCTCAGTGGAAATGGGAACACGTGACAATGGACTTCGTCAGTGGCCTACCGCAAACTACGAGGAGATATGACGCAGTTTGGGTAGTTATTGACAGATTGACGAAGTCGGCACATTTCATACCGATTGCCATAAGATATTCAGTTACACAGCTGAGCACTATTTTCGAGAAAGAGATTGTCAGATTGCACGGTGTACCAGTCTCCATTGTTTCTGACAGAGATCCGAGGTTTACTTCAAGACTTTGGGAGAGTATGCAGGAGCAGTTTGGCACTCGACTACAATTTAGTACTGCGTACCATCCTCAGACTGATGGGCAGTCGGAGCGATTGATCCAGATTCTCGAGGATATGCTCAGGGCGTGTATTTTACAGTTTGGTGGATCGTGGGAGGAGTATCTGCCGTTGTGCGAGTTTGCGTATAACAACAGTTATCAGGAGAGTATCGGGATGCCACCATTCGAGGCATTATATGGTAGGCCCTGCAGGTCACCAGCATGTTGGGCGGCACCGGAGGATACATCGGCTATAGGACCTGAGGTTGTTGTGGCTCACACTGAGAAGGTGAGGCAGATTAGACAGAGATTTCAGGCGGCGCAAGATAGATAGAAGAAATATGCGGATAGATATCACGAGGATCTGAGCTATGAGGTTGGAGACATGGTGTACTTTAAAGTTTCGCCTTGGAAGGGTTATTAGAGATTTGGAATTAAGGGTAAACTAGCACCAAAATTCATTAGACCGTTCATAGTAGAGGAACGCGTCGACAAAGTGTCATACCGTTTAGAGTTATCACCACAGTTAGCGGGGGTACATCCAGTGTTTCACATATCCATGTTGAGGCTAGCAAGGTCGGGACCGAGACCTATGATTGATGTACATCAGATTGAGGTGCAACCAGACGTGTCATTTGAGGAACAGCCTGCGGAGATCATGGATAGGAGGATTCAGACTTTGAGGAACAGGGAGATCCTGAAGGTTTTAGTTCGTTGGCAATATCATGGTACTGAGGGATTAACCTGGGAGCTCGAGTCTACCATGCGACAACGGTGTCCCCACTTATTTGCCGGTAAGTATTTAAGTTTAATTTAAATTTCGGGACGAAATTTCACCTAGTTGGGAAGAATTGTAACGGTCCGAATTTAATTCGCCGTTATTTGTGACGTATTGCAGACGTGGCGGACAGCTCAGACATTCGTGGGACCCGCAGCTAGGCTAGAGCACGCCTGGAGTTAGGTAAATAGTTATTTTGTATGTTGTTTTGTTTAATTTGCGATGTTTATGTTAAAATAGGTTAAACGACATCATGATGTGTGTAATTATATTTTAATTGACGTGTGAGATTGTGTATTAAGTATTCACCTCGATATGCGTGTCGACGTGGGTATCAAATAGACAAAAAGATAAATATTAGGCCGGAGGAAAATACTGCACACATTAAATGAATTAAATGTGATAAAATGGTAAATTGGTAGGTGCCTAGGGACACGCGGGGTCGTGGTCGACACGCGTGGGTGGTACGGTAGTGTGCACGCCTGAGTACGCTCGTTGGCGCGCACGACGAAATTGTAGGTGCAAAAATATAGGTGTGTATATATATTTATATATATAAGTAATTTAATATATATATATATATATGGAAATCAGAAAATAAATAAATAATGGTGAAATTACCAAAAAGGGTGTTTGGTTGTTTAGAAAAAGTGGATGGACACAAGGGTATTTGGGTAATTTTTCACCATCACCGCCTTCTTCTTCGTTAAATCGAAGAGAATGAAAAAAAAAAAAAACACAGCAGAGGAGATTGGAAGAAGAGAGGGAGAAGAAGAGAGGGAGAAGAAGGAGAGGGCAGTGGAGGAGTTCGGGGAGATCACGAACACAACGACGACGTCATGGTGAGTTGATTGTTGTTCTTGCTATTGTTGTGGTTGTGTGCGTTGTTGTTGTGTGCGTTGTAGTGGTTTGAGGGTGTGCCGAGAATTGGATCGGTTCGAGGAGGGAGACGATATATGTCGTCTCCCCAACCTCTCAATTCTATTGAAAAAAGGAAGGAAGAAAGGAAGAAGAATGAAGAAAAAAAAAAAAGAACCAGACGTTCTCGGCTTCTCTGGAGAAGATGATGGGGGGGATGCATGCACGCAACCCCCCACCCGGCCGAGCCACCACCACGGGCCACTGTGCCCAACCCGGGGTCCGGGCCGGCACAACCTGGCCGGGTGGGCCGGGCCGGCCCAACCCAGACGGGGCCCGACCCGGTTGGGTCGGGTCGGACCCGGTTCAGGGGGACCCACCCATAATATTTAAATAATATTTATTTTAAATTTATTTTATTATTTTATTTAAATAATTAAAAATAGTTTAAAATAAAATAAAATATAGAAAAATCGAGAAAAATAGTCAAAAATTATGGAAAAATTCAGAAAAAATAGAAAATATGAGAAATTAGAAAATGGGTCAATAAATGAGTTTTGGAATTTTCTCGGGATTTTGGCGAGGTGTTGTCGGGGTTTTTACCTTGAAAAACGTAAAATTGATATAATATGTCAAATTGAAGCTAATTCAATGATAAATAATCATAGGTACATTTGGGGTGATAATTTGGATTATCGGGTGATTATTGGAGGTAGACGGGGTATGATTTTCGGGACGCGGAGTGCGGATTGAGGTGTGTAGTATCACAACTGAAATTACTTGAGTATTTACTTCTTTTGGCATTTGAATTCAATTTCTTTCATTTCAATACTCTATTCTTGGTTATGTTTATATGGGCGGACGTTGAGCGAGGCTCCCTCTGTTCCATTCTTGTATGTATGTCCACTACACCATAGCACATGCTACCAGATCGAACTTGGGCCAAGTGTCACGTTGTGGCATGTGTCGATGCGCCGTGGGTATAACGCCGGCCATCGAGCGGATCCAGATGCTTGCCCTGCTGGAGTTTGACTCGTCGACAGCATTCTGTGGAAGAGTCCGAAGTATGGTGTAGTCTGACCCTAGGAACTAGGAACACACTTTGCACTTTTCCTATTATTTATTCATGCGATGAGCACAGTTGTCTGTATTTATTTCCGCATGTTTATTTAATAGCTTTATTTAAATTTCAGTATTTATTTTTAGAAATGCTCACGTAATTTCCTTGGGAATACTCACTCTAGACTCGTCATCTGCTTTTTGTGATGGCTTGAGTGCAGATTCTAGTACGAGTAGGGGCAAGGGCAAGCTGCTAGAATACTGTTGAGCCAAGATAGCCTGACTTGTACGTTTGTATTATACTTACTTTGTTTTATTATGGGTTTGGGGTTTTGGAGAAACTTTATGTATATTGAACTTTTTGGTGATTTAGAGGTATCTATGGTTATATATGGGTTTTCCACATTAGGTTTATGGTTTAGGTTACACATTTATAGTATCACTATCCGAGTAATGCATTAGAAAGGCTTCCGCTGTGTGAATTTGAGGATTTTATAATGCTTTAACATATAATTTGACTTTGATACAACTTAATCAATAAATGGATAATTAATAAGGTTTAAAAAAATAAAATGGAGGATCTAATACAATGTAGAGCACAGCTGTCACTGGTAAGACAGACTGTAGGTCCGCATTGGCCCTTGTGGCGGTCTATTTGGAAGATAGGCGGTTACATTGTTGTTGCCTCTCTTTAGAGGAAATGGTTTAGATAGTATTATTCTTGGAATTATGCCTTGTCCTGCACCTATAGATCCTGGAACAGGAACTCTTAATCCGTTGTATCAATGGTGGATTTCGAGAGATCAGATCTTGCTTACTTGCATTCGTAATTCCCTCACAAAAGATGTTGCGACTGCGGTAATCAAATGTACAACATCTAATGAAGCTTGGAGAGTTCTTGAAGAGCTATGTGGTTCACACAATAGAGCACGAATTCACCAATGTAGATCTGGAATCCAAAACACAAGGAAAGGTGCAATGTCCATGGCTCAGTATTTGCAAAGCATGAAAGTATTTGCTGATAGTCTTGAAAATGCTGGTGATCTAATTTCTGTCTTTTCTGATTTCGTGTGTGTTAAATGGTTTGAATGTTGAATATCTCCCTATCAGTGCTATTTTACAACAAAAAGATGGGTTACAGTGGCCTGAAGTGTATTCAACTTTGTTGAATTTTGAAGCTCAGCTGTTGAAATTACAAAATTTGAGTACTAGTATGTCCAACTTGACTGTATCTCCAACTGCAAATGCTGCTTTTGTGAAAAATGTTACTAACAAGGGAAATGAAGGACAAGGTTCAATGTCTAATGGAGGTAAAGGCAGTACAAACTTTAGAGGTGGGCACTGGTTTTAGAGGCAAATGTCGTGGTAGAGGAAACCAAGGGAATCAACCAGTGTGTCAAATTTGTGGCAAAACAAGACATGTGGCTGCTGTATGCTACTATAGAAGTGATTACTCTTATATGGGTCAATCTTCTCAGGGCACTCAAAGACATCATTCACATAATTCTCAACAACAATTCAAGCCACCTCCCAATGCTCCTAATGGAAATCCCCAAAGTTATATAAAAAGCACATATGAGTCTCAAATGCTCATGAAGTTGAGTAGAGACTTTCTCTCCTAAGAACACATTGTATTTATTCGTTAATGTCTCTGATTTCGACTTCTATGAGTATCTAGCCCTTGTTCCTAATAATTTGCAAGTAATTCCTTAATGGCCTCCTATTCCCATAATTATGATCGATTCGAAGACTTTTACTATCATGGTATGAATGGGGTAGGTATGTCATACAATGGACATCAATTTTCTAACTCGCAATTTTTTATGCAACAGGTCGAGGCTTGTGATTTTTGTGGGAATCCTTTCATCCCACGTATACTTGTCCTTACCATCCGAGGTATGGAAATCATCACAGTTCTAGCTATGCATCGCCACAACCTGACTTCTATATGTCTAGGCCAAGTCCATAGTTTCCTCAACAGGAATGGAGAACCATTGAAGACATTGAGAAAGATATGATCTCCGACTGGCTTTCTTCAAGCACCAATAAATACAAATTTGACGACTGGAGTAATTCATCATCTCAGCCTGACACATACAGTTATATGTGAAATCAGCCTTCAAGGGATATAATAAGGTATTGTTTGGCGACTGTGCAAGATATGAATCTCACCGAGCAAGAATTGAACCAATGGATTGAACAGAGGGATCAAGAAGCTGAAGAAGAAATAAAGTTAATTCTCCAAAAGATATCAGCTGAGACTATGAGTGCAATCCCATTAGAGAGTGTTGAGGTAAATGAGGTTACACTGGTTGAGGAATATTGGAGTGAACCAGAGGAAACAATTGAAGTTTCTTTTCATGAGTTGTACATTATCATTGCACAGAATGAAACGGATGAAGCCGAGAAAGAAATTGATGTTATTTTAGAAAGGCCGGAGGAACCGCAAAAAAAGAGCAAGGAAGACCAACCTCTGGTGTTGGTGGCGCCACCCACCCTCCCATTCTTACCTGTTAAATTTACAAAGGGGGTAGTCATAAAGGAGCGTTCGCAGATCTTTTACACGGCTGACACCTTTGTGTCAGATGACGATGATGCGATAGATTCATATGTGTTAGAGGTCCCAGATTAGCTTCTACATCTGAAGGAGGGCATGTATGATGAATTGTCCAAAGCTATAGATGCGCCATTCGTTGTTAACATCTCGAAAGGAGACGGCATCACGTGATCATTCATGACAAGCCGAGCTAACGACTTTAACCAAAGGCGCTATTGAGAGGCAGCCTAAGTTTTTTTTTATATTTTTTTTAGCTTGCTTATTTTTATATTTGTTTAGTGTACTTACCATTATCCCATTTTTAACTATTTACAGGTGTTTGATACTCGTTTGTTGAAGCACCAGAGTTGAGAGCCCGATATCACTTTTGTAGTTCTTTGGTATATATGGTTAGTTTAATCGGGATTTAGTAAGTTCTTGCTTTTAGGTCTTTAGGTTAGTTTTTTTCAGTCTGCTGGAGGTAATTAGATGTATATTTCCTAGATTTCCTACGTTGAACATTTTTATCATCGTGCTTCATATTTCATGAGATATTATAGTCCATTAGGTTTTTCATATTCATTTTAGCATGTCATTTCCCCGTTACTTATTTCTTTCACTTCCATATTCCTTTCATCTCTTTTCTCTTCATTTTGTAGTTTGATATTCTCACTCTTGTTTTAAACCTTGAGGACAAGGTTTGAGATAAGTTTGAGGATGTTTCAGGTATAGTGGAGTGTTGAATGAATGGAATTTGCGCATGATAGGTATGATTGTTTTATTATTTATACGTGTATTTCATGGGTTTGGTAAGTTATGGTGGTGTTTTTCTTTTCTTTTCACCTCATTTTCTTGTTATGACATGATATGCATTGTATCATTTAGGTTAGTAGTTATTTATATTAGTTTATGCATTTTTGTAATATTTAGTTGCATTATTGAGTCTATGCATGTTTAGAGTCATTTTGTTGCATGTAGAGTCGCCTAAAACCTTGTTGAGTGTTTTTGATTGTGGATATGAGTTCAAACTACGCTACTTTTGAGACTTGAACCCTTTTGAATATTAGGAGTTATACTTAATTTAGAGCGTTGTCCAACATCTTTGAGGTTGCTTATAAGAAAGCTAGTATGCAATTTAGACATTATGCTAGATACCAAAGAGGCAGACAATCCTATTTTGCAAGTTATCAGATTTCTAGGGTGCTAGAACAAGAATGTAGCTTACTTGAGACATCAATTCATATGACTTGATCACTTTTTGGGAATAATTTAGACTTGAACATGCATTGGATGACTTATTTGATTATAGTGACAGTGAGAAGGGTCAACAAGAGTTTTTTTTTTTTTTAAAAAAAATTTAGAGAGTCCCACAGATTCCATAGGAAAAGGAGTAGGAAATCTTATGGTGGAAAAAAGTGAGAAAAGCGATTTCCACAGGAAATGGAGCAGAAACCATACTACTTTTAAAATTTTTGGAGAAAATAAAGTGTATACACGCAAAAAGGCAGAAGTTTATGAAAACTCTTAAATAAAAAGATTTGACTGAGTGCTTATAGCTAGATCAATTGAGTTATTCCAATGTGTTGTTCCATATTTTCATATTTAAGTCTGATTATCTCTCATGTGTGTTTAGTCTACATTTTATGGATAGTGAGTTGTATTTTTCGTTCATAGTCCCTTTTTTTTGTGTTGTTGCACCATTTTTAAGAAATTCTGAACTTGTGTGCTTTAATGTAGTGGCTCTGTAAAATCTTGTGTAGTTGAAAGCTTTTGTATGGAATGATTCTAGTTTTTGAAAGGGTGATTTTCACTGATGTTTGAACTCCGTTTTCACACTATTTGACTCTGAACTTCTTTTGGGTGATGGTTGATTGAGTGGCATATTTAAATAAAAAAAGAACTCAAACTTGACTTGGTGAAGGGCTTAGGTTTGTTAAGGATTAGTCATTGTAATATAGGAGTAGAGTATATGTTTTCATTCACTCCTTTGTTCGAGACGAGCAAAGTCTAAGTTTGGAGGTGTTTGATAAGTGTTCATTTATGCATGATTTAGTGTAGGTTATTAGTAGTTAATGGACTATATTTATCTTTTTTTAAAGTGATAAATGTGTGTTTTATGTGTTTCAGAGATTTTATATGAGTTGAGCGTTTTTATGATCGAAAGTGTATTTTGGACCAAATTGATAGTTGTTCAGTTCAGAGAGTGTAATTTTCACAATCAAAATCGGAATGACTCGCTGTTAGTCTTTTTGAAAAGAAAACTTCGAGACGGACATTTTCTTCTCTCACAACCATCACGAAATTTGGACTCTAAGGGGCTCAAAGTTGTAGTACAAGTTATGGACAGAACTTTAGTTCGAAAATTACGCCTTGTGCCCTTGCCGTCACGCCACGCGTCAGCTCCAGCACGCCCTCTCTAGCAAGTCAATATAGCAGTTGATCTCCAATCAAATCACGCCACATTTCATGTCAACCTTTTCGCACGCTTGCGCAAACCGCGTCTAACTCTTCTTACGCACCCGCGTCGTTCTCTCTCCGCTTCTCGGCCTATCACAGTCCGCCACGTCAGCTCACCACGTCAGCGCGCCACACCATCTCCACCAATGAGAGCGTGACACATCAGAGACACCAGAATTTCAACCAATGAGTTGCCGCCAAGTGTCCTGAAGTACAAAAAAAAAGCCCAAAACACTCTGGGATTTGAAAATCACTCCCGAAACTATGAAAATTGACTTTTCTCACCTCCAGAGACCAAATTTTAGGAAGATATATATTATGACTTAGGAATTAATAAAAAAAGAGAAGAAGATCTAGTTTATTTTATTATTTAATTTTAGTTTAGTTCAATTATGACTAGCTAGTTTTCCATCTACGTTGAAGATGAATCAGTCAAGCCTACGACTTGGGAATCTTCATGAGGTTTATTTATTTTAATTATTATTGATTCTTTTATATCATTTATTTTCTTTGGTATTGTTTGAACAATTGAGGTTAAACATTAGTTTAAACCTTGATTTACATGTCAGTGAGTCGTACGTAAGCTTCCGTCCTTGTGTGATAAGACCACACTAGTGGCAATTGATCATACCAATTGATTAGAATCTTTTGGGACTGGTTAAATACCATAGGAATATAGGCTAAATCGGGAGCACTAGCGATCCGGTTGTCTAGGTGTAGTACCTTCACGAATCAAAGTAATGCGACCAACGCATTAAATCTAGAGCACTAACGATCAGGTTGCGTGTTTGGTTAGAGAAGTGGTCAATGATCTTACCTTAGCTATCGAGATCAGGAAGTGCGAGGAACCGCGTGCGTTACCGGGTCTATAGTTGTAATAGATCATAGACTAATTCATACTTTTTATAAACCGACAATCAATAAAATTAATCCCAAGTTATACGGTGAGACTGTGAAACTGAATACCTAGACTTCTATTCTCTCACTTAATTTCTTTATTTTTAAAATATTTATATATTTTCTTTAAAATCCTAATTTCCTTTTTTTGTATTTTTTAACCTAAGAAAGACACCAATCTCTCTGGGATTGACCCTTTACCGCTATCTACAAAATATTTGGTTTAGGAAAAATATATTTTATTGACAGTTCAGCGTGCGTCATTCAACAACAGTCATAACCGACTAAACGTCACTTTATATTAATTATTAAATGTATTTTATTCATTTATCATGCATGTATTATTTCCCAACCTAGTGTACTGTCTTTCATCTACCCGGTACCTGCATCTACACGCTAATCGAGGCGAATACTCGTCACACTATCTCGCTTTATCAATGTCAATATAAATATACATATTGCGATGTAAATAACATAATTAAATACATACATCACAAATTAGGCAAACAACAAACAAAACGGTCTATTTACCTACTCCGGGCACACCTTAGCCTAGTTGCAGGGCCACAGGGTGCTAAGTCGGCGTTAACATATGAAAACACATCATAATAACAATATAATTAAAATTAGGTCGTTACAAAAACAACTCCTAGTGTCAAAAAAGGGACAAAACAATTAATTTTGGTCCCTAAAATCGTGTCTTTTCCATTCAGGGCACTGAGACACTGACTCGGTGCTTCAGTGCTAGAAAATAGAATCGTTCTGGTGTTGGGCACTTAAGCACTATAACTACTTTTTTTAAAAAAATCCTACTGTGACGGCCCCAAATTCTCAATGCATTTGGGAATGCCCGACCTAGACTCGTGTAGATCCTCGAGTTAATACTCTGCGATCTGGCGAGCCTAGTCAGCCTCCAATGATCAAATTACAAGTTTTATGAAAGAATTATTGCAAGTTATACACAATGAAAAAATAAACAAGCTAAACAATATAAAAAATAACTCAGTCAAAGGGAAATCAAGAATCTATTATGTGGAAAACCCCGATATATTCAAGTAAAAATTCGAGATGAACAATACATGATATCAAAAATAATCCAAGTTCAACAACAACTTATATATAAACGAGCATACATCCACGCAATATAAAACCTACTATAAGGTATGTCGATCCAGCTGCTAGTCCTCAGCTGTAATCTCCTAAGCAGAGTCCCTTTCCCCTAGAGCACTCCGGTCTATCCGCACCCACCGTCCTAAACTAAACGGTGTGCAACTGAAAGAAATCAAAAGTAATGCCAGAAGAATATAACAGTAATTCATGATTCAACAAGTAAAGCAGTCTAAATATCATGCAATAATTTAAAGAGATAGAAGTTTAAATAAATCAAGGCGCATGATAAACAGACTAACAGATATCAATCAAAACATGTGTGTCCTAAGGATCAAAAGAGGCCTATGAGTGGTCTATCATACAATACGGAAAGATCTCGCAGGATCTCCCCGAGCAATGTTGCAACACTAGCGCAACATGATTATAAAAGCAGTCGCAACTACTCCTAATACCCAGTGCCCTGGTAACACACAATACTAGGGGTGTTCAGATAGTCCTGCAGGAAAGCCTCGCGTTTCCCCAACTGGTGTCGGCCCACGAGATACCTTCCGGCACACTACGCCAAGAACCCACATACCAAGGAAATAACGGAACAGAATGCCAACAATGGATAACAGTAAAACAACAAATGAATGATAATAAATCACATGATATTTTCTTACTGGCTTACTAACATACACAAGCTTGTGGCAAGTGTACTTATCTGACTAGCGTAACCCGTTATTACTCAGTGACTCTAACGAAATCCCTCGCAAGTTCTCGATTACCTGGCATAGGCGGGAAATCCCAATTTATGGGTTTAGGGTTAGTATTTGTTCTAGGGTAATTCCCATTGGTTTGTTTTTGAAATAGTTTTGAATATGGGCCCAAAATAGTGTTAAAAACCCATGAAACAACTCCCTGGTCCAGACGTATACGTGTCACACCGTGGCCCATGGGCCTGCGGCTTGACCACGGTGCCTTGGCCCATCATGACCACCTAAATTGCATACACTACTATACGCTGTATTAAGACAAAAACCTAAATTGATCCCACGGCGTGTTTCAATACCACACAGACATGAATTTACGTTCACCAGTGACGTTGTGATGACCAGTTTGTAGCACGCCTTTAAAACACAAAACCAAAAATACCGATAATATTTGAGATGCCATGAGGAAACAACATGTGGAAAACGTTTCACTTGTCCAAATTTGAAGATACATACCAGCCGTGGGCCTTGTTACGCAAAAGAAAACCCTTGTTGGGCCGATACACAATAGGCCCATAGAAGAAAGAGATAACTCATACTTTGTACACGACGTAAGAAGGAAGTACATGAAAACTTCTCTCACGGCCAGTAAACGGAATCCAAAATAAAAAGAAAACACCCTACCACACCGTGACAACGTTGTGATAATTAAAACAACACAACGCCTTAGCAGCGTGAGGTTTTCCAGTTTCTGATCTATGCGTATGTGCTTAGCGCCGCGATACACCCCACTCACACGACGCCCCCACGGCGTTGGACTGAAACTAAACCACAGGTTTCCAAAAACACAAGTTCGACCATAAACCTCACGCCACTCTTTGGTGGTCATCTATAACACCTTATTAACCTTAAAACCCTCCGGATTTGACTTCGAATCATTACAAAACTTTGATAATGTCCGAGAATCCAAGATATCCCAATTTATGGACAAATCCACAAGAAACAACTCAATCAACATGAAACAACAACACCCGGCTTTAGTTCCGTGTCTTGATCACTCCGAGGGTTGCCAGACACTAGTGAAACACTCGAAACGTCTCTAGCAAGCCGCCCATGTCATGGCGAGGACTTAACAACAAATTAATCAAAAAAATTTCAAAAACAGGGAAAAGGAAAAGAGAAGGAAAATAGTTGTTCTCACCTTGATTCCGATGAGAAAATGGGTCTCCAACGAGACTCCAGCAACCCAACCTTACCCAAAATGGGTGTTCTTGCTCTCTAAGCAAAAGGAATAAAAGAGAAAAAAGAAGAAATAAGGACTTTGGAGAGAGAAGAAATGAACAGTATGTGCTCAAATGGGTGTGACCCATTTTATATAGACTCACGTAATCTTATTGCACACACGCATCTTGAGGTTGATCCCTTGGCTTTCCTTCACAAGTTGTGTCATCATAACAACCCTCTAAATGAACTCCACTAAGTGACTCGAGTGTCACTTAGTTATCTGGCTCTCGTGTTGATCTCACGTTCCTAGGCCGATATTTCACCACAAATCGACTCGTCACGTCCCTACAAAAATTATATTAATTATCCAAAAATCATTTATTATTATTTTATGTGTTTTGACTCCCCTGTTTACCTAGGCGAAGCCTCACTCAGACTAACGGTCGTCTAAACGACTCGAGACTCGTATTAGACTACAATACTAATACAAAACATCATAGAATCATAATATTACTTCGGTGTCGACTCCCGAAATCTGAAATACTCAATGCATCACGATAGCCAGGTCATGGTCCTGATAAATGTAACATATGTAGCGACCCACCCCTGACCTAGGGTCAAGTCCCCGACCCAAATCGTTACTTATACCCGATACCTAAACTAGGCCCAACTAATAGTTTGGTATGCCTAAATAAACCTGCGAAATAATCAATCTAACAAGATATATGGTAATAAGAGTGTGAAAGATAATCATAATAAAATTGTGTCATCTTAAATGCCATAATAAGGGTTTATCCCTTATTATCAACTCGAGCCTTTCAAAAAAAAAACTTCCAAATCCTAAAGGCTTACAAAACTTCATAATAATATCATAAAGGTTCAAAACTACTCATAAACTATGTCTTAAGTTACAACCTACAAGGTTTACAAAATGACCAATAATAGCAATATATTAGTAATATACGAAGCTCACATGTAAGGGACTTCAAGATAGATAATTTCCCTTGCCTTTCCTGTCTATCGCGCTAGTAGATGGACCTATGGGGTAAAGTGGGGTGAGTTAAAGGACCAACGGAACTCAATAAGAGGAAAGACTCGCTCAAACATTAAATACGCAAGTACTACCTAATACTCATGCAAATTCTAACATGACATCAAATCCATATTCACAACACATCATTGTAGAAACCAAAGAAATATAATTCACAACCAATCACAAGTATATAAATAAACACATGAATAGGTACGAGCATAGATTTTGTTCATGTTCATCATATAGTCTAAGTATCAATATCGCAAGACGTAATCCATCCACCATAGTAAACATATAAGCATTAAAGTTTCACAACACATATGATAAGTATTCATTCATTTCATGCATGATAATAATCACCATTCTTTATTCATAAAATCTACACATGTCGTACATGAAAAATAGATAAAAGAATTAAATGAGATGTGATAGATAAATACTAATATAATCCGTTGTTTCATTCAATGCGAACTAAATATTGGTAAGGATCCGGTAACCGAATCCTCTACTTTTAGGTTGGGGACAATTACTAGTGGAACGCAATGGCCATTGCGCCCTCCAAATGATTGCACCAAAACAAAAGTAGTTTCATCCAAGCCGTCACCATTACACGTCCCAAAAAACCATCAAATAACAAAGGATGAAACTTCAAACCCTTGCTCTCGAATGGTTTACTTTATGCATTCTATTAGTCAAGTAAAAACCCTCGGTGGTGAACTACCACTAACATCCTGGGGCATTTAAAATAGATTACTTGCTAATTTAGCCCGCGGTAGAACTCCACAACATTCTGAGGCATCGAATAACATGAAAGAGGAAAACAGTGCATTCATAATTCCATAGATAACAAAGATTCAAACCAATATCACGACGCAACCCATACTCGAGTCTTTCGATTTCAAAACATGAATTAATAATTATCTAATATTCAAGCCATAATTAATGCATGAGTGAAGCTCCCCACTTACCTGGACCCGTCGCGATGCCTACACTGACTCCTCACACGCTTGGGGTCCCACTTGAACCACCTCGTGAATCTAAGCAATTCATACAACACTTCATAAGAAAATTACTCAATTTGAAGTTGAGTATTCTACTTGTTAATTTATCTTTAGGGACCCAATGATGCGGGTCCCACAGGTTGTGCCATTTAATGCCTTTGTCGGGGTGCCAATGCCCATTGGGGTTTTATTTATTTTTATTTTATTTTATTTTATTTATTCATTATTTTTTTGTTTGACCAGGACCAATACGGTCCCTGGTCAAACCAGTCACCAAGGGTTGACTGGCCCCTGGAATTGTCTAGGGGCCAGTTCGTCCCTGGTGCTTCACGAGATGGGGGAAGCGTTGCTTCCCCCACTTTCCCCAACCCTCGGATCGGAGTCCGAGGGTGGTTCCCAGTGCTTGCCGGCACTGGGGACCCCTCCACAGCGACTGGCCAGCCGTGGTGGCGGTGGTGGTGGAAGAAGTGGGGTGGCTATGTGCCCCCTCCTTCTTCTTCACAGCCTTTCATGGGGCCTCTGCCCCCCTTTTAAATGGGGCGCCGCTCCCCCCGGCGGCGCCTGGTGGCGCCGCCACCTTAGTCCGGCGGCTCCTAGTGGAGCCACCACCCCCATTAACAAGAAGAAAGAAAAAGAATGAAGAAGAAAAAGGAAGAAATGGGATTACCTCTCTTTGGTTAGGGTGTCTCCTCTTCTTCTCCTCTCTCTTTAAGCTTGTAGGAACCAACAAAGAGGTGACTAGGGTTTGATAACAACACTTTTATAGTTAGGGTTTAGGATGGGGTTGTATACAATTTAACCCAAATGACATAAATACCCCTATGGGCCCAATTTCATTATTAAGCCCATTTGAACTTATTTCCACTTAGTCTAAGTCTTGCTAAAATTAGTTTATGTGTCAATTTCATTTATTCACACACCTTAGTGTCAAATTACTAAAATGCCTTTAAAACGGGTCAGAGAATATTTGGGTCGTTACAATATCCCCAATTTTAAAAAATTTCGTCCTTGAAATTAAGTTAGAGCCATACCTCAGGGTTCGAAGAGGAATGGAAAGTTCTTTGCCATGTAATCCTCCCGCTCCCAAGTCAAATCTTGCTCTCCATGGAATTGCCACTGGACTTGAACTATTGCGTATTCCTTGTTACGTAGCTTTCGTACTTTCCTATCCATGATCTGAATCTGCTGCTCATCATATGACACATCCTCCCTTAGATCAACTTGTCCCCAATCGATCCTCGGTGCATGTTTATTATGTACCTTCCTCAACATGGAAACATGAAAAACATCATGTATTCCCGCTAGCTGTGATGGCAACTTGAGGTGAAAGGCTACTGGTCCCACTTGATTCTTAATCTCGAATGGTCCGATAAATCTGGGAGATAATTTTCCTTTTAACCTAAATCGGTGATGCCCTTTCATAGGAAAAGCTTTCAAAAGCACGAATTCCCCTTCCTTGAATACAACATCTCGATGGTCCTTATCGGCATACTTCTTCTGACGACTTTGGACGGTCTCTCGTCGTTGCCTAATCAACTTAATTCTTTTCGTGTCATGAACCATATCTGGTCCAAGTAACACTACGTCTCCGACCTTGGTCTAACAAACTGGAGATCTACACGGTCTTCCATAAAGAGCCTCAAAAGGTTTCATGCCAATACTTGCTTGAAAACTGTTGTTGTACGCGAACTTGCACAACGGAATGTATTTTTCCCAACTCCCACTGAAATCCAATACATAGGCTCGAAGCATGTCCTCAAGTATCTATATCAATCTCTCGGTCTGCCCATCAGTTTGAGGGTGAAAGGCCGTACTGAGATTGAGTTGAGTCCCCATCTGGTGCTGAAACCCTCTCCAAAACTGAGAGGTAAACCTCAGATCACGATCTAACACTATAGTTACCGGAACCCCATGCAATCTGGCGACCTCGCTGACGTACATGCCTCCCAGCTTGTATGCTGAATATCCCATGGAGATAGGAATAAAGTGAGCTGACTTAGTCAAACGATTCACGACTACCCAAACTGTATCATGTCCTTTTTGTGTATTCGGCAACTCCGAAACGAAATCCATGACTATGTGTTCCCACTTCCATTGTGGAACCCGACTTTTGGTGATCTGCTTTTACTAGCTGACAAATCTCGCAGTTCTGAATGTAAGTGGCGATGTCAACTTTCATCCTCGGCCACTAATACATTCGTCTCATGTATTGGTACATTTTGTTGCCTCCAGGATGCACAGTAAACCACGATCTGTGCGCCTTTTTAAGTAAATCATCTCTCAACTGTCTATGGGGTGGTATCCACACTCTATCTCAAAACCTCAATGCCCCATCACCTGACAGTCTCCAGTCCACTTTATCACTGTTATCTGCCAATGACCTGTACTTTCCGTACTCGAATCAGCCCTCTGACAGTTAATTACTCTAAACAATGCTACTGGCTCCGCTCTCATCTGAACATGAGTTTGATTCCTTGGGACACCCGAGTCATCTATAGGTACTTCGTGCATTTGCATTACAACCTTGAACTCTATCTCCAATCGTATACATCTCAAAGCATCTGCCACTATATTCGCCTTCCCTGGATGATACTCGAGTGTAAAGTCGTAGTCTTGCAAGAATTCTAACCACCTACTCTACCTCATGTTCAACTCGCTTTGAGTAAACAAGTACTTCAGACTTTTGTGATTTGAGTAAACAGTGAACTTTTCCCGTACAAATAATGCCTCTACAATTTCAAAACAAACACCATGGCTGCTAACTTTAAATCATGCACCGAATAATTCTTCTAGTGAATCTTCATTTGACGTGAAGCATAGGCAATTGCTTTCTTGTCTTGCATAAGTACTCCTCCCAATCCAATCCCGAAGCGTCGGTGTACACTAATAATTCCTTGCTGGGCTCTGGTAGGACCAAAATAGGTGCGGTAGTCAAACGCTTCTTCAACAACTAAAAAACATCATCGCATGCATTACTCCAAACATCAAATTGGTGAGCGGTGAAGCGATAGACGAGATATTTTGTACAAAAAACCAATAATACCCTACTAATCCCAGGAAACTTCATATTTCTGAAGCATTTTTAGTTTGTGGCCATCTAAGGATCGCCTTGATCTTTGTGGGATCAACTGTTACACCTTCTGCATTCACCACATGTCCCAAGAATTTTACTTCGGAAACCCAGAACTCGTACTTGCTCAGCTTAGCATAAAGCTTGTGTTCCCTTAACGTCTGCAACACTTTCCTAAGATGCTTCCTGTGATCCAACTCAGTCTTGGAGTATATCATGATGTCATCGATAAATACAATCACAAACTGATCGAGAAACGGCTTGAAGACACGGTGCATCAAATCCATGAACATGGTTGGCGCATTGGTAAGCCCAAACGGCATCACTATGAACTGAAAGTGACCATATCGAGTGCTAAACGCTGTCTTTGGTATATTTTCTTCTCGTATGCGCAGCTGATGATACCCTGATCTCAAATCTATTTTCGAGAAGAACTTTGCTCCCGTTAATTGGTCAAACAAATCATTGATCCTGGGGAGTGGATACTTGTTCCAAATAGTCACCCTATTCAACTGTCGATAATCAATACACATTTTCAAGCTACCATCCTTCTTCTTCACGAATAACACGGGTGCTCTCCATGGCGAAACACTTGGGGAAATTAAGCCTTTCTGAGTCAACTCCTCTAACTGCTTCTTCAACTCCTTCAACTCGGTAGCCGCCATATGGTAAGGTGCCTTAGAAACTGGTCTGGTATCAGGAATAAGATCAATCATGAAGTCAATGTCTCGATGTGGAGGAAGTCCCAAAGGTTTGAAGGAAAGACATCTGGAAAGTCCCTAACAACTGGAATCTTCTCAATTAGGCTTCTTGTCCTTCCTCTCCCATAGAAGTCAAACTCGCAATGGTCTCTATCTCAACAAATGTCATAACTCTACTACTGCTGGTAACATTAATCAATGAACAGCCTCTGAACTCAAATGGAGGAATGCCCAGAATCTTAAATGTCACCACCTTATCGAAACAATCTATCCTAGCATGATACTTATCTAACCAGTCCATTCCCAATAGTGCATCATATTCTAGACACTCTAATACTCGTAGATTAAACGACATAGTGTGATCCCTAATTTTTATTATGCACCCCTCACATGTCATATTAGGGTATATCTTTTCAGTGGATACTGTACTCAAAATCAAATATGTGTGTGCTCTAATTGGAGTCAATCCCAAAGCATGTACCATGGCCCCGAGATAAGAGAAATAGTAGAACCAGAATCAAATAATGTATACATATTACGACCATTAATTGAAATCGTACCTGTGAATAACTATCGTTGGGCTCTCTGATCTTACTCCGCTATGGCATGGACTCTCCCTCGAGCAATTGGGGCTGCACTCTCCTCGGAAGGTGGTGGATAAGGACATTGACTTTTGTAGTGCCCTAGTGTCTTACACCGATAACATATAATATGCAGTTTCTGTACGTTCGACTGTGGCTGCGCGACGCTGCTGATACACTCGGCCTTGGCCCTACTGATCCCCTGCCACTATTTTGAATCTGTTGCGGTGGACGTGGCTGTCTAAATGTCACACCCTGGGTGGTCGAAGGTGCGGAGACATGAGAATGTGTGGTGGTCCCTGTCAGAGTGTGTGTGGCCTTTGATGCTACCCCCGAGTGTATCGGTCCACTTGATGCTCCTCCCAACCGAAGTTTCTTTGGATTTCTCTCAAGACCCCTCTGATGACTGTCAAAGTTACGTTTGCTTTGGCCATATTGGCTAGCTCGTGTCTCATCAATGCGGAGTGCATCCTCACAGTTGAAGTGCCTGGTTATATGCTTGCTAAAATGTCTCTGCCCCTGATGTTGCCACCAGGGAGTATATCTTCTCCGTCAACCCATCAATAAAACGTCTCCTCCATGTCGTCTCAGATGGAACATACTCGTGCGCAAACTCTACTAATTCATTGTACCTCGCTGCATAACCTGCTACACTCATGTCGCCTTGCATTAAGTCGAGGAACTTTTGGATTCTTGCTGCCTTCACTGATTCCAGGAACCACTTGTCATAAAATAACTTCTTGAACTGTGACTAAGTCATATCGGTTCCCTGAACTCTTTCGACAAACAACCACCACTTGTGAGCTCGATGCTCCAACAAGAAAGTCACTAGAGGCACCATGGTCCTCTCATCTATACTTAGAGTCTTTATCCTCTTATCCATGTGTAAAATCCATGCCTCAGCCTCCACGGGATCCCTGTCCCCGTAAAATCGAGTTATGTCATACTTTATGAACTCCTTCTGTAATTGGCCCCTCCGATGTGCCTCGATGTTCTTGTCTCCTCGAGGTACGGCTGCTGCAACTGTATTAGTGACGGAGTCGGCACCTTCCTCTGCTATGTGGTGCTCACGGATAGGTTCTAATGGAGGATTAGGTCCCTGTCCTACATGCACTTGCACAGCTGATCTAGCATTCCCTTATGTTTGTATAAGTTCCATAATGCGGGCCATATTCCTTTCTTGGGCAGACGCCATTTCTTGTAAGACTTTCTGATATGACTCCGTCAAGGAAGAGATGCGTTGCTCCATCTCTCTGCACCAATGTCACTCATCCCTGTCCTAAGCATCCCTCAAATTATGAGAACTCCCACCATGGTTACTCATGGTGCCTGCGGAGCAACAAGTGGTTAGTCCAATAATTTGAAGAAATGGCAGAAGTATCTAGATGTTATTCATATATTACATTCATAAACATATAACATTATATCTACATTTTATCTTTTATTTTCGATCCCTTCCCATCCTAGAATTGACATTTGTGCACATTAAGTCGACTCAAACCAATGTCCCATACCATGGATTTGTTCGACTTAAACTTGACTTTTAAATTTAAAGGCTCTACAACTTAGGTTCCCCTAACCTAATGTTTCCCTAGGTTTTAATCCCTAGGCTCTGATACCAACTGTAGCGACCCACCCCTAAACCCATGGTCAAGTCGCACGGCCCAAATTGTTACCTAGACCCGATACCTGAACCAGGCCCAACTAACGGTTTGGTACGCCTAAATAAACCTACGAAATAATCAATCTAACAAGATATATGGTAATAAGAGTGTGAAAGATAATCATAATAAAATTTTATCATCTTAAATGTCATAATATGGGTTTATCCCTTAATTATCAACTCGAGCCTTTCAAAAAAAAAACTTCCAAATCCTAAAGTCTTACAAAAATTCATAATAATATCATAAAGGTTCAAAACTACCCATAATCTGTCTTAAGTTACAACCTACGTACAAGGTTTAGGAAACGACCAATAATAGCAATATACTAGTAATATACGAAGCTCACATGTAAGGGACTTCAAGATAGATCATTTCCCTTGCCTTTCCTGTTTATCACGCTAGTAGATGGACTTGTGGGGTAAAGTGGGGTGAGCTAAAGGGCTAATGGAGCTCAATAAGAGGAAAGACTCGCTTAAACACTAAATACACAAGTACTACCTAATACTCATGCAAATTCTAACATGACATCAAATCCATACTCACAACACATCATTGTAGAAACCAAAGAAATATAATTCACAACCAATCATAAGTATATAAATGAACACATGAATAGGTACGAGTATAGATTTTGTTCATGTTCATCATATAGTCTAAGTATCAATATCGCAAGTCGTAATCCATCCACCATAGTAAACTTATAAGCATTAAAGTTTCACAACACATATGATAAGTAGTCATTCATTTCATGCATGATAATAATCACCATTCTTTATTCATAAAATCTACATATGTCGTACATGAAAAATCAGATAAAAGAATTAAATGAGATGCGATAGATAAATACTAATATAATATGTTGTTTCATTCAATACGAACTAAATATTGGTAAGGATCAGGTGACCGAATCCTCTACTTTTAGGCTGGGGACAATTACTAGTGGAACGCAATGGCCGTTGTGCCCTCCAAATGATTTCACCAAAACAAAAGTAGTTTCATCCAACCTGTCACTGCTACACGTCCCAAAGAACCACCAAATAACAAAGGATGGAACTCCAAACCCTTCTTCTCTAATGGTTCACTTTATGCATTCTATTAGTCAAATAAAACCCTCGGTGGTGAACTACCACTAACATCCTGGGGAATTTAAAATAGATTACTTGCTAATTTAGCCGCGGTGGAACTCCATAACATTCTGAGGCATCGAATAATATGAAAGAGGAAAACAGTGCATTCATAATTCTATAGATAATAGAGATCCAAACCAATATCACGACGCAACCCATACCCGAGTCCTTTGATTTCAAAACATGAATTAATAATTATCTAATATTTAAGCCATATTTAATGCATGAGCGAAGCTCCCCACTTACCTGGACCCGTCGCGATGCCTACACTGACTCCTCGCACGCTTGGGGTCCCACGTGAACCACCTTACGAATCTAAGCAATTCATACAACATTTCATAAGAAAATCACTCAATTTGAAGTTGAGTATTCTACTTGTTAATTTATCTTCAGGGACCCAATGATGCGGGTCCCACAGGTTGTGCCATTTAAGGCCTTTGTCGGGGTGCTAATGCCCATTGGGGTTTTATTTATTTTATTTTATTTTATCTTATTTTATTTTATTTATTTTATTATTTTTTTATTTGACCAGGGACCAATTTGGTCCCTGGTTGGTTGACTAGGGACTAATTGGTCCCTGGTCAAACCAGTCGCACCCCCCAAGGGTTGACTGGCCCCTGGAATTGTCCAGGGGCCTATTCTCTCTTGGGGGGCAAACCAGGGGCAGACTCCCCTGGTGCTTCGTGGGGTGGTGGAAGCCAACCATTGGGCTGGAGTCTGAGGGTGGTCCCTAGTGCTCGCCGGCACTGGGGACCCCTCTACCGCGGCTGGCCAGCGGCGGTGGCGGTGGTGGTGGAAGAAGTGGGGTGGCTATGTGCCACCCCTTCTTCTTCACAGCCTTCATGGGGCCTCTCCTCTCCTTTCTAATGGTGACGCCGCTGTCCTCCCCCTGGCGGCGCCTGGTGGCGCCGCCACCTCAGTCCGGCGGCTCCTAGAGGAGCCGCCACCCCCATTAACAAGAAAAAAGAAAAAGAATGAAGAAGAAAAAGGACGAAATGGGATTACCTCTCTTTAGTTGGTGTGTCTCCTCTTCTTCTCTTCTCTCTTAAGCTTGTAGGAACCAACAAAGGGGTAACTAGGGTTTGATAACAACACTTTTATAGTTAGGGTTTAGGGTGGGGTTGCATACAATTTAACCCAAATGACATAAATACCCCTATGGGTCCAATTTCATTATTAAGCCCATTTGAACTTATTTCTACTTAGTCTAAGTCTTGCTAAAATTAGTTTGTGTGTCAATTTCATTTATTCACACACCTTAGTGTCAAATTACTAAAATGCCTTTAAAACGGGTCGGAGAATATTTGGGTCGTTACAACACAAGTCGAGTTAAATTTTGAGGGTTGTTACACCTACAATTTCCCCTCAATTTTCAAATTATATAAACATATAAATTGAAAATTACAATAGGAAATAAAATAACAAGAAATTCATATATCATAATTCCAAAAAATTGTACATAAATGAGAAATGTCTTTTGGACTTGAACTTTTCACTTTAGTGCAAATACTTCAAAGTCTCATCAAGTGCTATTGTGAACGGATCTTGAATTAAGTACCCTTGCGACAAAATCAGAAATATCGCACATACCGATTTCTTGTAAGTAAGAATGTTTTGTTGATTGCACATTATGGCCTTATGCAAATCCTATCTTTCTTGAGTGCTCTAGAGTCGGTTAGGCTCATAGAAGCAGCCACACTTTGACACTCAATTAGGTAAATCTACTTAAATGATTATGTGAGTCACTCTATTCAATTTATTAACCCCAATTTTCAACCTCCATCATGCAGAACCAACATTAGAACCATGAAGGGAATTTATTATATAAATTTCCTAGTGTTCCATAATCTTCATTTGACTTGTTAGTACCACATTAAACAATTATTCTGTATTTTCAAGAATTAAGTTGGGTTTCCATCAAGTGTCGATTAAAAAAGCAAACCTAAGTCCCTTTCCTTTTGATGTCTGAGACACCATATCTCTAACAAGACCCTTTATTACTCTCAAAGATATTGATGCCATTATAATAAAATTTAATATTAATGTAGATGCCATTAGAAGAAAATTTGTGAAAAAATTCTTCTACATATCCCAAATTAAAATCCTCATCCATATGGTTTGAATATAAACTCACATTCTTAACTGTTGTATTTTACCCAATCGATGCAACCCATTCAACGCAAACTAACCTCTGGTTAAAGTTATTTCTTGTGGATGTTTTTATTTGATTCTTTATTCAATTTAATAAGTCAAATTGTCAAGCAAACAAACTCAACTAGAAGATTTCTTCTTACCAATCAATTGGCTAGATTTCTTGTTTGACTTCTAGCATCATTACACCATGATGATTTAATATGTGCCATGAATAAATATCACATTAATTTAAGACCATAAACTCAAATTAATCTTGAAAAACTTGACTTCAATATCTGGTGTTCATCAATTTCAATAGAAACAAAGCATCAAATACATCAATAGATTATGAATATAAATCATATTTGAAAACAAATATACACCAGATTGCAAACTTATAACCAACATGTTGATGATATACAATCCATTCTAACTGAATAATATAATGAAAGTCATACCTGGTAATCATTAAAAGTATCGCCTTATATGATTGTCGTTCTTACACCAAAGTGTACTCTACCCGACCAAATCAATTCCCCATCCGAAGATCGATAAACCATTGATGAGAAAGTTCTTGTCTAAAAATTGTTGGAACAATTTTCTTCAGATTAATAAACAAGAATGGAATGGGAATACCAAACAAAGAATTGAGGCACATGATCGCTCTCTGAATGAAGACTCATGCTCTACTACCTAAACTCCCAACACTACAATGACTAGTCCTAACAATCCTATGCCTATCACTAAGTCAAGTTGAGTTCCTTTTTTTATTTAAATGCTACTCAAGTAACCATCACCCTTTCAAGAACTAGAATCAATCCAGACAAAGGCCTTCAACTACTCAAGATTTTTCAGAGTTACTAAACTAAAGCACACAAGTTCAGAATTTCTTATAAATAGTGCATCAACACCAAAAAGGGCTATGAACAAGAAATGCAACACACTCTCCACTATTGTAGACTTAACACATAAAAGGAACACAATCAGATTTTAAATTAGAAAATCTAGAATAAAACATTGGAATAACTCACTTAATCAAGCTATAAACACTCGGTTAAATCTTTTTATTGAAGAGTTTTCAAAGATTTTTGCCCCATTCATATATACACTCTATTTTCTCTAAAAATTTTAAAGTAGTACGGTCCCTGCTTTATTTATGTAGAAACCACTTTTCTAACTTTTTCCCATCGCAAGACTTTTTGTTCCTTTTCCTATAGAATATGTAGGAATCTCTAAAAATATTTAGAAAACACTTGTTGACCCTTCTCACTTTCACTATAATCAAATAAGTCATTCAATGTAAGTTCAAGTGTAAGCATTCCCTAAAAGTGGTCAAATCATAGTAATTGATATCTCAAGTGAGTTACATTCTCATTCTAGCACCCTTGAAATCTGATTACTTATAAAATAGAACCGCTTGCCTCATTGGTATCTAGCACAATGCCTAAACTTCATACTAGCTCTCTAATAAGTAACCTTAAAAAATGTTGAACAACGCTCTAGATTAATTGTATCTCCTAATATTCAAAAAGGTTCAAGTCTCAAAAGTAGCTTATATGAACTCATATCCATAATAAAAAACACTCAACAAAGTTTTAAGCGACTTTACATGTGACAAAATAACTATAAACATACATATACTAATGTAAACTACTTCTAACCTAAATAGTGCAATGAATAGCATGTCATAACAAGAAAATGAGGTGAAACAGAAAAAACACCACTATACCTTACCAATCATATCCATGTAATACGCATAAAAAAAAAAAATTGTTGTACTTGATATACGCAAATTCCATTCATCCAACAAAATCCAATCCACTATACCAGTTAAACACCCCCAAACTTATCCCAAACTTTGACCTTAAGTTTTAAAACAAAAATGAGAATATCAAACTACAAAAGGAAGAGAAAAGAGGTAAAAGGAACATGGTATATATATAAGTGAAGATGATAAACAATGGGGTACAACATGCTAAAACAAAAACGAAAAACCTAATGGACTATAATATCTCATAATATGGTAACATAGAATGCTCGCTCAACTTAGGAAATCACGGGACTATATGTATCATTACCTCAACAGACTCGAAAACATAATCCTAATAAAACTAAAGAACCTCAGCAATGACATCGGGCTCTTTATACTCCGGTGCTTCAACAAAAGAGTATCAAAACCTGTAAATAGTAAAAAATGGGATAATGATGAGTTCACTAAATAAATATAAAAACTAGCAAATAAAAAGAAAGGATAGAAATTTGGGCTGCCTCCCAAAAGCGTTTTTGGTTAAAGTCTTTAGCTTGACTTAAAAAATAAGCGTCCTAAGTAACGTTGTCCCACTCAATCATGTCTCGAGTGGTTCTCCTCCGCCCAACTCCACTGGGGGGAGAAGGAAACACTAACTATCAATGGGGGTGATGGAAAAGTTTCACCAACTTTAGGTACATGACGACCATCTTTCTTGTCCAACCTAATCTCATCCTGAAATGGTGGGTCAGAAACATGCATAGCAAACAAGCAAAAAACATCAGTAGGAGGTTTAATGGTATTAAAAATATCAAGTTTAACGATCTTACTATTAAACTCCATAGGAATGGTCCCATCAAACACTGATACCTTAGTACAAGCAGTCCGTAGGAAAGGTCGACCTAAAAGAATACAAGGTAAGTCATGCAATGAATCATCTCCCATATCCATCACATAAAAGTCAACATGAAATATCAAATGATGAATCATGATTGGGACATCCTCAATGAACCTAACCGAGTGTACTATCGACCTATTAGCTAGGTGAATAGCAACCTGTGTGTCCTTAAGTGGACCTTCATGAAGAGATCCAAATAAAGAATTAGACATGACATTTATGGATGCTCCAAGATCACTCATAGCACCCTCAATAAGAATATCACTTACCTTGCATGAAATTGTAAACATACTAGGGTCTTAACATTTGGGAGGTATCTTTTTCTCAGTCTGCACCTCTTGTACCCCTAAACTTACCTTTTCAACGTCTGCGCACTCCTGCTCTATGAGGTCCTCGATCTCAACAAGTTCAGCAACCTCTTCGCAATTCTCCTGAATATCCATGATATGCTCTACTGGCTGACGTAGAGGGGTGGCTACCAACTTGTCGAAATCTTTACGTTTCTGGAACAACTCCAGAAAAAATCTTTATGAGAAAGGAGCTCTCATCAAGATCTCACATCTCCTCCTCGTCTTAACCTCCTCATCCTACTCAAGTGTCATGTGATGCTCTAAACGGACTACCTTAGGATCCCTCGGCTCACTCTCAATAGCTAATGATATGGCATTGACATGCACCTTGGGGTTAGGAATGGGTTGGGTTGGTAATCTACCCTGGTCTTTGAGTCTCCCTAACTGTAAAGCTATTTGACTCATTTGAGTTGCTAAGTTATGCATAGTAGCATCATTAGAAGCTTTGTGTTGTGTCATATCTGTCATAAGGGTGTCAACCTTACTGATGAGTGTCCTCATCATATCCTTTAAGGGTCCGGTGTTCTGAACAAGTTGGGGCTGTGGAGGGAAGGTTGTCCCCTTGGGATGAATTGTGAGAAGTTCTGACTCTGTGGTCCATAACTCAAATAGGGGCTTTTCACGGCATGATTATATGTGTTACCATTGTTATTGCCGTATTGATTCCTAAGAAGTCCTTGGAATCCACCACCTAAAACGTTAGCTTATTCTCTGAACAAAGAGGGACAAGAACTAGTGTTATGGCCATAAGCGTCACAGAATTCGCAAGTCTTGGCCTGAGCTTTCCACCAAGTGACGAAACGCTCCATGAGATTAGTAAGTTTGTTAAGCTTTCTATTGGTATTGCTTAACCCACTTCCATTAAAGATGTATCAAGAAGGCTCCTCTTCCTCATCGTCGTCAACATATTGAAGAGATTAACTTGTCATTGATTCAAACAACTCAAATATCCCTTAAGTTGTTCTCTTCTTGTACGCATCACCACAATTTTTGTCAAGCATACGATTCTCAAGAGACCTAAGTCCATTATAGAGGAATGACGCGCGCCGAACACGTCAATAAAATATTTCCTTAAACCAACTATTTGCAGATAGTAGTAAAGGGTCGATCCCACAGAGATTGGTGATCTTTCTAAGGTTCTAAAAGAAAGGAGAAATGGGGGTTTAGAGAAAATAACTTAATTAATTAATCTAGTTACTAAGAAATTAAATAAATAAAAGAAATACATAGGTTTATGAACAATTAATTTAAATACCTAAGCCTATGGTTCCATAAGACAAGATCAAGATTCAATGGCATATCATGGTTGTCAATCTTTCTCAAAACAATTATTAATTCAAATTCTCCTAAACTAGCTATAGAAAATTGACATCCACCAGAAATTCCTAATTCCCCTAATCTCGATAGCTAGGACATCAGCCACTACCTACTTCCCTAATTAATGTATAACCCTAGACATCCACCATAAGGTTTAACACACTAATCGCAGTAATAAATTTCTATGGGAATACTAATCCTAGATAATCAGATTGCGTTTGCTCCTGATTTAACCTAGATTCAATTGTTGCACACTCAAGAACCAAAAGGTTTTGACGGCAATCGGGTGAATGTTTGTCACTTATATTGTCCCAAAAGTACAATTACGAATATAATTGAGTCGATTAACTATACATATCCTAGATTTAAATCATATTCATGCAAACCAACAACAAAGAAATAGAAGAAATTAAATTAAATAAAATAATAGATCTCACAAGTTATGCCTTGAATCCATAATCTTGAATTGCTTCACCTCCGACCTAGGCAATGACTTGATTAGCCGGACATATTCTTTATAAAACTCTAGATAAAATAATGTAGAAGAGTTCTTTCTAAATAATAATTCGATCCCTAATAATACCTAAAGTCCTAATATATAAAACTACTAAAAATTGGTCTATGGAAGAGAGAGAAAACTATTTTGGTGTTTCTTGGCATCTAAGGCACGTGTCAGAAGCTTATTGGCTGAAAAACTGGGTGTTGCTGACGTGTCGTGAACTGGTTGGAGGAGAGGTGAGTGCGCGCTAACATGGCAGAACGTGATTGGCTGAGAGGAGACGAGGTGACGCGCTGGTGAGGGGTCTGGTGAAAACACGTGGCGGGCAGGGACGCGTGAACGAAGCTCGCGTAAATCGTGCAAAAATCTGGGAGTTCGTTCTGATGCGCATCCCGAGGCCAATCGACGCGCTGAGCGAGAGGAAAAGATAAGAGGGGTGACATGGCTGGACGTGAGTGGTGGAGAGGGCTGTGAGAGATGGCGCGACACGCTGTGATTGGCTGGACAGCTGCTGGAATGGTAATGTGGCGCGCTGTGATTGGCGGAGAAGGCATGTGAGACATGGCTTGGCGAATGGGGCTTCGACACGTGGCATTACTGGTGTGCATAAACTCTGTGTTAACTTGCTGGGCCAATCACGAAGCGACATGTGGCATCAACTGGACTCTACTGTCGATGTATATTTCGAGACAAACTCTCCCAGTATCTGATTACTGCAAGTAAATACTCTATTTTGAGTATTTTTCCACCCCGGATTCAACCATGCACTTCGTTTCTCTTGAAAACTAAAACTAAATATAATTAGACATATATTTTAAAGACTTTCTATACTAAACTATATTAAAATAGACTATTATATCCTATAAATACCAACCTATCAAGGAATCGGACAAGAGAGGTGTTACTTTGACCATGTTGGGGACATTGTACAAGTAACCTTTTGAATTTGCCCAAATAATCATTGAAGGTCTATGATGAGTTGGTATATATGCCCTACTTTTATGTGTTATTTACTTTATTATAGTGCGTTAAAGTCTCCAATTTTAGTTCCTAAGTTCTTATTTTTGTTTATTTGATGTTTGTAGGTATTGTTGATTAAAAAGAATAAAATCGGGATTCTATTGGTGTATTTTTGGTGTTCGCTCCATAAAGTGCGCATACACGCAACACAAAACAACCTTCACCAATCCACAATTGCCTCCCCCACCAATTCCTACACACCTCTCTCCTTGGCCGATACCACTAACACCAAACACCACCGATTTCCAGTAGCCATATACACACATAACACTATTCACACACCACCTTTAATCTCTCCTCTTTATTATTGTTTATTTTGTCAAAGACTTGGAAAGACTAGGGGACTTTGATTCAACTTGGATTTCTCAACATATTTTGAGGTATTGAATCATGATTTCTTTTGTTCTTGACATGTTAATTGATAATTTGAACTCGTTTATGGGGTTGTCATTTTTGTTTTTGGGGTCTAGGAACCCCGAGTTGTATTCCTTTTAATTTTAATGTGAATATATTGTTTATATCTTTTTAATGTGTTGATTTGTATATTCTTATGTGCTATGATATGTCTACCTTGATCAAGTGGGTGTAGATCATAGGGTTAGGAAGTCACCATGACCATTGGGGCTTCAGGACCCAGACTTGGGGAAACACAACCTTAGGAAATGTGTACATCGACTGACAACCATTGAATAGGGAGGCTTTAGAATTTGATGTCTAGTTTGGTGCTCTCACTTACGCTACTCGCGCTGACCGGCAGAGTCCGAGTAAGCCACTAGAATCACCATCACCGAGACCTCGGGATGGAGTGAATTTTAGAAAATTTGCCTATCAACACATGAATTGAGGAGTTTTCTAATTGCATTGGATTGAAAGGATACAACTTTGATGAATAGATTCCCTAGAACTATTTTTTCCATCGCTTAAAACCAATTTTAATTAATTGCAATTAGTGTTAGCTTAATTAGAGTTAATTAGTTAAATTTGTAGTTCATTAATTAGATTAATTTCCATTTCAAATACCCAAACCATGTTTCCTAATTTTATGTCTTGGTTAGACTTTAGATTAGCTTTTAACCATCCCTTGGGTTCGATATCCACGACTCGAACACTAGTTTGAGTTGCTATTACTACCAAGAAACCCTACGCTTGGGGCTCACCATCAAGTTTTTGGCGCCGTTGCCAGAGACGGTAGCTAGTTTTAGTTTGATTAGGATATTTTGTTTAGGATTTATTTTTCAGCTTTTTAGTTAGCTTAGTTTAATTTTAATAACTTTCTGCACTCGATCTTTTCTTGTTTTCATTTCAGGTTTCTTTTGTCTATGCAAAGTGAGCTTATTTCTGATGACCTTGATCTCAGCCTCACAATTCAAAATCTAAAAGAGCAAGCACAAGCAAAGAGAAAGACCAAGAGAAAAAATAGAAAAGGCTACTATGGTAGAAAATCAAGGCGAGCAGGAAAGGTCGAGGGGGCAAAAGTGCCATCGAGATTACTTCACACCCACTGTGCACGAGACTTACAATGGTGTGATGGTATTACAAGCGAATGGACAAGTGTTTGAGTTGAGGCCTTCGTTAATTAATATGGTGCATAATAGCTTGTTTAATGGTTTGCCTTGTGAAGATCCGGTGAAACACATTGAGATTTTTGTTGAAAGATACGGCAATTTCCACATCAGCAATGTGCCTAAGGAGATCATCAGGATGAGGCTTTTTGTGACGACCCTGCCCCGACTTAGGGACGGGTCGCCCGGCCCAAACCGTTACTTAGACCCGATACGTGAACCAGGCCCAAATAACGACTTGGCACGCCTAAATAACCTGCGGAATAATTATTCTAAACAATATATATAATAATAAGTGTGTGAAAAGTAATCATAACTAAACCATATAAACCTGTATATCATGATAATATCTATCATCTCTAGTATTTAAATGTCTCATACAACCTCATAATAATATCAAAAGGTTCAAAACTACCCATTACTAATTCTCGAGCTATAACCCACGTACGATTACAAAACAATTTAATAATAATAATATTAAACTTGTAATATGTGAGTCTCACATATGAAGGTACTTCAAGATAAGTCCTTTCCCTTGCCTTTCTTGTCTATCGCGCTGGTAGAGGGACCTGTGGGGTAGAGTGGGGTGCGCTAAAGAACCAACGATGCTCAATAAGAGGAAAGACTCGCTCAAACATTAAATATGCAAGTACTACCTAGTACTCATGCAAATTCTACATGACATTCAATCCATATGCATAACACAACATGTAATAACTGAATACATGTAAATCAAAACAAACTTATAAGCATAATCATTTAGTACATAATTCGATCCAATTAAATATATGGTTTATGCTCATCGTAGTTATGAAAGATGGAATTATATTCTAAGAAGAAATATCTAAATATTATTTCCACATCTAATTTAGATATTCAATAATTTTATATATCAATATTTCAATTCGTATTCCAATCACCATACTAGACATAAAAGTCTAACAGTTTCACAACACATTTGATAAACCTTCATATATGTCAAGTATAATAATATTCATCACTTTTCATTTATAAATTTACACACAACATGCAAATAAAGCCAAATGAAATATTTAAATAAAATGCGATAGATATAAATATTAATATAAGTCGTTGTTCCATTCAATGCGAACTAGATATTGGTAAGGATCCGATGACCGAATCATCTATTTTCGAATTGGTACAATAATCAGTGGAAACGTAATGGCCGTTACGCCCTCTAGATAATTGCACCAAAACAAAGATAGATTCATCCAAGCCGTCACCGCTACACGTCTCAAAGAATCATCAAGTAGCAAAGGATGGAACTCCAAACCCTTACCCTCGAATAATTCACCTTATGCATTCAATTAGTCAAGCAAACCCTCGGTGGTTAACTACCACACACTCAGGGTGTCAAAGATATAGACTGCTTGCTAATTTGGCCCTCGGTGGTTAACTACCACACACTCAGGGCACCGAATAACATAAAAAGGCAAGACAATGTATTCACAATTCCATAGATAATAGAGATCCAAACCAATATCACGACGCAACCCATTCCCAAGTCTTTAATTCAAAACATGCATTCCTAATTATCTAATAATCAAGCCATATTTAATGCATGAGCGAAGCTCCCACTTACCTGGACCGTCGCGACGCCAATACCGACTCCTCGCACGTTTGGGGTCCCACGTGAACCACCTCGCGAATCTACGCAATTTATTCAATTTTATATAAGAATTTTACTAAATTTGAAGTTGTATAATCTAATTTTTAAATTCACTTTTGGGAACCCAAATGGTGTGGGTCCCACGTGATGTGCCATTAAGGGCTTTGTCGAGAGGTTGTCGACGCCCACCGTAAGTTTATCATATTTTATTTTATTTTATTTTATTTATTTTTTTTTCCTTTGGGCAGGGACATTCCAGCCCCTGTTTAGTTGACCAGGTTCATTTCAGCCCCTGGTCAACAGGGTCAAACCCTCACAGGGGCCGAGGCGGCCCCACAACCGGTCCAGGGGCTGTGCGCCCTGGGACCGAACGCAGGAGGACGCGGGGCGCCCCGCGCGTTTCGTCACCACGGGTGGGGGGGGGTTTCCCCCACCCCCCTGAACCCTGGGATCGAGATCCGAGGGTGGTCCCCGTGCTCGCCGACCTGGGGACCCCACCGCCGCGCGACCGACCGTGGCGGTGGTGGTGGTGGTGGTGATGGATGGAAGGGGGGGGGGGGCAATGCCACCCCCTTCTTCCTCACGGTTTCATGGGGGGGTGGCCAAGCCCACCCCCTCCTTTTGCTGGCGGCGGCGCCGCTTTCTCTTCCGGCGGCGCCTGGTGGCGCCGCCACCACCGTCCGTAACAAAATCAAAACAAGAAGAAGAAGGAAAGAAAGAAAAGAGAAAGAAAGAAAAGAAAAGAAAGAAAAGAAAGAATAGAAATAGGAAATCACCACAAGATTTTTCTCTCCTTGATTGTTCAAACCTCCTCTTCTTCTCCTCCCTCTCCAAGTTTGTTGAAACAACAACTAGGGTGACTAGGGTTTACAACTTATCCTTATATAGTTAGGGTTTTTCACCAATTTAACCCAAAATTACGTAAATACCCCTATGGGCCCAATTTCCTCATTAAGCCCAATCAAAACTATTTTCACTTAATCCAAGTCTTGTTAAGATCAATTTTGTGTAACAATCTCATTTGTTCGCATATTTTAATATAAAATTGATAAAATACTTTGAAAATGGGTCGGAGAATGTTTAGGTCGTTACAATATCCCCAATTTAAAAGAATTTCGTCCTCGAAATTAAATCAAAGTCATACCTCAAGATTCAAAGAGAAATGGAAAATTCTCTATCATGTAATCCTCCCGCTCCCAAGTCAACTCTTGTTCCCCATGAAATTGCCATCGGACTTGCACTATTGCGTATTCCTTATTACGTAGTTTTCTTATTTTCCTATCCACTATCCGAATCGGTACATTCTCATCATAGGACACGTCCTCCCTTAGATCAACTTGCCCCCAATCAATCCTCGGTGCGTGTTTATTATGTGCCTTCCTCAACATGGAGATATGAAAGACGTCATGTACTCCTGCTAACTGTGGTGGTAACTTGAGACGAAAGGCTACTGGTCCCACCTTTTTCTTGATCTCGAATGGTCCGATGAATCTTGGAGATAACTTTCCTTTTAACCCGAATCGGTGATGCCCTTTCATAGGAGAAACTTTCAAAAGTACGAATTCCCCTTCCTTGAATACAACATCTCGATGGTTCTTATCGGCATACTTTTTCGACGGGCTTTGGGCGGTTTCTAGTCGTTGCCTAATAATCTTAATTCTTTCTGTCTGATCATGAACCATTTCTGGTCCAAGCAACACCACGTCGCCGACCTCGGTCCAACAAACTGGAGATCTACACGGTCTCCCATAAAGAGCCTCAAAAGGTGCCATACCAATACTTGCTTGAAAACTGTTATTGTATGCGAACTCGCACAACGAAATATACTTTTCCCAACTTCCACCGAAATCCAATACACAGGCTCGAAGCATGTCCTCAAGTATCTGAATCAATCTCTCGGTCCCATCATCGGTCCCGAGGGTGAAAGGCCGTCGAGATTGAGCTGAGTTCCCATCTGGTGCTGAAATCCTCTCCAAAACTGAGAGGTAAATCTCGGATCACGATCCGACACTATAGTCACCGGAACTCCATGTAATCTAACAATTTCATTGACGTACATGCCTCCAAGTCGTATCTTCGAATATTCCATGGAAATAGGAATAAAGTGTGCCGACTTAGTCAAACGATCTACAACCACCCAAACCGCATCATGTCCTTTTTGTGTGTTCGGCAGCCCCGAAACAAAATCCATGGCTTTGTGTTCCCACTTCCATTGTGGAATAGGCAATGGTTGCAATAATCCTCTCGGCTTTTGGTGATCTGCTTTTACTAGCTGACAGATCTCGCAGTCTTGAATGTATGTAGCAATGTCAACTTTCATTCCCGGCCACCAATACATTCGTTTCATATCTTGGTACATTTTATTGCCTCCAGGATGTACTGTAAACCATGATCTATGCGCTTCTTTGAGTAAATCATCTCTCAACTGCCTATGTGATGGTGTCCATACTCTGTCTCGGAACCTCAACGCCCCGTCACCTGACAATCTCCAGTCCTTATCTTCAATGTCATCTGCCAAAGACCTGTATCGTCCATACTCAGAATCGGCCCTCTGACAATCAATAACTCTAAACAATGCCACTGGCTCCGCTCTCATCTGAACATGCCCTTGACTCCTTATTACATCTGAGTCTTCCACCGCTACGTCTTGTATTTGCATTACAACTTCGGACTCTGACTCCAATCGAATACGGCTCAAAGCATCCGCCACTACATTCGCTTTCCCCGGGTGATACTCAAGTGTGAAATCGTAGTCCTTCAAGAATTCCAACCACCTTCTCTCGTCTCATGTTCAAATCACTCGAGTAAACAGTACTTCAAACTTTTGTGATCGAGTAAACAATAAACTTTTCCCCGTACAAATAATGTCTCCATAATTTCAAAGCAAACACCACTTCTTGCTAACTCTAAATCATGCACTTTGGATAATTCTTCTCGTGGATCTTCGGTTGGCGTGAAGCATAAGCGATCACCTTCTTGTCTTGCATTAGTACTCCTCCCAATCCAATCCCCGAAGCGTCGGTGTACACGACAATTCTTTACTGGACTACGGTAGGACCAAAATGGGTGCGGTGGTCAAACGCTCCTTCAACAATTGGAAAGCTTTTTCGCATGCATCACTCCAAACATAAGTAACATCCTTCCGCGTCAACTCGATAAGCGGTGAAGCAATCGACGAGAAATTTTGTACGAAGCGCCGATAATACCCTGCTAATCCCAAGAAACTTCGTATTTCGAAGCATTTTTAGGTTGTGGCCATCTAAGTATCGCCTCAATCTTTGTAGGATCAACTCGTCACACCCTCTCGCATTCACCACATGGCCTAAAAATTTCACTTCGAAATCCAAAACTCACACTTGCTCAACTTAGCATAAAGTTTGTGTTCCCTTAATGTCCGCAACACTTTCCTTAGATGCTTTCTATGGTCCGACTCGCCTTAGAATATATCATGATGTCATCGATAAATACAATCACAAACTGGTCGAGGAAAGGTTTGAAAACACGGTGCATCAAATCCATGAACATAGCCGGTGCATTGGTAAGTCCAAACGGCATCACCGTGAACCGAAAGTGACCATATCGTGTACTAAATGCTTTGTCTTTGGTATGTCTTCTTCTCGTATGCGCAGTGATGGTACCCCGATCTCAAATCTATTTTCGAGAAGAATCTTGCTCCCTCGGTTGGTCAAATAAATCATCGATCCCGGGAAGCGGATACTTGTTCCGAATAGTCACCTTATTCAATTGTCGGTAGTCAATACACATTCTCAAACCGCTAGTCTTTCTTCTTCACGAATAACACTGGTGCTCCCACATGGCGAAACACTTGGGGAAATTAAGCCTTTCGAGTCAACTCCTCTAATTGCTTCTTCAATTCTTTCAACTCGGTAGCCGCCATACGGTATGGTGCCTTAGAAACTGGTGCAGTGCCCTAATGAGGTCAATCACAAAGTCAACGTCTCGATGTGGAGGAAGTCCCGAAGATCGAAGGAAAAACATCCGGAAAGTCCCTAACAACAGGAATCTTCTCAATTATGACTTCTTGTCCCTCCTCTCCCATAGAAGTTAGACTCGCAATAGTCTCGATCTCATCAAAAGTTGCAACTCTACTTCGACTGATAACATTAGCCAAAGTACAACCTCTAAACTCAAATGGAGTAGTGCCGGAATTTGAAAGATCACCGTCTTATTGAAACAATCTATCTTAGCGTGATATGTCTCTAACCAGTCCATTCCCAATAGTGCATCATATTCTAAACATTCTAACACTCGCAAATCAAACGGCATAATGTGATCCCCAATTTTAATTATGCACCCTCACATGTCATATTAGGGTAAATCTTTTCTATGGTGGAGGCGTGCTCAAAATCAAGTATGTGTGTGCTCTAATTGGTGTCAATCCCAAAGCATGTACCATAGTCCCCGATATAAGAGAAATAGTAGAACCGAATCAAATAATGTATGCATGTTACGACCATTAATTGAAACCGTACTGCGACTAACGTCGCGCGGCTCTTTGTTCTGTTCCGCCATAGCATGAACTCTTCCTCGAGCAACGGGGCTGCACTCTCCTCGGACGATGGTGGGTGTGGACATTGACTTCGTAATGCCCCGGCGTCTTGCACCGAAAACATACTACATGTGGCTTCGCGCATTTGAATGTGGTGGGCGACACTTCCTGATACACTCGGCCTTGGCCCTACCGATCCCCTACCACTATTCTTACTCTGTTGCGGAGGACGTGGTTGTCTGAATGTCACACCCTGGTTAGTCGAAGGTACGGAAGCATGGGAAGGTGTGGTGGTCCCCGTCAAAATGTGTGTGGCCTTCGATGCTACCACAGAGTGTGTCGGTGCACTTGATGCTCCTCCAAAACGAAATTTCTTTGAATTTTCTCGGATCCCCTCTGATAACTGTCAAAATTTCTTTTGCCTTGACCATAACGACTAGAACGTGTCTCATCAATGCGGAGTGCATCTTCACAATCGAGTGCCCTGTTATAAGCTTGTTGAAATGTCTCTGCCCCTGATGCTGCCACTAGGGAGTGAATCTCCTATGTCAACCCATCAACGAAACGTCTCCTCCGCGTCGTCTCAGATGGAACGTACTCATGCGCAAACTCTGCTAATTCATTGTACTTCGCTGCATAATCTGCTACACTCATACTGCCTTGCACTAAGTCAAGAAATTCTCGAATCTTAGCTGCCTTTACTGATTCAGAAACCACTCATCATAAAACAATTTCTTGAACTGTGTCCAAGACATATTAGTCCCTTGCGCTCTTTCGATGGACAACCACCATTTGTGTGCTCGATGCTCCAACAAGAAAGATACTAGAGGCACCATAGTCCACTCATCAATACTTAGTGTCTTCATCCTCTTATCCATGTGCAAAATCCATGCTTCAGCCTCTACGGGATCCCTATCCCCATAGAAACGAGGTATGTCATACTTCATAAACTCCTTTTGTAATTTTCCTCTTCGATATGCCTCTGTATCTTTGTCTCCTCCATGTGCAGCTGCTGCCACCGTATTAGTGACTGAATCCGCGCCTTCTTCTGCTACTTGGTGTTCATGGATAGGTTCTAGTGGAGGATTAGGACCCTGTCCTACTGTACTTGCTCGGTGATCTAGCATTTCCTTGTGTTTGAATAAGTTCCATAATACGAGCCATATTCCTTTCTTGAGCGTACGCCATTTCTTGCGAGCTTTTTGATGTGACTCCGTCGAGGAAGATATGCGCCGCTCCATTTCCCTACGCCAATATCTATCATCTCTGTCCTGAGCATCCCTCAAATTATGCGAACTTCCCCCGTGGTTACTCATAGTGCACTGTAGAGCAACAAATGGTTAGTCCAATGATTTGAGGAATTTGTAAAAATATCTAACGTTATAAATATATTACATTCATCAACATATAACAATATATTAACATTTTATCTTTGATTTTCGATCCCTTCCCAATCTAAAATTTTGATATTTGTGCACATTAAGTCGACTCAAATCGATGTCCCATACCATGGATTTGTTCGACTTAAACTTGATTTTTATTTATTTATTTATTTATTTATTTAAGGCTCTACGACTTAGGTTTTTCTAACCTAATGTTTCCCTAGGTTCTAATCCCTAGGCTCTGATACCAACTGTGACGAACCTGCCCCGACCTAGGGTCGTGTCGCCTAAACCAAACCGTTACTTAGACCGATACGTGAACCAGGCCCAAATAACGACTTGGCACGCCTAAATAACTGCGGAATAATTATTCTAAACAATATATATAATAATAAGTGTGTGAAAAGTAATCATAACTAAACCATATAAACCTGTATATCATGATAATATCTATCATCTCTAGTATTTAAATGTCTCATACAACCTCATAATAATATCAAAAGGTTCAAAACTACCCATTACTAATTCTCGAGCTATAACCCACGTACGATTACAAAACAATTTAATAATAATAATATTAAACTTGTAATATGTGAGTCTCACATATGAAGGTACTTCAAGATAAGTCCTTTCCCTTGCCTTTCTTGTCTATCGCGCTGGTAGAGGGACCTGTGGGGTAGAGTGGGGTGAGCTAAAGAACCAACGATGCTCAATAAGAGGAAAGACTCGCTCAAACATTAAATATGCAAGTACTACCTAGTACTCATGCAAATTCTACATGACATTCAATCCATACGGATAACACAACATGTAATAACTGAATACATGTAAATCAAAACAAACTTATAAGCATAATCATTTAGTACATAATTCGATCCAATTAAATATATGGTTTATGCTCATCGTAGTTATGAAAGATGGAATTATATTCTAAGAAGAAATATCTAAATATTATTTCCACATCTAATTTAGATATTCAATAATTTTATATATCAATATTTCAATTCGTATTCCAATCACCATATTAGACATAAAAGTCTAACAGTTTCACAACACATTTGATAAACCTTCATATATGTCAAGTATAATAATATTCATCACTTTTCATTTATAAATTTACACACAACATGCAAATAAAGCCAAATGAAATATTTAAATAAAATGCGATAGATATAAATATTAATATAAGTCGTTGTTCCATTCAATGCGAACTAGATATTGGTAAGGATCCGATGACCGAATCATCTATTTTCGAATTGGTACAATAATCGTGGAAACGTAATGGCCGTTACGCCCTCTAGATATTGCACCAAAACAAAGATAGATTCATCCAAGCCGTCACCGCTACACGTCTCAAAGAATCATCAAGTAGCAAAGGATGGAACTCCAAACCCTTACCCTCGAATAATTCACCTTATGCATTCAATTAGTCAAGCAAACCCTCGGTGGTTAACTACCACACACTCGGGGTGTCAAAGATATAGACGCTTGCTAATTTGGCCCTCGGTGGTTAACTACCACACACTCTGGGCACCGAATAACATAAAAAGGCAAGACAATGTATTCACAATTCCATAGATAATAGAGATCCAAACCAATATCACGACGCAACCCCTTCCCAAGTCTTTAATTCAAAACATGCATTCCTAATTATCTAATAATCAAGCCATATTTAATGCATGAGCGAAGCTCCCCACTTACTTGGACCCGTCGCGACGCCAATACCGACTCCTCGCACGTTTGGGGTCCCACGTGAACCGCCTCGCGAATCTACGCAATTTATTCAATTTTATATAAGAATTTTACTAAATTTGAAGTTGTATAATCTAATTTTAAATTCACTTTTGGGAACCCAAATGGTGTGGGTCCCACGTAATGTGCCATTAAGGGCTTTGTCGAGGTTGTCGACGCCCACCGTAAGTTTATCATATTTTATTTTATTTTATTTTATTTATTTATTTTTTTTCCTTTGGGCAGGGACATTCCAGCCCCTGTTTAGTTGACCAGGTGCATTTCAGCCCCACAGGTCAACGGGTCAAACCCCTGGGGGGCCGGCCCCAGGAACTGGTCCAGGGGCCTGTCTGTCCCTGGGACCGAAACGCAGGGACGCAGGGGCGCCCCTGCGTTTCGTCACCACGGGTTGGGGGGGTTTCTCCCCACCCACCCCAACCCTCGGATCGAGATCCGAGGGTGGTCCCCAGTGCTCGCCGGCACTGGGGACCCCACCGCCGCGGCTGACCAGCCGTGGCGGTGGTGGTGGTGGTGGTGATGGAAGAAGGGGGGGGAATGCCACCCCCTTCTTCCTCACGGTTTCATGGGGGGTGGCCAAGCCCACCCCCTCCTTTTGCTGGCGGCGGCGCCGCTGAGGAGCAGCGGCGCCGCTTTCTCTTCCGGCGGCGCCTGGTGGCGCCGCCACCACCGTCCGTAACAAAATCAAAACAAGAAGAAGAAGGAAAGAAAGAAAAGAAAAAAGAAAGAAAAGAAAAGAAAGAAAAGAAAGAATAGAAATAGGAAATCACCACAAGATTTTTCTCTCCTTGATTGTTCAAACCTCCTCTTCTTCTCCTCCCTCTCCAAGTTTGTTGAAACAACAACTAGGGTGACTAGGGTTTACAACTTATCCTTATATAGTTAGGGTTTTTCACCAATTTAACCCAAAATTACGTAAATACCCCTATGGGCCTAATTTCCTCGTTAAGCCCAATCAAAACTATTTTCACTTAATCCAAGTCTTGTTAAGATCAATTTTGTGTAACAATCTCATTTGTTCGCATATTTTAATATAAAATTGATAAAATACTTTGAAAATGGGTCGGAGAATGTTTAGGTCGTTACACTTTTCCCATTCACTCTCACAGGGAAATCAAAGGCATGGTTTCAAGGATTTAACGAAGGAAGTATCACGTCATAGGCCAACATCAATGCAAGGTTTCTCCAAAAGTTCTTCCCACCGACGAAAGTTGCGGAACAAAAGCAAGAAATCACTGCTTTTAGGCAAAATGATACAAAGTCAATTGGTGAAGCATGGGAGTGATTGAAGGAGTTGCTTCGCAAGTGTCCGGGACATGAATTTTTGAAATGGTCTATCTTGCAGATATTCTACCATGACATTACTCATAATACACGGAGCTTGCTTGATGCGGCATCGGGTGGTAGTTTATTGTCCAAAAGTGAAGAAGAGGCATTTGAGCTTATTGAACAATGTCCATGAATGGTTTCTCCCCATCAAGAGCACAACATTCATCTAAGAAAGCACCGGGCATGTTTGAAGTCGATTCACAAACGACTATTTTGGCTCAATTGTCTAATTTATCAAGTCAAATGGCTAAGCTTCAAATAGGTCAATCAAGCCAACAACCGCCTAGTCCTCACCATGTGAACAATTTGGCTTTAGTGGTGAATATGTTTGATCAAATGCAACCAAGTCTGGAGCATGCGAAAGTGCACTACATGAACAATCAAGGTTATGGGAATAATTTTGGGCAAAAAGCTATGGTGCTTCAAATATACTATTCAGGACACAATAATCCAAATTTCTCATATGGTAACTTAGATAATGCATTGAAGCCGCCTCAAAGTTTTTCTCAACAAAAAACCACGTTTTCCACCAACACAAAAAAGCCTTGCATTAAGTCATGTCATTTCATAGTGTGTTCTTGTTCGTATTGTGAGTCCTTAGGTGTAACATCCTCTAATCTAAATTAGAGAATATTCGACCTGAAACCCTAATTAACCCCCAGTAAATCAGATCAGACCTGATTAGAGCTAGTAGCCTTACCACATTTCTTGACAACAAGCTATATATCTTGCTATTAATTAATCAAAATAAAATTTATGTTGTGGAAAATTTAAAACTTTCTCGATAAATATAAAATATACAAAACCTATATAACCATCGATATTAACATTATTTTTCCATCTTAATTATTACAAAATCATAAAACAATGAAATATATATATACAACACGAACTCACTGCACCGTAAAGAAGATACTAAACTCCTGATCTTCTCCTTTCCTGAGTTTCAAGTCCTAATGTACGTCCATGCCTGGAAATGTTAAGATGGGTGAGCTCCTACATGTTCACTAAACGACTCTCGTACAGATCATCAATTTTCAATTACTATCAAGAAATAATATATAACAACATGCAACAAATGCATATTAAAGGACCATTTAAATCAATATAATCAATACATAAGCAGGTGCAAGTCATTGGTTTATTGCAATGTACCCATGATTTGTACTTTCAATCGCAGTATTTAAATTGAGTTGCCGTCTCACATTCTTCAAGAACTAGTCACTGGGCATCTAACTAGTTCTTGTCAATGTGCCGCCAACTCATAAAAGCATAGAGTTGCACTCCCTCATCATCACTGCACCAATCACTACTCATCTGATTGGTTTATGACTAATGAGTAGTCAACTCAAATGAAAAGCATTGTTCGGGGTAATTCCCAAGTCACTAGGGGTGCGATGATGGTTAGCAACTCCACCACAGTTCCAAACCTCAAGCCGATTCATCCCGTCAAACCTCTTTCCAAATTCATTTTTTATTTCAAAATAATTTGTGTAAAACAAAACTAATCATGGTACATTACCCCATTCCCAGTCATGAACACTACGTGCTCTAATAAAACCCTAATAAAAAAGTATGAGTCCCACTTACGTGTCTTAAGCTTTCTAAAGTTTTTCTCAATTTTTCCTAACTTTTTGGGGTTCCATTACGTTTCTCAATGTTTGAACACCTATACCATACCCTTTGGTATCAATTTAGGTTCAATATCTATCAATTAAAATCCTCAAACCACCCTCATAACTCACATCGACGCAACCACTCTAAATAGTTTTCTCACTGTATTGCACTTTCCATCGTGCTAGGGCCAGTGCCCAGTGCACTGGACAGCTGCGTTGTTGCATAACTGTCGTGATCAGCATAATAAAATTTGACCCAAACGACATCCAAACGTCCTATAAACTCAGGGAGGGTCTCAAATGAATACTTACAATATGTATGTGTGATCTTAACCTCAACGGATCAACACACACCACAACCAAAATCACGCAATGACTTCGGCAACAACAACAACTACAACGACAACAACATCATACTCACCTCAACATCATTGCACCACTATCCTTGAGCTCCTCCCGCTCACAAGATCACTCCCGAGCTCTCCTCCTCTCGTTCCCTCTTGCTGTCGAGCTCTCTCTCTCTCTCTCGCTCTCACTCTCATTGTACATATATATATATATATACACCAGCAATTAATGAGGCGGTTACCACTGCCTCAAAATATACATCTCGTCATCTTGAGGATTCTTCAAACTTATCCCATTTAACGTACTATCCAGGGCGCTAGCTACTGGCCAGACATCATTTCTCAATTCTTCTTCACTTTTCTTGCACGCCACCAAGTTCACTTGCTACACACACGTCCTTAGCGCATACGTATATTACTTCATGACCTACACATGGTATTAAGTATTCCCTCATTAATTTGGTTATTAATTTACACATACTAATATACACCAAACAAACATAATATATCACACAATTCCGTGCATGCGTTAATCAAGATAAATCGGGCTTAACCACAAGCCAAACTCGGATTAACACTAATCACGTGTTTAAGATAACGGGTCATTACAGTCTCCCCAATTTAGCAACGATTTCGTCCTCGAAATTAAAGGTACATACAAGTCACCAATGATTTTGAAAAGTAATGGAGTTCACTATTCCATTATATTTTTCGTTCCTTAGCTTTCTCATTCTTTCCTTGTCTAGTATATGTGGTTGTACCACCCGATTACTAGAACAAAGCTTATCTCAACTTTACTTTGAAGAATAACTTAGTTCAATCCGAATCTACTAAGCCCGTTCATAGGTGAGATTTCCCAAAAGATACCATTTGTCGTTTGATACCTCCAATAACCTATGATATTTGTCATGTTTTCTCTTTTCTTAAAGGTTGTTGTAGTTCAAGCATTGACGAATCCACTCAGTATCAACAGTATCATGTCTCCTACCTCCGTTCATCCCATGACTGAACGGAAAGGTCGACAATCATTATGTCTCCTACCTCTGTCCACTACAAATGAACAACAAGGTCAACATATGGGTGTCTCCTACCTCCATTTCACCCATTGGTGAATGGCAAGATCAACTACACAACATTCTTATCATTTTTATTTTTATTTTTATTTTTTCGATACTTCTTGAAACTTATAAATTTCGTCAATCTATACACTACAACTTATAGTTTTTAACCTCATATTATTTATTTCTTTTATACTGTAATTATACATTACCTAGTCTGCTCTATTTCCTCTATGTAGTTTGTTATTACTTCATTCACTATAGTACAATACCTCCCATTCTTATCTCTCATCCCTATGGTAGGATAAGAAAGAGCATACTTTATTCTGTAACCCCTCGGATTACTAAGATCATTAAAGAAACTCACATAGGTAAATCAATTCTTTTAGTGATTAGCATGATGAGACACAAGCTCAATCATACTCGTTGAATTAGGATTAATAACACAATCTCTTCGTCAACACGAAGGAAATATATTGTATTGAGATTGAGACTAGTTTTCAATTTATATCAATAACTTCTTCCCTTAGTGGAAGCAAGTCTCGGATCTCTATCCGGAATATTTTAATATTATACCATCTCACATCTCCCATACAACTATTTTGTTCAATCCTTTTGAGCATAACATATGCTCTCACTGACAAGAATCTTGCAGACTAGATTCTCTCATCAACTATAATTCATTGTGTTGACGTCTATTTCACATTACAAAATCTACAATTCTTATTTCTTTTCCTTTATCAGGTATAGACAAGAATATACTTAACTTTTTAAGTTTCACAATTCAATATCGTATATTGAATACATCTCTTATCTATTTATAATCTCACTATATGTCATCATCTTAGACATTTCATAGTTTGTTCGTATACCCAAATATAATATGACATTACCTATATCAATAATATAAAGAGATTTATGAAATATTCAGGATGATTCTTGTCTAACCTTTCACTTGAATCAGATCTTCATTTCAAAATTTAATATGTCCAACACAATTTTCATTAAAACATATAATCTGGACACTACTCATTCATAATTAATCTCTAACATATTGAGTAGTTCCAAATAAATTTCTTAATCAATCCTATCACCCATTAATTCATTAGTTCAATCTCCTTCTGAACTCCAAAGAAAGGACCGGTAATTATCAATTTCAACCTCTTAATTGATGATATACCAGCACAGGGCTTCCTTTATTCATTAATACTATTTATCTCTCCGAAGAAATAATATTGAGAAGTTCCTATTATAATTATACCTCATGCCCCTTTCTTTCATTAAAAGTATTGATCAACATCAATCACTCAGTATAGGTGATTACATAGAGTGAATATATCATTTTTTCATTATAGTAACTCATTACATCACAAATTTATTTCACTCTGGCATAATTATACTCTTCAAACTCTCATAGTTTGAAGCTTTCCTTAAATCACATGTTACCAGTTTCACTAGTTTTCCAAAATTTTCATCTATCATTTAGTAATTCCTCTAAGATCTTCAAATCTTATGAATAACTAAACAACATTCATACCCTTCAAATCCTTGTACATGATATAACCATACTTCAAACCTCTTAATGAATAAATGAACTTGCACGTTCTATCCAATCAATTGCATTTATACTAATACTGGGATCTTCATCCCTATTTTATAGTTTTCAAGTCTTTCCTCTAAGACTTATTCTTGCAATTCATTCCTTCCATCGTTTGAAATACATATCCTCAATTTTTCATTATTAGTTGTTGTCTGATAATAGTTTGATACTCTTACCAACCATTGTTTCATATTAATTCATCTTGAACTATATCAAATGTATTTACTACAATCTCTTGTTTTATTGTGTCAACAGACAACTATTTGGATAAAAATATTAAGATACACCTTTAACTTTTTCGTAATCCAAGTATAATTAGGCAACTATTGTAGTCAAACTACATTTTACTTTTCTCAAGGCATCCTTTTGTATCATGTACACTCATCCTCATTCCATTATAGAGTTAATTGAATATACAATACAACTATATCACAGTTCACTATATAAGTTATTTCTATCCTTCAATCATGTCACATTTCACCATTTTCTATCTTTGTGTTGAATATAAGACAACATTCCAATTGTTTCAACCTCAATCACGTCCCTCGACTCAAAATTTCAATTCAACATATATCTTAATAATTTACAGTTTGAAGTTAACATTTGCACCTACAACTTTTGGTATATACCAATTAATCATTAGAGTTCACATAACTTTACGATAGTACTTTGTGTTTTTGGTAAAGTTTCAACTATTTTTACATTCGTCATCATTGTCAACTTAATGATGACCTTATCTTAATAGAGTTTAACAACTTTACACCTTTCCATTACTAAACATAGCATGAACTCTAGTGAGCTTCTATGGTTTACACCATAATCTTTTACATTATCAAGCCATCGCTTGATCATATACTCCTAGATGCTGATCTTTACTTTATGATAACTAAATTTCAATTAACTATTGGTTTCATTTAGTTAAACACTTGAGTTGTCAATTTTGATAAATCATTATTCTTTTGGGATCCACTTCCAATTAATTTATCACTCAAATTAAGTTCTCAAACTCATACAATTTTCATAATACCTCAAAGTACAATAGAATTGATCATTGGGTTGGTATCAATAATTCAAGTAATTTGATGAATTACTAACTTAAGTTGTGTTAAGATTTCAATCTATTCATATAATCAACCTTATCAAAACCTTAATAACACAATTTTCATTCATCAAGTTTGACTTCTCATTTTTGATATATTATCAGTTTACTCAACCTAAACCATTTGAATTTCAAGTGATTACTATATTTCTACGAATTATCATTCGTAGAATTTATAAATTTCAACATTTTCCATTATAGATCACTGTTACTACCAATCTTTTAATATACTGTTCATCTATTCCATTCTAGTTTGGTACATCATTCTCTAGATTCTCAATCTTTAACATTATTGACAACTCATTCTCCCCAATTTAGACTGTACCAGTCCAATCATCAATTTAAAACACCTCACTAGATTACTGCTATGTTTTGCTCAACTCCCTAAAACAATACACTATTTGTATATATCTTGTATCTCCGATGACAAGATTATCATGTCTGTAAATCTTTCTGCCTCCATGCCCTAAAAGTTTCTAAATGAGTTGATGTTAAACCTCTATTCTTAACCTTACAAGTCATTAGGCTTACGTATTTGCAACTTACCCTTTACTTCCATTTTTGATTTACCATTACCCTAACAATGATTATAATTTATCAGACAAGACAGAGTTGACCAACAACATGAATTTTTTCTAAAATCTTTCAACTCTCAACTCTTGGTGTAACTATTCACTTTTAGTGTAATGTTACCTTCAACTCATTTCCTTATATTCCAAAATTGATCTATACATCAATAAGGTATCCTTACATTTCATTTCATCATTACTTTTTTTTTTTACTCCATTATTGAGTGTAGTTACCCACAACACTAATAAACCCTTTCTATTTCACCTTCAGTATATATAACTATATCTCAACGATACTAATAGGCTCCCTTTTCTCATACTATTAGTGTGTGTAGTTATATCGCAACAACACTAATAAACTTCTTTCTTACCTTACTTCAGTATATGTGGCTACCTACAACCATACTGATAAATTTTTTCACTCTGTTTCAATATAGACTAGCATTATATCTAAAATTTTATACTTCATAATCATTCATGAAGTATGAATAATTGGTAATTACCTAACCTCAACAAGGTTCTTATCATCATTGATCACTATTTTCCTTATTGAATAACTTTTCATCTCACTCAATTAGTCTTAACACTAGTTTGTTTTCTAATCAAAGTAACTCATCACCTTTGAGTTTCATTGTCTATCATTTCATATTTCTTTTCTCTTTTATGGTCATTTCATCTGACCTATGTCTCTAAGTCCAGAATCCATTATTCCTTCAACATTGAATATTTCTCATCAGAAAATATCAGTGAGAATTAAGACCATTAGAGATTACTCAATGCAAGAGTTATTTATAACTCATCTCTTTTCCATATTTATATCATTTGGATTCAGGGTTCCACAAACCCTAACCCTCAATGTATACATATTCTCATCTCATGAAAAATGGATGGATACAAACCACCATATTATCATTCCATTGTCTTCTTTTATCTTACTATCCCTAAAGTCCAAGTTCTCAAGAACCGTCACCATCAATTTTCCTTTGACTTACTAAGTCATAGATGTGAGATAAGATTTTCAAATTCATGCCTAGGCAAAACAATACCTCTATATCTATCGCATAGATATAATATCAACTTAAAAATATATGTCTCCAGCTTTTATCTTTTATTACCCCCAAAACATCGATAAAACCGTTCATTTAGTCCTAGGGTATCCCTGACTTGAGAACCAATCTCCAAGTTAGTTAACCTAAATTTCCAGTTTAATATACAGGTACAACTTGAGGCTTCAATCCCTATATATCAGAGTTACCACACCATTCAAAACCAATTCGAAAGTGATAACCTCAGTCTATGATACTCACGGTATCAAAGTTATCCCATCAACTGATCAGTGAAATAATCATGTCAAGCTTTACCAACCAATCTCTAATATCACAATATATCAAAATTGTCTCTTACTTCAAGACCAAATAATAAGCTCAGGTTTTTAAAGCCTTGGCTCTGATACCAACTATAACATCCCTTAATCTCAATTAGAGAATATTCGGCCTAAAACCCTAATTAAGCCCCAGTAAACTAGATCGGACCTAATTAGAGCCAGCAGCCTTACCACATTTCCTGACAACAACCTATATATCTTATTATTAATTAATCAAAATAAAATTTACGCAGCGAAAAATTTAAAACTTTTTCAATAAATATAAAAGATACAAAACCGATATAACCATCGGTATTAACCTTATTTTCTTACCCTGATTATTACAAAATCATAAAATAATGAAATATATATATAACACGAACTCACTGCACCGTAGAAAAGATACTAAACTCCTGATCTTCTCCTTTCCTGAGTTTCAAGTCCTAATGTACATCCATACCTAGAAATGTTAAGGTAGGTGAGCTCCTACATGTTCAGTAAGTGACTCTCGTACAGATCACTAATTATTAATTACTATCAAGAAATAATATATAACAACGTGCGACAAATGCATATTTAAAGGACCATTTGAATCAATATAATCAATACATAAGCAGGTGCAAGTCATTAGTTTATTGCAATGTACCCATGATTTGTACTTTCAATCGCGATATTTAAATTGAGTCGCCCTCTTACATTCTTCAAGAACCAGTCACTGGGTATCTAACCAGTTCTTGTCAATGTGTCGCCAACTCATAAAAGCAAAGAGTTGCACTTTCTCATCATCACTAAACTAGTCACTGCTTATCTGATTGGTTTATGACTAATGAACAGTCAACTCAAATAGAAAGCATTGTTTAGGATAATTTCCATGTCATTGGGGGTGCGGTGATGGTTAGTAACTCTACCACATTTCCAAACCCTAGGCCGATCCATCCTGTAAAGCCTTTTTCCGAATTCATTTTTCATTTCCAAACAATTTGTGTAAAACAAAACCAATCATGGTACATGGCCCCATTCCCAGTCCTGAACACTACGTGCTCTAATAATACTAATTTACATTGCATAATTGATAAAAAGTACAAGTCCCACTTACCTATCTTGAGCTTCCTAAAGTTTTCCTCAGTTTTTCCTAACTTTTCGGAGTTCCATCACGCTTCTCAATGTCTGAATACCTATACCATACCATTTGGTATCAATTTAGGTTCCATATCTATCAATTAAAATCCTCAAACCACCCTCACAACTCACATTGACGCAACCACTCAAAATAGTTTTCTCACTGTTTTACACTGTCCATCGCGCTAAGGCTAGTGCCCAGCGTACTGGATAGCTGCACTGCTGCATAACTGTCATGATCGGCATAATTAAATTTGACCCAAATGATGTCCAAACGTCCTACAAACTCAGGGAGGGTCTTACATTAATACTTACAACATATGTGTGTGATCTCAACCTCAACGGATCACCACACACCACAACCAAAATCATGCAACAACAATGACTTCAACAACAACAACAACTACAATAGCAACAACATCACATTCACCTCAACATCGTTGCACCACTGTCCTTGAGCTCCTCCCGCTCACGAGGTCACTCCCGAGCTCTCCTCCTCTTGCTCCTTCTTGCTGTCGAGCTCTCTCTCCCACTCTCGCTCTCGCAGTACATATATATATATATATATATATATATATATATATATATATATATATACACCAGCAATGAATGAGGCAGTTACCACTGCCTCAAGATGCACATCTTGTCATCTCGAGGATTCTCCAAACTTATCCCATTTACCGCACTATCCAGCGTGTTGGGACTATTGTCAAGTGCGTTGGCTATTGGCTAGACATCATTTCTCAATTTTTCTTCACTTTTCTTGCACGCCACCAAGTTCACTCGCTACATACACGTCCTTAGCGCATACGTGTATTACTTCATGACCCACACATGGTATTAAGTATTCCCTCATTAATTCTATTATTCATTTACACATACTAATACACATCAAACAAAAACAATACATCACACAATTCTATGCACGTGTTAATCGAGACAAATCGGGCTTAACCACAAGCCTAACTCGGATTAATTCCCTTTCTGATTAACACTAATCACGTGCTCAAGGTAACGGATCATTACATTAGGAATGCATTAAAAGTCTAGACTACATTAGCTTTACATGTCTTATTGAATACTTATTTGCTCGGGACGAGCAAAACAATAAGTTTGGGGGTATTTGATGAGTTGGTATATATACCTTGCTTTTATGTTTATTTACTTTATTATAGTTCGTCAAAATCTCCAATTTTAGTTTCTAAATTCTTATTTTTGTTTATTTGATGTTTGTAGGTAGTGTTGATTAAAAAGAATAAAATTGGGGTTTTATTGATGTATTTTTGGTGTTCGCTCCGTAAAGTACGCATACACGCAACACAACACAACCTTCAAAAATCCACAGCTGCCTCCCACACCAATTCCAACACACCTCTCTCCTTGGCCAATACTACCAATACCAAACACCACCGATTTCCAATAGCCATATACACCACAACACTATTCACACACCACCTTTCATCCCTCCTCTTTATTATTGTTTATTTTGTCAAAGACTAGGGAATTTTGATTCAACTTGAATTTATCAACATATTTTAAGGTATTGAATCATGATTTCTTTTGTTCTTGACATGTTAATTGATAATTTGAACCCGTTTATGGGGTAATCCCTTTTGTTCTAGGGGTCTAGGAATCCCGAATTGGATTCCTTTCGATTTCAATTTGAATATATTCTTTAAATCTTTTCAATGTGTTGATTTGTGTATTCTTGTGTGCTATGCTATGTCTACCTTGATCAAGTGGGTGTAGATCATCGGGTTAGGAAGCCACCATGACCATTGGGGCTTTAGGACCAGGACTTGGGAAACACAACCTTAAGAAATATGTACGTTAACGACAACCATTGAATAGGGAGGCTTTAGAATTTGATGTCTAGTCCGATGCTCTCACTTACGCTACTCGCGTCGACCGGCAGAATCCGAGTGAGCCACCAGAATCTCCATCACTAAAATCTCGGGATGGAGAGAATTTTAGGAAATTCGCCTATCAACACATGAATGAGGAGTTTTCTAATTGCATTGGATCGAAAGATACAGCTTTGAAGGTCACTCAAGAGGAGGGTGAATTGGGTGTGATGGCCAAATGATACTTTTTAAAACTTTCTTTGCTAATTCACTAAGTTAGCTTGATAAGTTAAGCTAAATGACAAAGTGTAGTAGTAACGAACAATAGCAATGCACCGAATGATTCAAGTAAATCATAAGCTACACTAAGTGAAGGAGATAGAAGAGATGGAAATGAAACACACGATATATAGTGGTTCGATCCAATCGATCTACATCCACTACCTAACCTCCCCGGTTAGGATTTTCAACTCCTCCACTTATATTACCAATAAGTGTTACACCCTAAGCCAACTAGCCTAGTGAATGCCTAGCCTCAACTAGGTCTTTTACACGATGCCTTATCGCAATAAGGTCTTATACAATCACTTAGCTGCAACTAGGATTCCCCACCTAGACCCACCTAGGATTTTTCCACCTAGCCACAACTAGGATTTATGCCTAGCCTCAACTAGGTCTTCCCTCTCGACTTAGATCCCACTAAGACTTACAATCAAGATTTGAATAATACAATGAAATTGTGCTTACAAGATAAAGCGGTATAAGTCGTTCTCCTCTCACAAGCCAAATATAATCCTAATATGAATGGATGCAAGTGAGACTTTGCCAATTAAGATGCCTTGTAAATTTAAGTTTTATAGGCTAACTCTCAATATTGAAACCAATTAAAAAGAGTATAGATTATGCTCAACTTGATTTCAATAAATGGCTAATTGATGCACAAATAAAAGATGCAATTTTAAGCTCAAGTTGTGCAATCAAAACCTCGGATCGCAAACAAGTTTATATTAAGAACAAGACCCTTGTATGTGTGTTGTTAAACCAACACAAGTTTGAACCACAAAATCAAGTATAGATTAAGCACATGTGGGTTTCAAGTCAATATGGTGTACTATGAAAATTCACTATTAAGTTCAAGCAAATGCACTCAATATTTCAGGTTTATAGAAAATCAAGTTTAAGTGCATAAACCCTTTTAGTTGTGTTTTACACACACTTCAAAGAAACCAACAACAATACATATAGATTAAGCTTAATGTGGTTTCTCCAATTTCATGCACTTTAAAAATCAAGTTTAAACTCAACTAGTACAAATTAGTTTTAGAATTTATGACATCAAGATTAAGCTTAAAATCCAAAGACTACTATGTTCAAAAACATCACGAATGATTTCCACACAATACTCAAAACAAAAAATATAGATTAAGCTCAAAAAGAGTAGGAAATCAAGAAATCTTACAACCCAAAGTGTGAGATCCGAAAATCAGTTTTGAGCAAGAGTTGTAAGCCTTATAACACTTCGTTTGACCTCACTTGATGTGCATAAGTTTAGCCCCAATAATCCCCAAGTGAGTATATGTGTTGGATCTTCACTTTTCTTGCTAAAACATGATTTTAACCACTTTGTGTGTGTGCTTTGAGCAAGAGAAGTCCCTTTTGTGTTTAAGAGTGTTCTATATACTTATAGACTAGTTTATGATCGTTGTAGAGGATCCAAGCGCTGAGATTCCATCAAAAATTCAAATTAAAGTGAATTTTTCAGCTTTATAAAAAAGCTGTCAAGAATGAAATTAGCGCGCTAATTTTCTGATCTAGCGTGATAATTCTGCAATTAGCGTGCTAATAAAAATATTAGCGCGTTAATATTCAAGGGCCTCAAAATAATAATTTTGACCATATAGTTTACGACCATTAATCACATCCGAGACCCTACCAAACCTTATATAACATGTCATACATGTTTGTTATTGGTCATATAGCCTATTTGGGTAGTCTAGATATTTTTACAAATCTCGAAAATAGAAAATCCCAGTTTCATTACATACATAGGGGCTTTTCTGCAAATATTTTTATTGTTAATCCAAAAGCCGTCTAAACAAATAACGGTGCATTCAAAATCAATTCTAATAGTTCATACACTTCAAATACATGTTATAAAATACATATGTATGACTTAAAACATTTTGAAACACGCGGAATTGAAAACCTCGAAATTCAAGACTTTTAATAATTGAAACTCCAAAAATAATGAAATGCATGATTCTAATGCATTTGGCTTATGGAATTGAACCCTTATACCTTACAAATGATGTACATAACTCCATACATACTATACGGTGCCTTTCTTTGTCTTAAACACTTCTTGAGCATTTCTGGTGTCTTTTCTTCCACTTCTTTTGAACTTGTGAAGTTTAGCTTCATTTTGAACTTGTGAATCTAACGGAGTTTGTTATGCTGAAATACTTGACAAACTTGTTAGTACCATTTCACATTGTTTGTTGACATCAAAATATCAAGTGAAGTGTAAGTATGACAACACTTAGTCCAACAAGCTTATGTTAATAGATTCCCTAGAACTATTTTTTCCATCGCTTAAAACTAATTTTAATTAATTGCAATTATTGTTAGCTTAATTAGAGTTAATTAGTTTAATTTAGTAGTTCATTAATTAGATTAATTTCTATTTCAAATACCCAAACCATGTTTTCTAACTTTATGTCTTGATTAGACTTTATATTAGCTTTTAACCGTCCCTTGGGTTCAATATCCACGACTCGAACACCAGTTTGAGTCGCTATTACTACCGCAAAACCCTACACTTGGGGCACACCATCGGTCTCTCCCTTTTTTCATATTAATACTGCAGATCTCTGCAATAAGCTGAGATGACTAAGATTCAAGAAAGAATTCCTCTAAGAATGTTGAAATCATTTCATTCTAGCAAGTGATGGATCCCGAGGGAAGGTGGAATAACCACTCATGTGCTCTGTCTTTTAGACATAACGGGAAAGCCAACAGTTTGACTTCATCTTCCTAAGTTCGAGGTGGCTTCATCATTACACATTAAGAGTTAAAATCTTTGATGAAAGTCATTGGATCTTCACGATCCAAGCCATGGAAGGAGAATATAAGGTTTATGAAACCAGACTTAAGCTCAAACTCTCCCTTACGTGCAGGATATATAATGCAGTGTGGTTGATGTGCAAGGAGAATTTGCATCTCCTTATTTTCTATCTCTATAGTGACTCAGAGCTCTTCATGTGGTTGTGCAAGGGCAGGGTTAACCAAATTAGGTGGATTCGACTAAAATTGGGGGATTATTGGCCCCATGGACCTATTGGTGCCCTATTGCCCTGATTATCCCCTTGATTGGGATTGTTTCCCTCATCTCGGGGAGGATTGTTACCATTATTCTCCATTACTGGAGAATGCTCAACACTAGGCGAAGCTTCGGAAGCTTATTTCCGTTGGCGCACTTCCCTAACGTTCCTATGGTAGGTTTGTTCGATCTCTGGATTAAAGAGTAGAGAAGATCTGATGAAATTCGATCGACGAAGACCCTTATGCATAAAAAGAAAACGAAAAGAAAGGAAAGAAAAACCTAAGTCAAATAAGATGAGGTTCCCAGCAACGGTGCCAAAATTTGATTCGCGCCAAATGCGTTAAAATTAAATTACCCGATTTAATTTACCGAAAACCACAAAGACTACAACAACGATAAGCTCGGGATCGAACCTTAAGGACCAAGTAACTTAACTTAGGTTTCTAAACAAGAAAGGGAAAACAGGGATATTATAAGAAAACGTTTGAAAACTTTGAAAAGAATTAAATTCAATGGCCCATTAAAATCTAGGTTTTCAGTTTCACGGGCTTCGTCATACAACTTGGGATGATTTTGTTAATCGTTGGTTTATAAAAGATATGAGACTCTACCATGACCTAGTGTAGCTATAGACCTAGTGACATTCTCGATTCCTCACTTTTTCTGATCTCGATAACTAAGGTACGACCATTGACTACTTCCCTAACTAAACACACAACCAGATTACTAGAACTCCTGATTTAATGCATTGGTCGCATTAGTTCGATTCGTGAAGGCACTAGACTTAGAAATCCGGATCACTAGTGCTCCCGATTTAGCCTAGATACCTAAGTTAATTGAACAGTCACGAAAGGGACTAACCAATCAGTATGATCAACTATCACAAGTATGAGTCTAACATGTAAGGATGAACGTTTTGACTTCAACAACTAAGGATAATTAACCTAATATGCATGCACAACGCTATACATACAATCAAATCTAACCCAATAATGAAAAACAATACCAAAGGAAATAAATAATAGAAGAGAATCAAGAATAAAAGAATAAATAAACCTCATAACGAAATCCTAAGTTGTAGACTTATCCGATCCACCTTTAACCTATAGGAAGGAGATTAGCCGGACATTGTCTAGCAAAAACTCTAGTTTTCTACGAGTTCTAATATAAAACAAAAGACAATTTTGAAATAACACATATTTTTATTTATAGGAAACCCCCAAAATAGGTTTTAACCTAAAAAGTCCCGAAAAATACTAAAAATTCGAGTTTTTGTTTCGCGCCGCGACGACGCTGTGGAGGTTTCTTCTCGCGACGTCTCTGCGGCGTTGTATTTGTTCAACTGGTCTTCGTGGCGTTGGCGGGACGTGGCCACGACATCTTCACAGTGTGGTATCTAGAGCTCATTGGTCTGGACGTATGCGAGTCATGCTATGGCGATATTGGGCTATGATGTCTTCACGACACTCTCTCTACACGCTTCTAGTTAGGGTGCCACCAGTTACGCCGTAGGCATAATGTCTGGCGCCATTGAACAACGCTGGTCCTTTACAAGTAATTCTGCCATCTTGCCTTGCGATTTTGAGTCACTTTAAGTCCAAATTCCATGAAGCTCTTGGAGATAAAAATGTCCGACTCAGAGTTTTCTTTCCAACAAGATCAACACGAGTCATTCCAACTTATAATGTAGAAGTTATCGCTTAAACCCTAAACCCTAAATATTCTCGTTTTGCACCATTTTCATGTTCCACGCCCATAATCCCTGAAATACATAAACAAGCATTTATTACCACAAAATAAGAGAAATATAGTCCATAAACTACTAATATCCTATACTAACTAATGCCTAATTACACACTTATCACTCTCTTTTAGATAAGATTTCTCCCTACCGGTCGAAACCACATATACACATTAGGATTAATCGAAACATGCCTTCAAGATATAATCAAGTCTCTAACAGTTGTTGGATGATGTGCGTGTAACACAACTCTAACCTAGAACACTCTCGAGAAACTTGTAGAAGAATGATGCTTGAACATAATAGAAAAATCTTTTTGAGTCAAAACTTTTGTTTTCTCAATGTTTGATAAGTCAGTATTTATAGGATTTTATAGTCTATTTTAACATATTTTAGTGTGAAAGTTTATAAAATATATATCTAATTATATTTAGTCTTAGTTTTCAGGTGAAACGGAGTACACGGTTGAATCCGGAGCAAGAAAATACTCAAAATAGAGTATTTACTTGCGGTAATCGGATACCAGGAGAGTTTGTCTCGAAATATACATCGACAATGGGGTAATTGGAGTCCGACACTAAAACACAGTTTATATCGTGCCACGTGTTGCCTCACCATTTGTCCATAAAGCCACGTGTCACTTCATGATTAGTCCAGAAGCGTCACACAGACCGTTCCAGCCAATTAGGTTCCGCCACGTCTTCATACATGCCGTTTCCACTAACTGCCTAGTGCTATATCATCACTCCAACAACGTCACCACCAACCAACGTCTGCCACGTGGACAAGAACAGGTTCTCTTCTCTCCCATTGTTCAATGCCTCGAGATCCGCATCAGTACGAACTCCTAGATTTTTGGTGAAGTCACTCGACTTTCTTTCCCCTAGCTGGATGCCATGTGTCATCGTCTGATTGGTCCATCACGTCACCGACATCACCTTCCAGCCAATTTAGTTATGCCACGTGTCACCAGACCCTTCTCAAACGTGTCACAAACTCTCCTCTCGTCAAATCGTGTCACGCCACGTCAATCGGTCATCACCTCTCCTCCAATTAGCTTTGGGCACATCAGCAATGCCCAGAAAATTAGCCAATCCCAGCCTGACACGTGTCCAGACGGAAAAGAATCACCAAAACAGTTTTCTCTCTCTTTCATACACCAATTTTTAGTAGTTTTGTATATAAGGACTTTAGGTATTATTAGAATACATCTATTATTCATTAAAAAAATTTGCATTATTTTTCTTTGGAGATTTATGAAGAAGATGTCTGGCTAATCAAGTCATTGCCTAGGTCGGAGGTGAAACAATTCAAGATTATGGATTCATGGCATAACTTGTGAGATCATAATTTAATTTAATTTCTTCTATTTTTTTGTTGTTGATTTTTATGAATATGATTTAAACCTAGGGTATGTATATGGCCAGTGCATGCTTTTAGGTGGAAAATCTATAGTCAATTAACTCAATTGTATCCATAATTGTACTTTTGGGACAATATAAGTGAGAAACATTCACCCGATTGCCGTCAAAACCTTTCAGTTCTTGAGTGTGCGGTAATTGAATCTAGGTTAAATCGGGAGTGAACGTGATTCGGTTATCTAGGATTAATATTCCCATAGAACTTTATTACTGCGGTTAGTATGTTAAATTTTATGGCGGATGTCTAGGGTATACATTAATTAGGGAAGTAGTTAGTAGCGGATGTCCTAGCTATCGAGATTAGGAGAATTAAGAATTTCTGGCGGATGTTGATTTTCTATAGCTAATCTACATAAATTTGAATTAATAATTGTTTTGAGAAATATTGACGACCATGATATACCATTGAATCTTGATTTTATCTTGTGGAACTGTAGACTTAGGTATTTAAATTAATTGTTCATAGATCTAGGTATTTATTTTAGTTATTTAATTTCTTAGTAATTAGATTAGTTAATTAAGTTATTTTTTCTAAACCCTCATTTCTCCTTTTTATTAGAACCTTAGAAAGATCATCAATCTCTGTGGGATCGACAATTTGCCACTATTTGCAAATAGTTAGTTTAAGAAAATATTTTATTAACGTGTTCGGCGTGCGTCAATGTTTTTTTGTGTGTTTGATTTGTACTAGGACTCTTTTTTTATATAAAACCAAAAGTTATCAAGTCGGTGTAATGAAACACAACATTTGGTGTCAAAAAAATGGACAAAAATAGTCAATTTGGTTCCAAAGATTGTCTTTTCCATACAGGGCGTGAGGCACCGACCTAATGCTTCAGCACAAAAGAACAGAACTTTTGTTTTTTTTTTTTTTTTGTTTTTGTTTTTTTTTTTTTTTTTTTTTTTAAATCCTACATCCAGAAGCCCATAGAGAAAATCAATGAAACAAGCATAAATCAAACAAGAGCATGTACATATCGAATACAACATAACAAAAAACACATAAAAAGCTAGGGATTGAAGTACCTATCTTTCCAGTTATGGGAGGAGGATAGAAAATGGATGGATGGATGGATGAAGGGGATTGATTATTAGCGAAGCTGATCAAATCCTACATCTAGTGAGAGAGGAAGAATGCTAGTGTAATGGCGATAGGACACATCCTGATGCGCATGAAAGGGACGCTTGCAAGTGCATGTCATATCTCTCTTTTCTAATCTTTGTTGTTTTTCTTATTCGAGACTGAAGTGCTAGATATGGGTGCCAATAAAATGGTCTGGTTTGCACATCCCCTTCTGAATAATGACTAAAACTAGTGTCCAAAGACTCCAAACATCATGAAATTACAATATATATCATGATAGTTTCCAAAGGAAAATGATAATTTAACACACTTTGGGCACATACTTTTTCTTTTAACCTATTTATAATGTTTTGTTAGATGTAGGGTCACACGTGTAGAGAGACAATAAAGAGTCATAAATAGGCAAAAAACAAAGTGTGCTCCCAAAATGTGTTAGATTATCATTTTCCATTTCAAATACCCTAATGAATAAATAATATACAATTCAAATTAATTGCAAAATGGGTACTTTTTTCTTGAAAAACATGTCTAAACCTTATTTATTTTAAAAAATATTGTCTAGACTCATTAAAAGTGGATCCAAATAAATATAAATAAACGAATCCGATACTTGTCAAAGCCTCTAAGATGAGACGATAAAGATATTACTTGACAAAAATACAAGACTTTGGAAATAAAAAAGACATCACTTATCGAAAAGGCAAGACCTCGAGAGATCGTTCTTCGATTCCTTTAAAAAAAACACCTTTTGCCACCTGCTAGGGTACTCCAATGCCAACGAGGGACTTTTTATACACCTCGAGATACTTGCATTTCCTAGCTGGAGTTCCAAAGCACTTGCCTTTTTAAAATTTGGTCAATAGGTACAAAACACGTCATAACTCATCTCCTGATAACGAACCACCGGAGCACTAGATCAACAGTTTCCAACTTTATAACTGTTAACTCTTCCAAACCGTCCAGTCCGTTCGATCGTCCTAGAAAAAACCAATATCGAAATCAACGGTTCCACTCCATCTCTCTGTCTCTCTCGACTGGGTAGAAGAAGAGAGAACCAACGAAGAAAGGAAGGCACCTCTTGCGAGGGAAGGATTTCGATCTTCCCCTTCATCTCCGACTCCAATCGCCCAAATCCATTATTTTTCGAAGATTGAATCTTTAGAGGTCCCAAGAAGGGATTTGTGGAATTGTTGGAATTGTTGGAGTTGTTTTACATGAATGGAATTGGACAGCATCGAATGCGTCTCGTCTTCTGATGGGATCGATGAGGACGAGATCCAGGCGCACCAGTTCTCGGCGAAGCCGATTCATGGGATCATCGCTTCGGCGATCGCGCCGGCCACCAGTGTTCATGAGCTCCTCGAGTGCCCTGTGTGCACCAATTCGATGTACCCTCCGATCCATCAGGTGTGTTTGTTGTTTCTTTGATTTGGGTTGACGGCGTTTCTGGGGTTTTGATTTTGTGTTGTTTTTGTTGGGGGTTTTAGGGATTTTTGTGTTCATTTGCTGATTTGGGGAACTGGGTGGCTTTGATTTTGGGCAAAGATCTGATTTTTTTTGGTTTGTGTTTGGGGGTGGCATTTGGGTTTTTTAGGGTTTTCAGTGATGCTTAATATGAAAAACTGGCATGGGTTTTGGAAATTCTTAATTGATTTTGATTTTTTGGGAGTTTAGGTTGTTATGGGCCTGATTGGTGATTTGGGGTTTCTAGAGACTGATTGAAGTGAAATGCTGGTATCAGATGTACTTGCCTTGTTTGGGCTGAGATTCATACTTCCTTTTTGGCCAAATGATCAAATATATCCTAACCTTTACAAGTTGTATCAAATATATCCTAACCTTTGGAATTCATCAATTATTTCCTAACCTTTTCCACTTATTATCAATTCTATCCTCAACTAATTTGAGACATTTTTTTTTTTTTTTTTAAAATCAACTTAATCTTCTAACTTTTCTTTCCATGATCATCCACATTGATCAATTTTCATAAAAATCTTTAAGTCTCATGTTTAAATTATGTGTATGAGGACTCACAAAAATAATAATTTATAAATCAATAATGCATTAATACACTAATTTAAATTTAGTTATTCATAAATCACTAATAATAAGTTGGTAATCATGTGTATGCATATAAAAATAACAAAACTTATTAGAAAGTTGTCCATAGTTGTTTGATTTGACAAAGGAATTATATACATATTTTTGTGTTTAGTAGGTATATGTACACCAACTGTTTGTTATATATGTACAAAAAAAAAAACGATGTGTATTATATACATGAATAGATAAAAAAAAGTATATTGAACTTTAATTGGATAAATCTTAAATGACATGAGTAGAAAGTTGAAGGGAATAACGTGGTGGGCACATATTAATTATGAAAGAAAAAATAGACCCAAATTAGTTGAGGATAAAATTGATAGTAAATCGAAAAAGTTAGGTTATAATTGATAAATTCTAAAGGTTAAGATATAATTGATATAACTTGTAAAGGTTAAGATATTTTTTATCGTTAGGCCTAAAAAAAAATGTAAAAGCTAAACAAACTAATTGAGTGACCCAAGTGAGTCACTTTCTATTTATTATTTATTTATTTTTTATTTTTTCAACACTTTCTATTTAGTTCCACAAACTAACACAACAAGGAAATATGGCCAGGATAGAATTGATAGTTTTTGGAAAGGTTAGGATATAATAAATCATTTTCAAACCTTAGGATATAATTGATACTACTTTGAAAGGTTAGGATATATTTGATCATTTGGCCCTCCTTTTTAAGTAGTTTGGATTTGGTGCTGATGACATTGAATTGCCATTTTATAGTTTGCAATGAAATGCTTTGTACATTTTGAGAAGAATATTGGGTTGGACAGGTGACTTTTGCAGGATAGTGGACAAAATGTGCAGAAGGAAAAGTAATGACTGTTTGTTTTTGGACTTACAGATAAGCTTCTGTGATTACTTTTAGTGGGCTGGATGGGTCTAGTGATGTTGCTTTATAGAGATTATGGATTGAGGGTCTTGATTTAAGCGAGGAAATCGTTGTGAATGAGGGAAACTTCTAAGTATGACACTAGTCGGTCTTTAATCCCCGGACTGAAATATTTGAAAAATGAGGTTTTGAATGGTCTGATTTGATCAGTTATATTTATAACAAGAAGGGTGTTCCTATCAAAAAATTACCAGAAGGTTGTGCTTATCATTCTATTTCCTTGATTATATGTGTATAGGTGTTCTTTCTTTTGTTTCATTTTGTTTGTTTTTGCATTTAAATGATTGCACTTACATTTTGGAACAATCAACTATTGTGGATCTTGGTTGATGCTTTAGTATTTTGACTTAATACATGACATATTAAGATGTAATAGATGGACTTTCTCTCTTAAAGCCTTTAGAAGAATTTGAAATATGGAAAATTAGTTGCTGCTATTCGAACGTTAGTATTGTTGTTTGTTATGACTTCTCTATGGAGTTTCTTTTGTTAAACGAGTTTTTTTCCCTGTTCCTGTTTCTAGGACTTCTATAGTTTTTGCATCTTATTGGATTGTAGACTTGTAGTGCCATTTTTTTTTTTTTTTTGGTACGAACTTGTAGTGCTATTTATATAGAATGTTACTTAATTTATCGAAAGTATATTTTGTTGATATCAAAAAATATATATATTGTGCGCAATTTTCCCTCACAAATCTGAGGGGTGGTGGGGCAACTTTTGCTTCTGAAACATTGTCATTGTATCACAGTTCTTTCCTTTTTGGTGCCTGGGGTCAATGCTTACTTGTAGCCTTCATATGAGTGCATCAGTTATTGTCTATGTGTGTAGTTGTCACTTTGATATCCAACTTTTTTGTCGTGATTACTTCTTGTTTCTTCTTTCAAGTACTTTCAGACTTGTAGTGCTTCTATATCTTTTTTTTTTTCTTTTTTTTTTCAATTGTTTGTTTCACATTCAAACTTTGATATGCTGATATGTTGTCCCCCACTTAATTGGGTTGCACAGATGACCTTATTCTTTTTTTTTCTGTGCAATATTTCTTATTTTGATTTCTTATCTCATTCTCGCTGTCTTCCTACTTTTACTCTGATTAACCAACACACCATATATCAAATGATATGAAGTGTTTTTGATTGCCCCTTTGTCACTTGTAGAGTAATTGTCAATGCTCTTCAACACCGTCTTTGTATACATGATAATTGGTTCTTGTGCGAAAATTATTAAATAAAAAAAAAACCATTTTAATCATGTGATGCAAGACTTTAACTTAAAAGGGTAGTATGGCAGTGATAATTGTTACTTTGTTGAATTGTTTTTCTAGATTTATGTATGACTTTGTTTCATGATTTAACATGGCTGCTTCTCTTGATCAACAAAATTTTGGTGTTGATTTATGGATTTACACAGTTGTTTTCCTATGATTCTGATTCGTTTCTACTTAGGAGATCGTGTAAAGCTGTAATGATCGATAAACTTTAATAAGAATTTTTCTAGACATGATATTGCATAGGTAGAATCTAGTGGAGTTTGAAAGTGTCAACTATTATTCATTGAATGAGCAGGTGAGGAATTTGAATGCCTATTTATGTATTGATCATTAAAGAGGAGAACTCCTGGTCCTCCTAAAGATCCATTTCTGCCGTAAATACTGCATTAGCATTCATATTATAGTTAGAATTCTCTCTGAAAGAGGACTATCAGTGCCATGATAGGGCAAGTATTGGACCAATTTTTCGCCGAACATTTGAAAGAAAAAGCTTGAATATCAATACTAGCAGTTTATGATTGGTTTCTGAGAGCAAGCAAATGAAAATGGATCATTTCATGATAAGATTGATTTCAGGATATTGTTAAGGACTCCAAAATTGTCGTGCTATGGTTTGTAGTTTTGGTTTTTTCTGTTTAGTTAGACAATTTTGGGTTTTTATAGTAGGTTCTATCATTCTTATAGATTTTAATATATGGGCAACTTTGTAAATGCGGTTTGTTTCAGATTTGAGATCTATGACCTTGAAAAGACAGATTTGTAAGGAAGGGACGAGGTTTATTAGACTCAATCAGTTTGCACGTGGTTGATCCTTGAAAAATTGTAGGCATTATCTGATAAATCATCTGAAATTTAACTGTCTCGCATTTCTTAATTTGAATGCCATTCTAGTGTCAATATTTACAATTATCATGAGTCTTCTCTTATCTTAGAAGGTTCCTATCACATGAGAAAAGGATTTTGAGTGGTATAGTTAGCATGGAAGTTGGTGGGGGGGGGGGGGGGGGGTAGTGTGCTACAATTCCTTTTTCGTCATTATTTTATGTGTTTGAGTGTTTAATTTTTTTGTTCAGCTCTATTCTGAATTCATTTCTTGAAAATCTGTTTAATATAATGGAAATTCAACACTTGGTCTCCTGTATGAAACTTCTGTTAACTCGTGAATGACAGAATTGAGTACTTGATTAAATTTATTAGAATGGCAAACAATTAATTGGAAGCAATTCTTAACAATTTTCTGTTGGGCTTTTCACTTGTGAACACAAAGGTACTTACAACGCTTCATATCCTGAAACCTTCTAAATATGTATCATGTATGTTAAGAGGTATGGTTGGGGAAAGTCTTTGGTGGAATAGGCCAATACGGCTATATACTTTCCGATATCACTTTTAGGCTTAGCTATTGATTATATATTAGGTGCCAGGAATTCTTTTTTTATTGTCAATCTTCCCTTCATGATGATGCGTTCCATGTGAGGATCATATTAGAAAATCTGACAAGTAGATCTTTATAGACCTAGTACCAAATATGGGGATTGTTTGAGTATAATTTATGTCTATCTTCTTGGGATTTGATCTCAAAACCCTTTTCTCTATGTTGCAGTCTTTTGACTTTTTTTTTTTTAATAACCATGGGTGTTTCTGACTATGATTTTAGTACATAGTCTATATCATCTTTTTTCTTTTTTTTTTTTATAGGAGTATGCAGTCCATATTATTGACAAAAGAACATGGTTCTATGTGATTATATTGTGGTTTATGGTCTATATTATTTACTAAAGAATGTGGGTTTTTAGGAAAATGCTAAAGTGACCCACTATTGACACTCACTAAGAGCACGCACCTTGATTTTTAACCCTTTTTTTTTTTTTTTTTTTTTGTGTTTGAGGATAATGCTAAGTTATCCACCACGAACACTCACTATGACTACAAAATTGTTAAAAAAAAAAAAAAAAAAATCAAGGTGCGTGTTCATAGAGTGTTCATAGTGAGTCATTGTAGCATTCCCTAGGTCTTTATTATGATCAGCAAGTGTGGTTTTATACTTTTATTTTCTCTTTCAAAGCTTATAGAGTTTTACAGCCATTTATCTCTGTACCCGCTCCTTATTCTTCATTAATGACAACTTATTATATGCATAGTATTTCTATGGTTATTATCTTTGACTTTGTGGAAGGAGTATTAGATGGCATGCTCTGAGTTACACCATACTAGATCATGTTTGAGCTAGAGTTGTTAAGATATTAATACAAGGAAAGTGATTGGGTGACTCATTTTGTGCATCTGAAATGGACACCCAGCTGTTGGTATCCATTGATTTGTGCCTTGATGTTTGCATGCACACAAATTGATGTGTATTGATGGAACCTGAACGACTGGGTGTCCAAAAAGGGGTCACCCTAGCACTTCCCTTAATACAATGTCAATGTTTTTGGGATATATTGTTGACTTGGTAGAATGTTGCTCTGTGAGAAACCATACAAATACCTGATCATGTTTGAACTAGAGTTGTTAAGATGTTAAGACAAGGTCAAGTTTTTTGGGATTAATTTTGACTTGGTACAACGTTCCTCAAGTCATTCCATAATTTATGTCTCGAGGAATAAAAATTGGCAATCTGGTTTCTGGATTCTCTCTGTGTTATTTTAGGTTTTTGGCTCTTTTCTCTGTCATTTTTTGTCTTCTCTTACTTTAGCTGGATGTGTTCTTAATTGGATCTTTGGTTTTAATATGATCTTGATAAGGTTGGCTATTGGACTGAGTTCGAAATCTACTATCCATTTCCCTCTACTGAGCGCCATGTTAAATTTTAATTGCATTTATCAAATTAGTTTCATCTATATTGCTTTATTTTCTTAGAAATAAAGGAAGGAAAACTGTTACCACTCTTAATTTTACATGTTGGTCATCTTTGCAGTGCCACAATGGGCATACACTGTGTTCTACCTGTAAAACTAGGGTGCACAATCGCTGCCCGACTTGTAGACAAGAACTTGGAGATATCAGATGTCTAGCATTGGAGAAGGTGGCCGAGTCGCTGGAATTGCCATGTAAATACTACTCACTGGGTTGCCCAGAAATCTTCCCCTACTACAGCAAGCTGAAGCATGAGGCCTTATGTAATTTCAGACCATACAACTGTCCTTACGCCGGATCAGAATGCTCCGTTGTTGGTGATATACCTTTCCTGGTTGCGCATCTTAGGGATGATCACAAAGTAGACATGCATACAGGATGCACTTTCAACCATCGATATGTGAAGTCTAATCCTCGGGAGGTTGAAAATGCCACTTGGATGTTAACAGTAAGTACTTACCTGTTTGCTTAGTTTCCACTAGTAAGGTTGGTGATATGAGATATCATTACCATGAACTTATTACCTTTTCATATTACATGAGTGCCTTTTGTTATCTTAAGGTGAAACAGATTAAACTAACCGAGAACCAGGGTTCTTGACTGGAAAAAATCGAACGGAGTCATGGTTAACTGATGCTTTCCTTGCATTGTTTTCCAAGAAAGAATTATGAACACAGCCTAACTGTTGTTGGATCTGTTCCCTTCCCAGGTCTTCAATTGCTTTGGCCAATATTTCTGCCTGCATTTTGAGGCATTTCAGCTTGGTATGGCCCCTGTGTACATGGCTTTCTTCGTTTTATGGGCGATGAAATCACAGCGCGAAACTACAGCTACAGTCTGGAGGTAGGGGCTAATGGCCGAAAACTTATATGGGAGGGCACCCCTCGTAGCATTAGGGATAGTCACCGCAAGGTGCGGGACAGCCACGATGGTCTCATTATCCAACGCAACATGGCACTTTTCTTCTCCGGAGGGGATAGGAAGGAGTTGAAACTGCGAGTTACTGGGCGGATGTGGAAAGAACAACAAAACCCGGATGGCGGAGCATGTATACCAAATCTGTGTAGCTGATGCTGCAATGAAATGTTCATAATTTTACTTCTGGTTTGCTCGGAGACCCCAAATTCTGTGTTGTTTGTATTGACTTTCCTAGTAATGCTGGTTGTGATGGAGATATACTGACCAGCTGAGGAACCTTTCGAGATAAATTTATGATGATTATGGTTGCTGGAGATTTCTGCTTCTGCTTGTGTATCACTTAAATTGTATTTTGTTTTCTGCCCATCTTTCCCTATGTTTTCCACGGTTTAGATTTCAATGTAAAATTTTATTCATGTAAACGTTTGAATTATTTAATGGGCAGTGAAGTGTATTAATGAAGCATTCTCTTCTCTTCATATACTCATGGTTTCTCTATGTAAAAAGGTTAAATAGACCAACAACCAGCTGGTCTGAGTGGTGAGGAACTAGGGCGGAAAACAATTGGATTGGAAGGGTTGTCTCCATATATGGGTCCGACAGTGCTTGAGCGTGGACTAATCAGTGCTAAAACACCAAACACCACATGTGCACCATAAGTCTGACCTTTAAAATGCCTAGTATACGCCTTGTATAGAAAATTACGTTATATGAATTGAAGGAATTTGACAATATCAGTGCGTCCTAAGATAACTTGGATACATCATTTATGAAGAGTTTAATAGATTATGAATGCACATCACCATGTGCACTAAAAAAATCTAGTGAAGTGGCGCAAAGTTTGATCCATACAAGAGATGCCAATATTTAAGGGTCATCTGATGTCTAAAAACAACAATAAAGCCTCACTCCTAAATTACTTGAGGTCGGCTACATAGATCAAACTCTTTGATTGTGCTCAATTTAATTCAAATGAACTCATTGACATTTAGCATTTTTTTTTTTTTTTTTTTTTTTTGAGGTAGGGACATTCAGCATTTTTTTGACCATTCATGTTCATCAGTATTCCACTTACAAATAGAAGGAAACCAATTATGACTGCAAATCCAAAAAAAGGACTAACGCCATTAAAGAGAGGAAGAATTCTTGCAAATGAAAGCAAGTTCACCCAATTCATCACCATTGCAATGTTCAATACGGATTCGACAAAAAATATCTAGCAAGAACTGAACTACAAGAATTTGAAAAAAAAAAGGCTGGAATTCGAAACAGATCAATCAATCAATGAGTGACATGGCATTGATCAGTACTCTCTGATTCTGAGCCTTCACAAAAATCTTCACAGAATTTTAACAATTCATCAACACTCTCTAAGAACCAAGCATTCTGACAAAATCAAAGCCCAAATGTCACAAAACCCAGATCAAATAAAGACCCCGAAAAAAAAAAAAAAACCACTGAAATTCAACAAAAACTGTTCTTCGGATTGAACGACTGAAATTCTTCTAATCCCTCACCTCTCTCATCTGTGTTTCGCCCAAATCCTTGCCGTCCTTTATCTCTTTCAATTCTTGGTCACTCTTGTCAAGATCTTCTTTTGATATTAGCTTCTCCGTATAGAAATCCATGGGCCCGGAGAGTGTTAGGCTACACATGCACATATGAGTACATAAATGGGGTTGATGCTCATCTTATACAAAACCAATTGGTTTGTACTAGGATTCAATCTACCCACCCTTATTATATTTTCGATGTGAGATTATATATTTGAACACTCCCTCTCAAGTGCAACTAAACCTGAACTTCGTATTAACTTGCTTAGGCCTACTCTTATAGGCTTGGAGAGTGTTGGGTCACACACACATATCGGTACGCAAATGGAGTTGGAACCCATCTTGCACAAAACCTATTGGCTTGCACTAGGATTCAATCTACCCACTTGTTTACCACATCAACTCTTATTGATGTGGGATTATATATTCCAACAAAGCAATATCATGATCTTGCTGCTGTGATGGATAGGCATTGTCGATCGTCATCAGGCTTCCTCTTCCTCATGTTTGAAGTTGGATCGAGTCTTCCTTTTCTATCAAGTTTTTGTTTTTGTCGAGCTGATCTCGTTTCACGACTTGTCTCCATCTCCTGCAAAGAGAGGAATCAATGAATTGATAGCTCACTTCATGGATAAAACTAGGCCGAAACGAAGCAGAGAAGCGGAGACTTAACGATATATGGGGAAATCAAGAAATCAAGATAGTAATCAATCAGACTAATCAACAAGAAATGAATTGAAAAAACCAAGAACTGATGAATTGCCATTTTTTTCATGAAATGAGAAAGAAAGCTCACTTAGTGAATCGACGCACCGAAGATTAGTCACTAACGATGAAAGAAACTCGACGACTGCAGCTGCAAAACAGAGAAACTAATCAAGAAATCAAGAGAGATTAATTAACCAAACATGATCATCACTAATAACAAGTAGTTAACAACATAGAAAAGCTAATTGATCTTGTAATTGATGAGAACTCACTTTTGGTTTTACTTCTTTTTTATCTCTCTAGCTCTCCAACTGTTGTTGTGTCTGAATTTTGTTTGAGATTCAAAACAGGCCCCCCCAAACACTTATATATAAGAAAATTAATGCACATGTGGATGTGTGTGTACGTTTCTCGAGGCAATTAAGTAGTCACTACCAAAAAGTAGTTCTTTTATCACATTATACTTTCTACCACTCCTTAATCTACAACAAGCAATTTGATCATTTCCTTAACACTTTCCCTGTTGTAGAAAATAAACTCTATTACCACAAGTCATAACCATTGTAAATCTACTACAAGTGAGTTATTTATTTACAACAGGTGTTACATGTGGTAGAAACTTTTGTTGACATGAACAAACTTGCCGTAGATTTGACAGTTGTAAGAAGTTTATGTTTTCAACAACAAGCAACCTTAAGTTGCTTGTGGTCAATAATCTAGTTTCTTGTAGTGGTTATTATAGCTAGCAAAACCATTATGATCCTATCGACATACGTACATTTGTATAATTCTCAAATGGGTCTTTCATGAGTATATCGCTCAAATGGGTGATATAGATTTACGAAATTTATCTGGTTCAGTGGGAGTTTGTCACTTATGTCTTATGTGCACAAATTTTGATTTTATGACTATATGCTCTAATTTTTGGATTTTTTTATCAGAAATAAAGCTTAGTTTCGGTTCCAGTACACTTTGTACGATATTGTTTAATGATCTCACTTATGTAGGACCAGTTGAAAATCGATATGTATAGATCACCTTCATGTGATTTTCATGTTAAACTTTCATGATCGATCTATGTCATTTGGTTATGTTAATATTCATGATCATTGATAGGTTAATTTAGCTATGATTGATATAACGAAAAACGCTTTGGTCCTATGTTGATATAATTAATGGACGAGATTGTTCGGTATGCCCTATGGTTATGATGGCAATGTTTGAGCTCATATATAAAGTATGACACATTTATTATGATACATATGTGACCCAGTGGGAGATTGTTAAAAAAATTTAATAATCTATTGGGGTCACACATGTAATATACAATGTGTCACGATATTATTAATTTAGCCTAATTAAAGTGATCTACTAATGTATAATGTTATTGACTAATGGACATAATTATGGTCATGAAACAATGATAGCATAGATACCATATCGGTGTGCAGGGCAGAGTTGGCATATCACATAATAACTGTCCAAATAGTTATTTATTGGGTTACATACCCCAATTTGTAGTTCATGTTGTGTATTCTCTATCCCCATCAAAAAAGTGTGTTAGGCTACGAACTACAATTAAAAGACCTTATCCTTCTTCGTAATTATATTAGAAAATCCTGTAATTACGCTTCCGCTTTACAGTAATCATCCTGAATCATTATGGTTTTTGGTTCTTATTTGATTTATGTAGATTTAAATTCAAAAGGTATACCCATCAGGGTTTTCACCTTTTTTCAAGTGTTTTTGGGGGACACTTTGGCCCTTCATCATTGATAATCAATTTCCATAGTCAATGTGCTAGTGTGGCAGTTGAGACTGTTTGATTGTGAATATGAAGCTCAAAATAGTACTCCAGTTAATTACAATGGTATGATTTTGAAACTCTTTTAAAATGCACCTGAAGACGGGTGTGGTGGAGTGGCAATGGAATGAGTGCTAAGGCGTTGACTGAGACAAAGGTCTAGTGTTCGAGTTGTGGTAGTTGTTCATTATTTCTTTGAGTTGTATCCGGGCTATGGGGTTAGTTAATCCAAAGGTTTGGATACTCATGGTTCAAAAATAAAAAAAGAAAAGAAAGAAACTCTTTAGAATGCATTCCTAGTGAAGACTGATTAGCTTTCTTGGTATTGAAATTCAAGCTAATCTCATCATTTATATAGTCGTTGTGTCCCTTGGTTCTGATTCTGCGTGGTTATCATAAATTTTATTTACTTGATTACTATTGGCTTATGAATTTCGTTGGTCAATCGTTTTAGGAATTGAAATATGGTTTCTTCGAATGGTGTGATCAACGAACTCCTAGTAAGAAACAGCTTCCCACCCTTCGTGCATTTGCGGTGCTGGACAATGCATTCACTACACAGTAAAAAAAGGCGAAGTAAACACCAACCAATTGGGTGGTCGGATGGTTTGGTATGGAATTTGAAAGTAAGTGATCATGGGTTCAAACTGAAAATCAACCTAACAAGATTGATTCTGTGAAGAGAAAACACAGAGTTGTTCACAACCCAAACAAGAAACGCAAGAGTTCTCAGCTCTCTCAATCAGGTTTTTATTAACGCACAAGAAATGATGTACATGTCATATTTATACACAATAGTCAAAATTAGTCAACAGCTTAACTAGCTAAACTAAGCTGTTACATTTGAGTTAACTAACTAGAGCAAACAAACTACAGTTAGCCAGCTCATCCATGGTCCAAGTCTTGAGACATTTGAGTACATCCTTGACTACTATTCCTAACACAAACCTTGTCTGGTGCAAAAATTGTTTTTTTCCTATTAAAAAAAAAGACGATGTAATGAAGGGAGACAGATTTTTAGATGTCCCGAGTTTTTTAGATCTCCCGAGCAAGGGGTGAATCCTATGACTTTTACATGTTTCATTTCTTTTTGCTGCATATGCAAGCATCTTTTGTTAGTCATTATTCGTTTTTGATACTCTTGCATTATAATTTTTTAAGGCGTGCAAGTGCAATGAATGATATTAGAGCTTTTTTTTTTTATCAATGGAACCAAGACTCATAGTTTTCCAATTCTGAACACCCTTGTAGTGCTAGTAAATGCAGTTTTATTTATTTATTTTTTTTAATAAAAGAAGTTAAGGATAACAGTTCTTTGAGTGCCCTATGAAGGGGTTGCTTCCTCTCACTTGATGGGTTCCCCACATTCTGTCTGCTCTACTTCTTGTTTCGAGAAGCCTCCAATTTGATTATCAGAGCATCACATTCACTCTTATTAGTTATTATTGATTGTATAATTCATTTTGAGGGTTTTTTCCTGTTCAATTGATAATGCTGATTGATATATCTGGAGGGCTTGCTTTGATGTGAAAATGGACAGTATATTTTCTCAGAAGCCTATAAACTTAGTAAAATCACTATTTAGTGCCTCATACGATATGAAGTTTGTTGTTGGAGTTGTTTTGAATTGGGGGCCTTTCACAGGTAGACAATGCAACGACAGACTGCTTCTTCGAAGACCATGAAAATATAGTAGAACCATAATAAAAAGCATAGCCAGAAGTACTTTTTCGATCATCCTGATCTCCTCCCCAATCACTGTCAGAATAGCCAAACAAAGAACTATCCATTGAAGTGGAATAAAATAACCCATGATCGTAGTACCTCGGATATAACGCGAGAATTCTCTTTCTTTGCAACCAAATGAGATTGTCTAGGGTGCTCCATGTATCTACTGAGTAATCCAACGCCATAAAGAATATCAGGCCTAGTGCAAGTCAGGTATCTCAAATTTCCAACTATCTGCTTGAAATATGTCGAGTCAACCGGTGCATCTTGTCCTGTTTTGGACAACTTGGTACCAACCTCCACGGGTGTAGAAGCAAGATTACAGCTAGACATCTCAAATTTCTTCAAGATCTCAGCTGCATATCGTTTCTGACATATAAAAATGCCATCATCTCGCTGATTTACCTCAATGCCTAGGAAGTATGACATTATACCAACGTCTGTCATCTCAAACTCTCGCATCATAGCTGCCTTAAAGTCTCTGATCATGTTGATATCATTTCCAGTGAAAATTAAATCATCAACATAAAGACAAACTATCATTACGATACAGAGAAGCATCAATCTTCACATACAAAGCATGTTCATATGCACACTTTTCGAGTCCATAACCCCGAAAGAATTCATCTATCCTTTTATTCCAAGCTCGCGGTGCTGTTTTTAAGCCATAAAGTGCTTTATTCAAATTATAAACTTTTTCTTCACTGCCCTCTTGAACATATCCCGGTGGCTGCTTGACATAAACAACTTCATCTAAGTAGCCATTTAAAAAGGCTGATTTCACATCCATCTGGTGAAGTTTCCACCTTCGCTGGGCAGCAATGGCAATCAATAATCGGACCGTCTCAATGCGAGCAACTGGAGCAAACACTTCCTGATAATCAAAGCCAGGCCTCTGCTCATATCCTTTAGCCACCAATCTAGCTTTGTAACGCTCCACGTCTCCATTGGATTTCCTTTTTGTCTTGAAAACCCATTTGACATCAATAGCTTTGTGACTTTGAGGAATATCAACAAGGTCCCAAGTGTCATTTTTCTCAATAGCCTCGATTTCGGAATTCATAGCATCAACCCAACATCTATCTCGCACGGCTTCACGAAAGCTAATAGGGTCTGAATCTGCAAACATGGCATAATGAACTAAAATGCCATCATCGTCAACCGCATCATCAGAGGTAATCTGACAATCCTGAAGGCGAGCCGGTAGCCTAGGATTCCTCTGTGGTCTATCACTCGTACTCTGGAGTCTAATACTTGTACTAGGCAAAACAGTGTCTGTGGTAGGAGAACCACTTGTTGAAGTAGATGCCTCATCATTAAACCTGATTGCAGCAGATTGAGCAATTCCTTTGCCTTTTGTGTCCCAAATCCATGCATCTGCCTCATCAAACAATACATCTCTGCTGACAATTACAGAGTTGGTAATTGGGTTATAAAATTTGTATGCTCCAATTCGCCCTGGAACATAGCCAAGAAAAATGACCTTCACGCCTTTGTCATCCAATTTCTTCCTATTAGCATCAGGAACATGAACATACGCAGTGGATCCAAACACTTTTAAATGTCTGACACCTGGCTTGTAACCACTCCAAGCCTCTTCTGGAGTAAGATGTGACACTGCTGTTGTGGGAGACCTATTCAGTAAATAAACTGAACATACAACTGCTTCAGCCCAGAAAGAATTAGGTAAACCTTTCGCTTTCAACATGCTACGAGCCATGTCCATAATAGTCCTATTCTTTCTTTCTGCAACACCATTATGTTGTGGTGTATGTGGTGGAGTGATCTCATGCTTGATCCCATGATGATCACAAAAATCAGAAAATATGGAGGACTTGTATTCACCACCGCCATCTGTTCTCAAAATCTTGATGTAGCGTCCACTTTGTTTCTCCACATACACCTTGAATTTCTGAAAACAAGTAAACACGTCTGACTTGTTCTTAAGAGAATACACCCAAATCTTCCTGTTGTAGTCATCAATAAAAGTCAAAAAATATTTACTCCCTCCTAGTGAAGCTGTCTGCATAGGACCACAAAGATCTGAGTGAACCAAGTGTAATAGAGATTTGGCACGCCACGGAGTGTCGGAAGCGAATGACTGTCTGTGTTGCTTCCCTAAAATACACCCTTCACAAAACTGCTCAGGATGTCGAATAGCAGGCAATCCTTTCACTAATCTCTTTTGAGTGAGCAACGTCAAACTTTTGAAGTTCAGATGACCATATCTCAGATGCCATAACCATGACTCATCAGAAACAATGGATTTAAAACACGGATAAGATCCAGTCTTAATCTCAATCTGAAATAACCTATTTTTCAAAGGAGATTTAAGAATGGCAATACCTCTAGAGTCGAACATGGATAAATAGCCATATTTCAAATTCATTGTGTACCCTTTCTCTACAAGCTGCCCCAGACTCAATAGATTGTTTTTCATTGTAGGCACATAAAGAACATCAGAGATGTACTGATGATCACCGTTCTTCAACTGAATTAGAACTCTTCCTTTTCCTTTGACTGGAAGTTTCCTATCATCAGCAAACTTGACCTCCGTCGTCATTGACTCATCTAAATCGTCAAACAAGTCTCTATTACCGCACATGTGGTTGGAGCATCCACTATCAAGATACCACGTGTAGTTTTGTGAACATTCTTGGCCTGACGAAACCATAAACAGTGTCTGGTTACAATCATCGCCTTGGGCAAAAGACACATGTGCAGCAGATTTTGCATGTTTTTTAGTGTTACAGTCTCTGGCGATATGCCCAAACTTGCGACAGTTGTAACACTGAATCTGATTTCTCTGTTGATCGCGACCTTTGTCTCGTCCACGACCTTTATTTCTCTCCCACCACTGCTTATTATTATTCGAACCTCTGCCATTGTTGTTGTCTTGATCACGGCCGTTGAATCCATAATCCTTCTTTAGCTTCGGGACAATTGTAGTCTTCAATGCCTGCTCAGTATGCTTGACTTTTTCACTTTTTTCATTAATTCGTTGCTCATGTGCTCGTAACGAACCAATGATTTCTTCAACTGACTTGGTCTCATATTCGGTCCCAGGACTCCATAATAGCGACTACGTGGTCAAACTTTGTGGTCAAGGTGCACAAAATCTTCTCGTTCACATCGAGATCAGCGACTTCTCCGCCATTCATCTTTAACTGATTGACGATTGTCTGAACACGATTAGTGTACTTCTCTATATCTTCTGAGTCATCCATCTCGATCAACTCGAATTGCCGCCTCAAAGTTTGCAACCGAACTTTCTTGGCTCTTTGTACAACCTTGTAGGACGTCTCTAAAGTGTCCCACGCTTCCTTTGATGTCTTCGCCAGTTGCACTTTCTCAAACGCCACATCATCAAGCGTTTGCAAAATAAAATAAAGTGCCTTCTGATCTTTCTTGCGAAGCTCCTTTTGTGTCGAGGTAGCGGTGGCCCCCGGTCTTCGAACCCATCTTCAACGACTGTGAGCAAGTCTTGAAAACTGAACAAGACTCTCATCTGAGTGCTCCATCTATTAAACTTCTTTCCTTCGAACACTGGTAGTGTCGGTTGAACTTGACCATTACCCATTGTAGCCATAATTTACCACTGTAAATTATCTTAAGTAACTCCGCCTATTCTGCTTCAACAAATCGGCTTTTGCAATTTGATTTTCTTCAACGAAATCGACCTCTACACTTCTGCGTCGTTCCTCTCTTTGAACACGCAACTCAAATTTCTTGTTTCCAAAACAAGAAGGTCACACGCTTCGATCTCTCGAATAGATCCGCCCCAAATCTGTTCTTGAATCTTCAAAGAACTCTCACACAACCAAGACACAGATCACAAGATCTCACTATTGCTACGATACCATGTTAGGTTTAGAGACACCGCAATGACACACTATTGGGAAACATTATTTTGGGGTTTTTAAAGGGTATGAAGTCGAGTGGAATGGAAGAGTTTGATTCATTTAGTTGGCCCCAACTAATTCGGGGTATATAATAAAATCCATTCGAAACAATAATTAATGCTTCTATAACCATCTGTTCAGAATATTCAGAACGATACTTTGTCTTTTGTGAACGTTATGTGTACAAAATACCACTTCCTGTTTCGGAATCTTGCATGAGGTGAACCTATGAATGTGAAGTGTCAACCTTCTAATCTGCACTGCAGCTGATATGGCACTCCATGTAACTAGTTTTGTTGTGTCTTATTCTTTTATTTCTAAAACCATGGCTGGTTTCTCATTTTTTTTAGAGTTTCTTAATTCACTAAGAAATGAATTAGGTACATATTCATGGATAAACTGGCCAGTGGCCAATGCTAAGAAAATTTGTCTTAGCAACATGGGAATGTATGTCATTGACAAAATTTGGCATTTCTCAATATATGTGATATTAAGGGACTGGTCAATCTTTCTCATTTAGCTTGAACTGTATAAACTGTACTGCATAGGTGGCTGGATAACTGTATCGATCTCAATGTAAGTTAGTTTTATCTTCTTAAACTTTATTTTGGGTACCAAGTCTAGATGGAGGGGATGATTTTTGGTGTCACTGGTGTATCTGTAATATTTGGTACTTTCTTTCTTTTAAGTATGTAGTAAGGTATCCTTGGTGCACTTGTAATAACTTGGCACTTAGTTGAACTCTAGTATGAGTTGTTGAGAATGTATATGTAACTTTCTTTCTTTTGTCCAAGGCGCATAGTTATTGCTTGAAAGGTACTTTTTGAGTTTTGATGCTGCTGAGAATGGACAATTTCTACCCTTTTTCAGGTTGACATAAAGCTTCAAGATTCACATCCAATGACCACAAAAAATGACAAGCAGATGAGCAAAATCTCAAGCGCATTATAGAGTAACACATGAAATCTAGAAAATCAGGAACACTAGAATACAAACTAAAAACAAAATCTTTCCTACGTTTCACAGTATACTATGTAACGGTGTAACCCATGGAGAACTACATCAACTGAAGCCTCCTTTTGCTTAAAAAAAAAAAAAGATGACACAGAGGAGATCAATCCTGCTTGTTGCGAGCGACCCTAGCTCGATTTCTGAGTTCAGCTCTTTTCCATCTTATAATTAATTGGCACAGGGTGAACAGGGTGTTTATCTGCAAAAAGAAGTGAGAAGCCTTCAAATGATAGGAGAAGATGGCATGCAAAGAATTACAAAATAGTTTAAGAAGATGAAGATTCTGCATGACCAGGATGAAGATTAGATCAACAAAAGGGGCCCGGACCATAGTACTGAAAGAAAAATGCCATGAGGATCGAAATAATTCTGCCCAGCAAAGCTTTTCCAATTGACACCAAGTATTCATCCTTTCAGCAAGATATATACTTTGCATGCCATTGTAAAGAAGGTAACCGAGTGAGAATAACTACACATCGACAGCGGTAAATTCAACAAGAACATAACCACTCTTAAAAGTTTCTAGGCTAGTGACTCATGGAAAGGCTAATAATACACATAAAAAAGAGGATGGACCAGAATTTGTACAAACATATCACGCATATAATTTACACCAGCAAATAGCCATAAATAACCTAACACATTCAACATTGGCCTTGTGTCATGTATCTTCTCATGAACGTTTTTAGAGCCAAGCCCTTGAACTCCTTGAAGCGGCCACACTTCACATCCACATAGGTAGTCTCCATTCTAGTACCTCTGCAATTTAAGCACCTTTAGAAGATTTTTAAGAGATCATCTCAACCTCCTCTCTTTGCATGCAGGTACCAATCACTAACAACCATGGGATGGTTATTAAAATTTAGTGATCGCAATCACACTTATAATGAATTTTGATTACATTGAACTCAAGACCTAACGTAATGTTAAGCGTTGAGTTGAGTTTCCACTATAGGTGACTATAATTCATGGGCTTGAGATCCATCCCCCTTTATATTTTATTCACCAAGTCTCTTGACAATTCTTTAGTAAGTGGGTCTGTCAAGTTTTGACTAGTTTTCACATAGTCAATTGCGATAACTCCATTTGTTATCAATTCTCTGGCACAACTGTCTCAATCCAATATGTCTGGATTTACCATTGTACAGTTGGCTATACGCCCTTGCCAATGTGGCCTGATTATCACAATGGATAGAAATTGGAGGTTTAGGCTACAATAGTATATCTCGTGTAATAATTCACGTAGCCATTCACCTTCTTTTGAAGTGGAGGCCAACGCTATAAACTCTGATTCCATGATGGAACCAACTATTAAAGTTTGCTCCTTTGAAGCCCAGAGATTGCACATCCAACAAGTGTGAAAATTCACCCACTTTTAGAAGCATGATTTTGATCTTTCTCAATCCAACTTGTACATGAAAATCTTTCTAAGACCGAAGGATATCTACTATAATATAAACCATAGCTAATTGTTTTCTTCAGATATTTTAAAACTCTTCGAATTGCAAACCAATGCAACTCGCTTGGATTAATTGTGAATCTACTCAACTTGCCTCTGCCAAGGCAATATTTAGCCTACTGCATGTCATTGCATACATTAAGCATCCAATTAATCTAGAACACTCCAGTTGTGAAACTGGATTTCCTGTATTTTTCACTATGTTCAATACTTGAATCTAGCTGGGTAGAAACAGGGGCACAATTCAGATGATTGAATCTATTGAGAACCTTCTCAATATAATGAGATTGAGTTATAGTAATACTCCCCTCATCTCTTACAATCTGAATCTCAAGAATGACATCAGCTTGCCCCATATCTTTCATTTCAAATTTACTTAAAAGAAAGTTATTAGTCAACTGAACTTGTTCCAAGTCAGTTCCAAAAATTAGCATGTCATCTACGTAAAGACAGATAATGACACAATTTCTTTTCCATCAAACTTGCTATATACACATTTATCAGATTCATTTATTTTGAATCCATTAGCAAGTATAACTTGGTCAAATTTTTGGTGCCACTGTTTTGGTACTTGCTTTAAACCATATAAAGATTTTCGCAATCTACACACTTTATTTTCATGACCAAGCATTATGAACCCTTCAGGTTGGTCCATATATATTTTCTCATCCAATTCTCCATGTATGAACCCATTTTTCACGTCCATTTGGTGGATGACCAGCTTGTTAATAGCTGCAATTGCAATAAGCAATCTGATTGTAGCAATTCTAGCTATTGGTGAATAGGTATCGAAATAGTCTATTCCATGCTTTTGGGTAAACCCCTTAGGAACTAGTCTTACTTTATGTTTTTCAATGGATCCATCCACTTTTCTTTTTCTTTTGAAGAGAAATTTACATTTAATGGGTTTATACTTGGGAGGTAGATCAACTAGCTCCCAAGTGTTATTTCTCATTATTGAATCCATTTCATCATTCAATGCCTCTTTCTAGAAAACTGCATCTCTTTCTTTCATCGCCTCCTCTAATGTTTGAGGATCAACTTCCATATTAAAACAATACGGAATTTGTCTAGTTACTATTTCTCTACTTCTTTCAACTAGGAATGTATAGAAATAAGAACCAAATGACTTAATTTTTGAACTTGTTTACTCCTTCGAAGTTCTGGAACTTCTACTACTTTTTTGTCATTTTCAATTTCTATGACTTCCTTCCCTTTTTGGTTTTCTTCAGGAATACTTTTGGGAACATATTTAAATCTTGTCTCATCAAAGATTGCATCCCTTGATTCAATTACAGTGTTCGCTGAAATCAAATTATTAGGCTCAATTACTATGAACCTATACACTTTACTGTGTTGTACATATCTAATGAATATGCACTCCATTCCCCTTTCTCCCAACTTTCTCTTTTTGGGTTCAGGTACTTTGACTACTAACTCATATGGGGTGACTTTATTCCTCAAACTCTTAAATAATTAAGATTTGGTTTACGCTTATTCCAAAGCTCATATGGGGAGACTTTATTCCTCTTTTGTGGATGTTCTGAATATGGCATGCAATCAACAATGCCTCTCTCTAAAATCCACTACTCAAACCAGAGTTTGATAGCATAGCATTAACCATTTCGGTTAAAATACGATTTTTATGCTCAGACACACCATTTTGTTGTGGTGTATATGGGGCAATAGTCTCATAGACTATGCCAGTGGATTCAAAGTACTTTGGATCATAGTACTCTTCTCTATCAGACCTTAAACATTTTATAAAGGTCTTACATTGCAACTCAGTTTCTGCCTTATAGGTCCGAAACTTAACCATAGCTTCATATGTGGAATGGAACAAATAAACATAACAAAACTTGTTGTAATCATCAATAAATGTTATAAAATATTTATTGCCTACTATTGATGGTGTACTATGCATGTCACATACATCATAATGTATTAAATCAAGCAATTTAGAATTTCTTACAACAACAGGAAATGGATTTCTGGTTATTTTTGTTTTCATGCATGTATTGCAATTTCCTTCATACTTATCAAAATAAGGCAATAATTCAAGATTTATTGTATCATATAATTTTTTGAAATTAACATGTCATAATCTATGATGACATAAATATGAAGGAGACTCAACAAGATACGTAGAAATAATATTCTTAAGCTTAAACATGGTCTCATAAGCATAGCCCCTCCCCCACAAATTTACCATTCTTGGACAATATAAACTTCTCAACCTCAAATACAAGCCTGAAACCAAACTTATTCAAAAGACTACCCGACACCATATTCTTCCTCACTTCTGGTGCATAATACACATTAGTGAGTGTTACAATTTTGCCAGAAGTAAACTTCAGATCAACACTACCTACGCCTTTGACAGGGACAGTAGCATCATTACCCATGTACAAGACAATATTTTTATCTACTGCCTCCATGGTCTTGAAGAACCTTGTTTTAGCAGTGTTCTTGCAGACGTGTCGAGTAGCACTAGAATCAACCCACCAAGCCATGTCATTTTCAACGACATTAATTTCAGAAATCATAGCAATGAGATCATCATTGTCGTTTCCTGCACTTTTTGCAGCACTTAAGGAAGCATGCTATTTTCCTTGCTTCCTTTCTAATGATGACATTCAGATTTGAAGTAGCCATCTCTTCCACAGAACCAGCAGGTGATTTTTTGTTTCCTTTGATTCTGGTTTTGGTTGTTTAATTTTCTCAAACCAGTAGGCTTTTTGAAACTAACAGGCTTGTTAGGCCTGTTCAGCAAAGGCTTTTTGGGAACTTTGTTGCTTCCATCACATGCACCTTTGAAATCTTCTGAGCATTCTACTCTTTTTCATTTTCCTGCATGCGTCAATCCTCTTCTATACGAAGATGGTTAGCAAGTTCATCAAGAATTGTCCTCTTTATTATGCTTCAGAGTTCATTTGAACTCCTTCCAGGATGGGGGCAGTTTATTAATAATTGAAGACACAACAATGGTTTCATCCATAACAAGATTGTGTTGAGAGAAATTATTTCTAATTCTCTCAACTTCATGAAATTGTTCCATAATAGACCTTTCATAAACCATTTTACAATTAATAAACTTTAATATGAGGAATTTCTTTCTTGTCGCATCCTCCTTATGGTACCTCGTCTCCAGTTTCTTCCACAATTCCTTGGCAGAGGGGACGTCATAGTAGAGGTCAAACAGTGAGTCCTTCATGGCGATCAGAATGTGACCTCTGCAAGTGTGGTCATCCATCTCCCATTTCTGCCTTTTTCTGGATTCGCTTCGACAAATTCATCGTCAAATTCTATGAGCTTGGATGTATCCAGAACATACACTAGATGAAGTGCCACTAGCAGGAAATGCACTTGTTTATGCCACTTGAGGAAATCTTCTCCATCAAAATGATCCAGCTTCTCGATGTTCACTAACAATTCCTTGATTGAAGCCATTGCAATAACAGCAAGAAAAACTCCTTTAGATAGTTAGACTAGAGAAATTTGCAACGGCGTCAAAGCGTGTAATGCTGCACTTTTCCTAAAGGAATTTTTGCTTTCTATACTGCAAAAGTCGACAAAAATCCTATAGGATACGATGAAGTAAACTTAGCTTTCACTTTGCAGTAGTGAAAGATGAAACATGAGCAAATGCTAGTTTAATTTCGAGATAATCTTCTTCCTCCTCAAACCATTCTCTTATATAAATCTGGTCAAAACCAGTTAGAGAAGAAAGGGGGTAGTGGAGCAGTTTTAATTGTATCCACTCAGTCAACATTGAATGAGTTTAATGACTGCCCATTCAATGTTGAGTGGGTCAAGAAATTAACTGCCCACTTAGTAATTCGAAAATGGTAAAAAGTTTTACCCATGGTTAGTCCAACTTGTACACACGCGCACGTGCCTCGTGCAAAGTGCTAAGTGCGCCTAAAATGCGCCATATGCGCCGCGCCGCGCTGCATCGCACGCTTGTGCATGTGTGTTTACTTTGTATAGCTCTTGTGGTTTTTCTTTTACACACAATGTAGTCCAAGAGTATGTATACTCTTAAACTTGAAGTTTCTGACCAATATGAGACTAAACTCTTCTTTTGAAAATGTCCAATATGTGTGTTACAACAGAAACGTAGTATATTGTAACAAGGAATTAAACAATATTGAAATGTAAATGAAAGTAGTAAAGCAAATTAAACCAGAACACCAAAAGATTGTTTACGCAGTTCGGTCCACAACCTACATCTGCGGGGCGACACACAGATGTAAAATCCACTAAGATAAAAAAAGTTACAAATTTACACAACACCTGAACCAGTGATCCCTTACTAGGCTTGCAATACTACTTTTCACCTTCATAATAGACTTTACTCAAGCCTCCCGATACTTGCACGATGAGGCTCCCCCTCACTGGAACACCCAAGTCCCCTTAAAACGTTCACAATACAAAGTAAATGAACTGAGGTACAGACTCTATTACTTTGACACAATATATGAACAATGAAGTACACAAAACCCTAACTACATATCTTAACAACATGCTTAGGCTTCACTCAATCTTCATCTTCAAACAACCATGCCTCACATATTGATCACGTGGTGATAAGTCTCTGAACCGCAATATTAACTTCTATGTATATCTTTAGCTGCTTCTTAGAGGTTGTAGATAAGATCAAATCTATAACAAACTGATCCAGAGATTCTGTTGCAACAACCTTCCGCGTTCTGTTGTAACAACGTATCTTATTCAAATCACCCAAAGTTTATCTACTGATTTAAGCACATGAAACATGATTTGGATGAGTCATTTACTAAACTAACAACATGATCAACATGATGACAATCTAACTGGTCGATCACAATCTTAAGTAATGATCACAATCTTAACTAATGATCACGACACTAACAATCTCCCTTTTGTCATTATGTTAATTACAAGGTAAATGTGATAAGGGGGCATATATTATATCAATCAAATGAAGGACTTAGTTAGAAACTGAACCAACTAGCTTCTTGCTCCGTCATAAAGAGTCACATAAGATTATCTTTAATATGTTCAGTGCTCTATCAGTAATAATAAAATTATGAAAGTAAAAATATACTTGATGATGAACTTCCATGTTGATGAACTTCTACATATCAGTAGCTTCAACTTCGATTGCAACAACTTCAATCATCTTGTTGCAACGACTTCAACATCTTCATCATAATGTCTTCAAGAATACCTAAGAACACTCGCAAACTTTTCATAGAAGTAGTTTCATATCAACATATTAAAGAAAGTAAAAAGAAACACCTCCACGGTATCTTCAAAACATAACCACCACCAAAATTAATCGTCTTCAAAAAGAATAACTCCCCCTTAATTACATACTCTCCCCCTTTGTGATAGCATAATGAAAACATCAGGGAAAAGACATACCAACCCCTCACAGAGAAGGAGGGCATAGAGCTTGAACAAATGTAAGCAAAGACTTGAAAAAACTGCATCATCCTCATACTCCAAATCAATAGAGTAAGAATTAGTTGCAACAAGAATCGAGGTTTCCTCTGTTGCAACAAGACAATGGGATACATCATCATCCCTCATCTTTGGCTTCTTCGAGGGTTTTTCAATCAGAAGATTATTTCCCTTCAATCTCCTTTATATATCAACAAGAGGGACAATGGTTTTTAAAATCTTCAGAAGCATGAAGATCATCATGAAGCATATCAATATGATGCTCAACAACTTCATGAAGCATATCAGTATGATGCTCAATAACTTCATGAAGCATATCAATATGATACTCAACAACATCATTGCAAGTCCCTTCAACAACTGACTCGTTAGATTCCTGATTCAGTTCAACTTAAGAAGTAGATTCTTCAAGTGGATGACCTTTGGATTGTGCTCGAGAAGAACTTAATCACTACCACCATCATGAATAGACTAAGATGGTTCAATAAAAGGTTAAGGAGGTTCATTAGCAATAGTAGGATCATGAAGAACCTTTGTAGCAGGGGAAACAATAACATTAGTATCAAAAACCCTTTTCTTCTTAGTTAAGGTTTTCTATTACAACAAGCTTGGTCGTTTGTTATAACTCAGCAGTCCTCTCCTCTTTGTCACACATATGGCTTCTCAACATTCATCTGATCAGGTTCAGATGGAGTAAACACTCGTTCAGCAGGAACAAATGATCGAACTTCATAGTTCTGAATATCATCTGGTTTTGAAGATAAAGTTGAGACCGAATCTCCCCTTATAAGTGCGTTTTGTGGTCGATCCGCAATGATTGGTGTGAATCCCTTTAAGGAACTAAAAATCTTAGAAGAAACATAGTCCAAAAAAAACAACAAGAACTTCAATGCAAGAGTGATGATGAGAAGGATTCCCAAATCAAAGAGATAAAGAATAGCCCAAATCGAAGAGATAGAGAGTAATTAGCCTTAGATATACACTAAGTCACTAAGATGCTAACTGCCCCCTTTAATCTCTCACCAACTCACAATTAAGATAAACACAACTAAAAAAATTGAACAACTTGATCAAAACATGCATATTCATAAAATATATTAAGCATAATAACGTCGATAAGATAATAAATAAAGCAATGGTACTTTCTCTCCCTTTTTTTGATATTTTTATATAAAATTACAAAAAATATTCAAAATAAATTGTAGTTTGTACTATTTTTCATTACATAGGACAAAAACAAAGTCCTATCTCCCCCCTTAGTTTTGTATGCCCCAACTTGACTTTGCATTCATGAAGCTCTTTTTCGGCTTTTGTCCATTCAAGTTGTGGTGTATACCCATTATGAATTATTCGTCGATACTTAACATCAATTTGGAGAACACATCCCTCCAAGCGAGCCTTCCAATAAGTGTGATTGACAGATAAGCAATGGTGGTCTCATGTTTGACACACCTTTTGGTTAGTCTAACTGATTTCCCTTATATATATGGTTAGTATTTGGACCTCACTATAGTCTGTAAAGAAACAGAGTTTAAGCAATAGCCACTCTAATACCAATTGAAATTACTGAACCAATATGTGTTACAACAGGAAACGTAGCATGTTGTAACAGGGAATTAAATAGTACTAGAATGTAAATGAAAGCAGTAAAGCAAATCAAACCAGAACACCAAAAGACTGTTCACGCACTTCGGTCCGCGACCTACATCTGCGGGGCTACGCTCATATGTAAAATCCACTAAGATAAAAGAGTTATAGATTTACGTAACACCTGAACTAGTGGTCCCTCACTAGGCTTGCAACACTACTCTTTAACTTCACAATGGACTTTACGTAAGTCTCTCGATACTTGCATGATGAGGCTCCCCCTCACTGGGATACCTAAGCTTGCACTCAGTGTGTTGAGCTCCCTTCGATGGAATACGATTCTCCCTCTTGCACTGTGAGGCTCCCCCTCACTAGAACACCTAAGTCCCCTTAATGTTTACATATTGACAAAGAAGTGGATAACACGTTTACAATATAAAGTAAATGAACTGAGGTACATACTCTATTACTTTGACACAATATATACAGACAATGAAGTACACAAATCATAACTACATATCTTAACAACATGATTAGGATTCACCTAATCTTCATCTTCAAACAACCATGTCTCTCATATTGATCACGTGGTGATAAGCCTCTGAACTGCAATACCAACTTCCATGTATATCTTTAGTTGCTCCTCAGTGATCGTAGATTTGATCAAATTTGTAACAAATTGATCCAGAGATTCTGTTGAAACAACCTTCTGCGTTTTGTTGCAACAACGTGTCTTATCCAAATCACCCAAAGTTTATCTTCTGATTTGAACACGTGAAACATGTTTTGGATGAGTCATTTACTAAACTAACAACTTGATCAACATGATGACTATCCAACTGGTCGATCACAATCTTAACTAATGATCACGACACTAACATCAATAATAAATGTACAAGGAGGGAACAACAATCGTAGCAAAGTAAAAAAGAACTCTTTTAGTTGGTTGAATAAGAAAAACACATCAACAAAATGCTCATGGATTCCCCAAGGCATAACTCGTTCACTTAAAGGACAAGTTATGTACATAATGATTCACAAGTACAATGACACGCAAAAATACAGGATATTAATGGAAAGGAAAAACCGATCTTATAAAACAACTGTCTTCCATTTCATTAGACCATAGCTCAGTAACTTCAGTGTATATTAATGGCATGTTTGAAACCTATGCCTTTCACAAGGGAAGATTTTGTTAGTTTAACTTTTTTGCTAGTACCCACCAGATGATACATGTCACAAGGGACTAAGAAGTTGTCCATTTCTCTTCGGATTGGACATTTACCAATGCAAATGTGCTAAAAATTTCAAGCATACGAGTTTTGCAAACTTAACTTCGATCTGCCAAGAATTTACTTTCCTAGTCATTAATAAACAACAGCAACAACAACAACAAGGCCTCGATTCCAGATTTCCAAATTAGTTTAAGCTTCGGTACATAGATCGAACTCTTCCACTCCAATCAATTTAATGCCATTGATGACATGCTTTGCATCTCAAGTTATCAAAAACTAGATCATACTAATTGATTCCTCTTAAAAACTACAACTAGACTCTAGCCATTTTCAAGAGCAAATCAGTACATTAAAAAACATTAGTAAATATAGCTAAGTAACCTTCAACGTCTTCAAATCACACCACTATCATTAAATTTCTCTTTGAACTAACAAACCCATGAGTTCCTCAAATCTCAGATTCTTGAGACCTCAGTTGTCTTGTATGGAGGCAACTTTCAAATTCAACTTCTCAGGTAGTATGTTGACAACCTTCTGCACCATCTTTTTGTTGGAGTATCTTTTACCCTACTGATATGCTTGATTAGCAAGATCCTTCAACTTGACAATGTAGTCTAACAGGGTCTTGTCCTCTCCCATTCTCATTAGCTCAAACTGTGATTTGAGCATGAGAAGCTTGGACTTTCTCACTTGCTCATTCCCTTCAAAAAAGTATTCCAAAATCTGTCATGCTTTTTTTGCTACTTTGCACGAAGAAATCAACTTGAGATGCTCGTGTTACTGCACCAAAGATGGCATTGAGAGCTTTATCATTTGCTGACAATAACTTCTCTTCAAATTTTGTCTAGTTGTCAGGGTTCTTTGATATCCCATCTATAATAGGTGGGGCAGATAGATCTCTAAGCCTTGACATCCACAGACAGAATATAACCTTCTATTCTTGCCTTTCAGTACGCGTAGTTTGTATTGGTCAGCATAGGAGGTTTGGTGTTGGACACCCCTTCTGGCTGATCTGACTGATTTTCTTGATACATATGGTTAGTATTCAGACCTCACTACAATTTGTAAAAATAGAGTTTAAGTAGTACCCGCTCTGATACCAATTGAAATTACTAAATCAATGCGTGTTACAACAAGAAAAGTAGTAAGGATTAATAGGGAATTAAACTGTACTGAAATATAAATAAAAGCAATAAAGCAAACCATAACACCAAGGGACTGTTCACACAGTTCGGTCCACGGCCTACATCTGCGGAGTCACGCCCAGATGCAAAATCCACTAAGAACATGTATGATATGCAGGACTCCTTTAGTGACTACCTCACTAAGCTCTTACTAGCATCTCCATACGCTCTTCTAGATTCTACACACGTCTCCCACTTGCAGGATTGAGGCTCCTCCTCACATTAGCACCCAAGTCCCTTGGGGCTTTACAACTCGATAAGCAAATAAGTGAACACACATGTTCACTGTACAAAACAAAATTAGAAGAGATTAATATGTACTATCTACTTTGACATATATAGGTGATTTACAAGACTCCCAAATCCTAACAATCACTAGAATTCGATTGTCTTGATCCTCAGCAACTTCCACATTCTTCTCATGAATCACGTGGGCAAGTATCACTCTCAGTTGTTGCACCGAACTCCAACAGCTTCTCGCTAGGTTTTGGATAAGAATAGATCATAACAAACCACAACTACCATATTTTGGGCTCTATTATAACCTATTGTGGTTCTCCAAATCAGCAGTGAACCACATTGAGTCATTAACTCATTTTAAGACAACCGATGACACTACAAGAATCAGCCCAGATAGGGACAGAAAATTCCGTTCCTAATAGCTTGATATTCGGTTGCTAAATGGTCAGAAACCGAATTAGGAATGGAATAAATCGGTTGCCAAAATCGTGGTCGCTAACTGATTAGGGACGGAATTTGAAATCCGTTGTTAATTAGAAATCAAAAATTTCGTTGTTAATTAGAAACTGAAAATTTCGTTCTTAAAACGGTCTCTAATTAACAACGGATTAGAGACCGAATTTATAAATTCCATTCCTAAATCCGTCTCTAAACTGGGACGGTTTAGAAATCGAACTCATAGTTTTAACTAGCGCTTATTATGCATTCCGTCCCGATTAGAAAGCGAGAAATCGAATCGGGAAAAATTCATCATTCCAACAAACAAAAACATTTTTACATTTCAGCACACATCCCGCACACATTTCACATCCCGCACACATTTGCAATACATTTCAGCACACATCAACACATTTCACATTTCAGCACACATCCCGCAATCCCGCAATACATTTCAGCACACATCCTGCAACACATTTCACATTTCAGCACACATCCCGCAACTGCAACACATTTCAGCACACATCCCGCAACAAATAACCTGCAACAACTGTGGAAACAAATAACCCGCAATAAATAACCTATAATAACCTGCTGAAAACAAATAACCTCGCAACAACCTGCTGAAAACACAAATAACCTGCAACAATTTTGTTTATACATTTAAAGTTGTGGAAAACATATCATACAATATAAATAACCTGCTGGGAACTCATTGTACAATAGAAGTTTCACATATAACATGCTAATGAAACCAAAACAGTTCTAAAAAATATCAAAATAGACATCATATATACATGTGTGTAAAAGTTTCCACCAAAATATCAAAATATATCAAAATATCAAAAAATACCAAAAGATCAAAATATATCAAAATATCAAGTGTATCATATCAAATGTGTATCAAGTGTATCATATCAATTGTCTCTGTCAGGTCGTGGTAGGGGATGTGTGTCGGACAATGCATCGATCCACTCCTGCTGCGATGGCAAGTTCGTTTCCTCTTCATCTTCAGGCTCGTACATTCTTGGGCGATAAATATCGTTAGCATCCAAAGCTGGAGTAGGCACCGTCGTAGGTGGAGTAAGAGTCTCCTGGTGAGATGGGCGTGGAGGTGGAGGTGGACGTAGACGTGGACGTGGACGTGGACGTGGACGTGGACGTGGACGTGGAGGTGGAGGTGGAGGTGGAGGTGGAGGATGAGATGAGCTCGCTCCAGGATGTCCACCTCTCATACTCTGCATCAACATGGACTGCAGTAAAGCTATTTGTTCATGCTACGTCTGTATTTGATTTTGTTGATCTTCAACGATAGAAGTGAGACGTGAGACATTAGATTGAAGAGTCGCAAAGTCCTAGCTCGACGGGCCCAGAGATGAGCTGGCTCTTGGATCATTGTACCTCCTTCCCGTAGATCCTAACCCGTACACTCATCCCTTGTGATCAACACTGACGACTTTGTAATATAAATCTGTCTCGTCCACATGTGGATCATCTCCTGCCTCTTCTGCTAACTCTGACATCTCCTCGCGCATCCTCTGAATCTCAGCTTATAATTGTAATTCAAACATATACAAGTAAAAAACAAAATAGACCTACAAATTTCACAAGTGGTCTTTGACATGATCATATAAAAGTTCAACGAGAAGATAAAGAAAATGAACTTAACTTGAGAAGCTAAAAAAAATGAACTTACATTGTCCAACCACTGGTAGTAGTATAATATTAATAGATAACAATAGCAAATACAGAGGCATTAATTAGCTAACTAACTCTTAGATTGATTTCAACAGATAACAGTACCAAGCACATAGTGAAATTCAAAAGCACCATGCATGTAAGTTTCTACATTAACAGAACATTACTTTCAACCAAAGGAGAGAGTGCCATGGAATTGATCTATGAAAAGCATTAAAACAATAAAGTTTAGCACGTAGAGTGCAAAGCATTTGAGAAAGTAATAACTTTTAATGTTCTACTTGATTAATTGTTAATATATTAATGTTAGGTACTGCTTGAAAGATGCGTTAATTGAAGGCGGAACCCCATTTGAGAAGAAACATGGAATGACAATATTTGAGTACTTGGGCACTAATGAGAAGTACATCCAACTTTTCCTTGACATAACTTTCAGTCACACAACAATCCTGATGAGGAACATCCTCGACAAGTACAAAGGATTTGATGATGAGAAACTTAAAGTGGTGGTTGATCTTGGTGGAGGTTCTGGCATTACCATCAAAAGCATCCTTGCTAGATATCCTACAATTAAGGGGGTCAATTTTGACTTGCCTTATGTCATAAATCATGCACCTACTATTCCAGGTACTTATAATATAGTTATAATATCAAATGCTATTAATCAATCTCTTGCTTCCAACTAAGCCATAGCTTAATTAATATCAAAGGTCTCGGTTTCGATCGATTCTTGGGATATTTGGGTCAGGTAAATCATTCTTTGAGAAAGTAATTGCCAATGCAGCCGTTTTTCTTTTTCCAAAATCAGACATCATTTGAAAAGCATGTATTTATTCAATATTGAAGTATATGCAAGTTTATGGCTCTCAAAAAAACTGAGATAAATCCAAAAATTATTGCCTCACATGATGTTCTCTCCTCAATTTTGAAGTTGGTGTTTTAAGGAGGGGGAGTCAACAGATCAACTATTTTCTAATGTTTGTTTCGATCTAAAAATTGGGAATACGGAGCAGGATCTACCCAATTAAAATAAATGATATTTATGGCTTCATTACCAAACTATAATGCTAGGGAATCCTCCCCGAGAAGGAATAAAGAAATGTGGATTGCTGATAAATAAGACAACATGTAATCAATCTGAAAGGAGAGAAGCGGCAGAATTTTGACATCAAGCCTTGTAATAAACCAACAACTAATAGCAACTTTAGGATGCTCTAGTGGTTAGATTGCCAAAGCATATATATTAACAGAGATAAGTAGCTATGCAAAGGTTATGACCTTGTGTATGAAAGTTCATTTTGAAAGTTGGTCAGCTTTATGGTTGTAGGGCTAGAGTTGACTTTTTGCTAAAACTGTTGTAAGGTTTGTTTGTTCTTCGTTGGTTGAAATTGCTGAAAAAGTTTGTTTTTTTATTCTAAGAAATACATGAGAGAAGTTCTTTTGATTCCTTGAAGTCATTGACGAATCCTTTTCTCGCACGGACATTTTTTATGGTCGCACGAACACCAAATCCTTTTCTCGCTTTGAAATGTGGGACAATTATTTTTGGTAAACTCTAAGAACTCTTTTAGTCGTTCAGCAAACTCCCATCTCACTAGACCGTCTTCGAGACGGTTATACATCCAATCTCGATTTGTGGCCATGATCTAGGGACTTGAAAGAAATTGAAACGTGAAACATTATTCTATAATTTGTTAAGAACACATAAAATATCATTAAAGTTATAAAATAAGTAAATTAATATTTCATATAATTGTTAATTAATTAATAAGAATGGGTAAATCAAAGACAAGAAAGTTTGTCCCAATAATTATTTTTAGTTCTCATGGTAGTAGTACCCATATAAACACACCTACAAACACGTGCCCACATATACCGATTAGATGCCAAAAGTCTGATATTGAGTTCAATTCATTTTCTTTCTAAATTGTAAGAAATATTCTTGCCATTTGTCATTTGTCATTTGTCATTTGTCATTTGTCTTCTCCTAGGTTCCTACTTTCTTGTTTATGAATTTTGATCTTCATTACCTTGCTGCAGCAGGGCATTAGTCAATAAACTTTTGATATGTTTTTTTTGGATTTCAGTTCCAGTTCCAATACATTTTGACACCGTTTACTCTAGTGGGGAGGGAACCCTAGACAGGTTGTACTTTTGTCATCCTTTGATTCTCTTTTGCTAGTATTTTTTGCTCATTATTTGGTGTAATATATTAATTTGTGAAAGGAACAGAACATTTGTCTCTATTTTGTTAAAGAAAAAAGCATTAATTGGTTGATGGAAATCAAAACCTATATAACATTGTATTATTAACAAGTCCATCTTCTCAGACTCTCTAAATGCCATTGCTCTTATTGTAGAGGATTATACTATAAGTGATCACGAGCTCTTGGCAAAGGATATTAGAAAGCAGACAAGACTCATTCGACACCCAAGTTTCAATCAAGTAAGTAACAAAATAATCCACCACAATTGAAGGGATGTGAAGCTGAAGAAATCAAAGAGTTAAAATCGAGATAGTTGCAAGTTGCAACAATGAAAGGATGTTGCAACTGACATCAAAATAGAAGGTTTCTACATTCAACGAGCTTTCTATTTCAAGTTCAGATCTAATTGTGTAGTAGTTACAATTGGGATAGCTACAATAATGAAGAAAGTTTCAACGAACATCAAAATAAAAGTTTCTACATTCAAAGATAAATTTATATGCTAATTGACAAAAGAAAACACACTCACATTGCTTTACACAAATAATCCAATAGAAAAAAAGAAGAATATAAAGGCATAGTTTTACAAAAATCTTAAGATTAAAATAAATTAAAGTACTTCTATCATGCATAAAAGCAAAACAAAAAATACCTTTGCGTCTCCAAAATCGCATGGTGTAGGGCTCCAATCCAATTATGCAATCTCCAGCTTCAAATCTAGGTGGAAAGATTTGTGAAAATTAACCAATCAAGCATAATAGTTGAACTTACTTATTTGCATTGTATCTATCAAAACATCTATAGCTTTAGCTTTAATAGGAAGCCATTGTCGGAGGAATAGTACAAGGAAAGGAATAGTACAAGGAAAGCAAAGCTAAAACAACATGTCACTAATTTAATAAATAAAGAAAATAATAGCAATGGCGCAATGCTCAGTTATGATAACCAAATTGGTCCCTGCTGTAGAAAATCACCACATGCTCAAACAAAGAAAAATAAGTGTATGGTCCAAAAGATAAAATTGTCGTAAAGACACTATTAAGTTAGACAAATTTTTTTGGGCATATTAAGTAATAGAATTTTAAATGTTAAGATGGCAGACAACTTTTCCTTAACCTTTATCAACTCATAGAAGCTTCATCCAAAAGAAGGCAAGTGATAAAGGTTGATACAATACTGCAGCAACAAAGCCTCAATCTCAAATTAGTTGGGATCAGCTATATGGATCAAACTTTTCCATGCAGTCCAATTTAATGCACTTAATAGCATGCATTCATAATCCTTTCCTTCTAAATCTGCATCCCAAGTTATTTGAGTCTATCCCTATATCGTCAAACTTCTTCAATTTTTTCTATAAAAAAATAAAAAATAAAAAAAACCTTCTTCAATTTTATTGTGTTTAGTTTTCTAATTAGGCATTTTCAATCCTTTGGATGTGTTCAAACCACCGCAACTTTCGTTCTCTAATTTCTTGCAACCGGTGTTGCTACAACTTTTTTTTTAATCTTTATATTTCTTATTCGATATCTTTACAAGTTTTAATTACAACACAACCACCTAAGCATCCTCAGTTCTACTACACTCATTTTATGTATGTGTTGTTTCTTTACCGCCTAATATTCACTCCAATGCAAAATATACACAAACATCTATAGCTTTAGCTTTAATAGAAAGACACACAATGCAAAATATACACAAACAGAAAAATCAAATTCTCAATGAATTGACAGAGCAAATTTTGATAGACTTACAAGGCAAGTCCCAAGGCTCACACTTGTTCAAATTCACCTCACCAATTGCCCTGGCATTGAAGTTGCCATCTGAGACCTTTTTTGAAAAGTAGTGAGTTATGAGCTCTTCGTCTGTTGGATGGAACCTGAAACCAAACCCAGGTATGTTTTCCATCTTATAATTTTCCTCCAAAACCCAAATCAAAACACTCAAAAAATTTCTCTCTAAAAACCTCAAATTCACTACTATTTCAAGAAAAAAAAAATTAAAAGCACTGGAACTCATCAATTATGTCAAAGATTGGGTGATATAAGGGAATCAGAGGTGAGTTTGAAAACTTAGCATTGAAGGATGAAGAATTTAAGAGACCTCACATTAGGCATAATATATAGTGAAATAGCAAAACGTGCAAGGCAGCTGATGACTCCACTGATAAACTACATGTAATAAACTGGTAAATGTGAAACAATGAGAGGCGGAATATGATATATTGCATCAAGGTTGAAAGCAATACAGCTGCAACACTGAAGATTCTACAATTAGAAAGGAATCATGAAAAAAAGTAGATCCGAACAAACCAAGTAGATGAAGACGAAGAAGAAGAAGAAGAAGGCTTTAGCTGACACATTAATTAGAAATGATTTAGGAGAATTAGAAAGCAAACAATCCATTGCTCTAAATCAAGCACAATGAAAGAATTCGATCCATATAGTGGCCTCAACTAATCAACTAATTTGGTATTGAGGCTCCGGTGTTAAGGTTTGTCACATTAATTAGCTTAACCAACTAAGCTATACTTCCCTTCAATGGCTGAAAGCACATAACCAAAGTTAAAATACTTCAATCGGTTTTACAGTACTGCTTTACAGAAACTTCTTTCTTCATTCACTTCTACAAGTCACCATTAGGAAGTGCAGCCCAGGAAAAGTCCCTATCAGTCAATCTAAAAGTGTATTCATAGAAAGAAAAAAAAAAGATATACCAGTAAATCTTTATACATTTTGCTGTATGACAGTTTTGTTTGTGTTCTGTTCAAAACCACTTGCCGATTTCAGATTGTACAATATACAAAGAACATTTTAAGTCTTTACCAGAAAGCTGAGGAAACCCCTTCAAATCAAAATCATCAAATTCAAAAGATAACTCAACACCATAATTTTTCTGCTTCTATAATGCCTTCTTTAACATTGTGTCAGCCAATTACTCAAATCTAAAATTCCGAGAGCAACAACTATACATACTAAATGCTGAAGTTGCAACAAATATAAATACTAAATGCTGAAGCTGCAACAACTATACATTTCTGAAAGATTGATAAAGATTGGTAAGATGAGTTCTCAGTACAATTTCAGTTATTGGTTTGAAATAAATGGAAAACAATCCTAAATATTCAGTGCAAAAAAACTTCCGAGTATTGGTTGAACCTCCAACCAGAAAATTCAATACATAGTGAATGATGCTTCCCTATAAAAAATGAATAATATGGTGTCACGAGGCATGGCAAGGCTATGAGGTGCTGGCTAGAGTTGTAGACACAAACTAGTAAAAAAGCTGTTGATCTCTCCAATTAAACCAACTGTCAAAGGATCAAGTAGCAGTGCTCGAAAGTCACGACAATGGCGAACCAGTGTGGCATGACCAGAGGTACCTCTTGGAATAGTCCCATTAATGTGATTGTTAAGAACAACGAGACTTTTTACATTCTTAAGATTCCCTATTGAACTGGGTAAAATCCCCGTAATTTGATTTTCCATCAGATTTAGACGCTCCAAGCTACTGTTTCGACATTTAGAGAGTTCATCTAGGAATGGCCATGAAGTTTTATTTTTACGTGATTCCTGTTTTGTTTTATTAAGTCTAGTTGTTCTGTGTTGTAAGTTTTTAACTGTGGTCCTACTGATACAGTGATACTAATAACTTTGTAGGCATCACTTGTTAAAAGTAAGGACTTTGGAGAAGTCGGGGTTGACTCTGTCAAAATAAATTAATAATAACTTTGTAAATGAGTGAGTAGTCCCCAATTTTCTTTTAAAAAACGTTGCATGTTTAGAATTTGATTATTACATGTGTTTTTACTAGCAAAGAACATGTCCGAAAAATTAGATCATGTAGTAAAAAGATTTTTAAAGCCAAATTCACCTGCAAGTCCCAGCATTAACTATTGGGGATCAAACAATCATGAAAATACAATCGTAAGTCAACTAAACAGCATCAAAATTGGTCTTAAATGGTGCAGAGTTAAAAGAGTATTAGAGCTTAAGACAACTCAAGAAAATATTGCCAAGTTTGACAAATCACGGTCTAACAATGAAACCTTTAAAGGGAAAGATTAAAGGGAAAGATTTGCCAAGTTTGACAAATTTGACAAGTTTGACGAATCAGAGTTTGACAAATTTGATGAAGTTTGACAAATCAGAGTTTGACAAATTTGCTCGGGATGCATGATTCTCTGATTTGCCAAGTTTGACAAATCAGAGTTAAAAGAGTATTAGAGTTGCAGGTGAAACCTTTAAAGGGAAAGATTTCAAATAAGTAGGAGGATCACTAGTCTTCTGATGATTTGAGAATTTTCTCAATGAAAACAAATCACGGTCTAACAATGGAAGTGGCAGCAACTAAGCATTACCGATGTCCCTCAGTAGTGCCTGTCGAAGAGGGGTATAAGGAACAAGGAAATTTTGGAGCAAGTCAGGTTTCCAAGAGCATTGGGAATGTATTCTTTAACAGAAGCATTCACAAGACGGAGTGTTGAAAGCCGATGAAGCATTCACAAAATGTTAAGACATATTAGGGCGTTGTCATTCCTTTAACAAAATGTTGCTGCCGTTCACTCAACAATAGCCCCATACAAAGAAGAGCATTTCAAAGCTAAATCCACAATATGAATCTTGAGAAGCACAATTTGAGAGTAGAAGACGAGAGAGAGAGAGAGAGTACCTGCAAATCTGAGTTACAGAGCGATGGAGCGATGTTGAGGGGACGACGACAACGATGGTGACGACGACGGCGGGGAAGAGGAGACGGGATGGCGAGGAAGAGGGGACGGGATGGAGATGTTGCAGCGAATGCCGGTCCAGTTGCAGAGGTTGGAGATGTTGTTTAGGGACTATGAATTGTTGAGAGGACAATTTTGAGGGAAATAATTTTTCGGTCCTTATTCCGTCCCTAAAGATTAGGGACGGATTTAGAGACCGAAACTAGTTAGACACGTGGCATGTGTTTCCGTTCCTGATATTTAGGGACGAAATCAAAGACGAATTTATTAGGCAAGAACCCCGAAACGGAATTAGAGACGAAAATTTAGGCGGGATTTTTGAACGCCAATTATTTAGGGATGGATTAGGGACGGATTAGGTTCCGTCGTTGATTTTCGGTCCCTATTCCGTCTCTAACCGGTCAACTGCCTCCAAAATCATTTTTCCGTCTCTATTCTATCCCTGATTACCAACCACCTAAATTTCGTCCCTGATAAAGCCAATTCTTGTAGTGTGACAATCATCCATGACACTAACATTCACATACTAAACTATATATAGAAGTATATCAATCAACGAAGTTAATGTCACCATAGTGCATGTAATAAAAGAAGGGTTCCACTAATTATCACTATAGATAGTTATAATAGTCTTAACATTTCCACATATGAGAACAAGGTTTAATTCTTGTAGAATACATAATAAATGTTAGAGCTTTATTTGATGTTTAATTCAAATCCATCATAGATATTTAGTTTAAGTCCCATCGAGCACGTTAGGCTCACCTAAACTCTATGAATATGTTGTGATTTACCTAAATTTTTTAAGTCTTCTATGACTAATTTCTATTTCTATTCATTGAACGTCAATTTTCTTTTGAAGAAATAGTTTTTGTGAGCTTGTATACTAAATAAGATGCCTTCCACGGAGGCGGATTGCTTCACGTGCGCTTGATAATAAAGAAAGGCAGCGGTTAAATGGACCCTAATTTTTGCTAAACGGACAACAGTTTTTTGAAATTACTTGTGAAATTACCCAACTACCCCTCTATATAAAAGAGTTTTTACTCACCCCACTTACCCATACCCAGTCATCTCTCTTTCTAATCACACTCACCAACAACCTAAACACATATCCATACCAGCAGGTTTCGGTTTAATAGAGCCAACACCTCTGAATATGTCAAAAAAACAGAAGTGACACCTCTAAAGATGCTTCGGCTGGATATCTATCACCCACTGAAACCGAGTTATCTTTGCATTATCGGTCGAAGTCGACCGAGAGCTCTAAAGAGGTGTCGGTCATGTGTGTTCAAAACCTCTTTAGAGGTGTCGACCCTATGCATACAACACCTCTTCAGAGGTGTCGGCTCTGTTCGAAACCCATGGGCAACACTTCTTAACTTCTAGGACACAGTGCGACCACATCTGACCTTGTTCAACGAAAAAAACACTCCAACACTTGGCGACCAAGTACAAATGCTCTATAATGACTAAAACTGAGAAATGGAGATGATTGAAAGGTGTCAGGGTGAGGGTGATGGGGTGACCAAGGGTGTTTTTAAATTTTTTAAAAAAATAAAAGTGGGGCAAACTAAGTAAGAAGTGTAGTACACGAAGTAAAAAATCAAAATTATGGTTCGTTTAGGCGTTGCCTAAAGAAAACAAAGGGCCCTACCATTGGAACCACAATTTTCAACATATGCAACTAGGGGTGGGCAGCGGTTTTCAAAAAACCGCCCAAACCGTCCAAACCGACCAAACCGCACGGTTTGGTTTGGTTTTTGAAGCTCGCGGTTTGGTCGCGGTTTGGAAAACGACCAAACCGCAGATTCGCGGTTTGGTCGCGGTTTTCATTTTGAGAAAACCGTCGTTTAACCAAACCGAGGGCATTTTGGTAAATACAAACCAAAAACCCTAAAAATAAAAAATAAAAAATAAAAATAAAAAAATAAAAAATAAAAACCACAAATCTCACATCTTGGTAAATACAAACCAAACCGAGGACATTTTGCTTGCTGTTTTTTCATTTTGGCTTGCTGTTTTTTCATTTTTGCTTTTTTTTTTTTTTTTTTGGCTTCTTGTTTTTTTTTTTTTGCTTGCTGGTTTTTTTTTCTTGAAAATAAATTGCATGAAAACCGCGAAACCAAACCGACCAAACCGCGCAAACCGCGGTTCGGTTTGGTGCGATTTTGGTGATCTGCGGTTTGGTTGCGGTTTGGAAAATCACCAAACCGTAGACCCTCGGTTTGGTCGCGGTTTGCTGATTTTCCAAACCAAACCGCGGTTTGCCCACCCCTATATGCAACCCACATAAATGAAAACTTTTGTCTCGAGATCCACGCCTTATATGGGCTCAACATTGCCCGATCTGTAGAGCATGGATTAATCGGTGTGATTGATGTTGGACACGAGGAAAAAAAAAAAAAAATTTGTCTCAAGCATGTAAAAAAAAAGGTTTCGCTATTGGCAGTTTGGCACCCCAGTTTTCAACATATGCACCCAACATGAAGAGCATTGTTTTACACGTGATTGACACTGCAAGGGCTTTCATGAACATAAAGTTCGAGATGCACTTGAGAGACTTTTTTGACATGCACATTTGCAATCAAGCCTTTGGAGTCCTTTAAATGGACAATCAGATGCACACATATACTTCAATGCATAATTTAACGGATTTTAGATTGAAATTGAGCTATGCAAACGCACATTTAATCAATGCATAAAATCCCAACAATTGCGCGACTACAACAAAATCAATTCGTTTTAGTACCAGCCACAAAAGCTCACTAATCCCATCTGGGTTTTGTTGTTCATTCATGTCTAGCTGGCATAACTCACAAAAACAACTCTTTGCATCTCCTCCACTAAAGAAAAATTTCTTATCCATGTAAATAACTCTAAAATGTCTGTCTATGTACCAAAAAAAAAAATAATAAAAAAATATTAAACAACAACAAACCTCAATCCCAAATTAATTGGAGTTAGCTATATGAATCAAAACTCTTTTATTGCGCTCAATGTAGTGCAATTAATATAGTGTTTCTATATTTGTTTGTCCTTCATAATCAATGCATTTCAAGTTTCTTTCTTCTTTTTTTTTGAAAGAATACATCTCTTTTTTTTTTGGTCTAGACCACCCGGTATTCAGACTTAACCGACTACTCCGGGCTCGAGTCGGGTTGACCCACCAAGGAGTAAAGCTCTTCCAACGGTGGTTTCTACATTCATGGAGACTCGAACACGAGACATCCTCTTAAGCCGTTGGTAAACAATACATCCCTAGTTAGCTTCTACCTACCGCAACCGCACTTCTCTAATCTTCACTATCAATTGAAAAAACGGGGCTGATTTTTGTTTTTCAATAAGAAATTCAAGTAAAGGAGCATGATCTGATTCGCAGTAAACTAATGAGCTTCTACAGTCATTTCCAAACTTTCTTGGCCTCCATTTGTTGAATATCATAACCATGCCATGCCTGTGCTGAAGCGGAGGCCACACACATGAAGTTAAAGATTCTTTTAAACATTTTCGCAAATCATTAAGCAAAGCTATGCAACCTTACTACAGAACTTCTTAAATAAATTTACGTGAGAGGGTCTACGCAAGCATTTATGTTTTAATACCGAACTCCTACTGGGGAAGAGAAGAAAACAACAAAGGTTCTAAGCTTAAATCAGTTGTGGTCGGCTACAATTATATTCATTACTAGAGCCAATTCCAAGCCCTCTAGGATGCAGAGATTGGTAAAAAAAAACCTCTTATTGTGAAACTCAAAGGATTGACAAGCATGGACCCATTGTTACATTCATTACTTTTCTTCCATTCCCTCCTTTACCAATCTAAGGACAAAAAATGATCAACTTCACAATTAAATCAATTAATCCGAAGACGACGAATATGTTAATGTTCTCACAGCCGAAGATGAAACAGTAACTTGACGAGCATTACATAACAATAACATAGTTCTCTAATCGACCAAGTAACATGTCGAATAAGTCATAAATTTTTTTCCAATAACCAACTTCATCATAAACAGTTAGCTAATACAATCCAACATTGGACCAATTGATAATCAACAATAAAGATTCTGAAAATAAACATATGTTCCATAGGCAGAAAATGAACAACTCCCTTTATCTAAGTGAGCACCACTTAACTCTGATGGTCAATCTCAAGACCCAAACACAGGTTTTATCAATAAGAAACAGGAGAAATGGCAGTACACATACAGGAATTCTAGAAATATAAGGGCATGCTTTCGTCTCTCGTTCTATTGCCTTAAAAGTAGATATGTTTTTTTCATATAGTATCTCCAAAAAAATTATGCACTTGAATTGTTGCTTTCTGCTTCGCCTAGAGTGTCACTCTTGGAACCCTCTTCCTTACTAGATGAAGCGCCCTCTTCAGCAAGGTTGGCCTCAACAACACCTGCATTGTTATTGGAATTAGAAGACCCAATAGCAGGGAATTTGGATCCCCCCATTGCAATTAACTTAGTCAAAGATTCCGCCTTCGCCTTCTCCTCCTCAGCCTTCTTAGCCAAAGCTTCGGCCTTTGCTCTCTCCTCTTCAGCCTTCTTAGCCAAAGCTTCAGCTTTCTTCCTCTCTTTTTCCTCCAACAAGCTCACCAGTTCTCCTTCCCTTCCCTCTGTCTTCAATGCATCTGTTACTAACTCATTTATTTCGGGAGGCAATCCAACATCCTCGTCGTCCAACATGCCATCTACCACCTTAAGCATCTCATCAAGCTTCCCTTCCTCGATTAACGCCTTCAACATATACTGATAGTTAGAAGGTTCAAGCTTCAGCTTTTCCACCATTTGATCAAAGAACCCTTTAGCCTCATCAATCTGTTTTACTTTAACCAGTCCTTCAATCACCTTGTTATATGCCGCCAAGTTTGGCTTCAGCCCAGATTCCACCATTTTATTAAAATATGCAACAGCATCATCGGGTTGATTCTCTGCAAAGCAAGCATCCATCAGCAACACATGTGTGAACTCATCTGGGTTTGCTCCCTTTTCACCCATTTCTCCATAAATTTCCTCTGCGTCGCCCAGCATTCCACCTTTGCACAATTGCTCAATCAAATTATTATAAGACATAGTATCCGGAGTACACCGCTTCTCGCCCATCCTCCTAAAAACCTCAATCGCATTCTTAAACTTTCCTTGCGCGCAATACCCATCCGACAAAACATTAAAGGTCCCAAGATTCACCGAAATCCTCTTCGGCGGACAATGCTCCTCCATAATCCTATCGAACAACCTCACCGCCTCCTCAAACTTCCCGTTCTTACTCAACGCATCCAACACCGAATTATACGCCACCGCCCCCATCCTCACCCTCGAACCCTCCCCCACGGCCTCCTCACACACCGCCATGGCCTCCCCATCCATACCCTTCAAGAAGTAAGCCTTCATAACCGCCCCGTACACAACCCCATCCTCCACAAACCCCCCAACCTCTCCTTCAACTCCTCGAACAGCCCCAAAACCCCATCAAAATCCCCACTTTTCACCATCCCCAACATCAAATAACTATACACAGTACAATCAACACCCAACCCCTTCTCCCCCATTTCGGCTTTCAACTCCAAAGCCTTATCAATCCTCCCACAGTCAACACACCCTTTAACCAAAATCCTATAAGTAGACTTGGAAGGATTGAAAGGAGCGTCATTTACCAGCAGCTTGTAGTGGTCGAGGGCGGTGTCGATCTTTCGGGCGTCGCAGTAGACGTTGATGAGGAGATTGTGGGTGATGACATTGGGGACGACCCCTGCCTGGGTGATGAAGCGGTGGAGGGAGAGGAGGTCGGAGTACTTGGACTGGCGGAGGAGGGCGGCCATGACGGCGTTGCAGGTGAAGACGGTGGGGCGGCAGTTGGAGTAGATGGAGTGGCGGGTGAGGAGGGCGGCCTCGTGGAGGTCGTTCTGGCGGACGAGGGTGAGGATGCGGTTGTGGAGGTCCAGCCGCTTGCCGGCGAGGGCGGAGGCGTGGTCGGGGAGCTTGGGCGCGTTCGGGTTCGGGTTCGGGTTGGGGATGGGGGTTTGTGGGCGGCGCTGGGGGGAGGACTTGCTGGGGCGGAGGGCGGAGGGTGGGGGCTCGATGCGGAGGCGGCGCTTGCGGCGGCGGCGCTCCGCGGCGGCTTCTTCGGGGTGGCGAAGGAGAGGTGCCGGGGAGGGAGAGGAGCGGCGGCGGAGCGCGCCGTAGGCGGAGGTCGGGTTAGGGTTTTCAGGTGGGAGAGGAGGGAGGAGGGTTTGGAGAGAGCCATTGGAGCGATGGATTTGCTGGATTGGGGGGTGTGGGGTGCTGGGGAGGGGTTTATCAAGGGTTTATATCAAATGAGATCTGTTCGATTTGCATCTAGATGCGGGTCAATAGCATCTTCATCTGTATCTAAGGGATCTCAAAGAGTGTGTCACATTTTCTTATAGTAAAGCTTTTTTTTTTGTAACAAACATTTGTTTTTCAAAACTTTGATCACCCTACTTCAAAAAAACAAAACCAAAGAAAAAGATTTTAAAAACATTTGTTTTTAAAAACTTTGAAAAATTTTTAAGTAAGGCTTGGGTGAGTCATTTTAGTAACAACAACAACAACAACATATCATCAATTCCAAATTAATTAGAGTGTTCATGGTGAGTTATTTTAGCATTTCATTTTTTTTATTTTTTATAAGAAAAAAACCACAAATCACCTCCATTAAGGTTTGAACCCTCAACCTCTTGCACATATCATATAAGTTAGCTACACACTTAATTTGTAGTGTTTTATTAATTTATTTGTTTAATTTTTAAATTGGGGGGTTTGTATTTGTTAAACTTAATTGATTTGAGTTTTGAATAAGCCAGTTTTGTCGCGTTGTTATCCAACGGCTTAATTAACATTTGCTTTATAGGTCTATCATGTGCTATAGGTCTCAATTTCATATGCATCAATGGTTGTATCAATGTAATAGTTTGGAACAAAAGAAAAAAAAAATGTAATAGATTGGAACAATTACCCTCTTAAAAAAAAAAAAGATCACACTAGTTTGATGAATTTTGTTTGCCCAACCTTCAAAATTAATAGCCTTACACGATAAAGACAAGACGTTTTTATACAAAACTTGAACTCGAGACCATTAGTTAAATGACATTAAATTTTATCATCTTAAGAAGATTGATTCCATAGTTTGTCTTGACGATTTACAAGCTACCAAAGCGCCTCTCTGGTGGGATGGATGAGGCATCAATTGCCAAAAGGCAAAGTTTATGGAGGTTGTCAGTTCAACTCCTGCCAAATCTATATATATATATATATATATATATATATATATATATATATATATATATATATAAGTTGAGGAGAGAGAAAGTTTCACTTGCTCTCTCCTTTCACCATTTCATTTTTAAAATTTTCTCAATTTTTCTATTTTTTCTATTTTTCTCATTTTTCCTATTTTATGTTATTTATTTCTTTGTATTATTAGTTGTCTTAGGATATAGTCATCCCCATAATTTTTTGTACAACAAAAACCCCAACTAAGTTATATTCATCCCTCCAATTTCTTGGATAACAAAAAGGCCAACTAGTTTGCAAAATACGAATATGCCATTACGATTAAGAGCGACGCATATAAATTCGGGTTTTCATTAGCTCAAACACCTAACCTTCACTCAAACCCCCACAATTTTTTATTTCCCTCAATTCTCCATTTGGTATTTTCAACTCTAATTTTAGTTTTTCTTCTTCATCAAATCTAATTTCTTAGATCCAATTGGACAACAGTAATAACACAAATCTATTCAAGACTTGAAATCTCAACAAACTGGTGAAGAATTGGCACAACATCTTAGATCCTTTTATTTGAGTGGTTAGCTATGGGGTAAGAGGCAACTTGGCATGTTGGTATCTTTTGTTTTTTTTTTCATGTTGGTTTGTTAGGGTATATCTAGATTTTTAGTTTTTGATGGCGAGTTTTTCTGCGAATCATCCTCTGCACATTTTCTTTTGCCTACATCAATTATTGTAAAATTGAATATTGAGTAAGGACTAAGGTAGATATGTGGAGGGTGACTTTTATGAGATTCTTTTTTGAGTGGGGTAAGATGGGTGATCACAAGACTCACAACTGCGATCCTCCAGAACTTTAGTTTTGTTTGATAACGAGACGGATTTTTTTTTTTTTTTTGCATAGTATAACAAAGGGAACTTTTTGTAAGTAGATAGGTAAAATTGTTTTTGTTTCTCCATTCTCTTTGTACATGTATTTTTTGACAGATTAATAAAATTTCTTTATCTAAAAAAACAACATAAATCTGTTTAGATCAATCTTCATCTTCGATTCAAATCACCCTAAACCATAATTAATCTCATTCTTATTGTATATTTTATTTATAAGAAATATAAATTGATTATTGTGAATTACAATTCTGATTATAAAAATATTACAGTATGTTCATGTAAATTAATTTATTAATTTTTTTAAAAAAATTTAATAATCCAAATACAGCGCGCAGAAAATCGACTAGTTCAAAAATAAAAAAAGAAAGAGGTGTACTACATGCCTATTGCATAAATTTCTGTGGATTGAGTTTACTAACTGTGGAAATTGATCTATTACTGTACAACAAAATACAAATACACCCAGTTCATTCTTCAAGGCCAATGTTACCTATATAAATGTCATTAACATTTCTCAAAAGCATTTTGGCCTCTTCAAGGCCATTGCAACAAAGCCCGATACCTAATGAGTAAGAAACATATATAGGTAACATGGGGACTCTCTACATCTATATAATCAAGGGAGCTTGCTTTGCTTTTGCTGTGAAGCCTCGACGTACTGTTCGGCGAGTTTCTTCACTTTCTCGCCTTCCTTGATCAGAAAGTTCGCATTCTTGTCCTTGAAGTGGAATCTCATAACTTTCTCGGTTGTTTTCCCTACAGCCCATCTGTACTGTTCCGGCGTGATTACACCACTTTTGCACAGCGGCCGTATGTGCTCTTTAACATAGGCTTCAACCTGCATAGAACGTGTTCTCAAGTTTTAGACGACGAAAAGGTAGACTATTTATTTTTGCCATTGAAATAGACGCATGAAACTGCAAAAAAGAGTTCACAAACGAAGAAAAGATGATGACATATGCACCTTTTTTGATATAGAATGGGATATGTCACATTGCTTGCTATTACTGGTCTTCTTCTCCTTTCCATGATTATTCTTTTTCGTCAAGGAATGATTCGGCGATGTTTCACCGCCAGACTCATGGTCAGCAGGCAATCTGCCGTTGACGAAAACATTTTCTGCAAAGCTCTCGGCTTGCATCTCCATAGCCGCTGCATTCTCCCCACAGGCTCCATTTTCAGCTGAAGGTACCCTTTCTGCCAATAAATCTGTATCCCCTGGTATTTTATCAGGAAACCTTACAGCAAGAGGTTCTTTGTCAGGGCCATACAGTTCTTCACACTCCGCCAATGAAGGCTCGCCCGTTTCACCTTCCAATGGTTCTGCTGCAGGAGATGAAGCATTAGTTCTCACCTCCAATGCTGTGTCACTGAAAGGTTTTGTTGGTGACTCAATGATTTGCAACACCTCATGATCTTTCGATTCAATAGGCTCACTATTCACTTTAGTGGCATTTAGAGTGGAGAATACTACCTTCATCTTATTATCAGTTTCTTCTGGTTGAGATTTGGATAGCCTTAAAACACCAGTATCAACACATTCGTCATCCAAATCATACTCGAAATCTCCGTATATATCTAGCTCTGGATGATTATCCATGTCAAACACGTTGTCAGGTCCTTCACCACCGCTGGCAATTGATGAAGGTTCGTCGTCATCGTTGGTGCCATTAGCCTTGTGACATGGACTGCTAGGAGGGGAATCTACAAGTCCTGCCATTCTCAGTGCTTCTTCCCCTGGGGCATCCAAATGGGGCTCTTGCGCTGCTGATGACGAAGCGGGTGCATAATGACTGGATTTTGCATCACCACTTTGCTTACATTTACTAGCATTTTGGGACACCACCTGAGAGCAGAGGTTCACATATACTAGTTTACTGTTTGACTTGTCGGCAATCCCCTTTTCAATGTTAGTCGCATCAGCAACAGCCAACTCGGTATCAGCAGTTCTTCGAATAACGGGTACATTAGCTTTTCGCAAGAAGTGCTCAGTCAACCGGTAAAGTTGTGTCTGCATGATAGTTTTACTTAAAAGTTATTCCATCGCAGAAAATAAAAACAATATAAAAAAACACAAGGGGGGGCAATTCCATGCTAATGGAGCCAGTGATGCAGTTAATACCTCAGGAGCAAAAAGACTCAATTGTAGAAACATGATGCATGTACGGAGTATGCAGGGAATGCTTCCCATTGCAAAAAGCAACTTAAGAACTAAGAAAAAAATACCAACTTCACCAGAGAACTGCACTGTTTTTTTTTTGATAACCATGGGTGTCCTGACCTTTTTCAGCCCCTACTTGCTTTAGTTAGTTTAACTAATCTCATAGGAGTTAATCATGCACATTTTCAATATAGTCATGCTTAATAGCAATACAACCATGACTTTTTTTGGTAAACCAAAAAAAAAAAAAAAAAAAACCATGACTTGTTTTACCTGCCTAACTGATATAGGAACTTTGTTATGGCGACTGGGTTGCAGAACCGGTCTCAAGTCCTTAGGTAATTGTGCCTGTTTAAATCAAGAAAGAAAATGATTTTCGATCAATTAAGCTAGAAGTAGAAACTTAACTCAACCAAAAAATAAAATGGTCAAAAAGGTATACTGTTTGCATACCAATAGTGGAAAACTTCCTTTGAGCATGACATCGTCTTCCTGTTTCTCTTTAGTTGAATTCATTCCAGCAGTTGCATTCTTCCTCGCAAGAACCTCCAAAGCCCATTTCCTCTTATCACTCTTCACATCGGATTTACCGGGTGCTTCCTTATTGGAATGGGCATTCACTTTGGAACCCTTTGGCATGGACGTCAAAGTTTGCTTCCGAGCAGACACGTTTTTATTCACTTTTCTAAGAGCAGCATCATTCTTCAAACTTGAAGCATTGCTGTTGCTCGCATTATAAGCCTGGGAACAACTTTGGTTGGATTTTGCAGGAGTTTGGGTGGTTGACTTGTCGCTGACTGGTCCACAAGTTTTGTGGTTCAAATTATGTTCTTTATCCAGTTCATGGTTGTTATGGCCAGAAATAGCAGAAAGCGGCTTGATATCATCCTTTCTTGGAAAAACTGATGCATCTGCCAGATATAATCTGGAAAGAATGGTGGTTCCATCATCAGGATTGACCTCCTCCATTTCCAAACTCTCGGAGTTTTTCGTCAGGAGGTCAAGAACTGACTTCAAAGTCTCAACCTTTTCAGGTCTGGCACTGTTATTACACCGATGCTTCCAGAATTCCACTTCCCAATCTCTATCCCATGCACGTCTTCGCTTTCCATTATTTCCATATATTTTCTTAGTAAGGTTCTCACGGATTTTCCCTTTCTGCAGCAATGTTTTTTTCGATCTCACAACCATAGGATTCAACCTTTTAATTGGTAATTGTTCAGTTCGCGGTCCCGCAACTGCAGCTCTGAATGCAGCAAGAAGTTTTGGGTCAAATAAATTACTTTTACCAATATCTTTTGCTGATTTGTTGCGAACAGCCTCTTTAATTTCTTCTCTCAGTTTTTCGACAAGTTTGGCTGACTCATCTTCTGTGCCTCTACGCATAATCTTTTTCACTCTTAATCTAGTCCCATTGTCATTTGCCTGAGAGGATTTATCTGCAGTGCCCAGACGAGACAGTCCAGTGGCAGGCCACGTACAAGTTCCTCGAACTAAGCTCATAATATCATCTTCATCTTCATCTTCATCTACATCTTCATCTACATCTTCATCTTCGAGGAGATCATCGTCACTAGTGTCAAAACCTGCTGGTTCAATTCCATCAGATCTGGCTTTCTTTGCCGGATTCTCCGTTTGACATTCAGTGGGCAGAGTTTCAATTCCAGGAGGTGCACTGAACAAGAAACAAGAAAGTGAAGTACAAATCATGCAAATATTAGAATTATAATCTAAGAAATGAAGCAAAGGATACAGTTCACTGGGACTTCACCACATAGGTGCCAACATACTCAAAATTAGAGTTTGATCCCACTAGCCATGTGCTTAGCACGACTGGTGTTAATAGATCGAGTAACATACGTAACACCAGCAAAAAGAACAAAATAGAAAAGAAGACTGATTCTGCAAATTGAAGGTTTCAATCAGCCATAAGACAAGTGAGCATAATTAAATCTGTAATCATGAATATGTCATATTCTATTTGATATGGACCCTGCTTAGGTGAAAGAGGGATCTAACACCAAGAACGCCTATAGTCTAGAAGTACTTGCAAATAAATAGCAGTCAGTCACTTTTTTTTTGAAAAACCCACAGACTGACTCTTGACTCTTGCCAATCGGATAAATTAGGATAAACCTTTCAGTGATTGAATTTCAGTGACAGATTAACAAATTGGTTGCAGATTTAAGTTGTCTACATTTGTCGGCTGTATAAAAATGTAACCATTAACAGAAACTGGATTACAAACGATGCTGAGCCAAAAAATAAATAAATAAAATTGATATGCTAAAAAATATTTAATTGAAGAAAACATCCACCGCATCTTTTCATCAATACAAATAATCTACCTACTTCAAAAATCCTTATGATTGTCCCACATGCAGCAAATATGAACTAAGTGTACACCAATGAACTTTCATTATTTTGGGTTTTTTTCCTTGAGAAATTTGGCATAAGATGTCATCTTGCTTAATCGACACAGAATTAAATATGGAAACATTCACAAATCAATGGAGATGAACCCCTAAAACTCCTAAGCTCATGCAATATTTTCATATTTCACATCTTTTTAAATGCACAAAATCTTACTCCAATGGAAACTAAACTAACTACAGCAAAAATCTACAAGAATATATCTCCTAAATTATCAGCCTCACTGAACCATGCCTTAGAACTTCTAGTCTTTCAATTCATTGACCTAGAAATGACAGAACCTAGGACTAGGACTAGGGAATTCCTGACACCTGAGTTAATAGTCTCGTACTCCTCCCCTCACAATGCATGATTCTCTCTATAAAGAAGGAAAAATGATTATCTAACAGAATTCATACTTCATCACCCAAAGAGAACAAAGAGTTAGTAATAGAGGGTAGCATCAACCCTCCAATATGATTACCCCTTTTAAATTTGGATTGAAATAAAATAGAATAGAGGTTTTGCATCCAAAACGTTGCCAAGCATTATCACCTATAAACATTAAATTATGAAAAGCCAGAAAGATGCAAGACTAACTTGGGACTTGTGGATTTCCTCTTGGAACCAAGGAATCCAGTTGTTTCCCCACTAGCACCCAACGCCATCTTGTCAACTGGGAAAAAGCAAACAGAAAAATGCATGTAAAGAGATTATCGACATGTATGCCCTTTTCAAAACTTAAGAAAAATGAGAATCTGCATTAGGATTCGCACTAAAGCCAAGACTGAAATGATCACAGTGCCACACACCAATGTACCTGAGAGAGAATCCTCAATCTGTTCTGAGATTGCAGGTAGATGGTTTTTAGTTGCATCACTGTTAATCATGTCAACTAAAGAAAATCAAGATACACACCACATAAATGAGTCAGAAAGTGTGCGCCATTAAAAACTTTAATGCATAAAATAAAAGGTTCTGGACGAAGAGAAAGTACCTGACAAAGAAGACCCCGTTGAGAAGCCCATTTGCTGTTTAATTCTAAATCGACCATCAGCTGTTCCATTGTCAGTATTAATTTTATTAGTTAGATCACATATTTTAGACCCATGTGGGACATTAGGACAAGAAAATGCTTCATCAGCTGAGGTAGCCTTTAATTCCTCAAGAGGCAAGGAAATACAAGGGACGACGTCGCTTGACAAAGACAATGCCAATGAAGCATCCTGCGTATCCAAGGTTGAGCGGTGATCAGTATTTTGGTTAAGCTGTGCAATTGTGAAACCACTAGAATTGGATAGGAAAGTTTCCTTTTTCTCTACATCCTCATTGTCCAGGGCTGACGTAAAATTCTCAGAGCGTTCGTCATTACACTGCTGTCCTTGAAAGACGGAGACAACAACAGCAGTTTCTCCTGCATCAGCAACTGACACTGAAAATTTCCCTGAAAAATTGGCCCCAAGCAAACATTCACGAGAAGCAGTTTCCCCATCACTCTGAACCTTTGATGCTTGCCCTGGTACTCCATCAATTGCACACCTAGAAAAGTATAATTACGTGATCACTATGCTAAACAAGGAAATATAAACCCACTAATAATATTAGAATTTCCATAGTGTCACATGTGCAAAAATGCATCAAGCCTTATGTTTTACGGAATATCTATATTCACCAACCATTTTTCTGTTTCAGTTCCACCAATAATTAAGGATTATGTTGTGTAGAAAATTACTTATAATCATACAATAGAACAGTTCCAAAACTGGTATGGAGATTATGCATGTTCTTCCAAATTACCTTGGACATAACCATGAATTCTCATATGTGTTTCCAGGATCAAATCCCACGCAAAAAGCATGATACCTATTCGACATCCATGCCAAAATGTCAGTGTCATAAAACTGAATTTGAAGAATCATCCAAGACTTCCAATTAGTCCAATAAGAATTAATAAAGCACAGATCGCATAGTATCCATCAGCATATCACACAGTATCCCTTGTTTTAAAGATTTCTTTTTATAACTCTTGTGAAACTTTTTTCAGTAATAATTTGAGTTGAGGTTGGGACCTGTACCAGATTAGTGTATCTTTCAGCTATTTAAGCCCTATAGTGACTCCAATAAGACTGATTAAGTGTGTTCAATGCGACTGATTGGCTAAATAGGGTATCACATGTAATAAGTGGATGCACAAGGCTCCGCAAAGGTCTAAATGAGCAAAGCTTATTACGACCAAACAATAACAACACTCCACACCAATCCAAACTTCCAATCACCTCAATTTAATACAGTAGATGATGTGATTCGATAATCTTTTAAATCCATCGTAATGAATTGATCCCGAGTTATATTAGGTCTACCCCTATCTCATCGAATTACTTCAGATTTTGCTATCTAGTTTTCTAACTAGGACAATTGCAAGCCATATATGGACGTGTTCAAACCACAACAACATGCTTTTATAGTTTTTGCATCTATTGGTGCTACTACTTCTTTGAATCTCCATTTTCTTATGGGTAAATTGCAATTTAGTCCCTGAGGTTTGGTGTAATATGCACTTTAGTCCGTGAGGTTTGCAAAATATGCACTTTGGTTCCTACACTTAACTTCAGTCAAAACCTAATATAATGTTAAAAGACTAAATTATCCTTGTAAAAGAGGCTAAAGTGGGTTGATGAATGGACCTTGCGAAAATACATATGATTCATAGGTTAGCCACAATTTTTATTTTTTTTATTTTTTTTAAAAACAATTCAAGAATTGGTTGGCCACTATTGTAAATAATAAAAGAAATTTAGTGAAATACAGTTCAAGGTTAGATTTAAAAATAATAAAAAAAGGTTAGTGTTGTATTGCTCTGTTCTTTTTTATGTCCCACCTAAAAATTAGCTACATAAGTTCACATGTAGCTTAAGAAATGAAGGCTGATTATAAAAAAAAATAAAAAATAAAAAGACAGTTAAGCAAAAAAATACTTGTTAATATAAACAACCTACACTTAAATTTTTTTTTTTAATGAATTCCCTATAGTTACACTTTAGCCTAAATAAAACTACGCAAAAACTTAAAATATAAAAGGAAGGGTATTATTGGAAAAAAAAAGATGTTAATCATGTTGCATTATTAAGAAAACAATATAATAACAAAAAATAACAGAAGGATGATTTTAACTAATAAAGTGTAAAGTAGAGGGACTAAAGTGCATATTACACCAAATCTCAGCGACTAAATTGCATTTTACACTTTTCTTATTCTATCTTAAAAAACTAGCTTAAAACTTGGGCATCATTGGACTGTACAAAACTAGCAATGCAACCTAAACTTAACGTTGTGGAGATGCTTTGCCACCTCAGCCTTAATGTTGAGATTTGAGAAGTACCTTATATGCACCTGGCCAATGGCCCTGGTGATTACTTTTGCCAGCATTGAGTTGCGTTATAAAAATTGCACAATGCAACCACGCCTATAGCCTCATTGGAAAAATACTCAAAATTTAAATTATGTTCCAAATATTCTTAATCATATTCCCTAGACTATCTAAGAGAGCCAATTTTTGTAACAATAGTTACCAACGCCCATTGACCCACTCACAATTTAGCTAACATAATGATAAAAATGAAGGTAAGGTGATTGGACAGAACAACTCAATCTATACATCCAAATACCAACCAAAGTTTGCACGTGGGGCTCTAGGTTCAAGCCCTACAGTGATGAAGAAGAACAAATAAAATAAAATAAAAATTGAAAAATTACATCAAGAAAAACAGCCAACAATTCTTTTACCATATATCACATGAATCACACGCAATGGATGTATCAACATCCGGATCTTCAATGGCCAACGCTGCTGCATTCCGTATCTTGCAACCATCTCCATCTAAACAGATAACTGCCTACAAATAGCGAATAATAAGAAATGGCAGCAACAGTATACATGTGAATAAAAATAACTGAAAACAATGAAAAACCAATAAGTTAAAATCTTGAGGATAAGTACATTCTCGTCAATGTAGTAAGATGGAAAAGAGAGGGTATTGTTCCTCCCTTGAACAAACCAGTCCTCTTCTCTGACACATAAACAGTATAGAGCACATTAGTTAAGCCAAGATATAGTAAGACATATCTAGAATTATTAACCTATTTTTAGTAACTTTATGACAAGTCATTTTATATACATCCACAGTAGAATAAAAATGGGCAGATGGTCAATATGAGTTATTACCTTCTAAAAGGGTGTAGTTGATTTAACTTGTAAAACAGTATGCTGAACCAGAACTCCTATCATGCGCACACAATTACAAGGAAAAAAAAAAGTAAAGAAGCAAAATTTAAGTGAAATCATTACCTAACGAGTGGCTCATCATCAGCTTTGCTGCTTCCAATTGTATCATACACCTTCAATTACCAAATGATACATTGCATTAAAATCTTTGAAAAGTTCATCAACAAAGAACAGAAAATCATTTACCCATAAACAGTAATTATCTTTTCTTTTGGATCAAATCAATGTCAGTATGAGTCATAAAAACACAAAACTCCTACAGAAATGCACACAACAATGTTGAAAAGTATAATGCCTCCAAAGTAATAGTATTAGCTTTAACAAAATTAATAGGAGGAAAATTCCTAAAGTTGAAACAGTAAAGAAATACAAGTGTGCTCCCATTACCAATTGGAACCTGGAAATAAGACCATCAAGAGGAACAAAACAGTCGACATTAGGCATTTATCTAGGCTTGTTCCTGACTTTCTGTATCCTATTCATAAACTCCTCCATAGAAGCATAGTATATACAAAGAGAGGATTTTTAACTGGGATTGATTTTTTCTTCTTATTTCTGCGTCGTAAATCCACCACCTTGGCAGCATCAGGCAGTAAAACACTCCCCTTTTCATTAACTATCACTAAACCTGTAAACCATTAAAAATCACACAACAGTGCTTCAAAATACAGCAAAGAACTTACTGGAACACAAGTAATTAACTGAAATTCATTCTCGCAAAGCGGGCAAAGATTCGTGATAGTAGCCCAATTGTCGATGCATACAAAACAAAACCTGCATTGACAAGCAGAGTTGCATACCATCATTCTTCTAATATAGGTAACAAATCTTAAAATGCTGATGGCTTGACCGATCGAATTCATTTTTGCTCGAAACAAGGACAATGGATTAGAAACAAAATAATTCACTTGAAATACCAATGCTGACAGCAGTCGAGAACTCCCCTATCAACAATGACATCCAGGCATATCCCACATCTTTCATTCTCAAACAACCCACCATCCTGCAAAATGTAAATTCATGAACTCCCAATCATACCATCTACGAAATTCAAAACGTCTTCTTCTTTTGCAAGATTCTCAATCCATTCCTCCCAATCATTTCATTAAAAACCTTAAGTTTCTATGTTTTGGGGTTTCTTATATAGTATCTGGCACCAACCCCACCGACTAATCCACGAACTGGCACTACCAAGCCCCATACAAGGGGCGATCCTCCCAACCCAATTTTCTCCATTCACGAGTCTCGAAATCAAAACCTCGCTTAAGGGAACATGAGTCCCTTACCACTCAGACCCACTGCTTGTTGTTGGTTAACAACTTAAGTTTCTACTATTATCTCCCTGAATCATCTTTAAGAGGACAAAGCTTTCACAACAACAACACTGCCTCAATTCCAAATTATAAGACGACAAAGCTTTCATTGGAAAAAAAAAAAAAAATTGAAACACATTACTCACAGTGCCACCAGCAACATCAAATAAAGACTCCTCCTCTAGAAAAGCCTTAGACTCCAATTCCACCTCCATTTCATCAAACAAAGATGAATCCCCAATTCACTTATGCACTAATCTGCTCAAAAACAACAATAACTCATCATGCAAGAATCATCAAAAAAAACGTCAAAAAAACCAACATTTGTTAATCAAAACTTCAAATTGATTCATCCAAAGACACAAAACTTGCAAAATGTACCCAAAAAAATCAAATCTTCAAATCGAACCAGAGCTTAAATCCATTCAATTACACTCAAAATTCAAACCCTAACCCCAAACTCGTTACCATTGAAATCATTCAAATCAGCTCAATCTAGGGTTTACAGTTTCCGGTGAGAGATAGCTCGATCGAATCGGAAACGAAGAAATCGACAGATTTAGAGCGAGAATTTGTTCAATTGACGCATCTGAGGAGCGAATTGGAGACGAAGAGAGTGGCGATTCGGAGAGGGGACACATTGCGCGACGAGCCGTGCATGTTAGCCGCAGCGGAGCAGAAACGGCGTATTTTAATACAGTGTGATCTTGTGGGGAGCGGGGCGCGTTAGTATCGTGGGTAGGGAGGATTCGACGGTGGAGATATGATCTTAAGGTTGGTCCTTCTTTTGAAGCCGATCTGAGGCTTGGTTGAGACAAAAGGTAATTTTGTTATGGGTTGCGTGAATTGTAGCCGTTGATTATGGTTGATTGATGCAACGACTAACGAGTTCTAAAGTCAAACAGATGATAATGGTTAGTTAGGTGTTCCATTCAATTTTCATGTTTTTTTTTGGAAAATGATAAAATGACTCACTTTCAACACACACTTTGGGTGCACACCCTTATCTTTTAGTCATTTATAGCTCTTGTCTCTCTAGACGTGGCCCCACATCTGAAAAAAATACCATAAATGACTAAAAGACAAGATATGTCCCCAAAGTGTGCATTGAGAGTGTGTTAGATTATCATTTTCTTTTTTTGTCAAATTTTATTGTATTGATGTTCCTCATCCCCAATACAGTACAACAACCATTACACCTTTAATTATGGAACAATATTGTCACTAGAAGAGCAACAATCCCTCAAAGGGGGACAAAACCTCTAAATCACACAAAGGGTAACAAACCCTCGGAAGGAGATAAAAACCTAGATCTCTAAAAGAAAGAAAAAGAAAACAGCACAACTGCCAATGATTACGTCTGCGAGATTACACATCATTTTGAGACGTTGCTCGTTGTCTGGAGTTCGGTCGCCGACGTCGTTCTCACCGCTTAAAAAAAGCTAACAAAATGATGCACGTCCTCTTCCATTCGCTTTAGAGCCATGAACAAACGATGGGTCTTAGTGCATATCGCACTAAAAACCCACTGAGTTCGCAACCCATAATTGCCTGCCAAAAAAGGGTGGGGAGGGGGAGGGGGGGGAAGTGAAGGCTACAGAACATAAGAAGAAGAAGAAGAAGAAGAAGAAGAAGAAGAAGGGGGGGTGTGATGGAGGACAAGGGGTCATGGGAGGTGAGAGGTAAGCCAAAAAAGGTGAAAAAAGGGCCAGAGGGCCACAGGAAAAGAAGAAGGATGATGGAGTGGAATTCTAGAAGAAACGAAAAGGAATGAAGAACCGACTGAGGAAAAAAGAGGAATGAAAGGAGAAGGGGCAAAAAAGAAAGAGAGGGGGTAAGGAGCCGACGACTAAGATGGTTGATGAGACAGCCACAGCGTCGCAGGCCCCCTGTTGAGCAGATCTGATTTTTGACTTTGCAGTGGGTTTTCTCAGCCACGAGAGCCAACTACTATGATGTTGTATTGACAATATTTCTATTCAATTTTTTTATTGGATGACACACTTTTTAATCTAATTTTTTATTATTATTTTTTGTTTTCTTTTTTGTTTTGTTTTCTTTTATGTATGTGTTTTAAAGTAAAAAAATTGTTAGTATTTCCAATCTAAGCTTATGATTTTTTTTTGCTTTATACGCGCACTCAATTAATTCATGATCATTTAAAAGATCACACAATTTGCAACAAATGTATGTATCAAAAACATTTTACTTCATCGCGTTCTTCGTATTACCATCGATATTAAATCAAGTACAATGGAAGAATTATGATTTATGTAATCATGTCCTCTACTCACAAAGCAAGAGTTTTGCGACTTCTTTAAGCCATGGTTTTATTAGGATAAGTTAGTAGAACGAAACAACTTTTGAGAACTTGTCCCTTTTTTTAGGTAACTAGCGGCGACACAGGCCTTTTATCTCATCAATAATTATAGTTTTATCATGCCCTAGCAACAATGAGATGTGGCTGAGAACATTCTCTCATACTTTAAGAGGAAATACATGTTGAAAGGCCTCTTTAGCCAATTGATTAGCGCATGAGTTATGTTTGGTTTTTGGGTTCAAATGCAGCAAAAATTTCAAAACAATTTTTGAAAAACCCAACAGGAATGCAAATAAGTTCCATTAAACTAGATCTACAAAAGTAAACCATACTTGATTTGTGATTTCCTTCTCTGATTGTTCGATCTTCAAGATGTTCAAGTCGTCCTCTATCAGAAATCCACACACGAACTATGGCGGTCCCAAATTCTGGGTCACCCCGTGCAACAAATACTTCTCCAGCCCATACTCCATAAGTACCTGCCACGTCACTCTTCCATCCATTTCACTTATCACTCCTAAATTTCATGCCATTTAATCTATTAGTTTTCAATTTTACAGCGGAAGCCTTAATATCACCAAAATAACCTGACATAAGATTAATTTATTTAACTTATAGTGGAAAACCCGGTAGTACTCAGTATATAGGCGACAACTGCTATCAACACATGTTTATATACCAGTACTATACATGATATGGTCTCAATTTCCCAATAATAATATTTAAAACAATTTAATACCAACAAACATACCAGTAGGTCCTTGATAGTGAACAAGTAAGGATGTGTCGCCGTGACCTCCCTGCTACTACTGATACACAAGGTCTGCACTCAGTTATCACAAGAACCAGATAACGAGTCCAGTAAGTAAAATCCCAAGGAAAACCACCGTGCATCATAATTTAAGAATATAAATAGTAGCCAATAAACAGTGTCAAATAATCATGCGAAAAGAAAGAAAATGCAGACAACTGCTAAAAGTTTATCGCATGAAAATAAACACCAAGAATAGCAAATCGGTGTGACCCAGCTATAAAAGAAGTGTACTTAGGACTAGTCACCCGGTCGGAACATATGCCATCGACTTCGCCACTTTGTCCTAGGTTACACCTCCCAAGTGACCTTAACAACCCCTGGATACATAGATGGAAAAGCTCAACCGTCCCAGTAAGAATTGACTCTCAGATTTTCAAGAATTAACAGCTCAAATGAGATAAACAATAAGTAAATGCAGTGGTGGTGTTCAGTTAGGTTTTACGTACCTCAAACTGTACTAAAAAACCTCGAAAATACCTCTGGTCCGCCCCCGACAGTCCCCGATTCCAACTACTGTCTCGAAACTCCTGGGATTTATTTATGAGGGTTATTGGGCAATTTATTAGGTTTAGAATCAGTTAGGCTCATTTCCATATTTTCACTTTAAAATCCAGTGGGATATTAGCGTGCTAATAGGATCAATTAGCGCGCTAATTGATCTTTGACACTGTTCATCGTCTCCTCCCCAGCATGATTAGCGCGCTATGAAACCACCTAGAGCATTAATTGCACGCTGCCTAGAAATTTACAGTTTAAAATTTTGATCTTCAAACTCCTTATGCACCCATTGATCAAGTTCCCACACTTCCATAACTCATCAATGATCCCAAATACACCATTTAAACATGAATTCACCATGATTAAGCCCCAAAATTCACAACTCATGAAAATCATATTTTCAAACCCACTTATCAAATTACTCCATCTTCACTCAAATTTGACCCAATCACACAAATCATGTTATACCAAGCTCATGACATGAAATCCCAACAAAATACAAGGTTTAATTTTCCCAAAAACTACTTTGAACCACAATCATTCAACAACTCAAATTTCCTTAAAAACCAAGTTTTGAGTGAATCAATACCTTTGATCTTGTTGTTGATGCCTTGGATCACTCTCCAAACCCTTTCTAGCTACAAATCTTCTCCTTCCTCTTCTCGGATTCTCTCCTTCAATTTCCTCTTTTCTCATTTGGTTTGATTGGTCAATCAAGTTGTATATATATATATATATGGGTTTGAAATATGTTATGTGCACAAATCTCGAGGACAATCCAGTGGTCACTGTTCATCTTGTGTCACTGAATTTCTTGACACCCTATAATGACACTGGTTGCCTCAAATCGCCCTGTTGTGTATCTCGAGAACCATTCAAGGGTTATTAATTAATTCAGCTCCAACTATAGGATCTTATTAATATCAATTGATTTAGCTTATATAAATTATCAAATCCAATCAAATAATTTCCATAAATTGTAAATAAGGTCACACTAGTTTTCCCGACTACCCGGCACCCCGTGCCCCGCGTCTGGCATGCACCCCGAGGCGGTCCCACACTTAGTGTACCTAATTAATTTTCAACCTAAAGTTATATTTAAATCTTATTAAATCAAATCCTCAACCTTAGTCATGCTTAATTAATTAAATCTAATCAAACCCAACACCCGGCCTCACAAATACCATACCCTCGCGTTGGCGTATTCTACAACAAAGAACCCCAGCGCTCAACCTCGCCCAGTTAAAAATTTCTAAATACACACCTATGATGATTAATACCGTAATATAATAATTGTAATGCATCACAGAACTCTAAAAACACAAATACACAGTCAATGCTTAAATTCGGATCATGCCTAACTTATCCACGGCTTCCACGTGCCGTCCCAGCTGGCGTCCTACTCCGAAATAGTTAAATAATGACGTTATAAGAATAACGGGCCGTTACAATTCTTCCCAACTAAAAGAAATTTCGTCCCTGAAATTTGTGTAGACCTCCACATCGAAACATGAAATTGCAACACTAGAAGAAATAAGCTAACCTCGCCATCTCATCCGTGACCCAGTCCTAGACCATACTCTGATACGTCAGGATCCCACTAGTGTATGCATCACCTAGCCATTCACCTATAACTCATCCCTCTGGGATTCCACCAGTGATAATGTTCAATCCTAGTCAATTACCCGATAGCCCTTGCTATGGCCTAGTGTATCGCGTGCTCAATCAAATCTTCATCAACATCCCCCGGTGAACGTATCAACCGTCTCCAGTTGCGTAGAAAATAAAACAATAGATACAACTACAAAATAAACAACAAAATAAATAAATACACTCCTACGTATCCTCAACAGCCTGTCTAGTCTCCTCCTAAATCGACGGTGCCACAACGTGAACTCTATCTCTGACCAATCTAGTATCCTACCTAGGCTACAAGTGAGTATCACATATGACCTTACCATCATAAACTTTCTGACATTATTGTCACCTGCTCTCAACAACTTCCTGTGTCCACAGAAACTTAATGTAGTCACCATTTTTTTCCCTTGCCTGAAAATTTCATTGAACTTGCTTCCAATACGCTAGGATTCCACCAGTGTGTGTATCAATTGGTCCTTCATTCAGAATCCTTTTCATTTGAGATTCCACCAATGTACGTATCAATTGGTCCTTCACTCAAAATCTTTTCCATCTGAGATTCCATCAATGGTACACCACACCAGCCCTTCACCTCACGCATGCTCTATCCTTTGTGAATGATGCTTTTGATGATTTTTATCCGCTCGTCTCTGACATCCGCAACGGTCTTCAATTCCAAGATAACTAAACCTTCAGACCCTGCGAACCTCATAACTCAGACTCTCACAATATCTGTCTGCATATTTCTTTTGTCGTCCTGTGCTACTTAAAGCCTTTGACAACTCGTCGACTCTTCTTTCTGTGATCAACAACTATCTCCAGCCCTATCGTAACTGTATCCTCTGGCTCTACTTAACTCGCTGGAAATCTGCAGGACCTCCCATGTAGTTCTTCAAATGACGGTATCCCGATACTAGCCTAATAGCTGTTGTTGTAGGCAAACTCGCACAATGATAATTAATCTTCCCACGAACCTCCAAACTACTCCTGGATCCCTATTGGATACTATGGAGACCAACACCTCATGTAGTCTGTTATCACTACCCCGATCGCATCGTGTAGCCTCGATATCTACAATAACTCCTTGAAAAAATTTATTGTAATAGGTTCCTATTTCCACTAAAGAATGGATAATGGCTGCAACAATCCACTAGGTCGCCAATGCTCCGCCTTCACCTGCTGACATGTTTGACACCCCTGAACAAACTCTTCCACTTCAGCCTTCATCCCAGGCCACCAAAACACTCTCCGTAAATCGTGATACATCTTGGCTCTGCCCAGATATACTGTATAGTGCGATCGGTGAGCATCCTCTAAAATACTATCTCTGATCGCTGACACTTCTGGTATTCACAGTCAACCTCTTTGCTACAAATATTGATCTAACGTCTCGGTCCAATCAGTGCACTCAGATTCCGTGCCAAACCACTGAATCGCTCTTTAAGCCCATCAGCTCTCTAACACTCCGATACCCACTCCAGTGACACTGTAGGTACTCACATCTGACCGCAAATCCGCCCATCATGTGTAACTGCAACGTTTGACATGCTCATGACAGATGCTGCCTCCAACAGTCCCATATGTCGACTATTTATCCGACTGTTAATCCCACATCTACTCAAAGCATCTACCATCATGTTTGCCTTACCAGGATAATACTCGATCGTGAAATCATAATCCTTCATCAACTCTAGCCACCTTCGCTAACACATATTTAGATCTCTCTGCATGAAAATATAGCGCAAGCTCTGATGATCTGTGTACAAAATGAACTTTTCTCCATAGATGTAGTATCTCCAAGCCTTCAGCACAAATGCAACAGTGCTGCAAACTCTGAATCATGTATGGGTAATTATACTTATGTGGTCTCACTCGCCTAGACAAGTAAACCATGGGTAGTCTCTCTTGCATCAGAACACCTCCCGGTCCAGTTTCCGAAGCATCGGTATAAACTATCAAACTCTTCCCTGCTTCAGATAATGTCAATACTGGTGCAGAAATCAATCGCGTCTTAAAATCCAAAAATGCCTGCTCCTTTCAGTGTCATCCGGTAAGATCTGACAAATCTAGGTGGTATCCCCTGCATCAACTATACACCTCTTAGCTCCGACCCCGATTTCATCCTCGGTCCCTGCCCTTTTTGCCTTGAATTTACAATTTCCTTATAGGTATTATCACTCATGTTACTGTGTTGAATAAATCAACCTTCTCAATATGTACCTATCCCATACATATATTTTAACAAAATACTCAAGTTTCATTTGCATCATAGTAAAAATTACCTGATAATCTTTATATATAACTCCAACTGCAAGTTGGCTTTTCCATAATTACACCAAAAATATAGTTAACTCTTTCCTGTCAGTGCTCTAACATATTGTTCAGATACGTTCTGAACTCGGAGCCCGAACACACAACGACTCTACAATTATCGATGCCATCCCAATCAATGCGCATTCCCAATGTATATGTCCTTCCCACAGTAAGTACAACTCTGAACCTGTCGCGGTCTCCCCTGTGAACCTTCGGTACCTAGTGTAGCAAAACTAGGCGCATCTGGTGTCCTACTCATAGTCGCTGGTTGATGCCCACTCTCACTGCCCACAGACTCGTATTGTCTGTCTCGAACCTCTCTATGTCGTGATTTCTCTACAGCTTGTCGTCGGCATCTCCTATGATATTTGGCTACTGCAACTGTCGGTGTCTGACAAACAACCCACAGATGTCCTCTCTGTCCGCATCTATAACATTTGCGTGTCTCCCGCCTCCCAGCCTGCCTGTCATCAGATCCCTGACCCTGACCTCAATCCTTCAGACCCCTATCACGGTCACCCTGATGTCTATCCTGGTGCTATTACAGAGGCTTTCGTCGCTATTGCTCTAGTGTCTCAGTTGTCTCTATCACAACTGCCTGTGGGTTAACTGCTGGTGCAAGTAATCGGTGCTATTGCAGGTTTCCTCGAGCTCCGTACATACTCCATCAGCTCAGTCATCTATGCCTACTGTAATAACTGCTGATCCGCAACTCTCTACACCATGGCTCGCAGATCGGCTACCTCTCTAATTGTAGAATCACTAGTCTCCCCAACCACCTACTGTGTAGTCGGCGAGGTAGTAGGAGTCTGCCCGTCCATAGTGATCTGCATCATTTTTCGTATCTGGTTCATTTCCCGATATACGTATGCGTATAGTATATATAGAACTCAACAATACATATATTACATAACAATCCTAACTTTACCCGCTACCTTCACTTCCCAACTAAAAGTTCTAGGCAATTCATCGGGTTTCCATATCTAGTTTGTTTAAAGTTTATACTCTTCCTTAATTTATTTCATTCAAGGCCCTATTGACCTTTCTCTGCTACCAAGCGGTGACCATATCAGATCTAGCTTATAATCCTACGTTCCATTCCCTAGCCTCCTCAAACCTAGGCTCTGATACCAAAATGTGGCGGCCCCAAATTTTGGGTCGCCCCATGCAATAAATACTTCTCCAGCCCATACTCCATAAGTACCTACCACGTCACTCTTCCATCCATTTCACCTGTCACTCCTAAATTTCATGCCATTTAATCTATTAGTTTCCAATTTTATAGCGAAGCCTTAATATCACCAAAATAGCCTGACATAAGATTAATTTATTCAACCTATAGTGGAAAACTCGGTAGTACTCAGTATATAGGCGACAACTGCTATTAGCGCATGTTTATATGCTAGTATTATAGATGATATGGTCTCAATTTTCTAATAATAATATTTAAAACAATTTAATACCAACAAACATACCAGTAGGTCCTCGATAGCGAACATATGAGGATGTGTCGTTGTAACCTTCCTACTCCTACTGATACACAAGGTCTGCACTCAGTTATCACAAAAACCAAATAACGAGTCTAGTAAGTAAAATCCCAAGAAAAACCATCGTGCATCGTAATTTAAGAATATAAATAGCAGTCAATAAACAGTGTTAAATAATCATGCGGAGAGAAAGAAAATGCAGACAACTGCTCAAAGTTTATCGCATGAAAATAAACACCAAGAATAGCAAATGGGTGTGACCCAGCTATAAAAGAAGTGTACTTAGGACCAGTCACCCGGTCGGAACCTATGCCATCAATTCACTATGTCCTAGGTTACACCTCCCAAGTGACCTCAACAACCCCTGAATACATAGACGGGAAAGCTCAACCATCCCAGTAAGAATAGACTCTCAGATTTTCAAGAATTAACAGCTCAAATGAGATAAACAATAAGTAAATACAGTGGTGGTGTTCAATTAGGTTTTACGTATCTCAAACCGTACTTAAAAACCTCGAAAATACCTCCAGTCCGACCCCCGACCAGTCCTCGGCTCCAATTTCTGTCTCGAGACTTATGGGATTCATTTATGAGGTTTATTGGGCAATTTATTAGGTTTAGAATCAGTTAGGCTCATTTTCATATTTTCGCTTTAAAATCCAGTGGGATATTAGCGCGCTAATAGGATCAATTAGCGCGCTAATTGATCTTCGGAACTGTTCATCGTCTCCTTCCCAGCATGATTAGCTCGCTAATGAAACTATCTAGAGCGCTAATTGCACGCTGCCCAAAAATTTACAGTTTAAAATTTTGATCTCCAAACTCCTCATACACCCATTGATCAAGTTTCCACACCTCCATAACTCATCAATGACCCAAATACACCATTTAAACATGAATTCACCATAATTAAGCCCCAAAATCCACAACTCATGAAAATCACATTTTCAAACCCACTTATCAAATTACTCCATCTTCACTCAAATTTGACTCAATCGCACAAATCATGTTATACCAAGCTCATGACATGAAATCCCAACAAAATACAGGATTTAATTTTCCCCAAAACCACTTTGAACCACAATCATTCAACAATACAAATTTCCTTAAAAACCAAGTTTTGAGTGAATCAATACCTTTGATCTTGTTGTTGATATCTTGGATCACTCTCCAAACCCTTTCCAGCTACAAATCTTCTCCTTCCTCTTCTTAGATTCTCTCCTTCAATTTCCTCTCTTGTCATTTAGTTTGATTGGTCAATCAAGTTGTATATATATATGGGTTTGAAATCTGTTGTGTGCACAAATCTCGAGGACAATCCAGTGGTCACTGTTCACCCTATATCATTGAATTTCTTGACACCCTATTATGACACTGGTTTCCTCAAATCGCCCTGTTGTGCATCTCGAGAACCATCCAAAGGTTGCTGATTAATTCAGCTCCAGCTATAGGATCTTATTAATATCAATTAATTTAGCTTATATAAATTATCAAATCCAATCAAATAATTTTCATAAATTGTAAATAAAGTCACACTAGTTTTCCCGACTACCTGACACCCCGTGCCCCACGTTCGGCACGCACTCCGAGGCGGTCCCACACTTAGTGTACCCAATTGATTTTTAACCTAAAGTTATATTTAAATTTTATTAAATCAAATCCTCAACCTTAGTCATACTTAATTAATTAAATCTAATCAAACCCCAACGCCCGGCCTCACAGCTGCCATACCCTCACGTTGGTGTGTTCTACAACAAAGAACCCCGGTGCTCAACCTCGCCCGGTCAAAAATTTCCAAATACACACATATGATGATTAATACCACGATATAATAATTGTAATGCATCACAAAACTCAGAAAAACACAAAAACACAGTCAATGCTTAAATTCAGATCATGTCTAACCTATCCACGGCTTCCACGTGCTGTCCCAACTGGCGTCCTACTCTGAAATAGTTAAATAACGACGTTATAAGAATAACGGGCTGTTACACGAACAGTGACCACAATGTGGAGTGCTAGCCCTAAAAGAGATTGAAAACGTTTTTCTTTTTCTCCCAAAATCCAGAGAGTTCAAAAATTGAAAAACGAATTCTTATATATTACATTTTTTGGTATCACCCTTTATTTATATGTGTAGATAAGCTTTCACTTAAATCCTATTTGTAATACAACTATTGTATTTATGATGTTTAAGTAAATTCGAAATACAACTATTGTATTTATGTTGTTTAAGCAAATTACACATATACCCTTATTAATAAGTTATCATATAACGAATCATAAGGGATTATATACTATGAATTTTATCTTATAAAATTCAATACTCTTGACCATTTGAAATTACGTAAAGCCATTCTTTGTGTACGACCCAATAAGTTCATGCGACGCTGGTAGTGAACCAAAACTATTTTGGTACATAAGTCATAAGCGGTCTCTAGCAAGGCATTATGACTATCCAAGTAGCATGAATATCAAAATCGATATAACTTAATGAATAACGTACATCATATCCTTTTGTCGTGCGATATCCTTTGATTAAATATAAGACATGAAAAATCACCCTTAATATTCAATCATACTAATCTCGATCTTTAGATAGATTGAAAATATTCAAGTGACATTGATCATATCAATTCACTTGACTTGGTCATTTAACAATCTAACACATCGAGGGATCCACTGATATCTCTCTTTTTACGAGAGCAACAAAATTCCTCTTAATTACACACATTCACATATTGCTCACATGATAACCAATCACAATCTTTATAATCGTCTGGTTAAAGACTACGTTTGATTGTGTCAAATTACCATGCTTCCAATATTAAAGTCTATGGTAATCTTAAGTCGAATGACTAAATGATATACCTATTAAGAGTAACACCTATGACTTAATCCATGTGGTGTTCTCATAGCGGGTCGATCCAGTATCTTGTTCCTTAACAAGTACTCATGATCTCGATTCGTATCCCCATACGATCATCACATGACCATCAGTCAAGACTTACGCAAGTCTTAATTCATTATAGTTCCCAGTATAATGACCGACTAGGGACATTTAAGGTATTTCAATAAATATCTATGAATCTTATTATAAGGTAAATATGCAATAACTTATAATAAAACAACAAATGATAAACATCTATTTTATTAACTAAAAAAAGCTGTAAGATAAACAGTGTTTGTAGATTGACCTAGGGCACATGCCCCAACATCTCCCACTTGTGTTGGGGCCAATCATTCATATATCTAATACCCAATGACCTAACATGTTCATCATGCTTCACTTGTGGAAGAGCCTTCATCAAAGGATCTGCAACATTATCTTTTGTAGGAACTCTGCAAATCTTCACGTCTCCCTTCCCAATGATTTCTCTAATGAGATGAAAACGTCTGAGTATATGTTTGGATCTATGGTGAGATCTTGGTTCCTTGGCCTGTGCTATAGTCTCGTTATTGTCACAGTACAACAAATAGGGTTAGCAATACTTGGAACCACACCTAGTTCAGATATGAACTTTTGATCCAAACAGCCTCCTTAGCTACATCGGATGCTGCAATGTACTCAGCTTCAGTTGTAGAATCGGCCATAATCTCTTGCTTCAAACTTTTCTATCTCACTGCGCCTCCATTCGAAGTAAACACATATCCAAACTGTGATTTGTAGTCATCGATGTCAGTTTGAAAACTTGCATCTGTGTAACCATTTACAACAAGCTCATCTTCCAAACTTCCATAGACCAAGAACACTTCTTTAATCATTCTCAAGTACTTAAGAATGTTCTTTACTGTTATCCAGCGAGTCTCACTGGGATCAGACAGGTATCTACTTGTTGCGCTTAAAGCATATGATACGTCAGGTTGAGTGTATAACATGGCATACATGATAGATCCAATGGTTGATGCATATGGAATCATATTCATTTGTTCTCTCTCATCATTAGTCTTTGGACATTGAGTCTTGCTGAGAGTTATTCTATGAGACATTAGCATACTGAACTTATTCAATACCTTGTCAATATAAGCACTCTGACTTAGGTCAATTAAACTTTTAGATCTATTCCTATAGATCTTAATCCCAAGGATTTAGGTTGCATCTCCTAAGTCCTTCATTGAGAAACACTTCCCCAACCAAGACTTGACACTCTGTAAGGTTGGGATGTCATTTTCAATGAGTAATATATCATTAACATATAGTACCAAAAAAAAAACCACACTCCCACTGACCTTCTTGTATACAAAGGCTCATCTTCATTTTTAATGAAACCAAATTCCTTAATTGCTTCATCAAAATGAAGATTCCAACTCTGAGAAGCTTGCTTTAATATATAAATAGATCTTTAAAGCTTGCACACCTTCCTAGAATTCTCAGGATGAACAAACCCTTCAAGTTGTATCATATACACGTCCTTAAGTAGCTTTCCATTTAAAAAAGCTATTTTGACATCCATTTGCCATTAGTCATAATATGCGACTATAGAAATAAGAATTCTAATGAATTTAAGCATGGTTACAGAAGAAAAAGTCTCATCATAATCAACACCTTGAGTATGTCTGAAACCTTTTGATACTAGCTGTGCTTTATAAGTATGCACATTACCATCCATATCAGTTTTCTTCTTGAAAACTCATTTACATCCAATGGTCTTACCACCTTCAGGTATATCAACTAGGTTCCAAACTTGGTTATCATTTATGGATTGCATCTCAGAGTTCATGGCACTAAGCCATTTATCTGACTCAGAGCTAGACACAACCTCCTGATAAGTAGTAGGTTCATTTTGATCTATGACCAACACCTCACTATTATCAGTAATAAGAAATCTAAATCTCTCTGGCTGATGTCTTACTCTATCAGACCTACGCGGGCCTTGTGATACCTGTGGAGGCTCAACTAGTTCAAGGCTTTGTTGATCTCCCACTATCGGTTGAGTGTTTATTTGTGGTTCTTGAACTTCTTCAAGACTAAATTTATTCCCATTGTTGTCTTTTGAGATAAACTCTTTCTCCATAAAGACACCATTTCGAGCAACAAACACTTTGTTCTCTGTGGGATTATAAAAGTAGTATGTTTTAGTTTCTTTAGGATAACCAACAAATGCACACTTGGTAGATTTGGCTGATAATTTTTCTGAGATTTATCATCGTACGAAAATCTCATAGCCCCAAATTTTAAGAAAAAACAAACTTGGTCTTTTTCCAAACCACATCTCATGTGGTGTTTTATCAACCGCTTTAGAAGGAATACGATTCAGTGTAAACGCAGCAGTTTCTAAGGCATAGCCTCAAAAGGAAATAGGAAGATCTGCATGACTCATCATACATCGAACCATATCCAATAAAGTTTGATTTCTCCTCTCAGAAACACCATTCCATTGTGGAGTTGATAGAGGAGTTAACTGTGAGACAATCCCACCGTTTATAAGATGATCATCAAACTTTTGGCTCAAATATTCACCACCTCGATCTAATCGAAGTGATTTAATAGTTTTGCCAAGTTGATTGTGCACTTCATTCTGAAAAGTTCGAAACATCTCAAAAGATTCACCTTTATGTTTCATGAGATACACATAACCATATTTGTTGAAATCATCAGTAAAAGTAATGAAGTACTGATAACCACCTCTAGCCATTGTGTTTATAGGACCGCATACATCAGTATGTATTAGACCCAATAAGTCACTTGCCCTTTCACAGTGCCCAGTAAAAGGACCTTTTGTCATCTTACCTAATAAACAAGATACACATGTTTCATATGATTCAAAATCAAATGAATCTAAAAGTCCATCTTTATGGAGTTTAGAATCACATTTCTCATTTATGTGGCCAAGCCGATAATGTCAAAGGTAGGTTTGATTCAAATCATTTGACTTAAATCTCTTTGCATTTACATTAAAGATAGGAGTATTTATGGACCTTTTCATGTTTAGAATATAAAGATCATCACACAAATCGGCATTTGCATGAAAAAGTCTTTATGAGAAATAAAACATTTATTATTCGCAATAATGAAATTAAAACCATCCAAATCCAAACATGAAACTGAAATGATGTTTCTGCTCAAGACAGGGACATAATAACAATTATTTAAAACTAAAACTAGTCCACTAGATAAAGACAACTCATAACATCCTACAGCCAACGCAGCAACCTTTGCTCCATTTCTAACTTGTAGGATAACTTCTCCTTTCTTTAGCTTTCTACTTTTAGTGAGACCCTGCACATTAATGCAAATGTGAGAACCACATCTGGTATCCAATACCCAGGAACCACTAGTAGACAAGTTAATTTCAATAACGTAAATACCTAAAGCAGTAGTGTAACGACTCAGAAATTTGGTTATTTGTGAATGATGATGTGTAATATATATTTATACTCGTATTTGACAATTGGGTTACGGGTACACGAGAGGGCTTAAAACATAATTAAAAGAATTATTTAATAATTTAAATTATTTATTTGTACGAGATAAGGCAAAAGTATGCATGTGACAGGGAAATACGGACAAAGGAGGCGAGATGGGTCGAGAAAAATGTTTGGAAAAATACAGGTGTTGGGTTAAAAAACTTGTAAAGTGCCACAATCAAATAATGGGGAATCCTTGGGTTCAAATTTGAGATGTATGAGGTGGTGAAAATGGGTGGAGAAAACTAGGACAACACCTCACTTAACAAATTATTCCTACCATACCCATTTAAAATTTAAACACCTACCCACCCCCATCACTCAAATCACCTCTCACCCCACCCCACTCCCATCACTTAAATCACCTCACCACCCACCCCATCACTTACGTCATTCACTCACCCCTCATCTCACGCTCCCTCACTTTTACTCACTCTTTCCTCATGACCTCTCTTCTCATGACTCTCAACTCACGGCTTCCCTTCACCACTCTCACCTCACTGCCACTCTCCTCCCCCCTTTTGCCGTCGACGAGCTGACACCGGTTCCAGAAATCCAGCGAGGACGAGCTCACCGGAGGTATACATCTCTCCATTCTCTCCTCTTTCGATTGTCCTCCTCTTTCTCGAGTTCCCTCACCCTTCTCTCTCGGTCCACTCACTCTCCCGGCCTGGCTGTGTCCACGCTGATCACCGGAGATGCAGTGGTGGAGGAGAGACCCGCTGGAGCCCCCTATCCTCTCCTCCCTCTCGTGCTCACTAGATCTCTCTACCTTTCTCTTTCTCTCTCTCTCTCTCTCGGTCACGCTCTACGGCCTCACTGCACCACCGGCTCTGACCGAGCTAGTGGTGGCTGGGGTTCACTCCCTCGCCGGAGCTATCTCTCTATCTCTCTATCTCCCTATCCTCTCCTCCCTCTCGTGCTCACTAGATCTCTCTATCTCTTGGTATTTCTTTTCTCTCTCTCTCTCTCTCACGGCACAACCTCTCCCGCCGGAGCTGGTGGTGGTCGGAGTCACCTCCCTCACCAGAGATCTCTCTCTATCTCCCTATCTATCTATCTATCTATCTATCTATCTATCTATCTCTCTCTCTCTCTCTTTCTCTCATTGTTTCACTGTTTTTCTCGTTTTTGAGTTTGTTTTCGTCGTGGAGACTATAACAACCTGGAAATTTGGTTATTTGTGAATGATGACATGTAATATTTATTTATACTCATATTTGAGTGACCGAACAGTGAAGTTAGTGAACGAGTAGAAAAATTGGACGAGCGGGATTCGACAATTGGGTTACGGGTACACCGGGAACTTAAAACATAATTAAAAGAATTATTTAATAATTTAAATTATTTATTTGTACGAGATAAGACGAAAGTATGCATGTGACGGGAAATACGGATCGAGGAGGCGAGATAGGTCGGAGAAAATGTTTGGAAAAATATGGGTGTTGGGTTAAAAAACTTGCAAAGTGCCACAATCAAATAATGGGGAACCTTTGGGTTCAAATTTGAGATGTATGGGGTGGTGAAAATGGGTGGAGAAAACTAGGACAACACCCCACTTAACAAACTATTCCTACCATACCCATTTAAAATTCAAACACCCACCCACCCCCATCACTCAAATCACCTTACACCTCACCCACTCCCATTACTCAAATCACCTCACCACCACCACATCACTCACGTCATTCACTCACCCCTCATCTCACACTCCCTCACTTTTACTCACTCTCTCCTCACGACCTCTCTTCTCACCACTCTCAACTCACGAATTCCCTTCACCACTCTCACATCACCGCCACTCTTCTCCCCCTTTTGCCGTCAACAAGCTGATGCTCGGTTCCGGAACTCCAGCAAGGACGAGATCACCGGAGGTATACATCTCTCCCTTCTCTCCACTCTCAGTTGTCCCTCCTCTCTCTCGAGTTCCCTCACCCTTCTCTCTCGGTCCACTCACTCTCCCAACCTGGCTGTGTCCATGCCGGTCACTGGAGATGCAGTGGTGGAGGAGAGACTCGCCGGAGCCCCCTATCCTCTCCTCCCTCTCGTGCTCACTAGATCTCTCTATCTCTTTGTTTCTCTCTCTCTCTTCTCGGTCATATTCCACGGCCTCACTGCACCACCGGCTCTGACCGAGCTAGTGGTGGCCGGAGTTCACTCCCTCGCCGGAGCTCTCTCTCTCTTTATCTCTCTATCTCCCTATCCTCTCCTCCCTCTCGTGCTCACTAGATTTCTCTATCTCTCGATATCTCTTTCTCTCCCTCTCTCTCTCACGGCACCACCTCTCCCACTGGAGCTGGTGGTGGTCGAGTCACCTCCATTATAGGAGATCTCTCTCTATCTCCCTATCTCTCTTTCTCTCCCTCTTTTTCTTTTAGTTTTCGTACTGTGGTATGGGATGTTATTGGTGATGATGTTATGGTCGCGCAGCCTAGTCCTCGAGACTGTGGCGTGACCTATTTACGACTGAGCCGAGCCTAAGTTATGTGACTAAACTTACATATGTTGTGGTTTACAAAATCAAAAAAGTTGTAGTGTTTTTGTCTAGTTTTCCGATCGATTTTCATCGAGTTGTTCGAATCATCAAAATACTGGGAGAACACTTGGGATTTAACATAGGTTTATTTAATGACTTGACCTATTAATACGAGTTTTCGACCTTGTCAGGTAGCGAGAAACTCGGGGATACGCATTAGGATTCGCGATAGTGGATATGATTTGCGATAGATCAAGTAAGTACATTTGCCCTAAAAGCGTATGTACGTTAGTAAGCTAGTTAAGAAAACACCATGTGATTCATTTTCATTCTGTTGTGTTTGCTATTATCTACTTGTTGGCATTCCATTCCATATTCCATGTATGTGTGTTCTTGGCATAAGTGTGTGTCTTGAAGGTACATGTGGCCTGCAATAGAAGGGATGAAACACGGGCACTCATGCGCACGAGTGTTTGACCACCCCTAGTGATTGTGTGATACCATGTACTGGATTGTTGTGGATATTGTTGTGGATTTCGATATTGTGACATTGTTGTTGTAGAATTGTTGTGAATTTAGACCACTTATTGCCTCTCTTGACTCGTAAAACACGCATGTTTCGATTGTTATCATTTTCAGTCTATCTATCATGCATCTTGTTTATTTAAATCTATGTCTTTCATTTGCCGCATGATATTTAGATTGCTTTATTTGAAAATTCATAAATTACTGTTATATTATTCTGGCATTATTTTCGATTTTTCTCAGTTACTCACCGTCTAGTTTGTGACGGTGGATGCAGATAGAGCGGAGTGCAGTAGGGGCAAAGGACCTTGTCTAGGAGACTTTGTGTGAGCAGCTGGACTTGAGGTACCGAGATGTAGGCTCATGATTATTTCTATTTGTATGACGTTATATATATAATTGTTTTGGAACTAGGGATAGAAAATTTTGAGGTGGATTCCATTAGTCCATTTTGTTAACTTGGATTTGAATATATCGAGGTTTTCCACATTTATATAAATTCCTAATTTTCTTTTGATTGAGTTATTTCTCAATACTTGAGTAATATATAATTTGCTTCTTTGTGTTATAATTGCAATAACTCTTTCATAAATCTTAAAATTTTAATGATTTGAGGCTGACTAGGCTCATCAGGTTCGTTGAGAACCGACTCAGGACCTGCACGGCTCGAGGCCATTGTACCCAAATGCATTGAGAATTTGGGGCCGTCAGAAGTAGTCACACTACTCTTCTTTTTCTTTTGATCTTTAAGAAAGAGCTTGCAATTTCTTAACTAATGCCCAGGTGCATGATAGAAATGACAATTTCCTTATTTTTTTTTTTCCTTCTAGGACAGTCAAGTAGAAGTAGCCTTAGACTTAACTTGTTCTATAGGATTTGTTACTGGCACAATACCCTTGGCAACTTTAGTCTTGCCTTTGGTCTTCTTCTTCAAAGTCTTTCCTTTCTGAACCATCAATACATTGGTCGTAGGTTTCTTGACATTTTGCTCAACCGTTTTGAGTATCAAATGCAACTCTGAGATAAATCTCTCTATATTATTCATGTTGTAGTTCATCACAAATTGTAAAAAACTATCAGGCAATGAATTAAGGATCAAAACTGTAGCCAACTCTTGGCTTATGGGAAATCTAAGTCTATCAAGATAGTCAATATAACCCTTCATTTTCAAAACATTAGGGCTAACTAACGCACCCTCAGCCATTTTGCAAGAATTGAGGTTCTTGACTGTCTCGAACCTTTCTTGCCTAGCCTACTATTGGAACATTTCCCTCAGCATTGTAGCCATGTTGTAAGCTTCCATGTGTTCCATGTCCTTCTAAAGTTCAAGAACCATGGTTGCTAATATAATGCATGCAACATCATTAGAATCGCTAACATGCTTGGAATGTGTATCCTTCATGGCTCTTGCAACATTAGCTGGTGGTTCCTCAGGAATAGGACCATCCAGGACGTACAACTTGCGTTCATGCTTAAGAATAATTCTCAAGTTTCTGAACCAATTAAGAAAGTTTGTCCCAAATAGTTTATCCTTTTTAAGGATAGATCGCAGTGACAAGAGATTAGTGTGATTTAATAAAACCATTAATCTACAACAAATATTATGCAAAAGTTCATTTTTAGTATAGAGGAATAGACTCTCTCTAAATTAACAACCCTCTTTAAAACACTATGTTAACTTAAGGGACTAAAACCCATGTTTCACCAAATTCAAAGACAGCTAAGGCATGACACTTTAAATTAGGTTATGTAGGTAGGTACCTTTTACCAATTACATCATATGTAACTTTTAGTTGTTTTTATGAGATTATGACATATATTTTTATCTCATCTTATGCCTAAAGCTCAAAACCATTTTGATAGCTTTATCAAGTCTAACCATTTCAAACAATAGAGTAACCCTTACTCAACTTGCCTCACCAAGATAACACAATACACTCTGTTAGGGCAGACCCATATTGATGTGATCGAAGCCTTGATAAGCATTTGAGAATGGGTGGCACTTAACTTAAAATTTATAAGAGGGATTTTATTTATTTTGGTGATCATATCATAAACAAAGATAAATATCATATATTACATGGAATGTACAATTACCAAACAAGTTAGGAAATTTCTAATATTATGTACTATACGAATTTCTTTACACTACGCAAAGTTATCAACGATCCCACTGGCTGATCAGTGGCCAGGGGTACAGGGGGGTAGCAGCACCTTTTTTTAGACAACAAATTTCTATTCTGAAAATTAAAATCGCCTAAACTTTCTCATTATTTTAGTCAATTTAATTAACCAAAATTGCCCTTTAATTTTTTTTTCTGAAAATTAATTAAAATATTTTTAATTAACATGGGCCCACCTCTAACTTAATATCTAATTCTAATCTAATTAGAATTTAAGATAGATGGAATCCTGATCCAATTCCAATTCGTTATACATCTCACCTATCATATAGGATTTTTCTACTATTCTTATCCGATTACAAGTTTATCTCCTATCTAATAGGAATATACTAACAGATAACAACAATGAGACATATAATCAATGGTAATTTTGATTCTTGAATTAAGGAACGAAATATTAATCATGCATTCAACACCAGAATCATATTATATTAATCATATTAGCCTAAACATGATTTCTAACATGAAGACATACATGATTATTTTACAAACGAACAATGTATTCAACAACATAATCATATTAAATCAATCATATTAACCTAAACATGATTTCTATCATGAAACATACAAAATTCGAATTGTTCAATTTAAAACATATGTTAATCAAAATATACTAAACATGAATTCAATCAATGAACCACATCATGCATATGTATCAAATACATAAATTAAAATGTTTTAAAATCAATTCTTGATAACAACTGTCACAGAACATATATGTATATCATATATACCTTAATAACAATCATGCTTTCACACATATATCACATATACATAAGAGAAACATGCAAACGTTTAATAGAACCGAGCCTATGGCTCTGATACCATTGTTGGATTTTGGGGTTTATAAGCAGCGAAAATTTCAAAATAATTTTAAAAAACTCCAACAGGATATCAAATAAATTCAATTAAACTAGATCTACAAAAGTAAACCATACCTTGATTCATGATTTCCTTCTCTGAATGTTCGATCTTCAAGACGTTCAATCCCGCGTCCTCTATCAGAAATTCACACATGAACAGTGACCACAATTTGGAGTGCTAGCCCTAAGAGAGATTGAAAACATTTTCTCTCTCATAAAATCTAAAGAGTTCGAAAATTGAAAAACAAAATTCTTATATATTACGTTTTTGGGTATCACTCTTTATTTATGTGTAGATAAGATTTCACTTAAATCCTATTTGTAATACAACTATTATATTTACGATGTTTAAGTAAATTCAAAATACAACTATTGTATTTACGTTGTTTAATCAAATTACACATATACCCTTATTAATAAGTTATTATATAACGAATCATAAGGGATTATATACTATGAATTTTATCTTATAAAATCCAATACTCTGGACCATTTGAAATTGCGTAAAGCCATTCTTTGTGTGCGACTTAATAAGTTCATGCGACGTTGGTAGTGAACCAAAACCATTTTAGTACACAAGTCATAAACGGTCTCTAGTAAGACATTATGACTACCCAAGTAGCATGAATATCAAAATCGATACAACCTAATGAATAACGTATATCATATCCATTTGTCATGCGATATCCTTTGATTAAATATAAAGCATAAATAGTCACCCTTAATATTCAATCGTACTAGTCTCGATCTTTAGATAGATTGAAAACATTCAAGCAACGTTGATCATATCAATTCACTTAGACCTGGCCATTTAACAATCTAACACATTAAGAGATCCACTGATATCTCTCTTTTTACGAGAGCGATAAAATTATTACCTGATTACTTCACGTATTGCTTACATGATAACCAATCACAATCTTTATAATCGTCCGTTTAAAGACAACGCTTGATTTTATCAAATTATCATGCTCCCAATATTAAAGTCTATGGTAATCTCAAGTCGAAGGACTAAATGATATACCTATTAAAAGTAACACCTATGACTTAACCCATGTGGTGTTCTCATAGCGAGTCGATCCAGTTCTTTGTTCCTTAACAAGTACTCATAATCTCGATTCATATCCCTATATGTATGATCATCACATGACCATCAATCAAGACTCACGCTAGTCTTAATTCATTATAGTTCCCAGTATAATGACCGACTAGGGACATTTAGGATATTTCAATAAATACCCATGGATCTTATTATAAGGTAAATATGCAATCACTTATAATAAAATAGCAAATGATAAATCTCTATTTTATTAACTAAAAAAAACTGTAAAATAAACAATGTTTGTAAATTGACCTAAGGCACATGCCCCAACAAGTTATTCTCCCTGAAAGAAACACCACTTTCCAATTTCTTGCGATCTCCCTCAATGTATCATCTACCAGTGGATCACAGAAGTGGCCTGCAGAAGAACTTGAGAGGTGTGGCGTCCCAAATCCTAATGTCGCCACGTGGTGCGCCGTGGTCCCACATTCCTGCCATGTCACCGCCCTCGCTGCATTCCATGTGCCATCGACGTTCGTTCGCCACATCAGATTCCTTGTTTCTCATGCTAACTCGTGAACCAGTTGTTAAGTTGCCATCTATTCATTTTTCCTCATTTTACCAGAGTTTTATATATCAATATATTTAGTGGGAGACTTAAAGTAAAAGTTGATATTTATATTCATGACAGTTTAGAGCATCGGTTCTATATGGGAAACCCGAAATAATACATTGTATATAAGGTGACAAGATAAATATATACATGTACATGGTCATACTAAAGTCCCTTGATACTTAAAAGTAAATCAAAATATCAAAAGTAGCACGTACGAGGTCTTGAATTGTAGACAATCAGAGATAGTCACCCAGTTTCTCCTTGCCTCTACTCATACTCAGATCTGCACTCATTCATCCAAACGAATACAAATGATGAGTCCAGTAAGTAAACTCCCAAAGAAAACCACTAAGCATTTAATAATAAAAGTCAATAAATAAAGTTAACTAAACATGCGACAACAATAGGCAATTGTAAGATTATCGCATGCATAGTTAATAGCAATGAAAACTAGATGAACATCAAATAATATGAAAACAACCAAGTAACTGTGCAATAATACTGATAAAACCAGACGAATATGTAATATGTAGCAGACTAGACCATACTTCATCAATCCGAACAATCATAGGGCCTGTCTCACGCATGGGTCACACCCGGACTACTAGCGATGAACTGGCCCAAATCTCAATCCACCGAACGCATGCACTAGAAGCAGCTCGAGTTGCCATTCACCGAGGGTTGGGTCACACGTGCTACATCTAATAAGCTAGAACTTGTACCACACCGCTCCGAATAACCTCTTATGACGAAAACCAACCTACTTATCGATAATTAAACCAACCAATGCTAGATAGATGAATAGTTGAAAGGAAATAAATAAAAGCAGTAAATGAAAAATTAGAAACAATTAGATACTCTAAATGTGTTTCTGTTAGGGTTTACACATGTGACGACCCCAGAACCTAAGGTCCGCCACGTAATGCCCCGTAGGCCTACAATCTTGCCACATCACCGCTTTGTTGTGTCCCACGTACAACTGAAGGTCTTTGCCACATCATTTATCTTGTACTATGGTTAACTTTTATCATTTGATTGTAAAGTTGATCAGTTCATTCGTTTAGTTAGTCTTATGTCAACCATGTTCGATTTAGGCATTCATATGGCTATTTGTTGTGTTTAATAGAGTTACAATTAGATGACCAATAATTTACCGTAGTGGAATTCTAAATCGAACTACAATAAATATAAAACAAAATACGATTTAAGTCTTTTCAAAACATCAACCTAGTGTGGAACACCCAGCATAAAGTACACAGTATACATGAAGACAATTACTTCTAAAGTAGTATTCATCTCTCCCCTGATACCCAGATGTAGCTCAAAATCAAAGGATAGTACTCCTACTAGTATATTTTAGATGACTGGCAAGGTAGCAACAGTCGCCATTGTGCCCCTACTCGTGGCGATATCTGCACTCGGTCACCCAACAAATACAGTGACGAGTCCAGTGAATAAGAACTCAAGAGAAGTCAACACAATATTTAACAGTAAATCAAATAAATCTACTGTCCGTACAAGTATGTTAACTAGAAATAGAAAATCATTTGGAAGCTCCATTGATGGTTATAACACTTAATGCAAATATTGGTTTGGAGAGAATGTGTGCCACGTAGGATGTAGTGAACATCAGAGTTAGATACACTTCTCCAACACAACTATGGATTGATAATGTGCAGCTAACAATAGACAATGTTTACTCTCAATGTTTACTTCTAGACAGTGCAATCCATAGCCACAACAACAATTCTATCTAAAATATAAAGAAAATTTTTTTTTAATAAAAAAAAATAGAAGGTTCAATCCATACATTATGCATTGGAGAGTACTTATGAGCTTCAATGTTATTTAAACCTCCTAAGATGGACATCCCCTCCAAGCAGGCGTGTAAAGTTAACGTACAACTAAAGGATAAGGTAGATGCAACAAATATAAGTGACCAAGTTTAATTATTCACTTACAATGCTTCCACCACTTCCATTGTCTAAATAGATAAGGTAGAAATGAAAATTTATATGAAACAGTTTTAGGTAGAACTAACATGGCCATCAACTCTAATAGGTTCAGTTTCATTTTGTAAAGCAGAAACATAGGATATGCTCTCTTAAGAGAACTTTTACACCTGATCCCCAAAGATTTGATTCTGAAAATGTACTCTTATCTTCAAAAGACTAATTTCGATGAAACTTGGAATGCAAGTTCATCTCAAAAATGAATGGAAGCAAAAGCAATAATAGTAACTTGACCTTGGTTAATCTCAAATTAGTTGGAGTCAACTATATAAATCAAGCTTTTCCACTCTGCTCAATTTGATGCACTTGATGGTGTGCATTCATAAAATGTTGTAATCAGCATCATCAATATTCATTGTTTACATCATATCCTTTATGCTGTAATTTTGCTTTCACTATCACTATGTATGACAATAGAGAGACGGAAGGCAGGAAATGAGGTACCTTAAATTCCTCGCCGACGTTGAGCATAGCAAACATTATCAAACTGATCGGGTTGATTTGTAACCGAGGTTCCAAGTCTGGTTTAAAAAAAAAAAAGCAAGGCCATCTCTAAACACAGGAATGCCAACGAAGAACACAATTTGCATAGTTTTTCTTCATAAACAAAGAATGCTAAATTACAAGGCAAATTGAGTACCCAACTTAGGTTGAATATTCAGCTATTCTATTGTAACAACCGGGATGTAAAATGTTATTTCATACCCTGCAGAGGCAGCTAAACAACAGACAAACAATGTTGACAACAAATACAAGCAACCAAAATGCCAAGAACAGCTCCAGCAAGGACCTGTGATGGTGTATGACCAAGAAGTTCCTTGAGTTTCCTTTGGCTGATAGGATGTCCTTGAAAAAGATCGGCAATGATCATATTCAGCACCTACACAGAAAATGAAATAAAGTCAGATAAGTATAGAGTGAACTTTCTTTCTATTGAAAATTAAGTAAGAAAATTGAGTAGCAAATCAATGCACTGAATCATCAGCGCCAATCCCCAAAGTAAGAAAAACATAAGTTGTGCATGAGATTACAAAGAACACGACCAACTAATATTCAGGCATTCTTCTGACTACCTAGAAGAAACAATGTGAGTCCAGCAAGCCATTTAAGTACTTCCTCATGAGCATGAGCTGCATGACACATCTTTCAAGACTTTCAACTGTTCTCTTACAGCTCTAAATTCATCTCAGAGCTCAATGAGAGATTGTTGGCCTAAATGTTAAAAATAAACACGGTGGTAATCCAAATGAGCTCTATCCTTATAGATGGCCAAAAGAGGGAGCCGTACAAACAAAGCAAATATGCAGATGGATAATCGTCAATGAGGTTTAAATGCAAGATTTCTAGGAACCAGCAGTCTGATGCCATGCTAGATCACAAATAAAATGGCATCAAACGAGCTCCTTGCCAAATTCCAATAGCTGCCCTTCTACTCACCTATGCACCACAGTCCATTGACTTGAATTACATAACATTTGGAGGCATAGATCCTGGTTAAAACATGGCTGAAAGCATTGGGGCATACTTTATACAACCAACTCTTGGAATCACTCACCACAAAGAAAAACGTTTCTCATGTAATTCACTTATTTTATGGAGCAGATTCATGTAGAGCTTAATAGAGTAGAATGAAAACTCATTTAGCCAACCACACATAGTTGGGGCAATAGCTTTTGTCAAGCTGAATTTAGTTAATAGCTCATCCTCTACAGGCTTGGTTCACCAACGTTATGCTCTCGCAAATGCTTACATCATCTACATTCACCATTCTCAATTACGATACCACAATCCCAACACATTTATCCATTATCATTAAACTTCATCTAAGGACCCGTGTTTCAGGTTGATCATTTCACATGATAGCAATCTATACCAATTAACTGGGTCTTTGTACGATCAACATGAAACTAACTAATCCTCGCAGTTACATTCCTTAGTCTTTCTTTACATGGTCAAATCATAGTACCAACTTTCTATCAACTCTATAAAATAAAAGAACTTGAACCAACATGCATATATAAGTTTTAATGCAGAACCTGCAACACGTGCCTTTTTTTCTAAGGAAAATTTTCTTTGATGGAGGATTCAGCTGCAGGTATGGCCCTTTGGCCACAGTGCATAATAGCAATCTATGAACGAACGTACACTTCCAAGAAAAAAGCAAGGGAGAAGTGTTTGAGCAAACCTACAGTAACCACTCCACAGGTTCTCTTTAAGACAAAAATCTGCAAGCTTAGAAAATTTGAGGCAGCCATATTTAACTGTAGCAAAAACACCCATCAGCTGAACTTGACCTAAACATCATCTGAACTTAAAGCATGGACACAATCTGAGCAAGGAGAGATATTTTTAATATGAATAATTTGTCAAGGTTGTGGCTTCCTCATATGATTAGCTTCATGTAATTGATCTAGACTTTATGATAATCTGATGTAGTTCATCACAAATAGATTACCATGATCTGGCCTCTGCCCATTTTATTCGGATTTGTGCTATGTACGCAGTCCCTCGTAAATGACTTCTTTCCACATTATAAAATTTATAGCTTTGTTACTTGACACAATTTGATACTTCTTGATTGCCTCAATGCCAACTCATGATTTTTAAATATTGTTCTTAAAAACACCAAAAGAGCAAGAAAATGTATCTAAGAGTGCTCACACATTTCCCGTACATAACGTATATTCAAATCGATTTTTGCTAGTTGCAACCCCTTTCACACATTATAAACCATACATTCTTCCAATACAAATTGCGTTTTTCCCTTCATTTTCAAGATCAGCTGCATGAGCCAGGTTCTTCCAGTGACACCATACACTCTACATATGTAAGCACCTTCATACCTGGTCTTACTACCTTAATATGTGATTTTTAAACTTCGCTCGACCCAAACTCAAATGTTCGGCTATGTATACTACTGGGCTCCTTAATGAGGCCGCTCATCAGAGGTAACCTCCCTTTGAGCTTTTTTTTTTACATAATCAAAGCTATCCACAGGACAAACAGATGGATGCATTCATCTCGCCTCACTTCTTCTAGTTGAAACAAGACGTTCATCTTGCCTCATCATTTCACCTCTCCATTTGAAATCCTTGTTCCATCATGTAAAGTGCATCCAACTCACGAACCTATTTTCCTAGTCGACCGATGACCAACTCCACAAGGTTTATCATTATGCAATTTGATTTTCTTTCATCTGACTAGAAAACATCCGAAAAATGCACTCGCCCAATTTTCATTAGCTTGTTCAGGATTCTCTCCAAATTAGCTATAAAATCTATAAGCTCCATCCTACCAAAGAGTTCTAGGTCCATATTGCAACTTGAAAGCCTAGGAATAAATGAGAACTTAATCAAGACAAAAAAAAAAAATGGCTCCCAGATAAAAAACAATAAACCCAGCTCACACAAAGTAGCTTCAGAATTACAATGGCAAAGACCAACGACAACTATTTGATTGAAAATTAGATAAGAAAAAATCACTTTGTTCTAGCACTCATAACATAAGTTCAAGCAATCAGGCCTTAGAACTTAATGTCCAACGCAAGAAAGTAAGTTAATTTCTTTATCAACCACAATTAAACTAAAATAACCCACCAATTTAACCATGAATCATGAAAAAACTCTCGCAAACACGCACACAAACATTGAGCATAGTGTTGGGTTGTGTGGACCAAAATAATAGTCTCACATTGGAAAAATAAAACTTCTAAATGAAGTATATTAGTGATTACCTCCCCTGTAATAGTACCGAGGCCTTTTAGAGTAAAACCCCACACCTAATGTTGAGGTGGTTAAGTTGGGGACAATATCGGTACTAGCGGAGATCCACGTGCCCGTGCGGCGCACGCTCGGATGGAACCCCAACAAGTGGTATCGGAGCCGATGGTGCGGCTGGGACAAGGCATGTCTGTTGGTGGTCGCATGTGTGCCTCGAGTTGCTCTCCCTCGAGATGGTAGCAACGACGGATCATGCGGTGTGCCCATCTTGGAAGGATTTTGGTCCAAGGTGGAGATTGTTGGGTTGTGTGGACCGAAATAATAGTCTCACATTGGAAAAATAAAACTTCTAAATGAAGTATATTAGTGATTACCTCCCCTCTAATAGTACCGAGACCTTTTAGAGTAAAACCTCACACCTAATGTTGAGGTGGTTAAGTTGGGGACAATATCGGTACTAGCGGAGATCCATGTGCCCGTACGGCGCACGCTCGGATGGAACCCCAACAAGTGGTATTAGAGCCGATGGTGCAGCTGGGACAAGATATGTCTGTTGCTGGTCACATGTGTGCCTCGAGTTGCTCTCCCTTGAGATGGTAGCGACGACGGATCATGCGGTATGCCCATCTTGGATGGATTTCGGTCTAAGGTGGAGATTGTTGGGTTTTGTGGACCGAAATAATAGTCTCATATTGGAAAATAAAACTTCTAAATGAAGTATATTAGTGATTACCTCCCCTCTAATAGTACCGAGGCCTTTTAGAGTAAAACCCTACACCTAATGTTGAGGTGGTTAAGTTAGGGACAATATCGGTACTAGGGGAGATCCACGTGCCCGTGCGGCGCACGCTCAGATGGAACCCCAACACATAGAAATTCAAATTCTCTCTCATCACCCATAAGAAATAACATTTGGGTGTCTAAACCGCCTCGGCCCCTCCAGATTAAGGCATGACTAATCCCATGGGGCTACGAGTGCCCCTACCACTAACCCAGAGGTCAAAGGAGAAATAGCGCAGTTGTTGCGAATTAGTCATACTAAAGCCCTCTTCGAAACAACTACACCACACTCCTTGGAAACGAAATAACAACATTTGCATCAAACCAATCAACAATTTTTTTTTCCATCAACAACAAAATTCAAAACCCATTACCTCAGCTTGCATCCCCGCGTGCCTCCTAACCCCAATAGCATCATACATGACAATCAGACTAAACCCCAAGCACACTGGAAACAGTGAGTCCGCAACGCCGTGACAAAGCGCCACCGAGGTCGTCAGCGCCGTACAAAGCGCCGAGTGGGAAGAGGGCATTCCCCCAGAAGCAAACAGAATCCTAAAATCCCATTTCCGCTCCAAAACGAAATTCAAAAACATCTTCATGGATTGGGCAATCGCCCAAGCGAACAAACCAGACACAAACGTCGGATTAGCAGCCAAGGCCACCACAAATGGACTAATCCGAACCTTCGCTGTGTAGGTCGCGCTCACAAGAGCCATCCCAATCGATCCACTCTGCACAAACTCCATCCCCTCATCGCCATTGTTACCACAACAATCCGCCCATTTCTTCACCGAGGTCTTCAAATTCGAACACCTACGCTGTAAATATGGCACAAATCCACAAAAGCGGTTCACGGGTACTCTCAAAAGTCGTTGAATTGCAATGGGTCTTCTTGGTTTCAGAGAAGATTGAAGAGAAACAGAGATTCCAGAGCTCTTGGAGTGCTTTGAATTTGAGCAATTGAACCTGAAAACTGAGCTTCTAGAAGTGATGGTCGAAAACCCAATTGGGGAAACTAAACGCATATGAGATCTCGAAGCGGGTATGCTTTCAATGGTGGTGGGAGACGCCATTGGAAGACCTTGTCTGCTCTGTTTCAAACGACATTGCAGAGAAGAAACAGAGGAGCTGAGAGAGAGAGAGAGAGTGCTCTGGAGTTCAATGAGGGCAGAGTTTGGGTTCATATAGTATAGATGAGATTGTATGAACGATAATGCCCCTGGTTTGTGTGGTTATTATCGATAATGCCACTTATGCTGTTTTCTACTTGTGGAATATAAAATGGTTGATGCCTTTATTCCAAGGTTGGTGGACCCACTAGGGGCACAAATGGACAAAAAAAGTGGAGTTTCTGGAGTGGACACGTGGCACTGTTTTGAAGGTTGTGAAACCTGTTGAGTTAGAGAATGTAGGGTCAATTTGAGGCCCACCCTACCTTCACGGAGCAACGTAGAATCTCAACATATCTTAGTTTTTTGAAACTTGACTTTACAAGTTTTTTCATTGCAAATATAGTACTACCATGAAAAAAAAAAGGTCAAATATAGCACTAAGAACCGGCACCAATAGTTGGCTAATGTGTTGGGTTAAATAGCGCAAAGTTGGCTCCAACACTGCACCAACAGTGTCGACACTGTTCACAACATCAAATAATTTTTTATTTTATTTTATTTTTTACTTTTTTAGATATCATTTGTCTTTAATAATCTAATATTTATCCTATAATGGATGCTTATCATATTAGTTTCCTATAAATAGTAATTATTTATTATTTAAATGTTTTTCCAAAAAGATATATTTTTTATTTTTAAAGTATATTAATCTTCTTTTAATCAATATGCATTTTTTGAAAATTAATTAAGTCTCATTAATACTAATGATTTGAAAATAATTAAAAGCAAGTATAATATATAAAAGTATATAAAAAAACTCAATTAAGACAATTAAAAGGAGCTACATGATTTTCTTAAAAACAAGACCTACAGCTAATAAAAAAAAGACCTACGTGCAAGGACGTAAATAAACCTAATCTAACTAAGTAAAAACATACGTTAATTAATTACCTACTAGGCTACTACATGCATCATACATATAATTTAAGGACGTGATCATATAACTAATCACGTAAATCTGCTCCTGGAGGTAGGATATCATTCAGGTATGAGTTGACATGCGAAGATGTGATGGAAGAACCTTCCTCTCTAGCTATTTTTCGTAAAATCTTTGTTTGCTCGCCCACAAAGAATGCACGCAAGATTGATCCCTGATCGAATCCATATCTTTCAACAAAATCTTATTTTCTCCCTTCATTTCCTCCATCGCCAATTTTTTCGCTTCATTTTGCTCGCAAGTCATATGAACTTCAACTTGACGATGCTTGTTTGAAGCACCATTATCCAAATACTCAAAGAGTTTTTCAGAATTATTGGAGATTGACTTGGCAATGGATGGCATGTTCTCATCCGTTTTTCTTTTCAACTTTGCCTTTTAAACTCCAATTGGACGTCGAGATTGAGTGTCATCAGCATCATCAGTGTCTTCTAAATTAAGCAAGAATGATGATAAGCCAGGAGATGCTAACGGGGTAGAATCGAGAGTTGGATTGTTGGACTGCGACGAATTAAGATTTTCGATTGGCAGTTGTGAAACACATGCTCTATTGGTGTTGTTGTCTTTGAACTTCTCATACTCTTTAACAATATCCCACACATGATCAAATTAAAATCCTTTTTTGTACTTTGCTTCTTGTGCGAACAGTTTCTTTGCCCATTTCAGCTATATATGAGTTTGAGTACATGGTTTAAGATAATCAGAGTCAAAGAAATTATTAAAAAAACAAAAAAACTTTTAGAAAGCAAAAAACACTTACTATATATTCATTAGATGCACCACTTGGTTTCGTATATTCAACTCGACGAACACATCCATTCAACTTCTTAACTTCCGTTTGCATGATATTCATTCGTGATGATAAGGATCTAATGCAATGGCCCGAAAATATTTTATTTGTGGATGATGACGTGTATTACTGATTTATACCCATGTGTAAATATACTAATTTTATCATTGAATTTACGAGCGAGGTTCGCTAAGGAAAACGCGTCGAGGTGAATTACGTGTAGAATAAACACATGAAAATGATTTATTAGAATTATTGAAGAATATATATTGGTGAGCGCTTAGTGACACATGGGGTCGTGGCTGACACACGTGGATCGTACGGTAGTGTGTACACCCGAGTGTGCTTATCGACGCGCATAACGGAATTTTAGGCACTAAAATGCAAGTGTGTATATATTATATATATTTATATATGAAGTATATATATATATATATATGTTATATATGAAAATAAAGTAAAAAAATGCCAAATGACTATTAGGGGCATTAATTGTATAAGTTTATGGATAAGAAGTGAAGGGTATTATGGTAATTATCTAAAGGGTATAAAGGTCATTTTAGACCACTTGTATATATATATATATGTGTGTGCGTGTGTGTTAATCGAATTGGGGAGAAAACCGTCATCGATGCCTACACTATTCATCATCTCTCTCCCCAACTCGCCTCCTCGCACGCTCTCCACTCTCGGCTCACTATCTTTCTCGTTGTCTCTCTCGGTCGTCAACTCAAGGTGAGTTGTTTTGATTTGTTTATTGTGGATATGTGGTTATTGAGGGATTGAGGTGATTTTGATGGATGTTTGGGTTGTGGTGACGAGGGGAAAGATTGATGAGGGTGGTGGAGAGTTTGTTGATTGAACTCTGGAAAAAAAAAAAAGAGACGTGCGTCTCTGGTGATTTGAGGAAGGACTCGCATGTGTACACCCCTCCTCAATCGGGGCGAGCTCGACCCATGGAGCGAGCCTGACCCAGCGCCTGGCCAGGCTAGGTTAGGTTTGGGTCGAGTTAGACCTGACCCGTGCAGAAAAAAAATTCTGGAAAAATAGAAAAAAATCCATAAAATATGAAAATAATATAGAAAATAATATTTTGACCAAATAAATAGAAATTGATGAATTTCTATGAAAAATAAAAATTTTGGGATTTTTACAAGGCTGTGCCAGAGTTTTCTTACCTCAAGTCTGTAATTGATAACCTTGTCCAAATTTTTCTCAAACTTTTTGGGGCCTGTTTCGGGGTTCCCACTAGGCTGAATGAGTCTAAAATTCTCCAATAAATGTTGAAATGGATTCATACAAAATGAGGACTTAAATTGAGGTTTAAATAATTAAATGAAGTGTTTAGACTTTAACATGACCAAACTTGACCCAATTGAATACTAGGAATATGGCAGACTGGTAACAAGGGTTTTGGAATTTGTTTGAGATGTGTAGAAGCCGCGAGGAATGGATTTCACAATCGATTGAGGTAAGTTAGTAAGCCAGTAAGAAAATAACATGTGATTCAATTTCATCTATTGTTGTGATATTTGAATTGATCATATGTTTGGCATTCTATTCTATTGTTCCTTGGTTGCGTGTTCTTGGTGTAGGTGTGTCGGGAAGGTACTACTGGGCCCGCACTAGTTGGGCTAACATGAGCACTGCATGCAGAGGTGTTGTACACCCCTAGTGTTGTCTGATACTCGAGTACTAGATTGTTATGGATTAGACCGCTTATGAGCCTCTTTTGATTCAAAGGACACTTAAATTTCGTTGATTATCTGTCAGTCTGCTTATCATGTAACTTGCTTATTTATCTGTCTTTTCCTTTACCGCATGATTCTTAGACTGCTTTATTGGTTAATCTTGAATTATTGTTACATTATTCTGGTATTACTTTCAAATTTATCAGTTACTCACCGTCTAGTTTGTGACAATGGGTGCAGATAGAGCAGATACTAGCAAAAGAAAGGGACCGGCGCTAATGACTTCCTCTGATCATCCTCAGGGGAGATTTCTTGCCTTGCTTGATAGTAGGTCTCTTTTTTATTGATGTATTTTTGTTTTCCAAAACACTATGGGTATTATTAGGATTGTGAGACATTTGATATCATGTATTATTGCACTTATATTCTTGGTCACCATGCATGTTTATCCATTTTTGGGGTTCCACATCATAGATAAATCCTAATTTCCCTTACTTTAAGTTATTTACATGATTATAGTATAATTTTCGCTGCGTATCAATCTGATACCTTTTATAATCTGATAACTCACTTTATAACTTGTAAATTGATGAATTGAGGTTGACTAGGCATACGCCGTCTTGCCAAGTACAGACTCGAAAGTCTATGTGTGTTTAGGCCGAACAGGACCCAATTGTATGGGAAATTGGGGTCGTCACAGTTGGTATCAAAGTGCAAGGTTTTTATACCTGACTCTGGATTTAAATCACAAGCCATTAAGAGACAACCAATGGAAAATAGGACAATGGTGGAACTTATAACCCGTTTGGTTGGAATTATATGTAAGGTGTAGGGATTGACTTAGATAAGCCTGGTCTTTGTGAGAGATGGGAGTTTTATGTGCAACCGTTTGGTTCAAGTATAAACCCATTAAGTAACAAGTCTAAAATGCCCATATTTAATTCCACATCATCTACCACCACCCACCACATTTAAAAAATGCCCATATTTAGAACAATGAAACCCTTCTTTGTTACACACAGGACATCTTCTTCCCAGCGAACAATCAATGTTTTTGTGGTCGCGATCAACTTTGACTGGTTCTCCATCGTCCACACCAGGTACTCATCTCGCACTGTTCTTCTTCGTTCAGTCGTTGTCGTGGTCTAGGGTCGAGTTTTTTTTTGTGATTGCAAAATCTTGCTCGCATTGTCTTCGCGATCGCTTTTCATTCGCGATCATCTTCTCTCGTTGTCCACATCAGGTACTCGTCTCGCACTGTTTCTTCTTCTCCATTCGTTCGTCTTCGCGGTCGCTCTTTGTGAAGATCGAAGATGATACAGACGATATTTGTAAAGAACGCACGATGTGAAGATCGAAATCAAAAAGTGGTTGATCGTTGTGTCTTCTGCTGTGTTTCATGGGTTTGATTGATGTGAAGAAGAAATAAAGTGAGGGTTTTGTTCAGATCATGAAGGCATTTTCAACATTTCACCTCAAAAAATGGGTGGGCTTATCTAATGACAGGGTCCTCCCTGTCATTTGGTAAGCTGGCATATGGGTGTTTATGTAAGCCAGTTTTTTACTTAACACTCGAACCAAACAATGGCCATACCTATAAGCCCAGGCATAAATAACCTAATACTCTAACCAAACGGGGTGTTAGAGTGGAACCATATGATTCTAACTTAGAATCCAAGTTGGGAAAAGGAAAGTTTGGGGAAAAAGTTGAAACTTATTCTTACAAATATATTTGATGTAGTGTATTATATGATATCGATAGCTATCCACTTATCAAAAAATTTGCTTTCTCTATCAGATAACGATGGCGGAGCAGCCTGGTCTTAGTGACGACAACGGGATGACAGGCGCACGATATGCTAGTGTCGAGGATCTCCACACTTTGACACAGAGAGTCACATCTTAGGAGTAACGACTTGAGGAGATTTTGAGAATATCAAAGGCGTCAGTTATGACTACTATGACGACCCCAACAACCACAAACAGAGCCCTGCCCAACCTAAACCTAGGTGGACCACTTGAGCCCGTCTCCGAGGAGTCAACATAGGTCTAGTCAGCCTTAACTTACCAATTACTCAGTACATTATTCACTCACTCACCCTGGATTACTCTTTTTGATTTACCTTAACTCTATCCAATCTTTTATCTTCAATTATAGTTAGGTGTGCAGCGGAATTATTTTTAACACTAACTTAAAACAGTTTACAACTCAATCAACCTAGATGTGAAAAATCCTGTCCAAACAACATCACATGTATATAACAGATCAACTGAAAACCCAAAATGAACATATACATGTATTAACAGTCAGGTTCAACTCCCTAAAGCACCAAAATATCAAAACAAATGGATACATAGCCAAAATATACAACAAAATGACAAAATACCTAAAAAGTGAGAGCAAAGCTAACGGCTCTAAGCATGCCTCAGAGGATATCGCCAAGCATCCTTGCCTTACCCCTACTCGTCTGTGGATCTGCACCCACCGTCATAAAAAGGACGGTGAGTATAAAATATAACAGTAAACAGCAACAATAGATATCTCAACATAAACTACTGAATTTTCAATAATCATGAGTCTATGAATTATGCAGTGTATAACAAGAAACTGAAACAGATAGCAAATCGCATGATAAATAGATTGAACAAGCTCAAACAACGATAATCAAGTAACTAGGAAACAAACGGATAGGCGAATAGATAGTCCCAATCAAATCGCGGGTCATAAGACCTCATCAGCTTGTGATTGACACAGTAGGCCCAAAACTGCCTCCCCTGCTCAATTCACCCCATACGAACTAGTGGGCCCAAAGATCGCCTCCACTGAACGCACACTCTGTTAGGAAAAGCCACAGACAAAGGCGACTACTAAATTCTTAACACACTACCAAAAGAAAGACACAATCACAAGCCGGATGCTAAATCATTTCGATAGACTCCAACGAGAAGCCACATTCTATGCTGGCTGCTAAACTCGTTGAAACTTCTCATCACAATTGGACTACCTAAACCCTAGGTCACCTGAACTAGAATGGAATATAAATGCCCGCACTTCAAGAATAATCAATCAAGAAATAGAAAAGTAATCATGTTGATTCTATTGTTACCTTTACTCACCTCGAATCCCGCTAAAAATGCCCTCGCGTAGCTCCACACATTCCCCAATTAGTTTCCAACACTCCGCTCGTCACCTGACAATTATTTCGACCAATTTTCGTTAATTTTTCCCTAATTATCCAAAGTATTCCTCAATTTTTCTAAATTATTGCTCCTTTGCGCAATTGGGTTGCTTATTGGGTATTGGGTTGCATTAAGACCCATTAATATACCCGAACGAAACCTCATAATTTTCATGCAATTTTAAAAAATATTATTCAATATTTTTTGACTATTATTGCCAATTTCACGCTTTACGAGGCAAAAACGTCGACAAAAGTCTCGTCTCAAATCTCAAATTCTTCATTTTTCATAAAATTCTTAAATTTCTATTTATTTGGTTGAAATATAATTTTTAGGATTTTTTCCTATTTTTCTGGAATTGTTCATGAATTTTCTAATATTTATTTCTAAAAAAAACATATTTAATTCATTAATTAATTTATTATAAATAAATAAATTATTGTTTTAATAATGGGTGGGTCCCCGGGTCGGGTCCGACCCTGTCCACCCCATCTGGGTCGGACCTAGGCTGACCCACTCGAGTCGGGCCCGGTCCTGCCCGGTCCGGCCCAGCTGGGTAGTGCCCGAGTCACCACGACCCGACCCACCAGTCCTCATTTTCACTGAGACGAACTGGAAAAATTCCAATTCGTATCTGACTCAATTTTTTTTCTCTTTTCTTTTCTCTTTCAACAAACAACAATAAGAACAACATCAACTTCAACATTAATACCCCCACCTCCATTAAAATCCAATTTCTCCCAACATCAAAAACAACCTCAACAACAACAAAAACAACAACAACAACAACACCCACAACAAAAGACTCACCTTGCCAATACCGTTACACCGCTTTCCTGAGCTCGATCTCTCAATCTCGTCTCCCTCTCTTCTTGTTCGAACTCTCTTCCTTCTCTCCTTCTTCCCCTCTCTCTCGGTCAAAATGATGAGAAAATGGTGGCGGTAAGGTTTTGTTGACAAATTTTAGTTCAAATGACCATTTTGCCGTTCAATTCCTATCCACTTCTTCACCAACTCAATACCCCTCATGGTCATTTCACCTTTTTTTTTTTTTTTTTTTTTTGATTTTTAATATATATATTTATATATATTTACATTACATATATATACAAATATATATATATATATTTATCTATATTTTCACGCCTACAATTTCGTTGTGTGCACCGACGAGTTTATTTGGGCGTGCACACTACCATTTGACTCACGCGTGTTGCCCACAACCCCACGTATCACTCGGTGCCCATAATTTATTATTTAATCCCTATTAATTATTTTTATTTGTAGTTGTCAGTGTTTTTATTCCATTTTCGTCCCTGGACTCTCAAATACCCGTTTAGCGCATTCTTTCGTATCGAACTCGTTTAACGGTACCAACGTACATTCACCACGTCCTCACACATTTGGGATATTAAATTTAATGTTCGGTAATAAATAAAAATACAAATCACCAAACAACAATAACATACCTCGATGCCAACTCCCGAGGATCGAAACAAGTATACCATGGTTAGCTGAGCCCACAATACGACCCTGAAATGTCATGTGGTACGAATAAGAGTTTTAGGGTCGTTACAGTCTCCCACTTTATTGAGAATTTTATCCTCAAAATTAAACGAACATACAGGGTAAGACTTACCGGAATCAAAACAAGTAAGGGAAATGCGATGTAAGACTCCAGGTCCCAAGTTAGTTCCTCATCCCCGTGATGCTACCACTTGATGAGAACTGAGGGAATCTCCTTATTCCTCAATATCTTCACCTTCTAGTCTATAATCTGAATAGGCTACTCATCGTAAGTAATATCCTCCCTCAGATCAATCTGACTCAGGTCCACAATCGGTCGTCGGCCCTCTCTCGACCTATCCAGTTGAAACATTGATATGTGAAATACAGGGTGAACTCCAGTTAATTGAGGTGGTAACTCAAGCTCATACGCAACCTTGCCTATTTATTTCTTCACTTTGAACGAACCTATAAACCTCGGTGCAAGCTTACCCTTGATCCCAAATCTCTTGTTACCCTTTAGTGGAGAAACCTTCAGATATACATAGTCTCCCCTCTCATACTCTAACTCGACATGGTACCTGTCATAATACCTCTTCTGCTTCTCCTGTGCACCCTTCAAACGAAGTCTGATCAGTCGTACCTTCTCTGTATGATCCACTACAATCTTTGGCCCAATTACTGTCACGTCCTTTGGCTCTGCCCAGCAAGATGGAGATTTGTACGGCCTGCTTTAGAGTGCCTTAAACGGTGCGATACCAATACTGGCCTGATAACTGTTATTGTAAGCAAACTCACACAAATGAAGATACTCCTCCCAAGAACCACCATACTCTAACACACACATCCTCAACATGTCCTCTAACACCTGAATCAGTCTCTCTGACTGTCTATCAGTCTGTGGATAATAAGTTGTACTGAGATTCAACTTCGTGCCAAACTGTGCCTGCATACTCTGCCAAATCTGTAACGTAAACTGCAGCCCTCTGTCTGACACAATCGACAATGGTACTCCATGTAGTCGCACTATCTCTCTTTCGTACAAGCTCGCCAACTTATTCACTCGATGTGTAGTAGAAATCAGTATGAAGTGCGCAGACTTTGTCAATCTATCCATAATCACTCGATACTGTCATGTCTGCGCTGAGACCGAGGTAACCCACTGACGAAATCTATAGTGATATGCTTCCATTTCCAGCGAGGAATAGGAAGCGGCTACAGTAATCCACCAGGCCTCCTATGCTCAGCCTTAACTCGCTGGCATATCTCACAACCTCTAACATAATCACCAACATCGATATCCATCCCCGACCACCAAAACAGAAGATGCATATCAGCATGCATCTTGGTCTTGCCTGAATGAACCAAAAAACGTGACCGGTGAGCCTCATGGAGAATCTCATCACGTAACTCAGTCATTGATGGAATCCACAGTCTCCCTCTAAATCTCAGGCAAAAATCTATTGACTGACTCTATTCTGGATGATTTGAACTATGAGCAAACTCAATGTACCTCTGATACTACTCATTAACCTGCTGACCATCAAGTACACTCTGGATAGAGACTATCTGAGTCCTCAACTGCCCACAAATCAACACTCTAGTGCTAACTGGGATATCAACAGGATACATCAACTTGACCGCCTCGAGCAATCCATACTCATGTGACATGCGACACATCACAACCTCTGAGTCAACCCCTCTTTGGCTTAATGCGTCAGCTATGACATTAGCCTTCCCTAGGTGATACTCCAACGAGAAATCATAATCCTTGAGGAACTCTAGCCACCGTCTCTGTCTCATATTCAACTCTCTCTGAGTGAATAGGTACTTCAAACTCTTGTGGTCAATAAACAACATAAACCTCTCTCCGTAGAGATAATGACGCCAAATCTTTAGTGCAAACACTACTACCGCTAACTCCAAGTCATGTGTAGGGTAATTCTTCTCATGAATCTTCAGCTGTCGGGATGCGTAAGCTATCACTCTACCATCCTACATCAAAACACAAACCAAACTGACCAAACAAGCTTCGATGTTCACCTCCCCTGACTCATGTAATACGAGCACTGACGCGGTAGTCAATCTCTCATTTAAAGTCTGGAAAGCCGCTCACAAATGTCATCCCACTGAAATCTGACTTCCTTTTTTGTCAACTGCGTCATCGATGCTGCAATCTTTGAGAAGTCCTACACAAATTGTTTGTAATAACCAGCCAATCCTAGAAAACTCCGAACATCTGTCACTGATCTCGGTGTAGGCCAATCAATAACTACTCTGACCTTAGCAGGGTCTACTGACACTCCACTAGCTTCAACAATGCGACCTAGAAATCCAACCTCTGTAAGTCAAAACTCACACTTACTAAACTTGGCATACATTCTATGCTCCCTTAGGATCTGCAAAATTGTCCTGAGGTGCTCCTCGTGTTCCTCACAAGTCCTAGAATAGATCAAAATGTCGTCAATGAACACTATGACAAATCTATCCAAGTAATATCACAATACACAATGCATGAGATCCATGAACATTGCTGGGGCATTTGTCAACCCAAATGGCATGACGGTAAACTGATAGTGCCCATATCTCGTGAAAAAAGCCATCTTCTCTCTGTCCTCTGCTCTAATCCTTAACTGATGGTAGTCAGATCTCAAATTAATCTTCGAGAACCACTGCGCTCCAGTCAGCTGATTAAATAAGTCATCAATACGAGGTAATGGATATTTATTCTTTACTGTCATCCGGTTCAGCTGCTTATAGTCGATACATAATCTTAGGCTGCCGTCTTTCTTCTTCACAAATAAGACCGACGCGCTCCAAGGTGACATCCGATCCTTCACAAACAAGGCATGGATTAGTTGTCATCTCAGCTCCTCCAATTCCTTAGGAGCCATCCGGTACGGTGGAATCAATATCGGTTTGGTTTCAGGAACCAAATCAATGATGAAATTAAGCTCTCTCGTCGGTGGTAATCCGGGAAGCTCTGCTGGAAACACGTTCGGAAACTCGCACACAACTAGTATCTCATCGATCCTAGCCTCAGCTCTCCCTGCCATACTCAGAACACTCATAAACGTCTCAATCTCATTGCTCGTGGCCACCCTACCTCTGGTAACTCTTAACTGAGACGCATCGCCATAAAAAGTAAACTCTGGCTGTTCGAGAATCTGAGATGTGACCATCTTGCCAAAGCAATAAATCTGTGCGTGATAAGGACCTAACCAATCCATGCCTAACAACGCATCAAACTCCAGAAACTCTTAACACTCTAAGATCTATCAGTAACTCATGTCCCTCTATCTCCACAATAAAATGCTCACAAATCATGTTAGGGTAGATTTTATCGATTTTATCCCCAACAGTTGTGCTAGGAACTAGAGTTCTCTCTAACCTAACTGGTCTTAACCCTAACTCATTATATGCCCAAAAATAAAGGAAACAGTAGAACCAGAGTTAATCATAACATACATCAAATGACTACAAATGTAAATCATACCCTCAACGAGATGTCGAGTCACCTGAATATCTGGCTCATCAACAACATGTGCACGCACCCTCATTTGCTGCTGACGCAGTGCTACTCTCTGCTGAACATCAACAGGCTGTGGACACTCTCTAATGTAATGTCCCGTCTGTCCACATCGATGGCAAGCTCCCGTAGGTCTCTATCGAAACTTAACTGGTTGTGGGCACTCTCTGACAAGATGACCCACCTGTCCACACCTATAACACGCTCCAGCAGGTCTCTGTGCTAAGTAATCTCGCCTACTCGATCCTTTACTTGACATTTGTCCCTGCTGTATACTGCCCCTGCCTTTGCCCCACCATCTCTAGACTGCTGCACCTGCTGTGGTATCAGTGGTGGTCGATTAGGGTATCTATGTGTCTGAGTAGGTGCAGTGACATATGTCTGAACTGGGTGCAAAGACTGTGCGACTGAAACTACGCTCTAAGCTCTGCCGAACTATTGAATTTGCCATCTATTCCTCTTCCTCCGGCCCCCTAAATGACCCTGTCCCCTCATTCTGTACCTCTCGGGGTTGATCATATCCCTGTGCGGGATGTGTCCTCAGATATGCCTCCATCGCCAAACTACGGTCATAAGCATCCTGTAGTGTAGGAGGTAGAGTAGTGACCACTGTAATAACCCCTAATTACAATTAGAGAATGTTCGGCCTGAAACTCTAATTAAGCCCCAACAAACCATATCGGACCTAATTAGAGCCAGCAGCCTTTCCAAATTTCATGACAACAACCTATATATCTTGATTATCAATGAACAAAATAAAACAAATGCAGCGGAAATTTTAAAACTTTTTCGATAAAACACAAGTTATATAATATCGGCATGAACATCGGTATTGAGCTTGTATTCCCACCCCAATTATTAAAATTATAGAGCAACACAATTTATATATATAACAAGAAACTCACTGCACCGTAGATAAGATACTAAATCCCTGGTCTTCTCCTTCCCTGAGTTCCAAGTCCTAGTGTACATCCATACCTGGAGATGTTAAGGTGGGTGAGCTCTTACATGCTCAGTAAGTGACTCTCATACCAACCATCAACTACCAATTAATATCAAGGCAATGTATAACAACATGAATCAAATGCATATTTATAGGAGCATATGAATCAATATAAACAATATATATAACAGAAGCAAGTTCTTTGGTTCATTGCAATGTACCCATGATTTGTACTTTCAATCTTGGTATTTAACTTGAGTCACCCTCTTACATTCTTCAAGAACCAGTCACTGGGCATCTAACCAATTCTTGTCAATGTGCCGCCAACTCATAAAAGCATAAAATTGCACTCCCTCATCATCAATTAAACCAATCATTGCTCACCTGATTGGTTTATGACTAATGAGCAGTCAACTCAAATGGAAAGCATTGTTCGGGATAATTTCCAAGTCACTGGAGACACGGTGATAGTTAGCAATTCCACCACAGTTCCAAACCTCAGGCCGATCTGTCTCATCAAACCTCTTTCCGGATTCCATATTCATTTCAAAACAATTTGTGTAAAATAAAACCAAATCATGGTACATTGCCCCATTCCCAGTCCAGTACACTACATGCTCTAATAATACTAATTTACATTGCATAATTGATAACAAATACGAGTCCCACTTACCTGTCCTAAGCTTTCTATGTTTTACCAACTTGTACGACTCCCCGAAGTCCTCAAACCTTTCCACATCGATCCATTACCTAAAATAAACCATTTCTTATCAATTTAAGCCTAATATTTATTTACTAATACTTATAAACTAGTCCCATTCAAATCTGAAATCCCGAGATCTAGTTTCTAACCTATTTTGACCATTTCACATTTTTCGAGGTAAAAAACCCGGTATAAAGTCTCCTCCAACTTTCGAATTTCTCATTTTCCATAGAAATCCCTCAATTTCTATTTGTTTGGTCAAAATACTATTTTTTCATATTTTTCCTATTTTTCTGGATTTTCTATTCCATTTTCTCTCTTTTCTTTCTCCTTTTTTTTTCTTTTGGTTTGGCCCTGAACCGGTTCGGCTCAACCGAGCCGAACCGTCCCAGTTTAGGAACCACAGTTCCTTTTCTTCCCCAAGAGCAAAGTGTCTGCTCTGTTCATTTTTCTTTTTTTTTTCTTTTCGATTGGGGTTAGCTTCCAACCCCAATCCTAATCGTTCTCAACATCTAATAGCAGCAGGGAGACAATCTCCCTTTCACTGCTCTGGGTTTGGTTCTCAATTCTCGGTTCTCTGCCATGGCTCCGCCATGGCCGAACTTCTCACTACATCATACTCAACAACAACAACATACACAACTACACATCTTACCTCGAGCTCTCCTCGGTCTCGACTCCATCAACTCCCGAGCTCTCCTCCTCATCTCTTCTCCTTTCTCGTCCCTTATCATCTCTGTTCTCTCTCTTTCTCTCTCTCTCTCTCTCTCGTGGTTTAAAGAAACGAGAGGCGGTTTAGGGTTGTCAAAGGACCAAAATGCCCTTAAGCTCATCCTTTTCTCTTTTAACACCAATTACCCCTGACGGTAATTTCACATTTTCCTAATTTTATTATATATATTAATATATTCTAATTTATATATAAATATATATATTTATCGATATGTCGCGCCTAAAATTTCGGTTAGTACGCCAACGAGAACTCTCGAGCGTGCACACCACTGTACATCCTACGCGTGTCACTCATGACCCCGCGTATCACTCGGCATCCCGACAATTCACCATTATTTATTTATTTTCTATTTTAATATATATTTATATATATATATATATATCCATAATATATAAATATATATTTATGCCTATAATTACGTAATTTCCACAGCCGAGCACATTCGAGCGTCAACGCTATCCCACGTCTCATATATGTCCACATGACCCACACATGGTATTAGGCATTATCTCATTGGTCTGATTATTCACGTATACATACTAGTACACACCAAATAAACACAATACATCACATAATTTCTACGCACACAATAATCGAGACAAACTGGCCTTAACCATGAGCCTAACTCGGATTAATTTGGATTCGGATTACTATTAATCATGTGCTTAAATTAATGTGTTGTTACAGTCTCCCCGATTTAGCAACGATTTTGTCCTCGAAATTAAAGGTACGTACAAGTTACCAATGATTTCGAACAGTAATAGAGTTCACCATTCCATTATATTTCCTACTCCTTAGCTTTCTCATTCCTTACTTGTCTAGTATATATGGTTGCACCACCCTATCACTAGCATAAAGCTTATCTTAACTTTATTTTGAAGAATAAATGTAACCAAATTACCATTTCATTCTTCTTTTTCAGTTTAATGAAATGTGAATAACATTATTCTATTAATTTCACTTAATCCGAATCTCTATAGCCCGTTCATAGGTGAGACTCCCAAAAGATCCCATATATCTTTTAATACATCTATAACCTATGATATTTGTCACATTTTTTTCTTTTTTCTTTAAGGATTGTTGTAGCTCAAGCATTGACGAATCCACTAAGATCAACAGTATCGTGTCTCCTACCTCTGTCCACCCCATAATTGAACGGCAAGGTTGACAATCATCATGTCTCCTACATCTGTCCACCACAAATGAACAGTAAGGTCAACATATATGTACATCCTGTCTCCTACCCCTGTCCACTACAAATGAACAACAAGGACAACATATGTGTCTCCTACCTCCATTTCACCCATCGATGAAAGGCAAGATCAACCACATAACATTCTCATCATCATCATTTTTTTTTTCGATACTTGCTTGAAACTTATAGATTTCGTCAATATATACGCTACAACTTTTCCTTATATTATTTGCTTCTTTTATATTGTAGTTATACCTTTCCTAGTCTGCTCTATTTCCTCTGTGTAGTTCTTTATTACTTCATTCATTCTAGTATAGTATCTCTCATTCTTATCTCTCACCCCTCATGGTATGATAAGAGATAGTATAGTTCATTTTGTAAACCCCCAGGTTACTAAGATCATTAAAGAACTCAACAGATAAATCAATTCTTTCAGTGAATATCATGATGAGATACAAGCTCAATCATATCCATTGAATTAAGATTAGTAACACAATCTCTTCGTCAACATGAAGAAAATATATTGTATCGAGATTGAGACTGGTTTTTCATTTTATAACAATAACTTCTTCCCTCAGTGGAAGCAAGTCTCGGATCTCTATCCGAAATATTTTTAATATTATACCATCTCACATCTCCAATACAACTATTTTGCTCAATCCTTTCGAGCATAACATATGCTTTCACTGACAAGAATCTTACAGACTAGATTCCTTCATCAACTACAATTCATTGTGCTGACGTCTATTTCACCTTACAAAATCTACAATCGTGTTTCTTTTTCTCTTATCAGATATAGACAAGAATCTACCTAACTTTTTAGGTTTCACTACTCAATATCATATACTGAATACGTCTCATATCTCTTTATAATCTCTCTATATATCATCTCAACCTATTTATAATCTATAGTATATCATCATCATCTCTGTATATCATCATCTCAAAATTTAAAATCTCTCTATATATCTTCATCTCAAGATTTATAATATTATACTCAAATATAGTATAGCATTACATATATCAATCATATAAAGAGATTATTGAGATATTCATAATCATTTTTGTCTAACCTTCCTCATAAATTAAATTTCCATTTCAGAATTTAATACGTCCAGCACAATTTCTATTAAAACATCTAATATGGACACTACTCATTCATAATCAATCTCTAACACATTAAGTAGTTCCAATTAGATTTCTTAATCAATCTCGTCACTCATTAATTCATTTATTTACTAAGTTCAGTCTCATTCTGAACTCCAAAGAAAGGACTGGTAATTATCAATTCCATCCTCTCAATTGATGATATGCCTACGCAGGACTTTCCTTATTCATCAATTTTATCTATCTCTCTGATGAGATAATACTGAGAAGTTCCTATTATAATTACCTCTCTTGCCCCTTTCTTTCATTCAACTATTAACTATTGTCAATCACTTTATATGAGTGATTCCTCAGAGTGAATATATCATCTTTCACATTCTAGTAACTCATTACATCACATTTTATTTTACTCTAGCATAATCATACTCTTCAAACTCTTATAGTTTGAAGCTTCCCTTAAATCACATGTTACCAGTTTCAATGGTTTTCCACAATTTTCATCTATCATTTAGTGATTCCCCTAAGATCTTTCTATCTTAGAAATAACTAAACAATATTCATACCCTTCAAACCCTTGTACATGATACAACTATACTTCAAAACCTCTTAATGAATGAATGAACTTGCACGTTCTATCCAATCAACTGAATTTATACTAATACTAGGATCTTCATCCCTATCTTATCATATTCAAGTTTTCCTCTAAGACTTATTCTTACAATTCATTCAATCTATCATTTGAAGTACATATTCTCAACTTTTTTATTATCAGTTGATACCTTACAATAGTTTGGTACTTTTACCAATACCATTATTTCATATTAGTTCCTCATGAACTATATCAAATGTATTTACTACAATCTCTTGCTTTATTGTATCAACAGAAAACTACTTGGATAAAACTATTAAGATACACCTCTAACTCTAACTTTTTCCGTAATTCAAGTATAATTAAGCAATTATTGTAGTCAAACTACATTTCAATTTCCTCAAGGCATCCTTTGTATCATGTATAACTCATCCTCATTCCATTATAGTGTTAATTGAATATACAATACAACTATATCACAGCTCTCTGTATAAGTTGTTTGTATACTTCAATCATTTCACATTTAACCATCTTTATATTTTTGTGTTGAATATAAGACAATTCTCTAATTCTCTTAATCTCAGTCAAGTCCCTTGACAAATAATTTAAAATTCAATACATATCTTAGAGATTTATAGTTGAAACTTATCCATTGCACCAATAGCTTTTGGTATACCCCCAATCTATCGTCAAAGTTTACTTAACTCTACGATAGAATTTTGTGATTTGGATACAATTTCAACTATTTTTTTTTCATTCATCATCATTGTCAACTTAATGATGATCTTATCTCAATAGAGTTTAACAACTCTATATCTTTCTATTATTAAACATAGCATGAGCTCTAGTGAGTTTCGATGGTTTACACCATAATTTTTCACATTATCAAGCCATCGCTTAATCATATACTCAGATCTCAATAAACCCTTGAGAACAATTGATTTCATTTCAGTTATCGACTTGAGTTGTCAATTCTGGGAAATAACTATTCCTTCGAAATCCACTTCAAATTAATTTATAACTCAAATTGAGTTCTCAAACTCATTCCATTTTCATATTACATCAAATTAAAATGAAATTGATCAGTGGTTGGATATTAAAAATCAAGTAATTGATGATTTTCTAACCTATATAGTGATAAAATTTTAAGCAATGCTACTAAACACATTACTTACATTGAGTTCTCAGACTCATACAATTCTCATAATACCTCAAGTTAAATTAGAATTGATCATTGATTTGATATCAACCATTCAAATAGTTTGATGAATTTTTAACTTAAGTTGTGATAAGATTTCAATCTATTCATATAATTAACCTTGTTGAAACCTTAATAACACAACTTTCATTTATCAAGTTTAACTTCCCATTTCTAACCTCTTATCAGTTTACACAGCCCAACCATTTAAATTTCAAGTGATTACTGAATTTCTAAGAATTATCATTCACAGAGTTTATAAATTCCAACCTTTTCCAATTTAGATTGCAGTCAATACCAACTTCTTGATATACTGCTTACCTATTCATTCCCAGTATTGTACATCATTCTCTGGATTCTCAATACTTAACTTTATTGACAACTCATTCTCCCCAATTTTAACTATACCAGTCCAAATGATCACATTGAACAACTCACTAACTCACTGTTATATTTTTCTCAACTTACTCAAACAATAGAACTTTTTGTACCTATATAGTATCTCTGATAATAAGATTATCAGGTTTGTAAATCTTTTTGCCTCCATGCCGAGAAAGTTCCTAAATGAATTGATGTTAAACCTCTATCCTTAACCTTACCAGTCGTTAGGTTTACGTATTTGCAACTTACCCTTTACTTCCTATCCACATCAGATATATCTGATGACATGAGTGTTATATATATGAATCTTTCTATATTAATACCTCGAAAGATTCTTAAATAATTTGATGTTAAACCTTTACCTTTGACCTTTCCAGTCTTTAGGTTTATGCAGTTGTTACTCACCTTCCACTTTTATTTTCAATTTACCCTTACCTAACAAGTGCTTCTACTTCCTCAACAAGATGGAGTTAATCAAAAACATAAATTTTTCTCAAATCCTTCAACTCTCAACTCTTGTTATAATTGTTCACCTTTAGAGTAACTTCATCGTTTCCTTACCATCTCAACATTGGGCTACACCTCAATCTAGTATCCTCATATTTCATCTCTATGTATGGTTCCTCCACATCATCATTCATTTCTCTTTATTGCTCTATTAATGAGTACAATTACCCACAACAATACTAATAATTCCTTTCTATTCCACCTTCAGTATGTGCGACTATATCCCAACTATATTGACATGTTTCCTTATTATCTTACTATTAGTGTGTGCAGTTACATTGCAACAACACTAATAAACCTCTTTCTTATATTATTTTCAGTAAGTGAGGCTATACCACAACCATACTGATAAATTTCTTTCTCACTATTCCAATATAGACTAGCACTATATTTAAAATCGTATACTTCATTATCATTCATGAAGTATAAATAATCTAGTGGTTACTTAACTTCAACAAGGTTCCTATCATCTTTTACCACTATTTTTCTCATTGAATAATCTTTCATCCCACTTAATTAGTCTCAACACTAGTATATCTCTTACTCAAAGTGACTCGTCACCTTTGAGTTTCATTGTCTATCATTTCATATCTCCTTCATCTTTCATGGTCATTCATTCCATTTTTTTAAAGTCAATTCACTTGGCATGACTCAAAGTCCAGGACCCATTATTCCTTCAACACTAATTATTTCTCATTAGACAATATCAGTGAGAATCGAGACCATTAGAGACTACTCAATGAAAGAATTATTTATAACTTATCTCTTTTCCATATATATATCATTAGGATTCAGGGTTCCACAACCCTAACACTTAACATATACATATTCTCATCTCATGAGAAATAGATGGATACAAACTATCTTATTACCATTTCACTGTCTTCCTTTATCATAATATCCCTGAAGTCCAGGTTCCCAAGAACCCTCATCATCAATTTCCTTTGACTTACCAAGTCATAGATGTGAGATAAGACTTTCAAATTCATTCCTAGGCAAGAGAATACCGCTATATCTATTGTATAGATATAATATTCTCTCAAAATACATATCTCAAGCTTTTATTTTTCATTACCCCCCAAAACATCAATAAAAACAGTTCTTTTAGCCCTAGGTTATCCCTGACTTGAGAACCAATCTCCAAGTCAGTTAACCTAAATTTTCATTTTAATATACAGGTACAACTTTTAGGCATCAATCCTTATGTATCAGAATTATCACACCATTCAAAATCAATTTGAAAGTGATAATTTCGATCTATGATACTCACTGCAATAGCAAATGGCGAGCGTCGATCAATCTTACGTAACGATATATTATATTATGCATTAAAATTTAACATGCTCAAAATAATATATCATTTCCCACTTCCCAAGTATACTTAAGTTAAGTTCTTAGGATTTTCCACGCTAAGTTCATTTGCATGTTTTTTTTAATATTCAGAGTCATGGTGATAACCCTTTTATGCTCTGATATCAACTGTGATGGCCCCAACAACCACAAACTAGGCCCCGCCCGACCTAAACCTACGTGGACCCCTCGAGCCCATCTCCGAGGAGTCAACGTAGGTTTAGTCAGCCTTAACTTACCAATTACTCGGTACATTATTCACTCACTCACCCTGGATCTCTCTTTTTGATTCACTTTAACCTATCCAATCTTTTATCCTCAATTATAGTTAGGTGGGCAGCGGAATTATTTTTAACACCAACTTAAAACAGTTTACAACTCAGTCAACCTAGATGTGGAAAATCCTGTCCAAACAACATCACATGTATATAACAGATCAATTGAAAACCCAAAATGAACGTATGCATGTATCAACAATCAGGTTCAACTCCCCAAAGCTCCAAAATATCAAAACAAATGGATACATAGCCAAAATATACAACAAAATGGCAAAATAACTACAAAGTGAGAGCAAAGCTAACGGCTCTAAGCGTGCTTCAGAGGATATCGCCAAGCATCGGTGCCTTGCCCCTACTCGTCAGTGGATCTGCACCCACCATCATAAAAATGATGGTGAGTACAAAATATAACAGTAAACAACAACAATAGATATCTCAACATAAACTACTAAATTTTCAATAATCATGAGTCTGTGAATCATGCAGTGTATAACAAGAAACTGAAATAGATAGCAAATCGCATGATAAATAGATTCAATAAGCTCAAACTACAATAATCAAGTGACCGAGAAACAAACGGATAGGCGAATAAATAGTCCCAATCAAACCGTGGGTCACTTGACCTCATCAGCTTGCGATCGATAGAGTAGGCCCAAAACTGCCTCCCCTGCTCAATCCACCCCGTACAAACTAGTGGGCTCGAAGGTCGCCTCCACTGAACGCACACTCTATTAGGAAAAGCCACAGACAAAACCAGCTGCTAAATTCCTAACACACTACCAAAAGAAAGCCATAATCACAAACCGGATGCTAAATCATTTCGATATGCTCCAACGAGAAGTCACAACCTATGCTGGCTGCTAAACTCGTTGAGACTTCTCATCATAGTCAGACTACCTAAACCCTAGGTCACCTGAACTAGAAGAATACAAAGGGCTCGTATTTCAAGAATAATCAATCATGAAATAGAAAAGTAATCATGTTGATTCTATTGTTGCCTTTACTCACCTCGAATCCCGCTAAAAACACCCTCGCATAGCTCCACACGTTCCCAATTAGTTTCCAACACTTCGCTCGTCACCTGACAATTATTTCGACCAATTTCCGTTAATTTTTCCCTAATTATCCCAAGTATTCCTCAATTTTTCTAAATTATTGCTCCTTTTCGTAATTGGGTTGCTTACCAGGTATTGGGATGCATTAAGACCCATTAATATACCCGAGCGAAACCTCGTAATTTTTATGCAATTTTTAAAAAAATATTTTTCTATATTTTCTGACTATTATTGCCAATTACACGCTTTACGAGGCAAAAACTCCGACAAAAGTCTCACCACAAATATCAAATTCTTCTTTTTTTATAAAAATTCCCAAATTTCTATTTATTTGGTTGAAATATTATTTTTTAGGATTTTTTTCCTATTTTTGTGGAACTTTTCATGAATTTTCTAATATTTATTTCTAAAAAAACATATTTAAGTTATTTATTTATAATAAATAAATAATTATTAAAATAATAAAATTTAAAATAATATTTTAAAAACATATTTAATTTATTTATTTATTATAAATAAATAAATAAATAATTATTTTTAAAATGGGAGGGTCCCGGGCAGGCTTGACCCGCTCCGCCCCAACTGGGTCAGACCAGGCCGACCCACCCAGGTCGAGCTCGGGTCACTACGACTCGGCCCACCAGGGTCATCTTCCTCATTTTCACATAGACGAACTGGAAAAATTCTAGTTCATCTCTGCATCAAAATTTTTTTTTCTCTTTTCTTTTCTTTTCTCTTTCAACAAATAACAACAAGAACAACATCAACTTCAACAACGATACCCCCACCTCCATTAAAATACAATTTCTCCCAACATCAAAAACAACCTCAACAACAACAGAACAACAACAACGACAACACCCACAACAAAAGACTCACCTCGCCAACGCTGTTACACTGTTTTCCTGAGCTCGATCTCTCAATCTCGTCTCCCTCCCTTCTCGTTCGAACTCTCTTCCTTCTCTCCTTCTTCCCCTCTCTCGGTCAAAATGATGAGAAAATGGTGGTGGTGAGGTTTTGTTGACAAATTTTGGGTCAAATGATCATTTTGTCCTTCAACTCCTATCCACTTCTTCACCAACTCAATACACCTCATGGTCATTTCACATTTTTTTTTTCTGATTTTTAATATATATATATTTATATATATATTTACATTACATATATATATTTGCCTATATTTTCGTGCCTACAATTTCGTTGTGCGTACCGACGAGTTTTTTGGGAAATGTGCCCTAGTCAATCCATTAATAGTCTTTATGAATACATTTTAGTTAATAAAATAGAGGATTTCATTTGCTATTTATTATAATTGATTTGCATGTTTACATTATAATAAGATCCATGGGTATTTACAGAAATATCCTAAATGTCCCTAGTCGATTATTATACTGAGAACTATAATGAATTAAGACTAGTATTAGTCTTGATTGATGATCATACGATGATCATAGGTATAGGAATACGAATCAAGATCATGAGTACTTGTTAGGGAACAAAGTACTGGACCGACCCACTATAAGAACATCACATGGATTAAGTCATAGTTGTTTCTCATGATAGGTATATTTTTCAGTCCTCTAACTTGAGATTACCAGAGACTTCAACATTAGGAATACAGTGATTTGACGCAACCAAACGTTGTTTTTAACCGGATGATTATAAAGGTTGTAATTGGTTACTGTGTGAATAATGTGGTGAAGTTGTGTAATCGAGATAGAATTTGTCCCTCTCATATAAAGAGAGATATCCAGTGGATCCCTCGATGTATTAGACTGTTAAAAGGCCTAGTCTAAGTGAATTGATATTGATCAATGTCACTTAGATGTTTTCAGTCTACCTAGAAATCGAGACTAGTACGATTGAACATGTTAGATGACAATTCCATGCCTTATGTTTGATCAAAAGGATATCGTGTGACAAAAGGATGTTATATACACTATTGATTAGGTTGTATCGATTTGATATTCGTACAACTTGGGTAGTCATAATGTCTTGTTAGAGGTCGCTTATGACTTGTATACCAAAATGTGTTTTGGTACACTGCCAACGTTGTATGAGCCTATTGGGTCGCACACTAAGAATGGTTTTGAGAGATTTTAAAGATGGTTCAGAAAAATGAATTTTATATGATAAAATTCATGACGAAAGTCCTTGTAGTGTATTACACTCATACTTCTTTAAGTAGGGGTATATGTGTAATTTACTTAACCGTCTATATACAAGGGTTGTATAAATAGACGTTTTGAGTTAGAATACAAGTACGAAAGATTTAAAAAAGGGTCGAAACTCTATTTTCGTTTTAAGAAACGACTTAGGGTTTTTTGGTATGCTCTGGATTGTTTTGGAGAGAAACAAAAAGGTTTGTATTCTCTCGAAGCTAGCACTTCAAATCTCGGTCGCCGTTCGTGTGTGGACTGCTGATAGAGGGCGTTCATTGTTGGCAGTGCCTTAGAGATCGATTAACCTTCAGAAAGGTACATTGCGACTGAGGTGTGATTAAGTTTTAATAGTATAAACGTATTTTAATGGAACCAAATTCGGATCCTGTTGGGGTTTTTCTCAAAATAGTTTTAAAATATCCGCTGCGCATGAACCCCAAAACCTAACAGTGGTATCAGAGCCTTCGAGTTTGATTCCATTAAACTCATTGCATGTTTTCTTATGATATATGATTGAAAGCATGTTAATAGTTGATGTATATGTGATATACATAAGTTTTCTGTGAGATTTATTATCATGGTTTATATATATAATACATATATTCGTGATTTAACTGAAATCAGTTTCGTACATGCAAATAACCATGTTAGGTTAATTCGAATAATTTTAATAAATTTAATTTCTTATTCTGTGATCCATGACACCATTAGGTATAATCTTTATTTTCGAGTATTGTTGCATGGATGAAATCTCTGTAATTCAGTATGCATATTTAGGTTACATTAATTTAAGTTTCTTAAATTGTATAAGTCTGAACGTTAATTCGAAACTAATATGATTAGGTTCAATTGAGATAGTAGTTCATGATTCAACTACATATTTGTGATTATTTATATGAAGATCGAAATTGCAAATAATTAATTTTCAAAATTATTTATTTATCTTATTATATCTATTTTGTTATGAAGTTTCTATTTGATAAAGATAGATAACAATTAGATTAGGAGATATATGCAAAATCGGTTTTATTATCCCTATTGGATAGGAGATAAATATGGAGAAGTTTGTTATTGGTGATATGCTAGGATTCAAATATCTAAAAGTCCTAATTGGATTAGGATAAGATGATTAGTTAGATGTGGGCCCGAGTTAATTAAAAACGTTTTAATTGACTTAATTTTGGATAAATTAAGGGGTAAATTTAGTATAGTAAAATCAGCGAAAAATATGATTTTCTACAAATAATTTCAATTTTCGGAATTGAGATTTGTCTTCTAAAAAAAAAGCGGGACCGCCGTCTAACTAATCCTAGCGCACGAAAATTTTTCTATTAGTGAATAGCATAAAAATTTCCTAAATTGTTTAGTGGTTCTACAAATCAATAAAATATATGATATTTCATTACTTACTTAAAAATCACTAAAACTGAATAAAATCCCTCTATTAAATCTTAAGTCTTGTGCCATCTAATTTTAAACACTTATCAAGGCCTCGATCGCACTAATATAGTTTCAGCCATAGTTGGGTGCATTGTGTTATCTTGGTGAGATAAGTTGGGTGAGAGTTACCTAAATGTTTAAATTGGTCCGACTTAATAAAGTTATCAAAATAGTTTTGGACTTTAGGTATATAATGAGATAAAAACATGTTAAGACATAAGATGTCCTGCATCTCATAAAAGTATCTAAAATTACATAAGATGTAATTGATAACTGTTACCTACCTAAATAATCTAGTTCTGTGTTTCATGCCATAGCTGTCATAGAATTAGGTGAAATATGGATTTAGTCATATAAATAAACAGTATGTTTTAGGATGGTTGTTAATTTAGTGGGAGTCTATTCCTCTATACTAAAATAAACTCTGCATAATCTTTATTGTAGAACAATGGCCTCTTCAAGTAACAATAATCCCCTGTCACTGCGATCTATCCTTGAGAAGGATAAGCTATCGAGGACTAACTTTCTTGATTGGTTCAGAAACTTGAGAATCGTTCCCAAGCATGAACGCAAGTTGTATGTTCTGGATGCTCCGATCCCTGAGGACCCACCAGCCAATGCTACGAAAGCTGTGAAGGATGCGCATAATAAGCATGTCAACGATTCTACTGATGTTGCATGCATTATGTTAGCAACTATGGTTCCTGAACTTCAGAAGGACATGGAACTAATGGAAGCCTACGACATGGCTGTAACGCTGAAGGAAATGTTCTAATAGCAAGCTAGGCAAGAAAGGTTCGAGACAGTTAAGAACCTGCATTCTTATAAGATGACTAAGGGTATGTCAGTTAGTCCTCATGTTCTGAAGATGAAGGGCTATGTTGACCAACTTGATAGACTTGGATTTCCCATAAGCCAAGAGTTGGCTACGGATTTGATCCTAAATTCATTACCGGAGAGTTACTCACAATTTGTGATGAACTACAATATGAATAATATGGAGAAATCAATTTCAGAGTTGCATTTGATGCTCAAAACTGCTGAACAAAATATCAAGAAACCCTTTAGTAATGTGCTGATTGTCCAAAAGGGAAAAGGAATAAATAAGAAAGGCAAAGGCAAGGCTAAAGTTGCCAAGGCTGCTGCTGCACCTGTCGCAAAACCTATGGAATAATTCAAGCCCCAGCCTGTTCCTGCTTTAAAGCACCAAAAGGAAAAAGAAGGAAATTGTCATTTCTGCCATGCACCTGGACATTGGTTCAGAAATTGCAAACTTTATCTGGAAGATCTAAAGAATAAAAAGGGTAGTGCGACTACCACCTCAAGTATTTATGTTATTGAAATTAATTTATCCACTAGTGATTCCTGGGTATTGGATATCGGATGTGGATCTCACATTTGTATAAATGTGCAGGAACTCACCAGAAGTAGGAAGCTAAAAAAGGAGAAGTCATCCTCCGCGTAGGGAATGGAGCAAGAGTTGCTGCCCTGGCTATTGGATCATATGACTTAGTCTTACATAGTGGACTTATCTTAACTTTAAATAATTGTTATTTTGTGCACACTTTGAGCGAAAAACATCATTTCTGTTTCATGCTTGGATATGGATGGTTTTGATTTTATTATTGCGAATAATAGATGTTCCATTTCTCGTAAAGGAATATTTTATGCAAATGCTGATTTGTGTGATGATCTTTATATTTTAAGCATGAAAAAGTCCACTAATACTCCAATTTTTAACATAAATACAAAGAGATTTAAGTCAAATGATTTGAATCAAACCTATCTTTGGCATTGTCATCTCAGACACATAAATGAGAAATGCATAAAGAAGCTCCATAAAGATGGACTTCTAGATTCATTTGATTTAGAAACATATGAAACATGCGTATCTTGTTTACTAGGCAAGATGACTAAAAGTCCCTTTACTGGACATAGTGAAAGGGCAAGTGATTTATTGGGTCGAATACATACTGATGTATGCGGTCCTATAAACACAATGGCTAGAGGAGGTTATCAGTACTTCATTACATTTACTGATAATTTCAGCAAATATGGTTATGTATATCTTATGAAACATAAAGCTGAATCATTTGAGATGTTTCGAACGTTTCAAAATGAAGTGCAGAATCAGCTTAGTAAAACTATCAAAACACTTTGATCAGATCGAGGTGGTGAGTATTTAAGCCAAGAATTTGATGATCATCTTAGAAATTGTGGGATTGTCTCCCAATTGACTCCACCAGCAACTCCACAATGGAATGGAGTTTCTGAAAGGAGAAATCGAACCTTATTAGATATGGTTCGATCTATGATGAGTCATGCGGATCTTTCATTTTCTTTTGGGTTATGCATTATAAACTGCAGCTTTCACTCTAAATCGAGTTCCTTCTAAAGCGGTTGATAAACACCAGATGAGATATGGAACAGGAAGAGACCTAGTTTGTCTTTTCTTAAGACTTGGGGTTGTGAGACTTACGTAAAACGACAAGTCTAAGAAAAACTAGCACCTAAATCTGATAAGTGTTTATTTGTGGGGTATCATAAGGAAAAAAAAGGATATTACTTCTATAATCCCGTTGAGAACAAAGTGTTTGTTGCTCGGTATGGTGCCTTTATGAAAAAACAGTTTATTTCAAAAGACACTAGTGGGAGAGAAATAAATCTTGAAGAAGTTCAAGAATCACAAATAAACACTGAACCACTATTGGAAAGTTGCTTGAGGACGTGTATATGACACAACCTGAAGGTTTTGTACATCCTGAGAATTCTAGAAAGGTATGCAAGCTTCAAAGATCCATTTATGGATTAAAGCAAGCTTCGCGAGTTGGAATCTTCGTTTTGATGAAGCAATCAAGGATTTTGGTTTTATTAAGAACGAAGATGAGCCTTGTGTATACAAGAAGGTCAGTGGGAGTGTGGTTATTTTTTTGGTACTGTATATTGATGATATATTACTCATTGGAAATGACATCCCAACATTACAGAGTGTCAAGTCTTAGTTAGGGAAGTGTTTCTCAATGAAAGACTTAAGAGATGCATCATATATCTTAGGGATAAGGATCTATAGGGATAGATTTAAGAGGCTAATCGGTCTAAGTCGAGTGCTTACATAGACAAGGTACTTGAATAGGTTCAGTTTGCAAGACTCTAAAAGAGGATTGTTGCCAATGTCTCATGGCATAAGTCTCAGCAAGAATCAATGTCCTAGGACAAATGATGAGCGAGATCGTATGAATAAGATTCCATATGCATCAGCTATTGGATCTATCATGTATGCTATGCTATGCACTCGACCTGATGTATCATATGCTTTGAGCACTACAAGCATATATCAGCCAGATCCTGGTGAGAGTCACTGGATAGCAGTAAAGAACATCCTTAAGTACTTAAGAAGGACTAAGGAAGTGTTCTTGGTCTATGGAGGTTTTGAAAATGATGTAGTTGTAAATGGTTACACAGATGCAAGTTTTCAAACTGATATAAATGATTTTAGATCACAGTCTGGATATGTGTTTACTTTGAATTGGGGTGCAGTAAGCTGAAAAAGTTCGAAGCAAGAGACTGTGACAGATTCTACAACAGAAGCTGAGTATATTGCGCGTCCGAAGCAACAAAGGAGGCAGTTTGGATCAAAAAGTTCATTTTTGAACTAGGTGTGGTTCCAAGTATTGCTAACCCTATTTGTTTGTATTGTGACAATAACGGGGCAATAGCACAAGCCAAGGAACCTAGATCACACCACAGATCTAAACATATACTCAGGCGTTTTTATCTCATCAGAGAAATTATTGAGAGGGGAGACGTAAAGATTTATAGAGTACCTACTGAAGACAACGTTGCGGATCCATTGACAAAGGCTCTTCCACAAGCGAAACATGATGGTCATGTTAGATCATTAGGCATTAGATGCATGAATAATTGGCCCTAGATCAAGTGGGAGATGTTGGGAAATGTGCCCTAGGTCAATCCATTAATAGTCTTTATGAATACATTTTAGTTAATAAAATAGAGCATTTCATTTGCTGTTTATTATAATTGGTTTGCATGTTTACATTATAATAAGATCCATGGGTATTTACAGAAATATCCTAAATGTCCCTAGTCGATTATTATATTGGGAACTATAATGAATTAAGACTAGTGTGAGTCTTGATTGATGATCATACGATGATCATACGTATAGGAATATGAATCAAGATCATGAGTACTTGTTAGGGAACAAAAATCTTGGACCGACCCGCTATGAGAACATCACATGGATTAAGTCATAGTTGTTTCTCATGATAGGTATATTTTTCAGTCCTCTGACTTGAGATTACCAGAGACTTCAACATTAGGAATACAATGATTTGACGCAATCAAACGTTGTCTTTAACCGGATGATTATAAAGGTTGTGATTGGTTACTGTGTGAATAATGTGGTGAAGTTGTGTAATCGAGATAGAATTTGTCTCTCTCATATAAAGAGAGATATCCAGTGGATCCCTCGATGTGTTAAACTGTTAAAAGGCCTAGTTTAAGTGAATTGATATTGATCAATGTCACTTAGATGTTTTCAGTCTACCTAGAAATCGAGACTAGTACGATTGAACATGTTGGATGACAATTCCATGCCTTATGTTTGATCAAAAGGATATCGTGTGACAAAAGGATGTTATATACACTATTGATTAGGTTGTATCGATTTGATATTCGTACAACTTGGGTAGTCATAGTGTCTTGCTAGAGGCCGCTTATGACTTGTATACCAAAATGTGTTTTGGTACACTGCCAACGTTGTGTGAGCCTATTGGGTCGCACACTGAGAATGGTTTTACGAGATTTTAAAGATGATTCAGAAAAATGAATTTTGTATGATAAAATTCATGACAGAAACGTCCTTGTAGTGTATTACACTTATACTTCTTTAAGTAGGGGTATATATGTAATTTACTTAACCGTCTATATACAAGGGTTGTATAAATAGACGCTTTGAGTTAGAATACAAGTACAAAAGATTTAAAAAGGGGCCAAAACTCTATTTTCATTTTAAGAAACGACTTAGGGTTTTTTGGTATGCTCTGGATTGTTTTGGAGAGAAACAAAAAGGTTTGTATTCTCTCGAAGCTAGCACTTCAAATCTCGACCGTCGTTCGTGTGTGGACTGCTGATAGAGGGCGTTCGTTGTTGGCAGCACCTTAGAGATCGATTAACCTTCAGAAAGGTACATTGTGACTGAGGTATGATTAAGTTTTTATAGTATAAACGTGTTTTAATGGAACCAGATTCGGATCCTATTGGGGTTTTTCTCAAAATAGTTTTGAAATATCCGCTGCGTATGAACCCCAAAACCCAACAGAGTTCACTCTGGCGTGCACACTACCATTCAACTCAAGCGTGTCGCCCACGACCCCACGTATCACTCGGCGTCCATAATTTATTATTTAATCCCCATTAATTATTTTCATTTGTATTTGTCATCTTTTTTATTCCATTTTTGTCCCTGAACTCTCAAATACCCATTTAGCGCGTTCTTTCGTATTGAACTCGTTCAACAGTACTAACGCACATTTACCACGTCCTCACACATTTGGGATATTAAATTTAATATTCGGTAATACAAATCACCAAACAAATATAACATACCTCGGTGTCGACTCCCGAGGACCGAAACAAGTACACCACGGCTAGCTAGGCCGACAATACGACCCCGAAATGTCACTTGGCATGAGTTAGAATTTTAGGGTCGTTACAACTACACCATCATTACCATCTACGTCTGGATTACTCGCTACTCAAGAGGCGGACACACAGATGGTTGCGACCACTTTTGCACTTCCTACCACCACTCCAGCAATATCGGAAACTACAGTTGTACCTTGTGTGAAGGCTGAGATACGGCCTGCTACATCAGCATAGTATGGCACTAAGGCTATTGTGGAGGCTAGAAAGTGGCAAGAGTTTAAGACGCATGGCCCAGCTATTTTCTATGGGGAACTGACGTGACAGCAACAAAGTAGTTCTTAAAGAGTCACGAAAAGATTCATAGTATCATAGCTACCGAGGAGCGTATAAGAGCTTCCATTTCTTCCTCGATGTTACTGGGGGAGGCTGACGACTGGTGGACTATGATAGTGACTACTAGAGGAGTTCCTAAGGACTTGATCGACTTCAAGACCAGTTCAATCATAAGTACTTTCCTTCTACTTTGTTGCGGGCGAAGAGGAACGAGTTCACGACTACATGGGTATGTAGATGAGTCAGTTATGGACTACATGGGCCGATTCATTCAGTTGTTTTCCTATGCCGGTGGATCAGCTAACTCTGAGCTGACAGAGTGTATTATTTCATTAAGGGTTTGCTACCTGAGATTGGAGGAGCCGTGGTCTCCACTGAGCCAAAGACGATGCAGAGAGATTATGAGTGGAGCTTGGCTAGGGAGAGTTATTCGCTTACTTACCACGAGGAGGCTAGATCTATTCAACCAGAGTTGCAGTCAGAGCATCGATCGGAAGGACATGATAAGAAGAGAATGAGGGACCAAAATGACAGTAGTGGTTTTGGTTCCTGAGGACAGCAGGTATGTTTTCAATGTGGTTAGCCTGAACATTTCCAAAACAAATGTCCACATCTGCATCATGATCAGCAAGATGACGATCAATCTCAGGCCATAGAGGGTGTACATATGGTGACTGAGCCATAGTTGGCAGTGGCTTGTGATCATGCTGAAGGTAAGAGCTTCTCCAGGTTATCATTATATCATGCATGGATTGATTTGTCTAGAGTTTTAGGTGTTAACTTGCGATTTCGGATGTCATTTGATTGAGTTAGGGTTGATACCTGCTAGGTGTAGCGCCATTCAACCTTAGCAGAGTTGTTGAGGATGAGAAATACCCAACTTAGATTTAGAGTCCGAAAGAAGTATAAAATCATGGTAGGTTTGGGTACATGGGATACCAAACCTAGCCCTGAATACACCTAAATAGAGGCAGGACTAGATGAGTTGTGATTCATCTTATGATGCATGAATACGCAGTGTTTATGACAGTCGTGGTTGCAAATTTGCCGAACATTTTTACTGCCTGGGTATTAATGTAATTGTAAATGGGTGATAAACTTGTGTTTGAAATGCGAGTGGTTGGGAAGGTCATCACGAGTTTGACGTTCAAGTCGTGATCGTAATGTCTTGAGCCGTGATTATCGGCCTGTAATGTGGTAATGGACGATGACCACGATGAAATCGTGGGCATCCTTATCATTTTGGGAATTAGGAGCGGTCTTGAGAGACCGTAGTTGACCTTGGAACAATTAGGCAGTTAGAAGTGCTTGCGACCCACATTTTGAAGACCGAGAAGAAATCAAGCTGTCAGAAGTGGCCAAGGGCCACAGTTGGAGGAATGCTGGAAGACGAGCTGTTCGAAACGATCATGAGGAGTCCACAGTTCATTACTTAAGACGTGGTGCTGCTTGAAGAGACTTTGTATAAGTCCGCAGTTCAATATTCTAAAGTCGAGCTTTTGGAAGTGACTCTGCACGAGTCCACAGTTGGTCGTAGTATATTTAGCTGTCTGAAGTGACTTTGCATCAGTCCGCAGTTCAATATTGAAGATTGAGTTGTCTAAAGCGACTCTGAGTGAATACACAGTTCAATACGAATGCTCTAAGCTGTCTGAAGCGGCCATGGGCCCGTAGTTCAGTGAAGTCTAGAACGGGTGTATTAGTTTTCCTTACCCTATATTTTATAAGAATTCACCCGAGTTAAATCTAATTTCGAGAATGAGATTCTTGTTAGTTGGGAAAACTATAGCGGCCCGAAAATATTTTATTTGTGAATAATGATGTGTATTACTTATTTATACCCATGTGTAAATACACGAATTTTATTGTCGAATTTAAGGGCGAGGTTCGCTTAGGAAAATACGTCGAGGTGAATTACGGGTCGAATAAACACATGAAAATGATTTATTAAAATTATTGAAGAATATATATTGGTAGGCACTTACTGACACGTTGGGCGTGTGCACTACGAAATTTTAGGCGTGATAATGCAAGTGTGTATTTATATATAAATATTTATATATGAAAATAAAGTAAAAAATGCCAAATGATCATTAGGGGCATTAATTGTATAAGTTTATGGATAAGAAGTGAAGGGTATTATGGTAATTATCTAAAGGGTATAAAGGTCATTTTAGACCACTTGTGTATATATATATGTGTGTGTGTGTGTGTCTGTTAATCGAATTAGGGAGAAAACTGTGACGGCCCCAAATTCTGAGGCCGCCCCATGGTTAGCTACTTCCCTGCCTCAGCACTAGAAGCCTCTGCCACGTCACTCATACTTATCATTTGTCTGTCATCTTTGCGTTTCTTGTCAAATGATTCGATAGTTTACATATAGTTTTAGATTAAACAATTAAATTCAATTAAACTATTCAACCGTTATAACAAAATTTAAAGCGGAAGTCTTTATATTACCAAAAGAACATATAAGGTTAACTTATTCAACCTATAGTGGAAATCCCAGCAGTATTGTGCATATAGGCAATCAACTATAGCAGTACATATACAAGTACAGGTATGGAATATAGTCTCCCAACCCCCAAAAGATAATACAAAATACTAAAAGTATAACTACTAACAAACGTACCAGCTAGCCTCAGTGTTGGTAAGTCAGATGTAGCCGCCAAGAATCCCTTTACCTCTACTAGTACTAGGATCTGCGCTCAGTCATCACAAAAGCCAGATGACAAGCCCAGTAAGTAAATTCCCAAGGAAAACCACCGTGCATATTAAATTAAAAATGTAAATGGCAGAGCTAATAAATAGTGTTAAATAGACATGTGGAAAGAAGGAATAATGCAGATAACTGCTCAAAGCTCATCGCATGAATATAAACACACAGATATACAAATGGGTGTGAACACAACTACTAAAGTGTGTACTTAGGACCAGGAGCTCTGGTCGTGGCCCGCGCCATCGACCCTACAACTGTGTCCTAACGGCATTAGCCCTAGTGGGTTACATCGAAGACGTGAACCGATATTCAACTCGGGATATAATCTACCGAAGCCGAGAACACGCGCTACGCACTTAACAAGCGACTATAACAACCCTCGGATATATAGACGAGAAAACTCAACCGTCCCAGTAAGAATGTACTCACATATTATCAAGAATTACAACTCAAATGAATAAACAATAAGTAAATGCAGTAGTGGTGTTCAGTTGGATTTTACATATCTCAAATCGCGCTCAATAACCCCGAAAACACCCCCCGGTCCGATCCCCGACTTGTCCCCGAATCCAGTTACTGTCCCATGACTCCTGAGATCTTTTTCAGGTGTTTATTGGTTAATTAAGTGGGTTTGTTATCAATTAGGCTCGATTTCAGTTTTAGGAATTCAGGGGTCTCGTACCTAGCGCGCTAGTTTGGGGAATTAGCGCGCTAATTGATCTTCGTGCACTGTTCATGCATGAAGATCATCATCTTCCCCAGCACGCCTTGCACGCTAGTGTTCATCACCTAGCGCGCTAGGTGCACTCTGCCCAGAATTTCCAGCAGCGGATTCTGGGCTTAGTTGGTTCCTAACACCTTACACACATTATACCAACAACACACCTACTTCAATAGCATCAATTTCCTCTCCAAAACACTGATTAAGCAAGAATTTTCACCCAAAACAGTGAATCAAAGTGTGCATGTTTTGAAATTTGAAATCACCAAAACACTCATTTTTGCCTCAAATCCGATTCAAATTGATATAATTCATGAAAAGTAGCCTCATAAACCATAATTCTAGCAAAAACAGTGATGAATTCTCATAAATTCATTTGAACCTCAACATACCCAACAATATCAATTTTTCATAAAAATCCAAGAATTTGTGAGTAGATTACCTTAAGTTTCGTTGTTTGATCGCCCAATCCAGCCTCCAAACCCTCAGTTGCGTTTTCCTAACAAAAATTTCTCTCCTCATAACCTCAAAATCGTTTGAGTTTGCTCCCTTTTGCATGTCTCCACGATCAATCGATATTTATATGTTGGGTTCTAATCAGTCGTTTACACGCATCTTGAGGTTGATCTAAGGGTCCTTGTTAAGCCTATGTCACTCAATTCCTGGATACCTTATCATGATACTAGTTGCCTTGTATCCCATCCGTTGTGTGTCTCAAGGACAATCATAGGTGTGCTGATTTATTCAGTTCAACTATAGACTTTATTAATTCCATTTGATTTAACTTATATAACCTATCTAAGCCATCAAATAAATTCCATAAAATGGTAAGTAGGGTCACACTAACTTTCGACTAGCCGGCTCCACGAGCCCCGCGTCCGGCACGCTTCTTGAGGCGGTCCTACACTTAATGTACCTAATTGATTTACTTAGCTTAGCCTAAGGTTATATTTAAATATCATTATATTTAATACTCAACCATAGTCATGTTATTATGATTAAATCTAGTCTAACCCCAACGCCCGGCCTCACAGCTTCTGAACCCTCGCGTTGGCGTGTTCTACGAAACGGAACCCCGATGCTTAAACTTGCCCGACAAGCAATTATAGATACACACCTGTGATGGATAATACATCATAATAATAAAAATATTAATACATCACAGAACTCAAGAAAATAGCAGTACACAGTCAACCCTAAGTTCGGGTCATACCTAGCCTATCCGCGACGTCCACTTGTCGTCCGAGTTGGCGTCCTAATTTGAAAATAATTAAATAATGGTGTTATAATTATAACGGGCCGTTACTAAAATCGTCATCGATGCCTACACTATTCATCGTCTCCCTCCCCAATTTGCCTCCTTGCACGCTCTCCACTCTCGGCTCATTATCTCTCTCGTTGTCTCTCTCGGTCATTAACTCAAGGCGAGTTGTTTTGATTTGTTTATTGTGGATCTGTGGTTATTGAGGGATTGGGGTGATTTTGATGGATGTTTGGGTTGCGGTGACGAGGGGAAAGATTGATGAGGGTGGTGAAGAGTTTGTTGATCGAACTCTGAAAAAAAAACAACACAGGTGATTTGAGGAAGAAGGTCAACCGGGAGGTCAACCGGGTGGGCCAGGGGGCCTGGGTCAGGCTCGGCCTAAGGGGCGAGCTTGGCCTAACGCCTGGCTAGGTTCAGGTCAGGTTGGACCTGACCCGACCAGAAAAAAATAATAAAATAAAATAAAATAAATTCTAAAAAAATAGAGAAAAAATCCAAAAAATATGAAAAAAATCTAGAAAATAATATTTTGACCAAATAAATAGAAATTGATGAATTTCTATGAGAAATGAAAATTTTGGGATTTTTACAAGACTTTGTGGCATGGTTTTCTTACATCTTAAAGCGTGTAATTGATAACCTTGTCCAGATTTTTCTCAAACTTTTTGGGGCCTATCTCGGGGTTCCCACTAGCCTGAATGAGTCTAAAATTCTCCTATAAATGTTGAAATGGATTTGAACAAAATGTGGAATTGGGGTTTAAACTATTAAATGAAGTGTTTAGACTTTAACATGACCAAACTTGACCCAATTGAATACTAGAAACACAGCGAACTGGTAACGAGGGTTTTAGAATTTGTTTGAGACGTGTAGAAGCCGCGAGGGACGATTTCACGATCGATTGAGGTAAGTTAGTAAGCTAGTAAGAAAATAATATATGATTCAATTTCCTCTATTGTTGTGATATTTGAATTGATCATATGTTTGACATTCTATTCTATTATTACTTGGTTACGTGTTGAGTAAGTGTGTTGGGAAGGTACTACTGGGCCCATACTTGCTGGGCCAATGTGAGCACTGCCTACAGGGGTGCTGTCCACCCCCAGTGTTGTGTGATATTCAAGTACTGGATTGTTGTGGATATTATTTTGGATATGTTGTGGATTATACCGCTTATGGGCCTCTTTTGATTCGAAGGACACTCAAATTTCGTCATTATCTGTCAGTTTGCTTATCATGCAACTTGTTTATTTATTTGTCTTTTTTATCACATGATTCTTAGACTGCTTTATTGGCTAATCTCAAATTATTGTTACATTCTTCTGGTATTACTTTCAAATTTATCAGTTACTCACCGTCTATGTGACGACCCCAATTTTAACATTAAACTAGGTCCCGCTCGGCTTAGACTTACGTGAAACTACGAGCACGTCTCGACGAGTCACACAAGACTAGTCAGCTTTACCTTACCATTTACCATTCATTTACAAGTTATAACATTGATTAGTGATTTGTCAAGTGATTTATCATCAATATAGCCGTAGCAAAACATCAAACTAATCAAGTAATTATAACAATATAAAAATAAGACATCATAGAGTGTGGAAACCCTGCATATGTATATTATCATTAATGATCAGTCAGAGGAGAACAATCTAATAGATATACATGCCCAGAATCTCTCACATACCCCAAACCATGTTTTCAAAACAACATACATATATATTTATATATATGTATACAATAATACAAAAAAATCACCTACTAAGCTAAGTGGAAAGGTGTGCTCTTGTATCGTCAAAGCAAATCTCTAAGCTCTTGAGTCTTCTCCTTGCTAAACAGTGGATCTACACTCTGTCAAACACAAGAATGATGAGCCCAGATAAGTAATGCCAAACAGAACAATAATACAACATTTTGAAATAAATAAACATAAGTCCACATTCATGCCGATGGAAAGAAATGAATAAAGAACGCATGAACGTATAAGACTGTAAATAGATCAATCGAAAAGTGAGTGTCTGCGTTACGAAATAGAATAGCAAGGAGTCCTAGCAATAGTCATTAAGTTGAGGTAAAACCTATAAGACTCGGGTTCAGGACGAGAACACAGCTTACCAGCCCTACCCCTTACGACTGTGAGATATCCATAGACCCTGATAAGAGCTCCCAGTGTACACTCAACTGGGAGATATCAACAACATCTAGATAATAGCTCACATCGCAGGTAAAAGTAACCATGACTCCCTTGTAGTGGACCACTCAACCAACAAAGATTCCAAAGGATATAATGATAAACAAAGCAATAACAACAAATTAAAGCTCAAGAAATAACTATAAAAGTTCTCACTAGTTTACTTACCTGTAATCCAACTAATACGCACTCAACGGATCCCCCGACACGTCTCCTATGACCTCCCGTGTCCCGTCAATGTTAAAAATCCCTAATATACATTTAGATTGAAATTCCCATTAATTACACTCATTCTATTCAAATTTTTCACAATTTTTATTCGTTCACTCATTTGGGTTGATTACTCGGGTATTAGGTCATATTCAGACCCATTGGGATGCCCGAGAGATCCCTGAAAGTTTCCCTGTGAACAGTGTCACACCGTCGAGACGCCGTGGCATCCAATGGCTTGGGCAACATCTCCACAGCGTAGAGATTAGGCTTTCTGCCCAACTCATACGTGGGTGACGCCGGGACCTTTTCTGGCCATGGCGATGTCTTCGCGACATGAGCTCTTGAAGCTTCTATCCAAGACATATGTGGGTGACGCCGTGAGCTGGAATGTTCACGGCGTTGCCACATCATCTAATCTAGAATGCCTAAAAAATGGGATTTTTGACACCCCGGTTGGCGTCACCGTGCTTCGAGCCTATCCCAACTTCGACTAAACATCCAACACAATGCCAAACCACCCTCAGCTCGCATCAAAACCTGACCAAACTATCGATTTGCCGAAATCCTCCAAAATTCACCAAAAATCTCCAAAAATTCAGAAATTCTCAAACACCTAAACCACTTCACAATTCCCTTATTGGTCATCACTTACACTCCAATTCCATCAAAACATATCATAAAAACCAATTTTCTAAAATCATTGTCCGAAATTATTGCAACAAAAACACACAAAACTACCGCCAAAACGTAGACAATCACATGGGGAACCCGAATCTGACCTTAGATTCGAAGATTGATCGTTCCTTCATCGTCAAATCGCGATGAAAGCCCCCGGAAACCCCATCATTTTCATTGTGTAATTTCATTGAGAGAGATGAGAATGAATGAGAGGAGAGAGGAAAGTTGGTAGTGATGGGAATATATACACCCCTCTATCTTAACTCACACATAAATCTCAAGACCCATCCTATGGCTCTCACTTAATCCATCCACCAATTGTGACACAAACTTATAACTTCAATTGGTGACACAATCACTCAAATTTGTGGTTTCTCGCTCAATACTCGCATTCTCGTACCCGTTCCGCATCACGACTCACTCGTCGCGTCATCCCGGACGTACCAACATGTCGAACGCATTTTACAACTTTTAATTATTATTTATTTTGTATTTTGTCAGTATTTTTAATTCAATTAAGTTCCCCAGACTACTAATTACCCGACCAACATTCGTCCGAAACTCCGTTATTTCACGAAACCCTCGAGCTGAACTGTTCCCCGTATCAACTCTCACACTCGAACATCCTCGCACATTTGAGACATTGGAATTAAACATTCGGGTAATACAAAACAACGAACACAAATAACATACCTCGACGTTGACGACCGAGATTTAGACAATTTTATCATGGCAAATGGGCCTCTGTATGACCTAAATTGACACGTGGCACAAGTTAGAATTTAGGGTCGTTACAGTCTAGTTTGTGACGATGGATGCAAATAGGGCAAATACTAGCAAGGGAAAGGGATCGACGCTAGGTGACTTCCTCTGAGCATCCTCGGGGGCGATTTCTTTCCTTGCTTGATAGTAGGTCTCTTTTTTATTGATGTATTTTTGTTTTCCAAAACACTTTTGGTATTATTAGGATTGTGAGATATTTGATATCATGTATTATCGCACTTATATTCTGGGTCACCAAATAATGCATGTTTATCCATTTTTGTGGTTCCACATCATAGATAAATCTTAATTTCCCTTACTTTGAGTTATTTACATGATTATAGTATAATTTCCACTGCGTATCAATCTGATAACTTTTATAATCTAATAACTCACTTTATAACTTGTAAATTGATGAATTAAGGTTGACTAGGCATACGCCGGCTTGCCGAGTACAAACTCGGAAGTCAACGTGTGTCTAGGCTGGACGAGACCCAATTGTATGAGAAATTGGGGCTATCACATCTAACTTGGCGAGCTACCTATGATTTTGGTTTTTTGTTTTCGCATGCTTCGTCCACACGACTCCAAAATTGATCTTGAGACTGGTTTCTGCCTATAATAGGATCTTGGGATATTTCTAAGTATACTATGCACAAGAAAGTATCCTCTGCAATAGTGTATGATAAACTTCTACCCGACATTATAGTAAAAGAGAAATGTGGTCGACGTAGAAGGATGTTTTAAGAAGAAGTGAAATGGATAGGAAGTTGGGTGAGAAACTGTAATGTGTTTTTTGCTATTTATATACAACAAAATAAATGGAAAATGCAATAAAAATCTATTGAAAGAATAAGAATCAGAATGTTTTCAAAGATATTTTGGGAGAATATGAACTTTTTCTAGAGAATATATTCAGAGAATCAAAATATTTTTAGAGAATCGAAGCTTTTTCAGAAAATCAGAATATTTTCTGAAAATATAAAATTTTTCCAGAGAATAGATTCAGAGAATCGAAATATTTTCAAAGAATTGAAACTTTTTAAGAAAATTAGAATATTTTCACAGAATATAAACTTTTCAGAGAATATATTCAGAGAATCAAAATATTTTCAGATAATCAAAACTTTTTCAGAAAATCACAATATTTTCATAATATATTTTCAGAGAATATATTCAGAGAATTAGAATATTTTTTAGAGAATCAAAACTTTTTCAGAAAATTAGAATATTTCAAAAAATAAGAACTTTTCAGATAATCATAATATTTTCAGAGAATCGAAATAATTTTTTAAAAAATAGCTTTTTAGGGAATATTTGAGGAGATTACTTTTTTAAAATATCTATAAATACCACACCAATTGTCTATTGTTGTTATCCTCCAATAAACTACAATTTCTTTCATTATTCTCAATCTCTCACAATCTATACAAGAAAAATGAATTATGATTCATTTTTGAATAATGATGAGGACGTATCAAGACTTCCCGATTTTGATGATGATGATGATTCAGAATTAGAAGTTATGTCTAGCTATCGCAAACAACAATATGATCCTTGCACAACTACTTGAGCATTATTCAAAGCATGCCAAACATGGTGGTTCGATTCTAGGACACATGGTAGTCAATCGCGAGCGAGAAATCAACAACCATAACCTTTTCATCGACTACTTCGCTGAAAACTCCAGCTACAACGATGCCACATTTCGAAGACGTTTTCGGATGTCTCGAAACTTGTTCTTGCGAATTGTTGAAGTAGTGAAAGTGCATGATAACTACTTTGAACAATGAGCTGATGGACTTGGAAGGCTTGGATTGTCACCACTACACAAAATGATTGTCGTATCTCGCATGTTTTCGTACGGTCTTCTAGCTGATGTAGTGGACGACTACCTCAAAATAGGTAAGTCAACTACAATAGAGAGCATGAAGAGATTTTGTCGTCCGATTATAAAAATATTTGGAGAACGCTATCTCAGGATACCAACAACCGAAGATGTCGCAAGGCTACTTTATGTCAACGAAACATGTGGTTTTCCTAGAATGTTAGGTAGCCTTGATTGCATGCATTAGAAATAGAAAAATTGTCTAACCGCTTAGGCTAAACAATATGCCGGTCGTAGTAGATCACCGACGATTATTCTTGAAGTTGTGGCAGATTATGACTTGTGGATATGGCATGCATATTTTGGCATGCCCGGAACAAATAACGATATCAATGTATTGGAGTCATCACATCTTTTCTCTAATCTAGCACAAGGTATCGCCCCTCCTGCTTGTTATGTTATTCAAGGAAAAGAATATGATATGGGATATTTAGCCGACAACATATATCCAAAGTAACCCCTTGTTTTGTAGGACTTATTGTTTATTTAACTGTTCATTTACAGTCTTGATGAATGGTTATGATTTCTGTATTTTGTTAGTTTACTTGTTTGACGTTCAAACGATTTTTCCAATTTGGTAATATTATTATGATTTTGCGAATCATTTGAAATAAATACCAATGAACAACTTAGAAATAGAGAAGAGTCTGATCTTAGAGTCTTATAATAATCTCTGTGTCCTTTCATCTATCTGTAATTCACTCAAATAACAGATTACAGTTTAATTAGTTCATCGGATACAGATTAAACAACCCAACCAACTTCTAATAGATACCATTGCACAGTAACTGCCACACTATACATATTAATAACAATTTGGATGACACAAACAAAACAATTTGAATAATAGTTCTACTTACTTTTGTTATGTAGTTGGTGGGGTTCATTGGACACACTCACAAATGTGTGTGCACACATCTTAATGAACAATTTAAAAGACCACTATAACAATTTGAATAATTGCTCTACTTACTTTTGCTACTTTGAAGAGGCCTTTGATGATGTCCCTTGATTTGGGCATGGATGTTTGTGTAAATATAATTCAATGTGTATCTAAGGGACCCAATAATTGTGTTTCGATTTGGTGTGTCTAAAGTGGCCATTCGGGCAACAAGACTTGTCGACACATGATTGGTGGTGACATGGGCTAATGACACATGGATGCCAAATCTGACATCAGCCACTTGTCTTCCTCTCTTTTCTATAGCAGCTCATGAGCCAGTAGGAGAAGTGCAAGAAATAAGAAATTAAGGTGAGCTTCTTAGGACTCTACATTTCTTTCAATCTCAGTTCTTCAATTTATATGTACTTGCTTGATTTTTTGGTTGTCATTACTAATTTTTTTGGGGAACTAATGATGATATTTCGATCTTTATGTATTGGTTGAGTTCATTAGTTGTATGCTTGAGTGAGCAGACATGGATGAGTGGGTGTTTTAGGTAGAAAGATTTTTAAGTTTTGAACTTATTTGACCTGATTCATGCAAAACCTAGCTACCCTTTTTTGCTTCTTTGATAAATTTATTATATAATGGTGTTTCTTTGGACCAGATTGATTGGGTATTTAGGTTGGAAAATATTCATGTGGAGTGTTGATTTTTAGGGGAAGTGGAAAGGGTTTGTCAACCCTAATTCATGTAAAGTTCATGCCCTTAGCTAGCTTCTTTGATGAATTTGTGTCATGGGTTTGTTTGTTTGGACAAGATCGATTGGGTATTTAGGCTGGAGGATGTTCGAATATTGGTTGTTACGATCGAAATTGGAAGTGTTTGTGAATCTGATTAATGTATAGGTTTGTTTGTTTGGAAATGTTTCCTTCTGGAAGATTTGAAGTTGAAACTTGAGTGGTTTCTTTGTTGTTTTGTACTTGAAAGAACCATAGCTTGTCATATTTTGTAAGTGCACATTACATAGTGACGCGCGCCGAACGCGTCAATAAAATAAATATATTAAACCTAAACCAACTATTTTGTAGATAGCGGTAAAGGGTCGATCCCACAGAGATTGGTTTCTTTCTCAGGTAAGAAAAATACAAAAAATAAGGAAATATAAATATTGCAAAAATAAAGAAATCTAATGAGAGGATAGAAGTCTAGGTATTCGCCACGCCTCGCCATACAACTTGGGATTGAATTTATTAATTGTCGGTTTATAAAAAGTATGAACTAGTCTATGATTTAGTGCAAATATAGAACCGGTGACGTACTCGGTTCCTCGCACTTCCTAATCTCGATAGCCAAGGTACGACCGTTGACTACTTCCCTAACCAAACACGCAACCCGATCGCTAGTGCTCCGCATTTAACGCATTGGTTGCATTACTTCGATTCGTGAATGCACTACACCTAGACAACCGGATCGCTAGTGCTCCCGATTTAGCCTAGATTTCTAAGGTATTTAACCAGTCCCAAAAGGTTCTAATCAATTGGTATGGTCAATTGCCACTAATGTGGTCTTATTGCACAAACATGGGTGCTTACAACTCATCGACATGTAAATCAAGGTTTAAACTAGTGTTTAACCTCAATTGTTCAAATAATACCAAAGAAAATAAATCACATAAAAGAATCAATAATAATTTAAAAATAAATAAACCTGATAAAAGATTCCCAAGTTGTAGGCTTGACTGATCCACCTTCAACCTAGATGGAGGAACTACCTAGACATAATTGAAAACCTAATTAAAAATGAAATTGGATACATTTTTCTCCCAGATCCCTGGATACTTCAATCCCTATTTATAGATGTGAGAAGTGTATTTTCGGCCTTGACACGTGCGAACTGGATTGGGTGATTTCGGGATTTCTTGACGTGTCAAGATTTGATCAAGGCGAGCTGGTGTGGTCGTCCGACGTGGCGCGTTTGATTGGAGGAGATTCTTTGGCGATGACGTGCGAGAGAGAGGAGGCTTCGACACGTGGCGGTGTCTTGGTTCGTTGAGGTCTTGTCGCATGGCTTGTCTATCTTTGGACCAACCAGGCGAGGCCACGTGGCGAGCTGGACGCGGGAAAATTCGCACAAGAGTCGTGCGAAAATCTGGGAGTGCGGTTGAGCACGCATCCCGAGGCAGATCGAGCGGCGGCGACCGAGGCGATGATCTGTGAGTACGCGTGGCGCTGATTCACGTGGGAGCTGCTGACGTGGTTAGTCCAATGGGACGCCGCCACGTGTCACGTTAAATTCCAATTTTTCCCTCTCTTGTGTGTGCCCAAACAACTCCTCCGGTGTCCGATTTCTACAAGTGTATACTTTATTTTGAGTATTTTTTCGTTCCGGACCCAACCGTGCACTCCGTTTCTCCTAAAAACGAGAATTAAATATAATTAGATATATATTCTCATATTATTCCAATAAATCACTAATTTCCTAATATATGCATTTATCACCATAAAATAGAATAAATATAGTCCAATTACACCTAATAACCTATACTAAATTACGCATAAATGAACACTTATCAAACACCCCCAAACTTAGACTTTGCTCGTCCCGAGTAAAGGAATGAATGAAATAAACACAATTAAACTAGACTACTGATATAGATATGTGCTGACTCAACTAATCCTATACCCGATTCAGAATTTCATGGAGTTCCTCTAGTTTACATAGTTGCCAGCTTAACAAGCCACTCAGGAAATTTCGGAGTTATGATATGTCAAGAACCGCAAAACAAACACAACTAAGATCACAGTTTCAAGACAAAGATGCAGTCAAGACAAAGGCCATCAACTACTCATGGGTTTTCTTGATCTATACATTAAAGCATGCAAGTTTAAAATCCCACATAATTTAGTGAAAGCACTCGAGCTAAATCTTTTTTATTTGAGGAGTTTTCATAAACTTCCGCCTTTATTCTCTCTTTTTTTATTATTTTTATTTTTATTTTTTATTCCTTTCTCCTTTTTTTTTTTTTTTTTAACACGGTCCCTCGCTCCATTTCCTATGGACCGATTTTCTCACTTTTTCCCACCACAAGTTTCCCTGCTCCATTTCCTATGGAAACTTGTGGGACTCTCAATATTAAGAAAACTCCTGTTAGCCCTTCTCACTTTCACTATAATCAAGCAAATTCTCCAATGTGGGTTAAAATATTATCACTTGCACAATTTTGACCGTCTACCCATTTTGGTGTCTAGCGCAAGCTCAACCAACATACTAAGTCTCTAATCATGCAGTCATAAGAATGCTGGGCTACGGCTTGATTGAGTGTTTCTCCTAATTTCTCCTAAGTTTCAAGTCAACAGGCAACCATAAAGTACTCATCCATAACCAAAGGCATGAACAAAGTCTCGGGTGACTCTAAATGCAACTAAACATGCATAGACACAAGAATGCATCTAAATAACTACAAAAATGTATAAACTAATATAAACAACTATTAATCTAAATGATGCAATGCATAGCATGTCATAAAAAAAAATGATGTGAAAAGAGTAGAAAAACACCACCATAACTTACCAAACCCATAAATACGCATAAAAATAATAAAACGATCATACCTGTCATGCGCTAATCCATTCATCCCACATTCCACTATACCTGAAACACCCCCAAACTTATCCCAAACCTTGTCCTCAAGGTTTAAAACAAGGATGAGAATATCAAACTACAAAATGAAGAGAAAAGAGATGAAAAGAATATGGAGGTGAAAGAAACAACGGGGAAATGACATGCTAAAATGATTATGCAAAACCTAATGGACTATAATATCTCATGAAATATGAAGCGCGGTGATAAAAATGCTCAACTTAGGAAATATAGAGAATATACATCTAATTACCTCCAATGAGACGCAAAAAACTAACCTAATAATCTAAAACATAGAACTTACCGATCCCAAATAACTAACCATGTATACCGAAGAACCTCGGCGGTAATATCGGGCTCTCGACTCAGGTGTGTCAACAAAAGTGCATCAAACACCTGAAAATAGTCGCAAATGGGATAATGGTGAGTACACTAAACAAATATAAAAATAAGCAAGCTAAAAAAACATAAAATAAATAAATAAATAAAACTTGGGCTGCCTCCCAAGAGCGCTTTTGTTTAAAGTCGTTAGCTCGACTCATCGTGATTGATCACGTGATGCCCTCTCCTTTCGAGATGTCGACAACGAATGGCGCATCTATAGCTTTGGGCAATTCATCAGACATGCCCTCGTTCAGATTTAGGAGCTCATCCGGGACCTCTAACACATATGAATCTATCGCATCATCATCAACTGACACAAAGGTGTCAGTCGCGTAGAAGATCTGTGAACGCTCCTTTATGTCCACCCCCTTGTAAGGTTTAACAAATATGCATGGGAGGGTGGGTGGCTTCACCAACACCAGAGGTTGGTCTTCCTTGCTCTCTTTTTGCGGTTTCTCCGGCCTTTCTAAAATGACATCAATTTCTTTCTCGGCTTCATCCGCTTCATTCTGCGCAATGCTAATGTCCGGCTCATGTAAGGAAACTTCTATTATTTCCTCTCGTTCACTCCAATAGTCCTCAGTCGGTGTAACCTCATTTACCTCGACACTCTCCAATGGGATTGCACTCATGGTCTCAGCTGATATTTTTTGGAGAATTGATTTTATTTCTTCTTCAGCTTCTTGATCCCTTTGTTCCATCCATTGGTCCAATTCTTGCTCGGTGAGGTTCATGTCTTGCTCAGTCTCTAGAAGAAACCTTATTATATCCCTTGAAGGCTGATTCCGCATGGAACTATATGTGTCCCGTCGATATGATGAATTACTCCAGTCGTCAAAGGGATATTTTTTGTACTTGGAGAAAGCCGGTCGAGATCATGTCCTTCTCCATGTCTTCAATGGTTCTCCGTTCTTGTTGAGGACTCCGTGGACTTGGCCTAGACATACAGAAGTCGGGTTGTGGCGATGCATAGCTAGGACTGTGATGATTTCCATACCTCGGATGGTAAGGACAAGCATACGTGGGATGAAAGGATTCCCCACAAAATCACAAGCCTCGACTGTTGCATAAAAGATTGCGAGTGAGAAAATTGATGTCCATTACGTGACATACCTACCCCATTCATACCATGATAGTATGAGTCTTCGAATTGATCGTAATTATGGTAGTAGGAGGCCATGGAAAAATTTCCTGCAAAAAGTTAGAAACAAGGGACTATATACAAAAATAAATAAATAAAAAAAAAATAATAAATAAAAATACAACAAAAATAACCAAAGAAAGAAAAACCAATCCCCAAGAATGGCGCTTAAAATTGACGCGCGCTAAACGCGTCAATAAAATAAATATATTAAACCTAAACCAACTATTTTGTAGATAGCGGTAAAGGGTCGATCCCACAGAGAGATTGGTTTCTTTCTCGGTAAGAAAAATACAAAAAATAAGGAAATATAAATATTGCAAAAATAAAGAAATCTAATGAGAGGATAGAAGTCTAGGTATTCGGTTTCACGGTCTCGCCATACAACTTGGGATTGAATTTATTAATTGTCGGTTTATAAAAAGTATGAACTAGTCTATGATTTAGTGCAGCTATAGAACCGGTGACGTACTCGGTTCCTCGCACTTCCTAATCTCGATAGCCAAGGTACGACCGTTGACTACTTCCCTAACCAAACACGCAACCCGATCGCTAGTGCTCAGTTTTAACGCATTGGTTGCATTACTTCGATTCGTGAATGCACTACACCTAGACAACCGATCGCTAGTGCTCCCGATTTAGCCTAGATTTCTAAGGTATTTAACCAAATCCCAAAGGTTCTAATCAATTGGTATGGTCAATTGCCACTAATGTGGTCTTATTGCACAAACATGGGTGCTTACAACTCACTGACATGTAAATCAAGGTTTAAACTAGTGTTTAACCTCAATTGTTCAAATAATACCAAAGAAAATAAATCACATAAAAGAATCAATAATAATTTAAAAATAAATAAACCTGATAAAAGATTCCCAAGTTGTAGGCTTGACTGATCCACCTTCAACCTAGATGGAGGAACTACCTAGACATAATTGAAAACCTAATTAAAAATGAAATTGGATACATTTTTCTCCCGATCCCGGATACTTCAATCCCTATTTATAGATGTGAGAAGTGTATTTTCGGCCTTGACACGTGCGAAACTGGATTGGGTGATTTCGGGATTTGCTTGACGTGTCGCATTTGATTGGGCGTGGTGTGGTCGACGTGGCGGCGTTTGATTGAGGAGATTGCGGCGATGACGTGCGCAGAGAGAGAGAGCTTCGACACGTGGCGGTCTTGGTTCGCCGAGGTGTCGTCTTGTCGCGCTTGTATTGTCTTTGGACCAACCAGGCGAGGCCACGTGGCGAGCTGGACGCGGGAAAATTCGCACAAGAGTCGTGCGAAAATCTGGGAGTGCGGTTGAGCACGCATCCCGAGGCAGATCGAGCGGCGGCGACCGAGGCGATGATCTGTGAGTACGCGTGGCGCTGATTCACGTGGGAGCTGCTGACGTGGTTAGCGCGGATTGGTTGGGCGGCTGTATGTGACGTTGTCGGTCCAATGGGACGCCGCCACGTGTCACGTTAAATTCCAATTTTTCCCTCTCTTGTGTGTGCCCAAACAACTCCTCCGGTGTCCGATTTCTACAAGTGTATACTTTATTTTGAGTATTTTTTCGTTCCGGACCCAACCGTGCACTCCGTTTCTCCTAAAAACGAGAATTAAATATAATTAGATATATATTCTCATATTATTCCAATAAATCACTAATTTCCTAATATATGCATTTATCACCATAAAATAGAATAAATATAGTCCAATTACACCTAATAACCTATACTAAATTACGCATAAATGAACACTTATCACATAGTCTGTGAATTCTATTCATTCTTCAGTCGTGCCAGAACTGCTTTTTTGTTGATATATATATGTGCAAAATTTATTTGAACTCAATTTGTGTTTGGTTCTTCTGAATTCTCAAATATGCATTTATATATTCATGTTTATTTTTTGTCTTGTGATTCTAGAATGCGGATGTGTGGAATCCTTCTTGAACTTTTATATAATTTTTAAGCTGTTGGGGACTTGATTTAACACAGGAATTTGTATATGTTATATAATCTTTTGTAGTTAGGATTTAAAGGACTATGAAAGCACACCATCAAGTACATTAAATCAAGCGGGAGTGGAAAAGCTTGATCCATATAGCCAACAACTAATTTGAGATTGAGGCTCTGTTGCTGTTGTTGTTCAGATGTTAAATGAACGGTTTTCTCTGAAGGTATAATTTTTCTAGATGAAAAGTTCACCATCAATTGCACTGAATGGAGCACAATGGAAGAGTTTGATCCATGTAGCTGACTCTAATTAATTTGGGAATGAGGTTATGTTGTTGTATAATTTTTCTAGATATTCAAAGCACTCTTTTGATTTGATGGAATCTGTGAGATTATATGCTAATTTTTCAATCCACAATTTGATAGGGGCATGATTTAGAATAGCCACTTGGTGTAGAGAACACTAGAAGAGTTGCCCAACCTCGAGTTAATTGGTACTCATTTTTATGGGAAGTTGTTACTCAAAAAGTGATAAACGAGCAGGCAGGCATGATGACCTGGCTATTCTTGCTTCTGAAACACTCTGTAAGTGTTGATATATTTCTCTAAAATGTTTTCAGCTTCACTATGCAAAATCCCAAATGTTAGAATCTCTTTTTTCTTTCTTTCTTGTTGCTAATTATAGTCAAAGAGTATGTTCTAATTAATCATTCAGTTGTAACTGAGTATCTATATTATATCATGCGATAATTGTGTTACTGAGTCCAAAATTAAATAATGGTGGATTTGGAAGTGCCTCACTGTTTGCCTTGGAGGACTATGCAAGGCCCTATTTGACGCACCAACCCAAACGACCAGGGACTTTGCGATTGTCTTATTTTACGGACCAACAATGAGATCCCCCATGTGTGAAGTCAAATGAAGAGGATCATACTGGTGTCTGCTGCAATAATGAAATTAACTTTAAAATGCATTACTTCACTGATATCATTAGTATACCGAAGAATCCATCCTTCACTAGATAGGTTTTTTTTGAAGCCTTTACCACATAGGTTTCACTCTCAAGATGAATGAGGTAAATGATTTGAGATCACTCATTTTATACATCCTGTTAGGAAATACCCCACTGTAGAGTATCTACTGTTAATGTTAGGTAGCAACTTTCTGCATTACCTTCCGCCTTTTTCACCGACTGAATTATAATCATTGGAACTCTATTGCCATTCATAACAGTCATAAAGTTTAAATGCTTCTTTCGTTCCTTCGTAGTCACTGTGAACGAAGTGGAGGCTTTGTACGAGCTTTTTAAGAAACTAAGTAGTTCCATTATTAATGATGGACTAATTCACAAGGTGACTCCCTTTGTTTTAAAGTCTTCTTTAACTACATTTGCCTTAAAGATTAGTCTTAGGCGTTCGATGCCTTATCGTAATTATTTCTGTGACAAGTGCTGCTTCTTTTTCCAAACAGGAGGAATTCCAGTTCGCCCTCTTCAGGGACAATAATAGGAAGAATATGTTTGCTGACAGGGTATGCCTCTTAGATTCTGCAAAAACTTTGTTACCAATTTGAATGGTTTTAAATTTATCTCTTTCTCTGACTTGAATATGTCAGCTGTTAAGTAAGGCTATGTTAGGCCTGAAGGATTGGTCACAATTAATTGTTCGCGTGATCTTGCTCTAAAGACCTATTTGATGCAGTGTTTCCAACTGCTTCAGCACCAGTTAGTAAAAATGAATGGTGAATTAGAGAAGGGTGATTCATGAAATGGTGTTGGCCGCAACTATCGCATGACTGTTTTACCCCCAGAAGCTTTGTACAAAGACGATGTTTTGCTCTATCAAGATTGTGTGGAAATATAACAAGGGCCTATTGAGAAATGTGATTCTTGAAATTCACTGCTTTCAAAGTTGATGTGGCTTGCAATACATAAAAGGGGCGCCAAATTAACATCATCTGTTCAATTTTTTTGATAAGAATCATCTGTTCAATTTGAAATAGTGCAATGAGCTTTAACATGCAATTTGGATTTTTACTCTTTGCGTTCTTGTTCTGATTTGGTGTTTTAATACAGGTATTTGATTTGTTTGATATCAAGCGTAATGGTGTTATTGAGTTCAGAGAATTTGTTAGATCATTTAGCATATTTCACCCAAATGCCCCCACAACAGACAAAATCGAATGTAAGAAGCTCTATATCCATTTTTTTCCCTTTTCCCTTTAATTTTCTTTTAAGTTCTTTATCAACGGAATAGTTTCTTTTTAGTTTACGGGAAGCGTATCATTCCTGTGAATTCTATGATTCAATTGTTTATAATGGCACGCCTCTTGTCCCTTCGTAAATTAACTAATCTATTGGCTACTAACTTGTGAAAAACTTGGTGACAGTTGCTTTTAAATTGTATGATCTACGGCAAATCGGCTACATTGAATGGAAGGAGGTGACTCCTCTTCCATTTTTTATTTCTCTTTTATTCATTGATCAGTAAAAGCAATTTATTCTTTTTTTTTTTTTTTCAATAAGCTAACACAAACCTTGTTATAATGGACAAGTTATTCAGAATATAGGGACACTAATTCTTGAAAAACGGACGATAAAAATGTCCACTTTGCTCTTTTGTAGCAATTATAAAATGAGTAGTTTTCTGTTTCGAGTATAGAATAGGAGATTTAAATACATGCATCATGAAGTAGAATTTCCAATCCTGACTTAACCGACCATAGAGGCAATATACGTCAGATAGAATCCACAAGAGTATGACTACTCATCTTTCTAGTGCGATGGTGGAAAACTGACTTTTTCTTCTCTCTTGCAATGCTGTTCCTTTGTATTTGCACACAAGCATTGATGTGCAGTGTATCTGTTATTACTTAACTAGATGATCTACATCATGCATGCAACTTGTGCATCCAGACGCACATAGGTATGTACCTTTGTGGCAGAAAATAAAATTTGTGGCACGCATATATATTAACTAAACCTTCTCATCTTTAAAAAAAAAAGAAAAAAAAAACCTTTACAATGTTAATTGTCCAGGCGGTAATGATAGTATCTTGTACCTGAACCGGTGGCTCACTTTTTCGAAGTAATGGGAAAGAGGACCGAAACATGCCACTTGAAATAATATGATAACTAAAAGAGTTAAAGTCCTTCCAATTAATCGATCATTAAATTGATTTCTACCAGCTGATTGCGGCATGAGATCTAGTCTAAAGCCCTAGAGTTAGGCAAGTTGTTATTAATTGATGAGTTTTTCTCATGTGCACTCCCTTACTTTGAAACTTCCTATGGCTAAATGCTACTCATAACAAACTTCAAATCATATTTCGAGTTGTTATTAATTGATGAGTTTTTCTCATGTGCTGCCGACTTGTATTATGATTCATGAAGTGTCTATATGTATATAGAGTACTTAACAAGCTCCAACAAGTACCATTTTAAGATTGAGTTCCATACGTTATGATTGGAGAAGTTTATTTGGCATTTAAGTGTCTGAAGTCGCACAATGATATTTTATTTGCATATAGGCTTCAATTTAAAGATATATCATGTCAGTTTTATTTCATTAAATCGAACGGAATGGAAGAGTTTGATCCATATGACTGATCCCAATTAATTTGGGATTCTCTTTAGTGCATTAAATCGTGCAGAATGGAAGAGTTTGATCCATGAATCATATTTTTAGTGTGTGACCATATGAATCATTCATAATCTAAGTCCGTTTGGTGTGTTGACCAACCTAGGTTGAGTTCTACAAAATTCATGGAGAAGTCCAGTTCAACACTTTCTTGGTTGTTGATGGGACCTTCCCTACCATCCCTGATCCTCTTTAAAATCGCAAGCTCAAAAAACTCCTTTGGTACACAAAAGAACTTAATTACGAATGAATAATTTGAGGTAGAACTTGCAAGTTATGAACAAGTTCTTTCCTTCTTGCACAGTTTATAGGATTGCCATTGGTTGCGATAAACAGAAAGATAGTCTCGACATTTGCATTTTCAAAATGTTGCATACCTGTTCTTCGTCTTTTTCTTGAATCTGCTTATATGTCTGCATTATGTTCTTATATATCAGCTGAAGGACATGGTGGTAGCGATTCTCAATGAATTAGATTTAATCCTTTCAGATGAAGTTATTGAAGAAATGGTGGACAAGGTGGAGAAGAAAGTTTTATTGTATGTTATGTATTATGCATTTTCCCCTCTTTATTCATACAATTTCCTCTCTCTACAGACATTCACAGATGCAGATTCAAAAGGGGATGGAAAGATCGACCTCGAAGAGTGGAAAGAATTTGTCGAGCGGAACCCGTCCTTAATAAAGAACATGACTCTGCCTTACTTGAAGTAAGTCTTTGTTTGACACATCAAATATTGCTTATGCTCAAGATCTCTATTTCACATTTTCACATTGACAGACTTCTATTTCCACTCCACTCACATGGGTTAATTTGCTCCGAGCGTTGCTAAAAGGTGATTAGTTTTGTGGACCTTTTAATCTTACACGAATTATCAAAGACGACGACATTAAACACTCTAGCTAGTTTGTTTGTTCATGAAAACTTGGTGTAACAATTCAGGGAGAAAAAATGTTGGTAAACGCTCAAGGCAATGTGGTTGCTTGTTCCCACACCTGATCAAAATCTATTTTAGCATGCACATCAGAGACATAACCATAACCATAGTCATTCATATTTTGTTAGCTAGTCCTTGTAAATGTGCTCTATTTTTTCTGTTTCTCTTATGGGTTTTTTATTCTTGTATGTCATTAATCTGCCATTCATTCTTCATCAGAGACTTAACCATAAGGTTTCCCAGCTTTGTCTTGAACTCTGAAGTCAAAGACTCAGATTTGCAGAAGAACACATAAGACAGGTTTGGTTGGTAGTATTCATGTAGAGTTCACCAATGCTGCTCCACTCCAACTCTCCAACTTATTTTGTGTTGATCAGATCGGCCTTGCGACTTGTCTACTTGTTTGTTGTTTCATTTTCTTTATAATCTGATCTGTACTTTCAAACACCATTATTAATTTATGCACTGTTCATGCATCATCTCAATGATGAACACACATTTTGAATTCAAAATTTGAATTGTAAGTAACTATAGAGCAGTTAGAAAACTGGGATTGAACGGATCAGGTGGGTCAGTTTTTGTGTTTAGAGATTGTGTAAGTGGTTTAAAACAAATTGTAAAGGTCCGTTCTCAATTATCAATTTGGTAATGCTGAAAATTTATGATTTTTGTACTGAAACAATGACGCTTTATGATTTTTGTCTTATCTGACTGATGAATTAATGTGTGTGCACGTGTTAATAATTCTTAGTTAGTTTAAATTTTTATAGAACCTACGTACATGTGTTAATTTCAAATCCAATTAAGAATTCGACTGTATTGTCAAACACTTGCAATTGGTTTCATGGTTTCAAGCATCTGAATTTTAACTGTAAAGCAGTTTGTACAAAAACCGTAACTAAATGGTTATAACTTTTTCTTTAATTGGGTGTATGTGGGTGTGGATTCCTTGCAACCGCCACTTGTATTAATTCTTTTTGTGTGACAACCAAGTATGGGCATCCATTAATTGTTGAAGATATCATTCTCAATTACGAGGGTATGCATGGAAGCATGATCAAGAGTTTAATAAGGCAATGCTGGATACACTTTCACTTACCATCCATGGATGTTGCATATGAGCATAGTGATTGCCCATTCAAGTGAATGAATGCATGTATTAATTGTGAAACTAACACTCGGTGTATACCCAATTAAAAATTATTACACATCATTAATTGGTGTGTTAATTCTCCATTTGAAAAGGTACTGAAAATCGATTTAATTCTATGATTATCATTGGGAATAGTAATAAAACAACTTAGATTTTCTTTGGCATTATAATATTGGGATTCTCTCTTGGTCTCTTGATCTAAAAAATTAAAGTTGAGGGGCGATGCGTTCTTGAGAAAGAGGGAATTTGGTGACAGAGTCTACCCTTTTGTTAGTTTCTGATCTCGGTCGTATGTCTCTCGCCTATCTCTCTTTCTGTTTAGCGTATCACATATCCGGATCTCTCACCCACCTAAATCACTCGCTCTCTGGTTTTTCTACAACTCTCATTTTGAAGCAATCAAACTGAATTTTTTTCAACTATCGAAATTGGCCAATTTTGCAGGTATGAAGATGTGGTTAGTAATATTTTATTATTCTTTACTGTTTAGTTATTCTATCTCTCTTTCCATGTGCTTGTGCCTAAATCATTTATAGATGATAGATTGATTTAATTTGAATGAATTCGATGTGTTTACAATCTAGGAGGTATTGTGATGTAGATATATATTTACCTTGATGGGCATGGCCTTGTTGCCCGGCCGCATAAAATTGTACAAATTTTTTTGTTATTAGACTGTCCTCGAACCTAATTCTTATAAATGCTATGCTGTTACACATGTGACGGCCCCAAATTTTCAATGCATTTAGGTACGCCCGGCCTAGACCCGTGCAGGTCCCGAGTCGATACTCAGCGAGCCTGACGAGCCTAGTCAGCCTCCAATTAATCAATTTAACCGTTTATGAAAGAGTTATTGCAATTATACGCAGCGGAAAAACTAAACAAGTATTAGGAAATAACTCAATCAAACGAAAAGTAGGAAATCTATATAAATGTGGAAACCCCAAGTGTTCATAATATCCATTCTAAAAAGTGATTCCCAGTTCAATAGCCAACATCATATATATAAAAACATCATACAATCAGCAATAAGCATAAATCAAATCTAACCTATCCCTGAAGTCACGTACTTTGAGAAGTCCTCAGAGGAAACCACCAAGTAGAGGGCCCTTGTCCTTGCTGCACTCCGGGATATCTGCACCCACCGTCACAAACTAGACGGCCCAACTCTGATACCTCATAAATAATCTCTGGCCCTGTGACTGCTGCGCGGGCCTCGTAGGCTGTGGAGGGTAACTCGCAAAGGTAGGCATCGGTGGAATCATCTGTGTCGATCCGGTAGTCTGCGGTGTAACCGAACCCACGCTCTGTGCTCAGAAATTTCGATATTGAAACCTACCCTCCTTTGTTTCTTGTCCTGATGTCGATCCTCAGAACTAACCTCGGGCCTGACCGGCCCGGTCTCTGGCGAATGAGTAGACAGATAACTCTCCTTTGCCAAGTTTTTTTCGTACGCACTCTGCAAAGTCTCAGGCTCAGTAGAGACAACAAAACCTCCGACTTCTGGTCGTAATCCCTCCGTGAAGTAATACACTCGGTCGGTATCAGAACTCGCGGATCCTCCAGCCTACAGTAATAATGATATGAACCTGCCCATGTACTCCATCAAGGACTCGTCTGCGCTCTGCCTCAACGCCATGAACTCCTTCCTTTTCGCTCTAAGGACAGTCAGCGAAAAATACTTCTGATTAAATTGGGTCTTGAAATCGATCCAGTGTCTCGGGATACCTCGGGTAGCAACGATGGCTGTCCACCAATCATCCGCCTCCCCCTGCAACATCGACAAAGAAATCGTCGCCTTCATGTGCTCCTCAGTGGTGATGATGGTGTGAATCTTCTCGTGATTCTTCAAGAACAACTCTGCTGCTTTAACATCAGTACCGCCATAAAACTTTACCGGGTTATGCCTCTTAAACTCTCTCCACTGCCTAGCCTCGGCAGTGCCTCTCGGACTCTTCACTGGAGTCGTAACTGAAGTAGTCTCAACAGTGGCCACAGGTGTGGCTAATATAGTAGGTGTTTCCTCTATCTGTGCTATCGGTGGTATCTTAGCCTCAGTCTGCGCAACCGGCGCAACAACAGCTCCATCAGGTATCGCCACTAATGAAATCGGAGCTGTAAATGTAACAGCATTTGGAGTCTCCATTCCTCAAGTAGTCGTAGTCGGCAATGGTGTAGTCGAAGTAGATGGTGCCGTAGTAACTAGTGTCCCCAACAATCGTACCAAGTCCTCAATCCTCTGGTCCTGTGCGATGCTCCTCTGCGTCAACGCATGTATTTCCTCTAGACATCGCGTCAAAATTACACCAATATCATCATTCGGACCTGACTGATCCGTCATCCTCATCTGACCAAAAGAGAGAACTCCTCGGATCAGTTTATAGCTACCGCATATCATATTTATACACATAACAATCATAACATGTATATAAAAAAAATTTATCTGACTCTACCTATTACTTCCCCAGCTAAATTTTTTATAGGATCATAGAGTTTCCACTTCTAAGTTCAACTGTTCCTAATTTTCCCTGGTTTAAATGGCTTTTGTTTTATGAAATTTCAATCGAGAGTTAGGTCTCTAGAACCTTGTGCTCTGATACCAACTGTGACGGCCCCAAATCTCCAATGCATTTGGCTACGCCCGGCCTAGACCCGTGCAGGTCTCGAGTCGATACTCAGCGAGTCTGACGAGCCTAGTCAACCTCTAATTAATCAATTTAACCGTTTATGAAAGAGTTATTACAATTATACGCAGCGAAAAAACTAAACAAATATTGGGAAATAACTCAATCAAATGAAAAGTAGGAAATCTATATAAATGTGGAAACCCCGAGTGTTCATAGTATCCATCCCAAAAAATGATCCCCAGTTCAATAGCCAACATCATATATATAAAAACATCATACAATCAGCAATAAGCATAAATCAAATCTAACCTATCCCTGAAGTCGCGTACCCTGAGAGGTCCTCAGAGGAAATCACCAAATAGAGGGCCCTTGCCCTTGCTGCACTCTGGGATATCTGCACCCACCGTCACAAACTAGGCGGTGAGCAACTGAGAGAAAATCGAAAGTAATGCCAGAAGAATTTCACAGTAATTCATGAATATCAAATAAAGCAGTCTAAATATCATGCGATAATTTAAAGACAAGAATGTAAATAGATTAAAGTGCATGATAGGCAGACTAAAATGATAGCAATAGAAACATGTGTGTTCTAAGAGTCAAAAAATTTTTATAAGCAGTCAATATTCACAACAATAACCACAACAATCCAGTGCCCAGGTTCACACAACACCAGGGGTGCTCAGACACTCCTGCAGAGAGTGGCTCGCATTTCCCCAACTGGTGCGGGCCACATGACACCTTCACAATCAGTACCCAGGTTCACACAACACTGTGGGTAGCAGTAATTCCGATAGGAAATACCCAAGTTTTCCCAACCAGTGCGGGCTACATGATACTATGTTGACACACTTACGCCAAGAACACACATACCAAGAAAATAAAGGAATTTTAATGCCAACAATGGATAATAGCAAGAATAGCAATAAACGATAATGAATCACATGAGAATTTCTTAACTGGCTTACTAACGTACACAAGCTTTAAGGCAAGTGTACTTACCTGAACTATCACAAATCGTATCCACTCTCGCAAATCCTAATGCGTATCCCCGAGTTTCCTGCTACCTGACAAGGTCGGAAACTCGTATTCATAGGTCAAGTCGTTAACTAACCTAGGTTGAATCCCTAGTATTTTCCTAGTGCTTCAAATGACTTGAACAACTTGACAATTTAATAGAAAAATGAATACTCTCTCTCGGGTTTTGAAAACACAATATGTATAAGCCTCATCGCGAATCATAGGATCGGCTCAGTCGTATGTGGGTCATGTCATGGTCTCGAGGACTGCCGACATGACCACGACGTCATAACCATTCATCGCCACGCGATGTTTCAATACAAAACAATACTCGACTATAACTCCTCATGAAAATCGAATTGACATGTAGTAACGAACATGGAACCTCGCTGGTGTTGTCCGACATCGGGGAAGGGTTATCATGGCATGGGAATGCCGAAAAACCCTCCACCAATTTGGAATTACGTCAACACACGCAAATATGGACTCGACATCGACAACACATGAAATCACGACAAAACACATTGACAACGTTGTTTCGGACATAACCAAGGGTTGCGAGACTTCAACCCACATTAGGTGAGACTTTCGACAACCTCCACTGTTGGTGGTCTGGCCGGTAGCACCGCCGACAATAGTGGTTTCCGGTGAGGCTCCACCACACATAACACATGACATGACGACTTTTTCGCACGTAATAAAACTGTTTTCGACCACTCTCAAGGTTGTGGGACCCACGTAGGAGTTTGGTGTTGTCCCCGACAGCGTCTCAGTCATCGTGGTCTGGCGGTGGCACCGCCAGTGAGGGCGTTTTTCAGCGAGACCAACAAAAACATCAACACATGCAATAAAACCAAATATGGGCAGCAACTTATGTATCACGAACCAGAGGTCTCCCCGAAAATATGAGGACTTCGGTGGGCCACGAGGGTCCGTCCCCGACCGTCCCCGACCATCGTCACCCACGGCAGCGACAGCCAGAGGCGGCAGCAGTGGAAAACGTGAAGAGCAGTGAGAACGAGAGAGGGAATGAGAGAGAGAGAAAGAGATAGAGATATAGAGAGGTAGAGAGAGACCTCCGGTGAGGAGCGAACCCCAGCCACCACTGGTTCGGCCAGGCGTGGCGGTGCAGTGGGCGTGGAGGTGTAAGCCGAGAAGAGGGAGAGAAAGAAACCGAGAGTGAGAGAGAGATCGAGTGAACACGAGAGGGAGGGGAGGATATGGGACCTCCGGCGAGCTTCCTAGCTACCACTACATCTCTGGTGAGCGGCGTGGACACAACCGAGTCGTGAGAGTGAGTGGACCGAGAGAGAAGAGTGAGGGAAGTCGAAAGAGAAGAAGAACTGAGAGGGAGAGAGAGATAGAAGAGGAGAAGCTTACCTCCGGTCAACAGCGATCTCCGGTGGTCTAGTCCGGTCGCCGGCGACGAGCAGAGACGGTGGTGAGGTGGGAGAGAGAAGGGAGCTCGTGAGTGAGAGTGAGAGAGATGAGGGGGGGCCGTGAGGTATATATGTGGGTGAGAGAGATGTTTTTTTTTTTTACACTAATGATGGATGAACAGTGATGAATAGTGAATTAGGTAGTGTGTTGTCTCCTGCATGGCCCTTCATCTTCACGTACACATACATCTCGAGGTCAATCTCAGGGTGCTCTATTATTGGACTGTGTCACTTTAACAATCCTACCCTATGGTCCATTTGTTGTGTAATTATTCAACACCCGCGTTTTCTAACAACTTTTCCCCGACCCGTCTTGCCTCCTCAGTCCATATGTCTCTGTCACACGCATACTTTCTCCTTGTCTCGTACAAATAAATAATTAAATTATTCAATAATTCTTTTAATTATGTTGTTTATTGTATTTTTCTCCCTCGTTTACCCAGGGGGTACGTTTCGGGTCGACCCGACCCGATTATTGTATTTTATAAAAATGACCCGCCACCCGACCCGCCGAGACCCTAAACCCGAACCCCCGACCCGCCACACAAGATACCCAAACCCGACCCGACCCGAACCCTATTACAAAAAACCATATAAAACCCATGATGACGCCTTGGACCCGACCCGAACCCGACCCGACCCGACACTAATATGATCAACTCACTGGGTCGGGTTTTGATTTTTGCTTCAAAAATCGACCCGACCCGAGTCGGGTTCTCGGGTCGGGTGCCCAGTCCTGCGTTTACCTAGGCAGAAACTCACTCATTTTAAAAATCGCCCGAATGGCTTGTGACACGCATTAGACTAAAATACTATTACACACATCAAAGAATCATAAAATCACATCAGTGTCAACTCTTGAGGTTCGAAATACTATCTAGTATCACGTAGCCGGTCACGGTCCTAACAAGTGCTATACAAGTCGGGTTAAAATTTGAGGGTTGTTACAATACAATAGCTTCTATTTATCCAAATGTAATAGCCAAACTTGCATAGTGGTGGTGTCATTGGTGTGTTCTGCATTAGTTACTCTATATGATAACATTGCAACAGTTTGTGAATAGAATAAACTTTATGTCAATCACAGATACTTTTATTCTTACATATATTCACTAATGGAATGCATGAAAGCAATTCTTCTCAAATTTACTTAAGAGTTGTGTCATATGAGGCTTTTACATCTATGTTTCAGTTCATGTATTGCGGGGAACTTGATGTAGAAAATATGAAGGGGATAGGGACCTTGTTATTCCAACTTCTTATGTTGGCTGATCAATTTGAAATCACAGCCCTTCACCAGGAGTGCCTCAAAATCATTTTGGAATGTCTCTAAGGTACATCATGGTTATTTTTCCATTTAATTTATTGAAAATATTTTCACTTGAAACTACATTTGCATTTTTAGAGAAATTATTTAGTAGAAGTTGAATCAATGGGTGGTTGTTTTTTATTTTTTATTTTTTTGTGGGTAATTGATTTTACGACATTGTGTTGAATCCTTTTCCATTGAATAGAGATTGGATTGTTTTTGTGATTTTTTTTCACTCTCAAACTCTTTCTGGACAAGTAACATTTACTAATCAGTTGATACATTCAACTCTTTGGTAGCCTAAAGTGGAAAGTGGAACAATGTTACAAAAAATATATTAATTGATGCTAGGAAAGACTTGTCTTGACAGAATAGGAGACCAATTTCATATGAACAAAGTATTCCAATAGGTTATTCAATATGACATATGGTGCACCTTTCTTTTAGAGGGTTGTCATTTCATGATAACATTAACCATGTCTTTCTCCCCACCCAAATTTGTCCACCTTCCATAAGTTTTTATGCCTCATGATCTAAGGATCCGTTAACTGCAAATTCAATTTTGGATATGTTCCCCCTTTATTCACGTTGATTATCTGTGTGTGATGATGTTCTTTGTGCAAGTAGCAACATAACACATGAACTTGATTAGTTGGGACTTAGTTAAATACCAATAAAATCCCATTAGAGGTCCTGAAAAAAATACCATTAGAAGACCTTGCATCTTATATGTCTTGCAAGACATTGATCATTTAGCAAAGGATTTGTAGCCACAATACTAAGCAGAGGGCCTCAGTAAATATTAGGATTTGTAGCAAAGTACGTGAATTCATTAACGCAGCGTCACCCTCATATGAGTATAACTTGAGTAAGAATTTCAAGTTCATCATTCATGTTAGTTTCAGAAGAGAATTTATTGCATCTTTATCTAGGATTGCAATAATCTATGGATACTTTTTTCCCCTGACTTCGTCATGACTACAATTTGAGTTCTGGATGAAAATACAATTTCTATTTTATGTAGCTATTTGTAAAAATTTATATTCTAGGTAGCTATCAGTAGTATTTAAAAAAATAGTAGTAGTAGTAGTATAGATTTTTATGGTTCTCTTTCATTATTTAATGAATAAGTTGCAGAAGCATCTCGTATAGAGCTTCCTTACATAGATGATGAACACACTCATGCGAAAACAAACAAGAATTAACTCTATTGAAATAATATTGAGAGGAAACCGTTGTCGTATCACCCTGTGATTGAAAAAATAATTTCAACTATGAATGAAAGGCATACTTCCAACTTCATCTATGTGTTGCTAGAAGTATGAGAAATTTTTCCCTTGAAGTAGTGGTTACTCCAAAATAAACAGATATTATAGTTCTATAAGGTCAGAGTAAATGTTGAGAGCAACATAATAGAATCACAGATATAAAGCATGAATATGAGAGTCCCGCCTGAAAGATCTATTGAATTTTAAGAAAGGATGCAATTTTTCCCTTTTGGTGGGTGTTGATTATTATACGCAGAAGATGGTTGGGAAACTTCTCAAAAGGGTCATCAAGTTGTATATAAATCTCTCTTTCATATATTTATTGATTTTACTAGAATTGAAGATTTTAAAAATTTATGATATACTCGATAAGTTGTACAAATATTTTGGGCTATGTCAAGTTTGAAACTTAGGTTGCACCACACCCATATATATTTACTGATTTTACTCGAATTGAGGATTTCTTCAAAAAAGAATAAAAAGCATCAGCAACTATTGTACTTCGGAACAATGAGGGAGCCAAAGGCTTTAGTGTTGCCTTTTCGAGGTAAGGTGGTGGATCTTCTTGTTGTATGTATGGTTTTGATTGTAATAGATTTAGGTCTCTACCTCCAAACATTACGGATTAGTTCAACTGCAATTTATATTCTTTCAAAAGGATGTAGAGTACTTTTTGTTTCTTTTAGATAAAGCTTAAATCGTTGAAATTCCTTTGAAATCAGTTTAGAAGTAGTACTTGAAATTTGTTTTTCTACTAATTGACTCTTAGATGTATGGTGATGTTTGTGAATTGGCAGAAATTTTGTCTGCCTCTTAGAAAAGCAAGTTGGAGAACTTGATGAAATATAATACATGATCTCACCTGTTAATAGGTCGAACAACTCTTAGGAGGCGTTTGGTTCGATGTAATCTTAGGTTTGCAATGGTAATCTATTTAGATTACAACGTTCGGAACATTTTTATATAAGACACAATATAAACCCAATTCATATTTACTATTCTCCCATGACTTTTATGGTTGGTAAAAGCATGCTTGAGCCTCTTTACTCACTTTACTGTTGCCACTCGTCTCAAGAAGTTATATTTTGGAGTAGGAAAATATTTTAACTTCTTTTGTGAACCCTATGGTTAGTGTCAATGAGTGTTATTGGGTATAGTCTAATAAATTTGTCCAAAGCTCTTCTTTTAAAGAAAAGGTTTTTATACTAATCTAACGTTGATAAATCCTTGGCTCTCTCTTATCTGGTAGCATGGGTTTTACACAGATGTTTATGTATTTATTCTCTCATATTATATTCAACTCTCTTTGAATCCGTCAGTTTGTTACAACGCTTCAATTGGATGTTTTTTTCATTTTTTTTATAACGGTGGGTATCCGCAGTTTTTTGTCGCGGCTAATCTTACAGGAACCAGGTGCAGTCAACTGTTGCATACCCCAGTGGCCCAATTGAAATTGCTAGGGGGCAAGAATCAAACGCCCGCCATGTTGTAAAGAGTGTCTTAAGGAGTCGACAAACCTTTACGCTCGCCCTTACGCTTCAATTGGATTTTTGGCTCTAGGGTTTGGTTCTCTTTGTAATTTCTAGGGTTTCAAGTGAAGAATCGTATATTGGTTTGAATTGTATGGGTTTGTCTTAGGAAACATTAGATCAAGACCTTGAAGATATGTTCAGCTGATGAAATTCTCGAGGTGCGTGTATGGGTTCTCTAAAAATATTTGGTGGCTAACTTTTTTGTGTGTGGTTTTAATTGTGTTGGTCTGAATCTCATAACATGATTTGGAAATATATGATATTTCTTTATGTATTTGTAGATGAAGCGCTCAAGAATTGAGGAAATGTGTAACAATCGTGTCGGCTCTATCCGTTTTTGTATTCTTCGAATCATCGAGAAATCTAAGGTACAAAATTCTCAAAATAGAACATTTATTCTTATCACTCAAATTCAAAGCATTTATGAACATCTTCAGATTCGCCAAAGACCATTACTCATTTGATTATTGTTTTGGGTACACCACCAAATCATGTTCAAGTACTCTCCATTTCTATTTGATTTTTGTTCTTTAGCACTGCAATGTTGAATCTACACTGCTTGATTTGGTTCTTCTCTTTGGTTTTAGGAATTTTGCTTAAGACGCAAGAGCTCTACATGATGGCGTTTTGGCTCAGTATTTAGATCTCCCTTAGGCATCATCAAGCCTTTTCTCATGGTATTGGCCTGAAAGTACGACCAAAACTAGATGATCTGCCCCAAGTAACTTGTTCTCTCCCTATTTCCTTCATTTCCTCAATCTATACATAAGTTTTTTGTCAATCAATATATTTGGATCGAAATTTCTAAACTATCGAATTCAATCAGTATATTAGTTGCACAAAATTTCTAAGGCACAACATACGAAGGTAGAAATAACGATGACAATATTATGATTATACAAAGTGGCATCTTTTCTGATCAATTAGGAGGTTGCGTTGAAAAAATGAAGAAGCAATAGAAAGGTCAGACCTATGCACACTATGGTCTTGTAATTTTGGCCAACTATCTATTAGATATTTTTTCAGTACATGTACTCAATCTATTTGATTGTGAGCCACCTTGTCATCTTTTCCAATGAATATTTGGCCCTTTCCTTTCACTATTCGAACCTTTATTTGAATTGCAAGATATGCATTACCATGATGAACAAGACTCTTGATTTTGTTACTTGAAAAGAGAAGGATATATAGATAGTCCATTAACTTGTGCAATTGTCGTGGCTGTCTTTTTTTTATTATAACATACCAACTTTATTACCCTTTAACTTGACCTCATTGAGGGTCGAACCCTAAACAAATAACCACATACCAAATTATTGAGTTACCCATTTGATTGGTTCATGGTTGACATTTTTAGAAACGTCATATGTTTAAAACTCATGTAGTAGGAAGTAATATGTTTGCATGGATGTGTTTCCAATGTTATTTATTCTTTCATGTTGTTATGGTGCATGTATAGCTTGATATTCATATATAGTTGGCCCAATCTTGTTTGATCAATCAAACATTTGTTTGCAAGTCATGTTTATTATTAGCACTCCCTCCCTCTCTACTCCCTCTCAACTATCCTTAAACTCCCTTTGCAAGGAGGAGGTGCTCATAGGGTGAAAGTGTTTGGTTAGCTTAGTATTCTTTAGGAACCTTGCTAAACAACTATATCTTTAAGATATAATGGTACTAATCTAACATTTGGTTGGTTATGTAGATATACAACATGTGGCCTTTGATGCCTATTGTTTCTTTAGGACACTTCATAATGACCTTCTTTCAAAATTAAATGTTTTAGGCTTTTATCTAATCGCCTTTTCTTTTTTCTTTGTTTGTTGTCAGTAATTTATTAGAACTTATTTCTCTACGAGTGTTCTTCTCCATGAATTGTGTATACGGACTTTTGAATGATAAAAGCAAATTGTAAAAAAAAAAAAATTTATGCGAGCGAAGCAAGCGGACTCGTTCACAAAACTAGTATAAATAAAAGTAAGTTGAAACAAGGCTATGGTCAACTTGTGTACTCATCGTTGGATGGGTGCAACAAAAATTAAAGAGGCACCTCGGTGAATGACCAAAACTCTATTGGTCAATATCTTTTGGCCATGTAGAGAAACCCATTCAAGGGCTGTGAATGGAGATTGCATAGACGAATATGGGGCTAATATTGAAGACACTGTTGGCAATTAATTGGGACCGTCAATTAACTTGCATTGGTTATATATAGTTGTCACTTGCAGTCGAAGGCTTGGTAATGTTTATATTACATTAAAATAACCATCCCTATATGAATCCATTGCACAGTGATATAATGATATTAATTGAGTGAAAAAGAATTGAGCATGTTTGTGTTGTATTATTTTTTATGCATATACATGAATTAATCCATTTGTTTATTACTTAAGCATGATTTGTAGGTTCTTATAAGACTATTGGTGTAAATAGTTTGACGATAATTTTTCTACATATATTTGCTCCTTTCAAGAATCAAAGCGAATTTAATTTTAAGGATGCTATAAAGATTATTAAGCATTAATTTGGATTATCAAAATTGTGGAGGAGTGAAAGCAATTCAATTGTAAGCCCTAATTTTGATAATTATTTCTTTCTAGTTGATGAGATATGTTGCCAATTTTTCTATGAATACTTTAAAGATGTGGGGGTACTATGTATAAAAGATTTTGTCTAATTAAAGAAAATAAAGAATAACCCCGAGTAAAGTATTCAAATAAATTATATGGCATAAAGTTTTGAAAAGAATTTATGATAATGGGATTGAATCCATCAAATACTTGAAAATTTTTAAGTGTACATGAATTTTAAAATCTAGAGGTGGATGGATCAGTTGCTTAGAATGAAGTAAAATTGATAGCTTAAGGCTTTATGTGAGAATGGAAGCTTTGACTTCTTCGAAAGAAAATTTTATAATGACATCTAGCATGTTGGTTGCTAATAAAACAAGTAATAGATGTTAAGAGACGTGTCTAATTAAATGGTGAATTTAAAGAAGAAATTCTTGTATCAATTTCACATTGGAATCTAAATTATTGCTTTGATAAAATTTAAAAAGCAATATCAATGCTTTAAAGAGCATGGAGGATATTGCATATTGAATGCAATTGTCTCTATAATGCATGTGTTGTAAGCCAGCTAATAATTGCAATGGACAGAGAACAAAAGTATATAAAATGGTATATGTCAACAAGTACATCAAGATTACCATTAGATAGTTACTTGATTAATTATGGAATAATTTTCATAGAAAATGAAAAATAAGAAAACAAACTTGTGGCCACCAATAGAAGGTTTGTCAATATCAAGTAAACTAATATCAAGGGGAATGAGTTTACTAAAAGCCTAAAAAAATGAGTTAAGTCTGGCAGAAACCTAACCTAACTGATTGGAGATCTAATTGTCTAGTTTTGATAGGTAAACAGGTCAGACGAGACTTGAAATTAGAACACACAACTATTTATTCCTAAGATATGAAGTGTCTAATGAAGATGTTTAGGGTATGCTATATGCTTTTAATGATCTCATGGCATGAATATTTTCGTGTAGGGTATAAAAATATACTCTTAAGAAAGATCACCTATGTGAGTATGAACTGGGCCGGTTCTATGAGAATCTTTAAAGGCTTGAAATACTCTAAAGCACTCGTGAAATCGGGAATTGTTCAGGGCCAAAATGAACACAGCAGTAAGAACCAATATAAAGATAGGGACAAAGTTATGTGAGTATTATTATCTTGGTATACTACAAAAGCGAACAGTTCAAGATCTATGTATCCACTGCGTCATGAAGTATATCCCATAATAATTCACTAGGGAAAGTTCAAGGCCATGGACTACTTCTTCTTATGTAATTTTATTCCGCCAATACTCAATTGTGTATGTATTAAAATGATTTTTTAAAATCCATTTTTGTGGGGGATACATATAGACTTGATGATCAATTTTCATTCATATGGGGGATTGTTGGAACAATTAATTATATTATTTAATTGTTTGTAATTTGAATGGAATAAAAAGGTATACTTATGGGGAGACACAAGACATGATCAATAGAGGTGTCTCTAATCTAAAGGGTATACCAAAGGGATGTGTCTTTCCTAATGGGCTCTTAAAAGTGTATATATATCCCTAAATGAATCAGTTTTTTGAAGTTAGAAAATAAGCCTCTTCTTCTCTATTTTTTTTTTTTTTTTTTTTTTTTATAATCATTTCTTCTTCTCTTTTCTTATGGTTTTTTTGTGAATGAGAGAGTATAGAATTAAACAATCGGTTTGTAGGCTGGTGATTTGTAGTGCTACAATCACTAGTGTGATCGTTGTATCCTGGTGAAACTATCGTTATTAGACTGTGAGCACCGTAGCGAGACGAAATAGTCTTAAGGACATTGATTCTACTCAAGCCTCGATCAATTGCATTTAGTTTTCTTCTATTTCGCATCGAAGTTTTCGAAAATCCATCCAAGTTTCCAGAATTCCCTCCAACAAGCATCTCTAGTGAGGCGGACGATACATCACTTGTCAAAAGGCAAGATTTATGAGTCGTTGTTCGACTCAAAAGAAAAAAAAAAGGGGAAAAACCACAAAATTCCTCCAGTATGCCCAAGAATTGAGGTTGTACGTGGGTTACTTACCATACTAACTGTCCATTGGCAGCTTTGATTGTTGTTGATCAGTTGATGTATGATGTATAAGCTTGAAAATTGTTGTTCATCATGTCCACAATAGGGCCAACATGTTGGGTCTGTTATACAGATAGTGACATAAATTAGAAAATAGAACACGGCCAATAGTTTTGGTACGGAGTTTAGGTGTAACAGTGGGTGCAGTTGTTACTTTCTTATCAAAATAAATAAATAAATTAGAAAATGTAAAGTGTACGCCATTTGCTTTATAGGTGTTGAGGTTCATATATTGGATAAAAATCAGGACAGACTCATACGTGTCTCGATGCATAATCTAACGGACAATAAGAGTACGTGAAACAATATATCTTTGTATGAAGAGTATATTACGTACTGTTCTCAATATTAAAAGATAATGTGATTAATTAATCCCTATCATATTGAGAAAATGTTTTCAACTATTAATTAGTTGGTCCAATTTCAGAGTGCAAGTTGCTATAAAATAGGAAGGAAAACACCAAACTTCTAGGGTTTAGCTAGATTGTTGCCTAGCTACTTCTTTCTTGCTAGAAAATGACATTGACATCTTATCTATATAGACTATATATTGTCTTGTAAGATTTATCAAAAAAAAATATTGTCTTGTAAGAAATTAAAAAAAGCTGTCTAAAAATGAAGTTTATTCAGTGAGCTCTCACCATTACGTACGCACCCTTAATTAATCAATCTTTTTGCATTAAAAACAATTCTGTTTATGTTATACGTACTGTAGAGTATTTGTCCGTGCATGGCATAAGTGACGAGGTCTTTTCTGACTAAACTTAATTATTAAAAAAACTAGTGGTTCCTTGCATCGTACTTCTTTTAAGTTGGAGTGTTGCGATAGTCCCACGTTGACTATATAAAAAAAATAATAAAAAATAATAAAAAAAGAGACTTATAAATGTGGAGTGGACACTTCATCTTGACTTGACATTTTAGAGTGAACCTCACTTAATTTCACACTTGTAACTCATAACTAGTCACCACACTCTCCTTAACTTGGATCGCGAACACAAGTCTCACTTAGAGAAACAGAGTATCTTATCCCGAGGACCAATTAACTAATTGGTAGTTGGTCATGTCAACATTAGGACTTTATTACTTGGTAATAATGTGGTTCCTAATGGGTTCAACCTAGTTACTTTGGTGAGAGTGTGTCACCACATAAGAATTAGGCTTTCATCATTGGCGCATTCCCATGATGGCGTGCAATGGATGTTTATACGTACAAAACGACTTATTTTTCTTCTACTGGGAAAAAATGTGGTTCCTAATAATTGTTCATTCTCACTCTCACCCTATGAAGCCGGACATCAACTACGTACACAATAGTTCGTTGATGCACATGGATCAATCATGTACGAAATAATTTGAGGTGCATCAACCATTATTCTGAAACAAAAAAGAAAAGAAATACATATTATCTCATAATCATCAATCTCTTGCCTCTTTGACTGACTTTCTATTTTCAAATCCTTCTCATTCTCAATCTAATTTATTAGTATTTTCTTATTTGACCTTTACTTTTTCTTAAATTAGAGACGTGCATGTGACATTTGACAAGAAAATTAGGGGAAAAAAAAGAAAAAAAAATTGTACATGTCACATGGGTAACCAAATTGTTAACAATAATACATACATCTACCAAATTTGAAAATCATATTGATGGATGAAAGACCATAAGAAATTGAAAATAGGAAATTTTTTTGAAAAATCACCCAATGTTACGGTGAGAAATTCTCAAGCATGCGCATTGGTACCAATAAGTACAGCAAAGTCTTTTTTGAAAAAAAAATGGTTTAAATATATGAAAAATGATTGGTTGATCCACTTTTGACACCTACAATTGAACCCAAGAGTTTTTTTTTTTTTTTCAGAGGGAATCGAACCATGATCTTTCAAAGTCTTGTTTTTTTTGGCAAGTGATGTCTTTACCATCTCACCTGAGAGGCTTTGACAATTAAACCCAATAGTTATGCGTGGTGCTTTAAATTTTATATTGAGATTGTGCACACCTATTTCAAAGTATATCGAAAGGACCACGACTAAGTATGATACATCCCCTAATCTCAATTAGAGAATATTCGGCCTGAAACCCTAATTAAGCCCCGATAAACTAGATCGAACATAATTAGAGCCAACGGCCTTATACCAATTTCTAACAACTTGTATGTCTTGATATTAATAATCAAAATAAAACAAAACGTAGTGAAAATTTAAAACTTTTTTGATAAAACCAAAATATACAACACCGATATAAACCTCGATGTTATGCTCATATTCTCACCCTGATTATCACAAAATCATAAGGCAATGCAATATATACATATAACAAGGAAACTCACTGCACCGTGGAGAAGATACTAAACTCCTGATCTTCTCCTTTCCTGAGTTTCAAGTCCTAGCGTACATTTATACCTGAAAATATTAAGGTGGGTGAACTCATACTTGCTCACTAAGCAACTCCCATACCAACTATCAATTATCAATTACTATCAGGAAATAGTATATAACAACGTGCAACCAATGCATATTTAAAGAACCATTTGAATCAATATAATCAATACATAAACAAATGCAAGTTCATTGGTCTATTGTAATATACCCATGATTTGTAATTTCAATCTCAGTATTTGAATTGAGTCGCCCTCTCACATCTTCAAGAACCGGTCATTTGGCATCTAACCAGTTCTTGTTAATGTGTCGCCAACTCATAAAAGCATAGAGTCGCACTCCCTCATCATCACTAAACTAATCACTATTCATCTAATTGGTTTATGACTAATGAGTGATCAACACTAATGGAAAGCATTGATCGGGATATTTCCCAAGTAACTTGTAACGACCCAGAAATTTGGTTATTTGTGAATGATGATGTGTAATATGTATTTATACTCGTATTTGAGTGACCGAACAGTGAGGTCAGTGAACGAGTAGGAAAACTGGACGAGCGGGATTTGACAATTAGGTTATAGATACACGGGAGACTCAAAAACATAGTTAAAATAATTATTTAATAATTATATAGTTTATTTATGTGAGACAAAGGTAAAAGTGTGCATGTGACGGGGAAATACGGTCGAGGAGGCAAGATGGGTGGGGAACCCTTGGGTTCAACTTTGAAATATGTGGGTTAGTAAGAATATGGGTGGACACAAGTAGGACACACACCGCACTTAGTAAACTATTCCTACCATACCCATTTAAATTTCAAACACCCCACCCACTCCCATCACTCATATCTCCTCACACCCCACCCACTCTCATCACTCACTACCCACGCCATCACTCACGTCACACTTATATCACTCCTCTCACTCACACCTCACAGTCACTCTCATCTCACACTCTCATTTTCACTCATCTCTCTCGCTCTTCACTCTCCTCACCCTCTTTATGGGTTCTCTCTTCTCTTCACTGCCTCACGGTCTCTCTCACTCTCCCACCTCACCACCACCCTCTCCCCCTCGCCGGTGACTGGAGTAGACGCCGAAGGTACATGCTCTCCATTTCTCTCTCTCTCACTCTCGGTTCTTTTCTCTCTTGGCCTCCCTCTCTCTCGGTCCATTCATCTCTCAACTGGCCGAGTTCTCGCCCATCGTCGGAGGTCCAGTGGTGGCAGAGTAGCTCGCCGGAGTTTGCCTCTCACCCTCCCTCTCTCGTACTCATTAGATCTCTCTCTCTCACCCTCGGTTTCTACCTCTCCTCTCTCAGCTCTCTCGTGACGAGCCACCACTGGCCCTGGTTGGACCAGTGGTGGCCGGGGTTCACTCCTCACCGGAGGTCTCTCTCTATCTTTCTATCTCTTTCTCCCTATCTCTCTCTCTCTCATTCCCTCTCTCTCTTTCTCTCAATTTTTCATGGTTTTTGTTATGCTTTGTATGCATGTGGGCTGCTAGGGTGGATACCGTGATGAGGACCGGTTATGGGCGACCTCCGGTGACTCACCGAAGTCCAGACCATCCCGGAGCACCCCCTCATGGCCCATGCAAAGGCCCTACTAGTGCTACACACATTGAGTTGATTTTATAAGGTTGTACCCTCTCGTCGGAAACTGCCATGACTGGCGGTGCCACCGCCGGACCACCATGACCGAGATGTTGTTGGGGACCCAACAATCTCCTACGTGGGTCCCACAGTCTTCGGAGTGATCAAAACAGCCCTATTTAACGTAAAAAAAGTCGTCATTTCATGTGAATAAGTGTGGTGGAGCCTCGCCGGAAATCGCCACTCTTGGCAGTGCTACCGGCCGGACCACCACCAGTGGAGGTTGTCGAGAGTCTCACCTAACATTGGTTGAAGTCTCGCAACCCTTGGTTAAGTCCGAAACAACGTTGTTAACGTGTTTCATCGCGATTTCATGTGTTGTCAACGTCGAGTCCATATTTGCATGTGTTGAAGTAATTCCAAACTGGTGGAGGGTTTTTCGGCGTTCTCATGCTATGATAACCTTCAACCGATGTCGGACAACACCAAGGAGGTTCCATGTTCTTTAGTACATGTCGGTTCAGTTTTCATGAGGAGTTATGGTTAAGTGTTGGTTGGTATTGAAATATTGTGTGGCGATGAATGGTTATGACGTCGTGGTCGTGTCGTCGGTCCTCGAGACCATGACATGACCCACATACGACTGAGTCGAGCCTATGATTTGCGATGAGGCTTATACATATTTTGTTTTCAGACCCGAGAGAGAGAGTATTCGTTTTTCAATTAAATTGTCATGTCGTTTGAGTCATTTAAAACATTGGAGAAAATGATAAGTTTAAACCTAGGTTTAGTTAATGACTTGATCTATTAATACGAGTTTCCAACCTTGTCATGTAGCGGGAAACTCAGGGATACGCGTTAGAAGTTGCGGGAGCGTTGTACGCGGGTTACGATAGTTCAGGTAAGTACACTTGCCTTAAATAGCATTTGTACATTTGTAAGCCGGTAAGAAAATGCCATGTGATTCATATCATTTATTCAGTCTTGTTATGCTCTATTATTGGTATTCCATTCCATTCCTTGTTGTGTGTTCTTGGCATAAGTGTTTCGTCTCGAAAGTACTAGGACCTGCACTAGAGGGATAAAACGCGAGCAATCGTGCATACGAGTGTGTGACCACCCTTAGTGACCGTGTGACACCGAGTACTGGGTGGGTGGGTTAGAGTCCCTCCCGTCATAGTTGTGCCTTCGTTTGTGTCGATGCCCGGGAAGACCTCGTGAGGTCTCCGCCGTTATGCTAGGATTTAGACCATTTATGAGCCTCTTTTGATTCCTTGGAACACACTTGACTTTCGATTGATATATATTAGTCTGTTTATCATGCGCCTTGTTTATTTAAATTTCTGTCTTTTATTTCCCGCGTGATATTTAGACTGATTTGTTTGAGAATTCATGAATTACTGTTATATTCTTCTAGCATTACTTTTAATTTTTCTCAGTTACTCACCGTCTAGTTTGTGACGGTGGGTGCAGATAGGACGGAGTGCAGTAGGGGCAAGGGACCTTTCCTAGGAAACCTTTTGTGAGCGGCTGGACCTGGGGTATCGAGGTGTAAGCTTATGTTCATTTCTGTTTGTATGACGTTTTACATATATATAGTTGTTTTGGGAACTGGGAATAAAATCTTGAGGTGGATTCCATCAATCCATTTTGTTGACTTAGAATCAAATTTATTGGGGTTTTCCACATTTATATAGATTCCTAATTTCCCTTCGATTGAGTTATTTCCCAATACTTGAGTAATGTAATTTGTTTCCGCTATGTTATCATTGCAATAACTCTTTCATAAATCTTGAAATTTTGATGATTTGAGGCTGACTAGACTTGTCAGGTTCGCTGAGAACCGACTCGGGACCTGCACGGGTCTAGGCCGGGCGTACTCAAATGCATTGGGAATTTGGGGCCGTCACAGTTGGTATCAGAGCATACCAGGTTTAAGTTCATAAAACACAATCTATTTAAACCAGCGGAAGTTAGGAATGGTTGAACTTAGAAGTGGAAACCCTACGATCCTGACTTAGAATCCTAGTTGGGGAGTGAAGATGAGTTGGGTAATGGAAACTAAATGTTATTTGTATAAGTATGTTTTATGTGTGTATTATATGGTATCGGTAGCTATCTATTGACCCAGGAACACGCTTTCGTTATCAAATAGAGATGACAGATCAGCGGGGTCTTAATGACGACAGCGGGACATCGAGTCCTCGAGCTGTTAGTATCGAGGAGTTTCGGACGTTGACGCAGAGAGTCGCAGCTCAGGAGCGACAACTGGAGGAGATTCTGGCGATATTGAGGGCGTCAGTTGCTGCTGCATCGGTTCCATCTATGGTTAGAGTAACCGTTACTCAAGAGGTGAACACCCCGGGGGTTACGACCATGACTTTGCTTCCTACAACTACTGCAATGAGACTACTGATGGCGGTTGTACCTCGTGCACTAACAAAGACTACACGAATGACACCAGTAGTGTATGGCATTACGGCGACTACTGAGGCCAGACAATGGCGAGAGTTTAAGAGACATGACCCTATTGTTTTCTATGGAGGCACTGACGTGACCGCGGCAGAGTTGTTCCTGAAGAGTCACGAGAAGATACACCACATCATAGCTACTGAGGAGCATATGAAAGCTTTTATTTCTTCCTCGATGTTGATGGGAGAAGTTGACGATTGGTGGACTACGATTGTAAGTACCAGAGGCGTACCGAGGGATTGGATAGAGTTCAAGACCCAGTTCAAAATGAAGTACTTTCCTCCCACCGTGATGAGAGCCAAGAAAAACGAGTTCACTTCCTTGAGACAGTTAGTGGATGAGTCCATCATGGAGTACATGGGTCGATTTTTACAGTTATTACCATATGCTGGAGGATCGGCTAGCACGGAGGCAGATCGGGTGTACTATTTTACTGAGGGTCTACTACCTGAGATAGGAGGCGCGATCGTTGCGACCAAGCCAGGGACATTAAAGAAAGCCTATGAGCGAAGCTTGATTAGAGAAAGTTACCTAAGTACTCATCCGGAGGAGTTTGAGCCTGACCAGTCTGAGTTGCACTTAGAACACCAATCAGAGAAACAATATAGTAAACGGATGGGGAATCCAAATGACAACAGTGGTTCTCGAGAGCGGAGGGTGTGTTACCAGTGCGGACAGCCCAGACATTTTTCAGAACCGATGTCCTGATTTGTACGAGGACCAGCAGGATGACGATCAACCTCAAGCCATTGAGGACGTGCACATGGCGAGTGAACAACAATTAATAGTAGTTTCTAATCCTATAAGAGGTGAGGAATTTTTTGGTTAACGTACATGCATGGAACTAATTATTTGAAACTCTAGGTGCTTAGATGTGATGTCTGACATCATGTGACAGAGTTAGGGTCGAGACTGGCTAGAGTAGTGTCGTTTAAACTTAGCAGAGTTGTTTAGGGTGAGACAGACCTAACTTAGACTAGAGTCTGAAAGAGATGGTAAGTTTGGGCATAATGGGTTGCCAAAACTAGCCACTATGCCCAAACTAGCCACAAGTACACCAAAAAAAAGAGGCAGGACCAGACGGGTTGTGATTCATCTTTCGATGCATGGACACGTAGTGTACATAGTGGCCACGGTTGCAACTTTGTCGAACATATTTACTGCCTGGGTAGGAATAAACTTACGTTGAAATGCGAGTAGGTTGGAAGGTCATTACGGGTTTGATGTGCGAGTCGCGATCATAGCGTCTTACTTCGTAATTACCCGACTTGTGTTGTAGTGGTTGAGGCTATCAGCGATGAGGTTGTTGACATTCCTACCATTTTGGGGAAATGAGAGCGGTTTAGAGAGACTATAGTTGCATCAGGCTATTTGAAGTGGTTGGTGACCAACAGTCTGAAGACTAAGATGAAATCAAGCTGTTTGAAGTGGCAGAAGCCCATAGTTTGATAGATGTGGAGAAAAGGAGTGGATTTAGGACATTGTGCTGTTTGAAGAGACTTTGTACAAGTCCGCAGTTCAATACCTAGAGTCAAGCTGTTGGAAGTGACTCTTGCGAGAGTCCACAGTTGGTTATAGCTTATTGAGCTGTCTGAAGTGACTTTGCATTGGTCCGCAATTCAACGACGAGTAACGAGCTGTCTGAAGTGACTCCGAGGTGGTCCGCAGTTCAAGGAATAATCCAAGCTATCCCAAACGGCTCTAAGCCGTAGTTTGGTGGAGGTGAGAATGGGTGTTGAGCCTCCTTATTCACTCGAGTTAGAGCTAATTTCGAGGACGAAATTTTTGTTAGTTGGGGAGACTGTAACGACCCGGAAATTTGGTTATTTGTGAATGATGATGTGTAATATGTATTTATACTCGTATTTGAGTGACCGAACAGTGAGGTCAGTGAACGAGTAGGAAAACTGGACGAATGGAATTTGACAATTGGGTTATGGGTACACGGGAGACTCAAAAACATAGTTAAAATAATTATTTAATAATTATATAGTTTATTTGTGTGAGACAAAGGTAAAAGTGTACATGTGACGGGGAAATACGGCTGAGGAGGCAAGATGGGTCGGGGAACCCTTGGGTTCAACTTTGTAATGTGTGGGTTAGTAAGAATATGGTTGGACATAACTAGGACACACACCCCACTTAGTAAACTATTCCTACCATACCCATTTAAATTTCAAACACCCTACCCACTCCCATCACTCATATCTCCTCACACCCCACCCACTCCCATCACTCACTACCCACCCATCACTCACGTCACACTTATATCACTCCTCTCACTCACACCTCAAAGTCACTCTCATCTCACACTCTCATTTTCACTCATCTCTCTCTCACTCTTCACTCTCCTCACTCTCTTCACGGGTTCTCTCTTCTCTTCACTCCCTCACGGTCTCTCTCACTCTCCCACCTCACCACCGCCCTTTCCCCTTCGCCGGTGACCGGAGTAAACGTCGGAGGTACGTGCTCCCCGTTTCTCTCTCTCCCTCTCGGTTCTTTTCTCTCTCGACCTCCCTCTCTCTCGGTCCATTCACCTCTCAACTGGCCGAGTTCTCGTCGGTCGTCAGAGGTCCAATGGTGGCAGAGTAGCTCGTCGGAGTTTGCCTCTCACCCTCCCTCTCTCGTACTCATTAGATCTCTCTCTCTCACCCTCGGTTTCTACCTCTCCTCTCTCGGCTCTCTCGTGACGAGCCACCACTGGCCCTGGCTGGACCAGTAGTGGCCGTGGTTCACTCCTCACCGGAGGTCTCTCTCTACCTCTCTATATTTCTATCTCTTTCTCCCTATCTCTCTCTCATTCCCTCTCTCTCTTTCTCTCAATTTTTCACGATTTTTGTTATGTTTTGTGTGCATGTGGGCTGCTGGGGTGGATGTCGTGATGAGGACCAGTTGTGGGCGACCTCCGGTGACTCACCGGAGTCCAGACCGTCCCGGAGCACCCCCCTCATGGCCCATGCAAAGTCCCTACTAGTGTTACACACATTGAGTTGATTTTATAAGGTTTTATCCTCTTGTCAGAAACTGCCGCGACTGGCGGCGCCACCGCCAGACCACCATGATCGGGACGTTGTTGGGGACCCCAACAATCTCCTAAGTGGGTCCCACAGTCTTCGGAGTGGTCAAAACAGCCTTATTCAACGTAAAAAAAAGTCATCATTTCATGTGAATAGGTGTGGTGGATCCTCACCAGAAACTGCCACTCTTGGCGATGCTATCGGCCGGACCACCACCAGTGGAGGTTGTCGAGAGTCTCACCTAACATTGGTTGAAGTCTCGCAACCCTTGGTTAAGTCCGAAACAATGTTGTTAATGTGTTTCATCGCGATTTCATGTGTTGTCAACGTCGAGTCCATATTTGCATGTGTTGAAGTAATTCCGAACTGATGGAGGGTTTTCTGGCGTTCTCATGCTATGATAACCTTTCACCGATGTTGAACAACACCAGCGAGGTTCCATGTTCTTTAGTACATGTCGGTTCAGTTTTCATGAGGAGTTATGGTTAAGTATTTGTTGGTATTGAAACATCGTGTGGCGATGAATAGTTATAACGTCGTGGTCATGTCGTCGGTCCTCGAGACCATGACATGACCCACATACGACTGTGCCGAGCCTATGATTTGCGATGAAGTTTATACATGTTGTGTTTTCAAACCCGAGAGAGAGAGAGTGTATTCGTTTTTCGATTAAATTGTCGTGTCGTTCAAGTCATTTAAAACATTAGGAAAAATGATAAGTTTAAACCTAAGTTTAGTTAATGACTTAACCTATTAATACGAGTTTCCGACCTTGTCAGGTAGCGGAAAACTCGGGGATACGCGTTAGAAGTTGCGGGAGCATTGTACACGGGTTACAATAGTTCAGGTAAGTACACTTGCCTTAAAAAGCATTTGTACGTTAGTAAGCCAGCTAAGAAAATATGATGTGATTTATTTTCATTTCTTTGTGTTTGTTATTATCAAATTATTAGCATTCCATTCCCTATTCCTTGTATGTGTGTTCTTGGCATAAGTGTGTGTCTTGAAGGTACATGCAGCCTGCACTAGAAGGGATAAAACGCGAGCACTTGTGCGCACGAGTGTTTGACCACCCCTAATGATTGTGTGATACCATGTACTGGATTGTTGTGGATATTGCTGTGGATTTCGATGTTGCAACATCGCTGTTGTGGAATTGTTTTGGAATTTAGACCACTTATTGCCTCTCTTGACTCGTAGAACACGCATGTTTCGATTGTTATCACTTCCAACCTGTCTATCATGCATTCTTGTTTACTTAAATTTCTGTCTTTCATTTCCTGCATGATATTTAGACTGCTTTGTTTGAGAATTCATGAATTACTGTTATATTCTTCTGGCATTACTTTCGATTTTTCTCAGTTACTCACCGTCTAATTTGTGATGGTGGGTGCAGATAGGGCGGAGTACAGTAGGGGCAAGGGACCTTGCCTAGGAGACCTTTTGTGAGCGGCTGGACCTGAGGTATCGAGGTGTAGGCTTATGTTCATTTCTGTTTGTATGATGTTTTACATATATATATAGTTGTTCTGGGAACTGGGAATAAAATCTTGAGGTGGATTCCATCAATCCATTTTGTTGACTTAGAATCAAATTTATTGGGGTTTTCCACATTTATATAGATTCATAATTTCCCTTCGATCGAGTTATTTCCCAATACTTGAGTAATATGTAATTTGTTTCCGCTGTGTTATCATTGCAATAACTCTTTTATAAATCTTGAAATTTTGATGATTTGAGGCTGACTAGGCTCGTCAGGTTCGCTGAGAACCGACTCGGGACCTGCACGGGGTCTAGGCGGGGCGTACCCAAATGCATTGGGAATTTAGGGCCGTCACATAACTGGGGGCATGGTGATGGGAAGCAACTCACCACAGTTCCAAACCCCTGGTCGATTCGTCTCGCCAAACCTCTTTCTAGTTTCCTTTTTCATTTCAAAACAATTTATGTAAAACAAAACTAAATCATGGTACATTACCCCATTCCTATTCATGAACACTACGTGTTGTAATAATACTGTTTTACGTTGCATAATTGATAAAAAGTACGCGTTCCACTTACCTGTCCTGAGCTTTTCTATGTTTATCGACTTGTACGACTCCCTGGAGTCCTCAACCTCTTTCCACATCGGTTCATTACTTAACATAGATCAATTGTCATCAACTTAAGTTTGATATTCATTTGTCAACACTTAAACTAGTCTCATTCGAATTCGAAATCTCGGGACCTAGTTTGTAACCTATTTTGACCAATTCACGTTTTTCAAGGTAAAACCCAGCTATAAAGTCTCCTCCGAATTTCGAATTCCTCATTTTCCATAGAAATCCCTCAATATCTATTTATTTGATCAAAATACTATCTTTCATATTTTTCCCTATTTTTCTAGATTTTCTTTCTTTTCTTTTCTTTTTTCTTTTTATTTATTTTACCATGAACCGAGCCGAACCGGCTCGGTTCAGTGTCGAATTCCCCCAACAGAACTGCATACAGGCAGTTTTGTGTTGTTTTTTTCCATTGATTGGATTGGCTTCCAACCCCAATCCCAACTCGACCTAGTAGCACCAACCTCGCCATGGCTTGGCGGAAGCTCTTTCACCACCATAACCACCAAAACAAAACCTCAACAACAACAACCTATACACCAAAGTGAGGAGAACAACAAACAATAACAAAGCTCACCTCAGCCTCGTCAACGTCGCGAGCTCACTCTCTTTCTCTCATTCCTCTCCTTCGCACTTCCTTTGTTTCTGTCTCTCTCTCGTTCGATAAATCGAATGAGAGAGGCGGTTTAGGGCATGGTAATGACCAACATGCCCTTAAGCTCATCCAGATTCCAATTAAACTAAAAGGCCTTTTTGGTCTTTTCACATTTTTTAATTTATTATATATATATATATTGATTTATATATAATATATATTTATCGATATTGTCACGCCTACAATTTCGTTGTGCGCATCAATGAACATCCTCGGGCATACACACTATCGTACAACATACGCGTTTCACCCGTGACCTCACGTGTCAGTCATCGCCCCATAATTTACTATTATTTTATTTATTTTTCATTTTCATATATATTTATATATATCCACAATATATATGAATATATATTTATGCCTATAATTACGTAATTCACGCCAACGAGTACACTCGGGCGTCAACGCTATTCTGCATCTCATGTGTGTCATCCTTGACCCACACATGATATTAGACATTCCCTTCTTGGTTCAAATATTCATTTATACATACTTATACAGTCTATACAAACACAATACAGCACGCCAATCCATAAATGCGTTAATGGAGACAAATCGGGCTTAACCACATGTCTAACTCAGATTAATTAATATTTGAATTAACACTAATTATATGCTTAAGGTAATGGGATGGTACAAAGTATCAAATGTATGTAATTGTCAAAAATAGGATAATCGATCTAGCATTTTCCTCAAATTATATGAGACCTACTTCACAATAAGAACCTTACTATTTTCGAAAATGAAAAGCTTGGGTAACCCACTCAAGATTGGGCATTTACCCACTCGATGCCCATGTGATACACCTCAACACGTGCGCACACATCCTAAGGTGTATTGCACAGGCACCGAGTAGGTAGGTGTCCAAAGTGAGTTATTCTAACACTTCATGAGAAAAATGTGTTTTGAATCATACTTAGTAGGGGCAAGTGGAACAATGTACATCTCAGTAACTTCCCTTACATATTGGGTTAACAAGTTTATACATCAAAAAATAGAAAGCACATTTAACCACCAAACACATGAATTATAAATAAGGCAATATCAGAATGTTCCTGGACATATATCTAGAAGATGCTACAATTAATGCACCCTGGTGACGTAGCGTATGGGCCCACATAAAAATAAATGTATAAAACTCAATAGTTCTTGTTGTACATAATACGTGGGGTGTGTATCCCGAGACAAGCATCAATGGCACTCGAAAATGCGGGCTTGCACGCCACGTCAGGTGTGTGACTTTGGGGTGTCAATGTAGCATTTTCCTTTATCCTTATAGCAACAATTAACAATAATAATAAAGCTTCAATTGTGTTTCATTTAGTGCAATTGATGGTGTGCTATCTACCTCTAGCTACAATATTTGACTTAATTTTAATTTTTTAAGGGCATTATAATTAATTGCATTTTATTTATTTATTTACATATATATAAGTAATTATATAATTGAGTCTAAATATATATCCATGTGATGAGAAAAATATATATCAAACTTCCAAAGAAGTATAGAGAGATAAACGAAACACATAAATATGGTAATGTCTTAGAAAGTCTTCTTTTGAAGAAAAATAGAAATTTCATTAATGGCTCAATATAGGATTGACTAGACAGATAATCAATTGCCCTAATATAAAAGTACATTGATTCGTTAATCTTATTTATTTAAAGGAACTGTCATTAATTTGGTTGTGAATGTGATCGTGAAACTGAAATAGTGTGACGTCAAAGATTGCTCCTACAAAATCTAGAACATAAGACAATACCCAAACACCATTTAAACCACATAATGAATGTAGCAAGACTTCCGAAAAGGGAAGAAAATCTAAGACTTCTAAACAATGGAAGACAAATCAAAAACTTCAAATTAGGAAAGATAAACTAACTATAATAATAATAATAATAATAATAATAATAATAATAAATAAATAAATAACTAAAAAAAGAAGAGTCACTTTTTTTTTGAAGAAAAGATATTTCCATTCATAGAAATTGCTATTACATCAAATTTAACAATGAAATTACATCAATAATAGTCTTTTCCCACTCTTTGATGAGATCAAATTGACATTGCAAAAGTTGGTAAACTTATGTGCAACTTATATACGCTTGCCTTTTGCATCTACAACAATAGAATCATAACGGAAAATAAAACTTCCAACAAGAGAAGATGAACAAAAACTTTCAACGAGGGAAGACAAATACAGACTTCCAATAAGGGAAGACAACAACTTATTGAAAAAGAAAACTTAGTGAAAATATCAAACCAATAACTAGCGTAGATCCTTACATGAGCATATAGAAGTGTTGACGAAATTGAATGATAGCAGATGCATGTTTAGAGGAGAGACAAGTGGTGTCAATGATGAATCGGACAACTGTTGCAGGCTAAATGAAACTAAACATCTCAGATCTGAATAGAGGATGACTTTTATTGTATAAATAAAAATAAATATTCTTACTGAAATCACCACCGATCAGAATAATCACAAAAAAGTAGAGTTACTTAAGTTACACGTCCAGTTGTTTTCGATAAAAAGCTACACGTCTGGTTGTCAGCAAAAAAAAAAGTTACGTATCAGGTTATTGTGGTCCCCTAAATTTTGCATTGAGATGCGTGGGTATTTCTTTTCTTTTTTTCTTTTTTGAAAAAATAGGTATTTCGAAGTGTATTAAAAAAACTACAACAACATCAATTGTATGCATCAAAAGTGTTACTTTAACATTTCCCTTAAAGTAATGATACACTGTTTTTTCTTACACAAATTAATGATATAAAACTATTTATTAGTATTTGGTGATGTAGTAAGTTCGGATTTGTGATTTATACCAACGAAGAAGGTATTGAGGCCTATATATAATAAGCTCGAAATGCCTTATTATTATTATTATTATTTTTTTTGAAGAGCCTTATTAATTAATTTATTTATTTATTTTGAGAGTAAAACCAATATTTTATTATCATTATATGGTAGTGACAATTGAGATAAGACAGCCGATATCAAAAAAAAAAAAAATTGAGACAAGACTTGGCCCTCAAAAATTGAGATAAGACTTGTATTGAAGAGTGGGCCTTCAAACGTGTGATATAGGTGAAAATAATAAGTCGACGGACTCAACACAGTGCCGTTATCTAATGTGCTTTATTTAGGTTCTTAAATTTGCATATTGATTGACAATTTGACATAAAGGTATACTATATTGAAATTGCTAGAAAGTGATGAATGATACATAATGTTTAAATAATTTAGACGCTAGTAAAATTTAAAGTACAATATTCCTTTCCTTTTATTTGACAGGCTAGCTTGTCGGTTGATTGCTAATATGATAAGAAGTGCAAATGCCTATTTAATTTTACAACTAAAATTTTAAAAAGAAAAATTATTAAGCATCCCCTTAAACCCGAATGCAATTTAAAATACATTATTTTTTTTTATCAACTATGGGTATCTAAACACTTGTCTGACTAGTCTCATGAGCTCTGAAATTGCGGAAAGAGACCACCAGAGGCCCAACGTTTGGCTATCATGGAAATTGAACTCGAGACCATTCACCTAGCCTACAAAATCTTACCTTCGCCCTTACTACTAGACCAACCAGTCGGATTCATTATTTTTTGTTTGATATTGATTTTGAAGTTTTAGTTAGAAATCTACTCCACAATCATATTATTCAAGAATTTTCGTTCTTTTATTCAAAAATGGACGGTTGCATTAAAATAGCTCTTCTTCTTTGTCTACTACTTCAAAATTTTACTCCATCCTATCAATAGTATAAGTCGTTCTAACAAAAACCTCTTATTCAAAATTATAAGTCATTTTCAGAATTCGAGAGTATATTTATAATTTTTTACCCATTTTGCCCTTATACAATCCAAACATTTATGATTCTTCAATTCATTTAATGTCAAAGGGAGTATATGTAAATTATACTTGTAATTAAGGTTGTCTAGATTTGTGTGTTTTTGTCTAAACGACTAATATTATTGACCAGAGGAAGTATTTCAAAAAGTGTCTTTTTAACATGCTTAGAGAAACTCCAATGGTAATGTGGATTTAGATTTTAGACCATGAATTGGTGTCTTGTCATAGATGTGGGGAGGATGTTTGTCCTATGTGGCATTAGAGCATCTCCAAAGGTAAATGTGGATTGTAGGCGTGGATTCTCAACATGGAGAGAATGTTCATCCCATGTAGCTCAAATAGACATTGAACTTCAAAATAGGTCTCTAATGGTAAATGTGGATTTGCGGCTCAATTGATGAGGCGACATTTCTTTTTTAATTTTATTAATTAAAATGTGAAAGTAAAGAATCTAAATAAAATAAATAATATTTAAAAAAGACCGATTATCCAACGTGGATGTCAATTTAAATGTCAAAAAGTGATTCAAAATAGACAATTTCTATCCACATCAGCTCGGCATTCAAAATGCGCATTCCATTGGAGAGGTATTTTTTCACTCCAATGTCTATTTAGTCGTAGGTGATACTCATTGATATCCAATCCACATTCCATTAGAGATGCTCTTAGATAGACATTCAAATCCCAAAATGATCTCTAATAGACAATGGATTAGGATATTTTTTTACTTTCTATAACGAACAATGATGATGTGGCAGTGGAAAGAATGTCTACCACAATATTTACTTCTAGATATTGTGAATTTGGATAAACACCCTTCACTTTGATTCCTTGCTATTGGTGTTTGGGGTTCATACGCAGCGGAGATTATAAAACAATTTTGAGAAAAACCCTAACAGGATCCGAATCTGATTCCATTAAAACATATCTAAACTATGAAAACTTAATCATACCTCAGTCGCAATGTACCTTTCTGAAGGTTAATCGATCTCTAAGGCGCTGCCAATGATGAACGCCCTCTATCAGCAGTCCACACACGAACGGCGGCCAAGATTTGAAGTGCTAGCTTCAAAAGATTACCAAACCTTTTTGTTTCTCTCCAAAACGATCTAGAGCATACCAAAACTCTAAGTCGTTTCTTAAAACGAAAATAGAGTTTTGGCCTTTTAATTTTTCGTACTTGTATTCTAACTCAAAGCGTCTATTTATACAACCCTTGTATATAGACGGTTAAGTAAATTACACATATACCCTTACGTAAAGAAGTATAAGTGTAATACACTATAAGGACGTTTCTTTCATGAATTTTATCATATAAAATTCGTTTTTCTGAACCATCTTAAAATCTCGCAAAACCATTCTTAGTGTGCGACCCAATAGGCTCATACAACGTTGGCAGTGCATCAAAACATATTTTGGTATACAAGTCATAAGTGGTCTCTAGCAAGACATTATGACTACTCAAGTTGTATGAATATCAAATCGATACAACCTAATCAATAGTGTATATAACATCCTTTTGTCATACGATATCCTTTTAATCAAACATAAGGCATGGAATTGTCATCCAACATGTTCAATCGTACTAGTCTCGATCTCTAGGTAGACGGAAAACATCCAAGTGACATTGATCAATATCAATTCACTTAGACTAGGTCTTTTAACAGTCTAACACATCGAGGGATCCACTGGATATCTCTCTCTATATGAGATGGACAAATTCTATCTCGATTACACAACTTCACTACATTATTCACATAGTAACCAATCACAACCTTTATAATCGTCCGATTAAAGACAACGTTTGATTGCATTAAATCACTGCGTTCCTAATGTTGAAGGCTCTAGTAATCTCAATTCAGAGGACTGAATAATATACATATCATGAGAAACAACTATGACTTAATCCATGTGATGTTCTCATAGCGGGTCGGTCCAGTACTTTGTTTCATAACAAGTACTCATGATCTTGATTCGTATTCCTATACGTATGATCATCAATCAAGACTCACACTAGTCTTATTTCATTAGTTTCCAGTATAATAATCGACTAGGGACATTTAGGATATTTCTGTAAATATCCATAGATCTTATTATAATGTAAACATGCAAATCAATTATAATAAACAGCAAATGAAATCCTCTATTTTATTAACTAAAATGTATTCATAAAAACTATTAATAGATTGACCTAGGGCACATTTCCCAACACTTGCCACATAGGATAGACATTCACAATCCATAGTAGAGAGCACTTTTTGGATTGGATGTGGATTATGTCTTATGTGGATCCATATTTACCTCAATTCATGGTCTCATTGGAGATGCTCTTAATTTTTCAATCGGTTAGGATCACATCTATCAGAGAAGAAAAATGTACTTGCCAAGCATTTGGCATGGTCGATGCTCCCAAAGTTAGTTCAATTCATTGCTACATTTTGCAACGGTTGATTTTATTAACACCGTTATTTAATTTATTTTTAGATTAGGACGTCAGCTCAGACCTATGTAGACGTCGCAGATAGGCTAAGGCACGCCTAACTAGGTATAATAGTTGCATTTGTTTTGTTGTATTGCCTTAATTGCGATGCATTTATTTAAATATTTATTTATTATTGCATCGCATATGTGTATTTGCCTTGTTATATCGTGTGATATTGTATGATGGATATTTGCCTCGAAAAGCGTGTCGACGCGGGTATCAGGTAGGAAAAATAAAGGTACATTAAGTTTAAAAACGCTATATCAATAATTAAGGTCTAACTAAGGTAATGTGACATTTAATGTAAATATGAACCATAGCCTAAGTTAATTTTATTCATTTATTTAATATGTACAAGCTATAGTGTGCCTCGAGATGTATGCCGAGGTGCGGAGCATTGGGTGTCGGGTAGTCGGGGGTTAGTATAACCTTGTGAAATAATTTATAAACCTAATGTGACTACCTAAATTTGTCCTTGTAAGTTAATTAGTGAAATTAATCGAAAAGCCTATAGTTGATCAACTTAAATTGTAGTCCTTGATGTATCTCAAGATGAGCCTAGATGGAGGCATTTGAGGCAAGATAAGTACTCGTTTGGTTGGGGTATTAGGTTAACTAAACTTGGGATTAGGGATAAGTCAATTGTTTGATTGGAGTGTTAAGTAAGCAACAGGCTTATATAAACCCCATATACCAGCTTACCAAATGACAAGGGGGACCCTGTCATTAGATAAGCCTACCCAACTTTTAAGGTGAAATGTCAAAAATGCCCTCATTGTTTGAACAAAACTCTAAACCTTTCTTCTTCACCTCGCTTACACAGCCGAACAAGAAGACCCTCGACGGCGATCTTCACATTTCGATTTCGATTCCACATTGCCCTTGATCTCGATCTTCACATTGCCCTCAATTTCGATCTTCACATCGCCCTCGACCAACACAGCAACGTCTCGGTTGATTTTCACGTTTTCTTCAAGTGGTATCATATGCTCTCTCCTTCCGGTATGGTCCCTTCCTTGTCGTCACTCTTTGCCCTAGCTACCCTTCTTTATCTTCCTCATTCATTAATGAAACAGTCTGATATTTTAGCACTTGTATATGCTTCTCTTTTTTGTGTATATGCTTCTGGTATGCTTCTTTTTTGTGTATATGCTTATGGTATGGTGCCATCTCTTTTTTGTGTTTATGCTTCTGGTATGGTGCCATCTCTTTTCGAACTCGTCTTCATGGGATTCTTCTACATGTAGAGATTGGTGAGCGGTGACCATTTTAATTAATTATTATTAATTAGATTTGGCCATTACATTGCTCTGTAGAATAACATATCTTCGGTCCCAAATTAATTGGAGTCGGCTATAGGTAAGTGCAAGCTCTCTGCACTAAATTAAGGAAACACAAAAACCCCCATAATGATAAAAAGCACAAACACATTATCATCTGAATGTACGATCTTATTTCGTTCTTTATAATAATAATGCTCTGGTGATGAACTTTCCCATCGACAACTAACAATGTAATGAACCCTCTTCTGATCTTCATGGTCATGAATTGGCACCGAATCTGATGAGAACCATTTAATCTTCGATATAGGCATGTAATTTAATTTAATTGATAATGTCTAATCAGATTCCCGCCAACTTGAACATTGAAGTATCTAATTAAACACTTTTAGTCACAACCTATATGAATTGTGATGAATGTTTCCTTCCTTCTTAATTTGGTTTGGACTTGACAGTGTAGATTTTCATATAAAGTTTTGATATATGGTCGATATATATATAATCATGATTTTGAATTCGGTATTTATGTTGGTGTTGATTCAACTTAAAATGTCGATGAGTATGCAATGCGAGAGAGGGGGAGAGACACTTTGAAGAACATTGCTATTTGCCCTACTTATTTACTTCAATTTCTATAATGATTTCTATACTCCCATCTCTATATTGATGTCTATATTCATTCTATATTGGTTTTTGATCATTGTCACTTGGCAATTGTATGAATTGAAATATCGTATGCATTTATTACAATGGACGAAATAGGCCTTCAGCTTGAGCGGGTTAAGTTGCGGAATATTAGATTGCTCACACGCCATAATCAATTATTGCAAACGGTGATGTTTATAATGAGGCATATTATTTATGAGTGTGTGAGGCAACAATTTAAAAGACATCATTCATATGACCTAAACATTGATAAGAATCGTAAGGCAATTCATAAAATGGTTTACGACAACGCCGATGACTGCTACAATTTGACACGCATGAACACAATCACATTTGTCAAGTTATGTGGCATATTGCGTGAGAGAGGGGGGTTGAAAGAGTACAGGTGTGTTTTAGTACATGAGCAGGTTGCCATTAGACTTTGGATCTTAGGGTATAACATATGCAATCGTGTCGCAAAGTTCAAATATTGTAGGTCTGGTGAAACAATTAGTAGGGTATTCAATAGGATTGCATGCTATTTTGCGTTTACAAGTTCTACTTTTCAAACGTCATCAACCAGTTGGAACGGATACCACAGACTTGAAGTGAACATGGTTTCTGGTAATAATAAGAATACTCCCAATAGCTATGCTTACATTATGATTTATTAAACTAACTCTTCATACTTTGAACGTCAATCTCAAAAAGGAACCTTTGCACCTATTAAAATTGGACAATCTCAAAAAGGAAGATATAGAAATAGGAAAGATGATATCACTTTGAACGTCATGTGCGCATGTATAATAGATAAGCATTTCAGTTATGTGCTTTCACGGTGGGAGGGCTCTGCAGTTGATGGTCGTGTATTACATGATGCTTTGACCCGCCTAAATGGCCTAGTTGTTAACCGTGAGACGTACTACCTGGTTGATGTTGGTTATTCAAATAGCGAAGGCTTCCTTTCACCTTACCGCGGACAACGATACCATTTAAGCAAGTTTAGGGGTGTTGGTCATCAACCAAGAACGCCATAAAAGATGTTCAACATGCTTCATGCTAGCGCAAGGAACGTCATTGAATGTTGTTTTGGCTTGCTGAAATAGAGATGGGCAATTATTAGAAGTCCATCATACTATTCAGTGAAGGTTACTACACTTATCGTGTTGGCTTGTACATTGCTCCATAATTTCCTTAAGGAAGAGATGCTTGATGACTTGATAGATCAACATTTCGAAAGTGATGCACAGGATGGAGAGGACGATGGTGATGGTGAACCGGAGAGAATTACGAATGTTGGCCCAACTAATGTGTGGACTACATTTCGTCATAACCTTGCAATTGCTATGTGGAATGAATGAGACTATTTCTCTACAATGTGTTGTTTTCTATACTATTATATATGGCTTTGAAAAGCTTGGTTGTTGAACTTTTTTGGAAGGTTAAACGCTTGCTTGTTGAATTATTGCAAATGACTTTGTAATGTGTACGCTCTTGCTCATAATTTTTTTTACAAGGTTATCATTCTAATTGCAATATATGTATTTCTCTTATTTTATAGTGATGGCTCCATGCAAGAAGTGGTACGTGGTGTTTAAAGGCAGAGAGATTGGAGTATTCGACTCATGGGATGCTTGTTCTCGCTCTGTCAATGGATACAGTGGGAATAGTTATAAATCATACCAAACATTGGAAGAAGCACTTTTTGCATATGAAAAATCACTTTCTGGGGCACAAGAACCTTTGAAGACAACACATATAGAGGGCTCCAATCATAAGCGTGGAGATATTGAACTTCATGCCACATATGCAGTTCCTCCTCCACCTCTTCCTCCGCTAAAATGGATCCTGGAAGCTCATAGGCATAAGAGTTTGAACTAAGAAATGAGACATTACGCGATGAATGTTGTAGTTGTACTCAATATTGGGACTAATCTAGAATGACTCTTGAACTTTGTTGTGTACTACATACAATTTCAATTTGGTGTTCCCAATTATATTTTAGGGGTGAGCGGTAATATTTTATTATATGTTGCTAATGACACGATCTTTTGGAAGTAATAACTATGAACAAACTCATCGAAAAGGAACCCACACCAAAAAAATTCATTCCAATTGTGGAGACATTACTATGAACAAAGTAATCGAAAAGGAACCCACACCAATGAAATCATCATCATGAAAAAGAACAAACATGAAAGAACCAATAATTTCATATATTAAACACAACTGCATACACCACATCTCAGCCACTCCTAATGTATATAAATAAATGTCAATTTGGAGGATGGCTAAGGTGTGATAGCCGAAGTGTGCAAAAAATTAAAGTTAAGCCTCATAAAATGGCATACACATTGTCTTACCACAAAAACAATCACCAACACAAAATACTTTGCATTGTGATGCAACAAAAAAGCTACATACTCACAAACATGTCAATAATTATAAATTGTCCAAAAAAGAATGACCACAACTTCACATTCACATAACATCTGGGAACATCCTCTGCAGCCATGCTAGGCGGTATGTGGGGTCAAGCGACAAGAACCCAACCATCAACTCATTTTCTTTCGCCAGCTTTGTTGCATATATGGCCCTTTCAATAGGAGGTATGTCATACACTTCTTCTAATGCTGCCACCGCAGCTTCACGCCTATCCTTGTCATCCAAAATAGCTTTGGCGATCTCGATAGTTGATTTTCCAATTTCTACCGCCATTACCTCCGCAGCTTGGAGCATGTAGTCCCCAATAGTGGCGCGAGAATCACTAGATAGCCGTTTCCGTCCCTTACTGCTCGTTTCAGGTGTCTTTGAGCGTACAGGCCTGGTGCCAAAACTATCAGCAACATTCACAGTATTTGGTCCACCCGATTCTGAATCGCTCAAATCAGCAACATATTCATTTGCAGGGCCAAGATAATCAGCAGCAGAATGCGCATCTTCTCCAGTCGCCCTATCATTCCCGAAGATATAGCAGCACTCATCATAATAGTAGAAACGCTTGCCGCGCCACTTTCCTGCCTCGGGGAAATTATATGAAACAAATAGACAAATATCATTAGAAATAAGATGAAATTATATTTCTAATGAATCATTTACTGATGAAAGAAATTAGTTACCTTTATGTAGTCAACCCAAACATCATCAGAAGCGACAATCGTATTAGTTCCATTATCATATCCAAAACCACTGCATCCATGACGTACGCCAGCAAGAATATCATGGATAGTAGTCCAATCCTTCTTCAGGGTCGTAATGCGTGACTCTATATGAGGTTTTGCCTTGAATCCAGAACTTGGGAAACTTGCCCTCATCTTTTCCTCTAGGAAGTGTAAGTATCCGGGCTTAAAGCATTATCAGCCTTGTAAACTCTAGCTTCCACCATCTCTCTCATTGCTTCCACCAATTTTTCCACTTCAAAAATTGTCTATTTACGTTGGCCAACTTTCAAAGATTGAGAAGTTGCATCCCTCGAAGATTGACAACTTCCTCGCCTCGCAAATTGCGAACTTGCCGATGTCATCAAGTGGAACTATACCAATACCAAATGGAATGAAAGAATAATGAATAAGTAATTAAACTATAAAACACAATGAAACAAGCACAACAACATAAGCAAATTCAACAAGCAAGTTCTTTAATGAAAGTTTTTTTGTTTGTACTCTCATGTAAAATATATACATACAAGAGTGAACAAAAACTACTTCACCAATAAAAGAATGAAGCATTATTCTATCATTAGAATGTCAAACTCATGCATCATTATTCAATTAAGTCTAAACTATTTGTTTCAATTAACAATTACAAAATAACCTATCAGACCCAAAGCTACAAAATAAACCCTTTTTTAATCAAAACTACAAAATAGTTCCTAAAATAACCTAGAAGCCTAAATCTAAATTGTATTTTTAGTTTTATTTTTTTAGACAACGGAAACTTCATTCGAGCTATCAAAAACTTTACGCAAACAAACTTGTCCCTATAAATAATTTTAAAAAGTCCCCCTAAAATTGACAAAAACAGAGGCAAGATGCCTAAATCAAAAAGAGACATACATCCCAACCAGAAAGTGAGGACTGTCCTGATCAGTTCTTGATTTCTTCATTCAATAGCAAATTTGCTCTCAAAGGTCTTTGCCAACTTATTGATCACTAACACTAACACTTGTGAAGGAAGTCATCAATCACAATCAAAGTGTATTTTAGATTTGTTAGCTAGAAGCAAAATGAATCCAAACACCAATGGCCTCTACAGCTAAGTTGACTTCAATTGGGAATGATGAGCTTGATGTTGCTCACTTGTATTGAAGTGCAGTTGGCGCACTTCCTCACTTGTATCAAAGTGTATATTTATGATTAGGAACGACACGCCAAACAGTTGGTATTCCACCCCAGTTAATAATATGAAATCAAAGGAAAACGAAAGAGGATGATTGAACAAAAACATCAATACAATAACTGAACGAAAAAGAGGAAATGAATCTAAGAAAAAAAAGTTATATTGGACCTTAGACCGCGACAACAACCGAACGGGGAAGAAGAACAGTGCAAGATGATTACCTGGTGTGGAAGACAGAGACAATGCTGGAGACGACCGCGAAGACAGTGCGACTGAGGCGGACCAGAGACGATCTTATCACGAAGACAATGAAAAACGACTGACCTCCTATGTGTCTCGACGAAGAATAACAAATATACTTGAACGTGGTGGGTGGTAGCAGGTGTTGTGGCATTAAATAAGGGTATTTTAGACATTTTACCCACTTTTCCTTATGGGTTTATACTTGTACCAAACGGCTGCAATGCATACTCCCATCTCTCATAAAGACCAGTCATATCTAAGCCAATCTCTACACCTTACATATAACTCCAACCAAACCGATATATAATTAAGCTCAAAATGTGGTGAAAGCTGGCCTCTTTGTTTTGACACTTTCCATGAGATAACCTAATCCCAACGACGAAATTGCCTACTTTCCGGATTAGCCAACTCCTTAACAAACATGGCACAAGTGATCTTTTAGTTCCCAATCCCTTAACCAAACACGCCATGAGTGATCTTTTAGGTACACTGCTCGTTTTTGAAAAAAAAATATCAAAACTATTAATTGCATAACACTTGTGCCAGTTCATCAATAGTTGATGGCTTTAGAAGTTGTTCACTTGGTCAAAGCCTCTCATGTGAGAGGGTAAAGACATCACTTACTAAAAATGCAAGACCTTGGGAGATCATGGTTCGATTTTCACTGAAGTCAAAATAAAATTAAATAAATAATAAATAAAACTTGTTCACTCAGCGGATTCACGACGGGGCTAGTCAGGTTCGGCTTTTAATCCATTTCTTAGTCCTACCCAAGTCCACCTAAGTTAAGAATATTTTACTATTTTTTTATGATTTTTAATAAAATAAATATATTTAATAAATGTTAAAAATAAATACAAATTAGAAGTTATTTTCATAGTAAAATGCTACAATGACACTCTAAAGTCACATTGAGTGATGTGGCGTGTGTGCTAGATCCTTAAGAGCTATATGTGCGCGCTTTGAGATACATCTTGCGTGTTATGCACTGAAAACTATATGCACACACCTATTTTCATGTGTGCTTGGATGCCACGTCACCTTTATAGGGTTGCAAGTGGGGCGGAGACAGAGACAGTAATTTCGATCCAAGCCCCGCCCCGCCCTACTTGCAATCCTACACCTTAATGTGATTTTGGGTGTGATTTTGGAGTACACCTTTTCATGGGTCGAGTTTGGATCAGGCTTGGATCAGGCCCAATCGGGCCTGAGCCTAAGAACCTTAGCCCAAGCCCAACCCACTATATATATGTGAGCCTACACATGGGCTCAAGCCCAGCCCATGTCAAAAATACAAAACCCAAGCCCAACCCACAAGCCCATATATAAATATTTCAATGTTAAAAATATAAAAATAAATTATTTATATTCAATTTCTTATCATTGTAGTAAGGATGAATGGATGTGGGAAGGTAACTCAAAAGGCACATATACTATAAAGAGTGGCTATAAAGCAGTTGCGATGAATGTAAATGGGAGTACGGCTCAAAGAATGGTTGAATTCTGGAGTGGGATTTTAAGTTTGGGGGTACCACCAAAAGTTAAAACTTTCCTGTGGAGGGTAGTCCTTAACTACTTGCTAACAACGATGAACTTGATTAGTTGGAGAGTCCCAACTGAGCCAATGTGTGGGGTATGTAAATTGAAAGTTGAAAATGTATTCCATGCTTTGGTAGGATGTATTAAGGCAAGGAAATGTTGGGAAGAATTGAGAATTGGTACAACTCGAGCACACAATTTTTTTTATGGAATGGATGAGTGAACTGATCAATGACTCTATAAAAGAAGTGATGGAAATGGTGGCAATGGTGACATGGAGTGTATGGAATAATCGAAACTCTACAATCTGGATTAATCGACATCAGTCACACACATATATTGTCGAGGGTGCGAAGTCACACCTAACAGCATGGAAGGCAGCGAGGCAAAGAAGGCATACCCCTCAGGCCGAGCCATCGACTGTGATCCCAACAAGTTGGCAACATTTAAGGGAAGGATTTGTCATTTATAATGTAGATGCAGCAGTGTTTGAAGAAAGAGGGGTTAGCTTATATGGAGAGGTTCTAAAGGACAATGGTGAACAATTCGTAACTACCTTAGCAGGAAAGTGTGAAGGGGTATTTGAGGCAAGCGTAGCTGAGGCTATTAGAATTAGATAGGCACTATCCTGGCTGAAGGATAGAGGTGACAAAAGAGTAAAGTTGGAGTTTGATGCACTTAGGGTAGTTTAGACAATCCGAAATAGGCACAAAGATAAATCCTTTTTTGGAGTTATTATTGATTATTGTGTAAAGTTGGTGACGGACTTAAGGTCCTATAGTGTTTTTTTTGTTCATCGATCAATGAATGTAGCGGCCCATATATTAGCAAGGGAAGCTAGTTCTATGTATGGTTGAAACGAGTGGGATGTTGTACCCTCATTTCTTTTGAATGTACTTGCGAGATATTTGTAATGAATAAGAGTTGGTTGTGATTTCAAAAAAAAAATAGAAAATTACTATTTACTTTTGTGAATTGAATTGAGACTTGCTAAGAACTAGAAGACTGAGAACTTCTACTACTACAAACTACTACTACTACAAAGGAGAAGAGAAGAAATGAGATAGTTGGAATGAGAAGTTTTCATTCAACTTGGTGTATCTATTACATAGATGTGATCTCTTTATATAGGCCATTACAAGAATGTCAAAGATCATAAGTTACAATTACATGATGTAAATGTGTAACCACTCACATATAGTGGTGGAATACAAATGGTTTGAATAGGAAGAGTCATCCACATCTATTTCATTTACAACACTCCCCTTGGATGACACTTGCTAAGAGATTGTGCCTCGTTAAAACTTCTACTAAGAAAAAACCCTGTGGAAAAAATATAGTAAAAGAAAAAAGAGTACATTATTCTCATAAATATTAAGATAGGTATAATATTGTTAAGATTGCCTCATTGAAAACCTTGCTAGGAAAACCCAATGGGAAAAAACCATAGCTAGGGGAAAAAGAGTGCAATACACTAATCAATAACTCCCCCTCATGTGAACATGGGTGAAACTTGTTCAGTTTCTTTATTTGCAATGTCTTTAAGTTTACGCAAGCCAATACCATATGTAAGTCTTTTAAATGTCGTAGTTGGTAAGGCTTTTGTGAATAAATCAGCAAGATTATCACTCGATCGGATTTGCTTTACATCAATTTCACCATTCTTCTGAAGCTCATGCGCATAAAAGAATTTTGGTGAAATATGTTTTGTTTTGTCCCCTTTTATGAATCCTTCACTTAATTGTGCAATACATGCTGCATTATCTTCATATAATATGGTTGGAAAATCTTTTAATGAAGGCAATCCACATGATTCTTGAATATATTCAATCATGTTTCTCAACCAAACACATTCACGACTTGCTTCATGAATTGCAAGTATTTCAGAATGATTGGAAGAAGTAGCAACCATAGTTTGTTTTACTGACTTCCATGATACAGCAGTATTACTACAGGTGAATATATATCCCGTTTAAGAACGGGCCTTGTGGGGATCAGATAAAAATCCAGCATCGGCATAACCTTGGAGATTCAAATTTACCCCTCTCGAGTAAAATAAACCCATGTCACTTGTTCCTCAAAGATATCGAAAAACGTGTTTAACACCATTCCAATATCTTCGAGTTGGCGAAGAGCTATATCTTGCAAGTAGGTTGACAGCAAAAACAATATCGGGTTTTGTACAATTTACAAGATACATAAGTACACCAATTGCACTTAAATATGGTACCTTCGGACCAATTAGCTCTTCATCACTTTCATGAGGTCGAAATGGATCCTTATCCACTTCAAGTGATCTGACAACCATTGGAGAGCTCAATGGATGTGCCTTGTCCATATAAAATCTTTTTAATAATTTTTCAATATAATTTGATTGATGGATAAGTACTCCACTTGAAAAATGTTCAATTTGCAAACCAAGACAAAGTCTTGTTTTTCCAAGTTCTTTCATCTCGAATTTCTTTTTCAAGTATTCTGATGTTCTAACGATGTCGTCGTGGTTTCCCACTATATTTAAATCATCAACATATACAGCAATAATCATAAATCCTGTTGATGATCTTTTAATGAAGACACATGGGCAAAACGGATTATTTACATATCCTTCTTTCAGTAAATAATCACTAAGAGTTTGTACCACATTCGTCCATATTATTTCAACCCGTACAAAGACCTTTGTAATTTTATAGAATGCATGTTATGAGGTTTTGATTTTATTTCATCGGATATTACAAATCCATCAGGGATTTTCATATATATCTCACTGTCTAGAGATCCGTACAGATATGTTGCAACGACATCCATTAAACGCATATCAAGCCCTTCAGAGACTGCAAAGCTTATCAAGAACCGAAATGTGATTACATTTATAACAGGAGAATATGTTTCCTCATAATCGATGCCAGGTCTTTGTGAGAAACCTTGAGCTACAAGTCTTGCTTTGTACCTTGTAACTTCATTTTTTTTCGTCTATCTTTCAGACAAATACCCATTTATATCCAACAGGTTTTACGTCTGGCGTTTGGACAATTGGTCCAAAAACCTCTCGTTTCCTTAACGAGTTTAGCTCTGCTTGGATAGCATCTTGCCATTTTTGCCAATCAGGTCTTTTTTGACATTCGTACACTGATCATGGTTCTGGATCATCATCATTTTCACATATTTCAAAGGACACATTGAAAGCAAATATATCATCATGAACAATTTCATTTCGATCTCAAATCTTACCAGAGTTTAAATAATTTATTGAGATCTCATTACTTTCATCTTTTTCATCTTTTTCTAGAGGAAGTTGTTCCACATCAGAATCAACTTGTTCTGACAAACCCTTATCAAAGGATTTTTGTGCTTTCTCAGGAGTATTTTGATTTGTATTTATTTTTACTCCCGTTTTCTTCTTTCGAGGAATTGTATCCTTTGAACCAACCGGTCTTCCACGCTTTAAGCGTTTCGTTGGTTCTTGTGCATTTTGTTGCACATAGACATCAATTCTTGCAGGAGCATTTACAGCTGGAATATGTGATTTTGTCACTTGTTTTGCATCATTAAATGCATCTGGTAATTGATTTGCAATTTGTTGCAAATGAATGATCTTTTGAACTTCAAGTTCACACTGATTTGTTCGTGGATCATAATGTGATAAAGTTGATGCATTCTAAGCAATTTTGCACCATTCCTTTTGAATTGACTTATTATCTCCCCCTAATGGTGGGAAAATTGCTTCATCAAAGTGACAATCAGCAAAATGTGCAGTAAATAAATCCCCTGTTAAGGGCTCAAGGTATCTTATAATGGACGATGAGTTAAATTCAACATAAATCCCAAGTTTTCATTATGGATCCATCTTAGTTCTATTGGGAGGTGGTATAAGAACATATACTGCACAACCAAAAATTCTTAAGTGTGAAATATTTGGTTGTTGACCTAAAATGAGTTGCATGGGGGAATGTTCATCATATGCGGTAGGACTATAATGAATGATAGATGCTGCATGAAGGACTGCATGTCCCCAAACTGAAGTTGATAACTTAGTTCTCATGATTAAAGGTCTGGCAATTAATTGAATGCGTTTGATCAGAGATTCTGCCAAACCATTTTGGGTATGCACATATGGTACAGAATGTTCAATGGTAATTCCTATAGACATGCAATAATTTTTAAATGCTTGAGATTGAAATTCCCCGAGATTATCAAGACGGATGGTCTTGATTGGGTTGTCAGGGAATTGTACTCTTAACTTAATAATTTGCACTAAAAATCTAGCAAATGCAACATTGTGAGTCGAAAGCAAACAAACATGTGACCACCTAGTTGATGCATCTATCAAAACCATGAAATATCTAAATGGTCCACAGTGAGGATGAATAGGTCCACATATGTCTCCCTGAATGCGGTCTAAGAAAACTGGGGATTCCACACAATTTTACTTGGGGATGATTTAACTATCAATTAACCTTGAGAACAACTAGCACAATTATAATCATCAGCTGATAAAATCTTTTAGTTCCACAATTGATGTCCATACGAATTTTCAATATTATTCGTGCAATTGATGATCAAATCCATCATTTCATTTTATGAATGTCATTAGATCATATGACGATATTTATTTCATCAATATGCCTTTTCAAATAAAATCCAGAAGGTAATGTAGGGAATTTAAATTCTCAGATGAAACAAATCATACTGAATAACTTCTAGATAAGGCATTGACAACATTATAGTGATACCATACATTGTATAAAAATTAGCCTTTGCTAAGTTTAAATTCGATAAATATTTTTTATGTTACAATGTACATGTAGTACAATAAGCAAGACATGCGTTATTCGCCTTTATTTAACTCATAATTTGAACACATCTTAATGTGTCAATACTTAATTGAGCTATTTTTAATGGTAAAATTCATAATTTTGCCTTGATTTTGAAGGCATGGTAAAAGATCAAAAATATTTGGGTATTTATATGACAATATTTAGGCAACATAGCCTTTCATACGTGACGAAAAAAATGTCACAATTATGAGCGCTCATTGTCAATACTAATTTACCCTTTCTAGTGGTGCACCACTTTTTATTCTGACTATCAATGGAATTGTCAATATGACTTTTATCATATCTTTTCACCTTTCCACTTCCATAAATTTGTAATTGCAACCATGGTCATTATATGCAACATATGCTTCTTAATTTGAAGCTAAACCAATTGGACATGAGTGATATTATATTTATAATATCTTATTATTTTACTCAGCTACCACGAGACAAGGATTCAATCCATAATTAATATTTAATGGATTGACGTGCGCGCTCGATAATTTGTTGCAGTAATACATCGAGGCGAGCCACGTGGCCTTTATTTGTCTCATCAGTTATATTTCTACATAGCCTCAACATAGAGGTAATTGAAATTGCAGAATAATAAATGATATTTGACTGATATAAATTTTGTAGCGTGAGACCCAACCACTCATTTTGAGCCTTTTGGAGCATCACCAATTTTGGCCTTGATATAGATAGCTCTATGAGGTGAAATGATAATATAAAGTGAAATATTCACTTTTCAAATCTCTAAAGAGTCTAAAGAGATATTTGACGAATAAATATTTATACGCATAGCCTTGCATAGATACTTTATATATAATTTGAGCATCTCGTTGCCTTGACAAGTAATTATTGTTGTCAATATTATTAAGGCAATTAATTCAATCAAGTATAATAAAAAATAAAGACATCATAAATAGTTCTCATTTTTATGTAAAATATATGATTAAATGAATGCTCATAACTTGATTATTTTATACACAAAATATACTATTTATATGAGTTGGTGGGACAACCTCCAGGTTGGGTGATGAGATGAAGCCTACTTAAAAATCATGCCTCCTCGAACGGGATAACCCGTCTCCCTTTCAATGTTTAGCTTTACCGGGGACAAAGCTTACCCACTATCAACCCAAACTCATAACACTATTTGCAATATAAAAAAAATCAAGAATGGAGCATAATTAATCGTTTGTAGTATAGCGAGAAAACTAGTTATGTCACATATTGACTTTTGATTTCTGATGTAGAAGATCGTACAAGACGCAACTACAGAGCATACTTTCACAATCGGTGACGTTATAATGCATAGTATATGAATAAAGTATGCATATAAAAGTGAAGCAACTAAGATAATATATAAATAAACCGAACTCATAAAAAATTATACCTTCCTAGCTTTGTCTCCTTAACAAGCCTTATTGAACTTCAAGATCTCCTTAATGCTAGAGCAAGCTCGTGCTGATAACGTGTTGTGAATTGAATTGAGACTTGCTAAGAACTAGAGAATGAAATAGAAGACTAAGAACTTCTACTACTACAAACTACTACTACAAAGGAGAAGAGAAGAAATGAGATAGTTGGAATGAGAAGTTTTCATTCAACTTGGTGTATCCATTACATAGATATGATTTCTTTATATAGGCCATTACAAGAATGTCAAAGATCATAAGTTACAATTACATGATGTAAATGTGTAACCACTCACACATAGTGGTGGAATACAAATGGTTTGAATAGGAAGAGTCATCCACATCCATTTCATTAACAACACAACTATTTCTATTTTAAGGCTTATTTATCAAGTAACACGTGGGTTAATTAGGTGTATTAGTTTTTTTTCTAGAAATCAGTTTTATTAAGTCAATTTTTGTTTCAAATTAGAATTTTAGTTATGTACGTTCTAGCTAGCTAGGTCGAGTTTAGGGGTGCAGGTGGGGTGGGTTCAGGGTGGGGAATGCAATCCTCAACCCCATCCCTACTTTCAGCGGGGCGAGGATTCCCTGTTTAAAATTCTCTACGGGAGAATTTTTTACCCCCATTTTCCACCCGGCGGGGATTCCCCACCCCCACTATTTTTTGATATAATATCTAAAAAAGATTAAATAAATTATATATACAAATTTTAATCATTAAAATCTCTTTCTTCATGACTCTAAGTCGTTTTTTCAAAGTTGTTGAATCTATACAAATACTTTAAATAATATACTTACATTATTATATACAAATTTCAAGTTATATTAGTTTTTTCTTAATAAACTTAGTTGTATTTATTTAGAGTTGATAAACTTACTTATATTATCCCCGTAAAGAATCCTCGTATTAAGGCATGGTTGAGAATCCCCACGGGGTGACGAGTGATACCACCCCTACCCGCATGGTGGGGGTGAATTCTCCCATTCCCCGCCCCCGCCCCTACCCCATCAGGCGGATCGCCGCAGGAAATGGGGATTCTCAGCCCCACTTGCATCCCTAGTCAAGTTTTACTTTTTAGGAATTCTTGCCTAAGTAGGAGTCTTTTATTTTATTTTTTTCAATTAAAAGTCTATATATAAAGGCTCTGTAATAGTTTTAGGTATTTTTTATGTTTAATAAAGAATTGATTTCTTTTCTTTTAGAATTTGGTGGTTAATTCTCTGACGCCCCTAAGTTGTTTGTTCATGGTTTTTCGAGCAATTCAATTTGGAAGATCCTCGTCACATTAATAATAATCAAGTTCAAAGATACACAAATGATCATTGCATGTTGGGTCAAACAATATTGTGTGCGCACAACGAAGATTGAGAATTTCATTATAGAATTTCACGATGCCAGAAAGATCCTCCTCCCAACCCAACACAATGTACCTGCACAACGAATGAAGTGAATTCTTCTACCCCCAAATCTACTAAAACTAAATGTCGACGCACCCGTTTGTGAAGAGAGTACAAGTTATGGAGTAGGGGGAGTCATCCGCGACCATGAGGACACACTCCATGGAGCTTTTGCTATTCCTGTACTTGAAAATTTCTCAGTCGAGACAACCGAGCTCCTGGCCATAAGAACAGGCATTCGTGTTGCACGGGAACTAGATCTAAAAATCTCTATGGTTGAGAGTGGTGCGATTAATGCGGTGTAATGTATTCTCCGCCAAGTGACAACTGGAGTTAATAGGGACCTAATACTGGAGATATGTTTGCTGCTCCTCGAGTCCCACTGCGATTGTGTGCACTCTCCACGAGAGACCAATAAAGTTGTGCATGATCTGGCACAAATGGCAAGTAGTAGTACTAATGTTAGTGCATGAACCAATGAGTGTCCCTCTTTTATTATCACATCTGTTGAGATGGACCTTCCAAATTAATAAAATCTTGACTTTGTCATCAAAAAAAATTGTGTGCGCACAAGAAGGGTCAGGGGTGTTTAGTGTCGTGTTGTATTTAATTTGATTATGTTAGATTTGGGATTTTGTTTATTTTAGTAGTTAACTTCAATTTCATCTCTAATGACCAAAAAAGCTTATGTTGTTTTAGTTATTTTAGGATTCTACATGTCTTGTTTTTATTGGAAGTCTAATAGGTGTTAGAGTTATAGTAGGAGTCGTGCGTTAATTAACTAAACGTGTTCAATCTATTATATTATTTTTATAAGCCTATAAAAGGCTTAGTAACGTTTGTAATGGTGATTGATTGATTATTATTAATAAAGAACAGTGTTTTTTTTTTTTTTGGAGAATTAGGAATTTAATTCTCAATGCCTTAAATTGAATTGTGCGTGTATTCATCAATCAATTTGGAAGACTTCCCACTGAAACTTTTCCAATCCGCTTGATTTAATGGTTGTATATTCACATAACAAAGGGAAATTAAAGAATGTTAAATAGTAGTAAAAAACTATTAACTGTTGTAAATGAAATGGATGTGGATAACTTTCTTATTCAAACCATTTGTATTCATCCACTATGTGTGAGTGGTTACACATTTACATCATGTAATTGTAATTTGATATCTTTGACATTCTTGTAATGGCCTATATAAAGGGCTCACATCTATGTAATGGATATACTATATTGAAATGAAAGTTCTTTATTTCTCTCATATCTCTTCTCTTGTTTAAATTCTAGTTCTTTACTTTACTTTCCTAGCTTTGTTCAAAGTAATTTTACAACACATTATTAGCACGAAGTTACTTTGTACGAGTTTTTATCCTAGGTGAAAAAGTCTTCAAGCTCCAAGAATATTTTCTAAAGGGTGACAAAGCTGGGAAAGTAAAATTTATGATTTGTTTCCATTTATTATGGTAATTAACGTGTAGCTTTACCTTATTATGAATAACGATAAAGTTATTAATATTATTTGTATAAATTATAATTTTTACGTGCACTGCTCTCACAAGTTTTTTTATATGAAGAGCAACTCTCCGATTTGAGTTCTGCCCAATTTATATATGATATTTTTCATGAGTTGAGTTACACCATGTGGTTGCTACAACTTTTAACATGTGTCACATTGTGACCACATCATAGTACACTTTGAAATCACACCTCATGTTTAACTCACATCATCGATCCCTTTTACAAAAAAAAAAAAAAAAAAAAAAAAAAAAAAAAAAAAAAAAAAAAAAAACTCACATCATCGATTGATGAATATTTGAGATTGAGGGTATAAATGTACTTTCCATATGTTGTATAGTGTAGTTGTGTTAGAGTGTGTCACATATGTTGTGTTAGTCAGATATTTTGTACACACTATATATACTCTGTATAATGATACATTACACTTTAAGAATGAATAAATCAATTGCATTTCTTTCAAATATTGTTCATGGTATCAGAGCGGGAAACTCTAGCAATTCAAGATTCTTGAATTTGAGTTCGATCTGGGGTCAGTGAGAGTTGTTTTTTGGTGTTCATTCTTCAAGAATTGAAGAATTTTCTTCTGAGTGGTCTAGGTTGATATAATTTCAATCTAGGTTTTGAGTTCTTGATTTCAAGATTAGGGTTTCGACTTGGAGCATTCATGACGAATGTTCAAAATAGTGAGATGAATGTGAGTAGTGTTGGTGCAGATGAAGCTCTGCACTTGCAAAATTCAGATCATCCAGGCATGGTTCTTGTTTCAAATCCATTGACAGGGCCAAACTACTTAACATGGAGCAGAGCAATGAAAATTGCATTAGGAGCCAAGATGAAGTTGGTGTTCATCAATGGTGGACTTCCAAAGCCAGATGTTGCAGATCCAATCTTTGAGAGATGGTAGAGGGTCGACTGTATGGTAACTTCATGGATCTTAAATTCAATTGCTAAAGATGTTGTTGATGCTTTTCTTTATTCAGATTCTGCATTTGATTTGTGGACTGAACTTGATGAAAGATTTGGAGAGTGTAATGGTCCTCTACTTTATCAGTTAAAGAGAGAAATTAGTACCATTACTCAAGGGGAATTGAGTGTTTCGAAGTATTTTACAAAATTGAAAAAGTTGTGGGATGAGCTTGCTTGTTTGGTTCCATTGCCTAGATGTGGATGTGGGGCTACAGCAAAGATGATGGAGTTGGATTCAAATGACAAATTGATGCAATTTTTGATAGGTTTAGGAGACATTTATGATCAAACAAGAAACCAGATTCTTGTAATGGATCCATTACCTAGTATTAATAAAGCTTACTCTATGATTATAAGGGTAGAGAAGCAAAGAGAGGTGAACGTGAATTTTGCTCCTAGTGTGGATACAGCTTTCTTGGTGAGGAATCAGTCTTTTTCAGCCAATAAATCTTTGCAGAAAAATACTTTTAAGAAGTCAGTGAACAAGGAGGATCTTTACTGTGATCATTGTAAGATGAGAAAGCATACTAAAGAAAATTGTTTTAAATTACATGGGTATCCTGATTGGTTTAAAGAAGTGAAAGAGAAGAAGAAAACTGGGATTAGTGAGCAGAAACAAAATTTTGCACATATGCTAGAATCACCGATGGATGTAAGTGGTGAGAGTGCAAATTTGCAGATAGATATGGAAGCTAGAATAGCAGCTTTGGTGCAGCAGGGTATTGAAAGATTTATGAAAAGGAAGAGGGTTCTTTTTGATGATTCAGATGCTCATGTTAACTTTGCACATTCTGGTGAATTTGAGGGTGGTTTCTTCAATCAAAGTTATTGTTATAGTGCTTTGGTTGGTTTTGATTCTTGGGTTGTGGATACTGGTGCCACTACTCATATGTGCATTGATCGTTCTATGATTGTTAATCCCATGATACTTGCTAAACCAACCCCAGTGTTTCTTCCTGATGGATCTACAAAGTTGGTTACTCATACTGGTGATGTACATCTTACTTCTCAAATTCTATTGAAGTCATGTTTACATATTCCTACTTTCAAACACAATTTATTGTCTGTTAGTAAACTTACCTCTTCATCACCTTTGAGGTTTATTTTTCTCAATGATTGTTGCTTGTTACAAAATCATGAGAACTCTAGCATTCTAGCGGTGGGCAAACTTGTGGTTGGTTTATACATATTGGATGCTACTTCCTTTTCTTCACAAACAATCCAATCAGTTTCTTCTATTTTAGTATGTCCTGTTCCTGCAACTACTTCTTATCATGTTGTAGATAAGAAGTGTTTTTGGCATCACAGGTTAGGTCATCCATCTCAGCAAGTTACTAAACATTTGCAGTCTATCATTCCTGCAAATTTAGAAACTTGTGTTAAACCTTGTGATGTTTGCCACTTATCCAAACAATGTAGATTGTCATTTCCACTGAGCAGTATTCAGTCTACTTCTCCTTTTCAGTTAGTTCATATGGATGTTTGGGGGCCTTACAAGCAAGTTTCTCTACAAGGGTCTCATTTCTTTTTAACAATTGTGGATGATTTTACTCGGTTCACTTGGACTTATTTGATGCCTTCTAAGTCGAGTACTTTCTCCATTATTGAATCATTTTTTAAGTTTGTTCAGACTCAGTTTCAGTCATCAGTGAGAGTTGTTCAGACAGACAATGGCACTGAATTTGTTAATCATAGTTATGCTACTTTGTTTTCTCAATCTGGTATTTTACATCAAAAATCCAGTCCTTATACTCCTCAGCAGAATGGAATAGTTGAGAGAAAACATAGGCATCTCCTACAAATTACTAGAGCATTGATGTTTCAATCTGGGTTTTCAAATAAATCTTGGGGAGATGCGTTGCTTACTTCAACATATGTTCTTAACAGGCTTTCATCTCCTTTGTTAGATTGGAAGTGTCCATGTGAACTTCTGTTTGGCACTGTTCCTGATTATCTCTTTTTGAAAAGTTTTGGTTACTTATGTTTTGCAACTAATACACAGCCTCATAAAGACAAGTTGGAGAGGAGAGCTTTCAAGTCAGTCTTCATTGGTTATTCACCAGGACAAAAGGCTTATAAGTTGCTTGATCTGGATAGTCAACTTTTGTTTCGAGAGATGTTGTGTTTTATGAGGATGTTTTTCCTTTAAAATGCCTTGATAGTTCTTCTGATAATTCTGTTTTGCCTGTATTGTTGGATGATGTTGATTGTGAGGTTGATGTTGTTCCTTCATCCACCATTGTTCCAGCTTCTATCACAGAAGGTGTTGGTTCTTCTAGTGACGTAGTTCTCAGAAAGAGTTCTCGAGTTAATAAGCAACCATCTTGGATGAATGATTATGTTCTCCAACAGAAAAATTCTTCTAATCTTCTTGTTCTTCTGACTGTGGATGGTCCTCCCACATTTCCTTTTTTAATGTCTCCATGTTTTACACAAAATTACTTGAATTTTCTTGCTAATGTTTCAGCAGTAATAGAACCAGTTTCTTTTGAGCAAGCAAGTTCAGATCCTGCTTGGGTAGCTGCCGTGGAAAAAGAATTAGATGCTTTGGAAGCTAATGATACTTGGGACTTATCTCCTTTACCAGCTGGGAAGAAGGCCATTGGTTCTAAGTGGGTGTATAAAGTCAAACTTCATCCTGATGGTTCCCTTGATAGATGCAAAGTACGGTTGGTTGCAAAGGGCTTTGATCAAATTGAAGGAATAGACTATACTGATAGTTTTTATCCAGTCGCTAAGTTGGTCACTATGAGAATTTTACTGGCAATTTCGACAGCAAGACAATGGTCTCTTCATCAACTTGATGTTAACAATGCCTTTCTTCATGGCTATATTTCTGAAGAATTGTACATGAAGCCTCCTCAAGGATATACAAAGGCTTTGCCGGGACAAGTATGCAGACTTAAACGATCCTTGTATGGATTGAAGCAAGCTTCTCGTCAATGGAACTGCGAATTGACATTGAAGCTTTTGGATTTTGGTTTCTTGCAGTCTTCTCATGATCCTTGTTTATTCATCTATACTAAGGAGAGTGTTTTCTTAGCTCTTCTCGTCTATGTTGATGATGTTTTGATCTCTGGCAATTCAGATCAGGATATTATATTTGTTAAGGATTATCTTCACAAGCTTTTCACCATCAAGGATATTGGGCAGGCAAGGTATTTTCTTGGCCTCGAGTTGGCTAGATCTGGTAATGGATTGTATGTTAATCAACGAAAGTATGTGCTTGATTTACTACATGATGCTGGTCTTTCTCATTCTAAACCTGTGGCAACTCCATGACCCAGAGATTGTAAGTTTCATGATCAATCTTCACCGTTACTTTCTGACCCTGATAAGTTTCGACGCTTGGTGGGAAGACTCTTGTATTTGGGATTTACAAGACCTGATGTTACCTTTGCTGTTCAGCAGTTGAGTCAATTTGTGCAAAATCCAACTGAGCAGCATTGGAATTCTGCAATTCATGTTCTTAAGTACTTGAAAGGGACTCTATCTAAGGGTTTATTGTATTCAGTTCAGAATGATCTTCAGCTTACCAGCTACTGTGATGCAGATTGGGCTGGGTATCCTATTTCTCGTAGGTCTGTTACAAGCTATTGCATTTTTTTAGGTAATGCTTTGATCTCTTACAAGACTAAGAAGCAATCAACAGTTTCTAAATCATCAGCTGAAGCTGAGTATCGATCTCTATCTTCTACAGTTTGTGAGCTCTTGTGGATCTCTTATATATTGAAGGATTTGAACGTTGATGTTGCTCTGCCTATCTCTCTGTTTTGTGATAATCAAGCAGCACTTCACTTGACTGCTAATCCAATATTTCATGAGAGAACAAAGCATCTGAAAATTGACTGTCACCTTGTTAGAGATCACTATTCAAAAGGCTTTGTTCTTCCTCAATATGTTTCTTCAAAGCCTCAGCTTGCAGATGTGTTTACTAAGTCCTTAGCTTCTCCTGCATTTCAGTCACTCATTTCCAAGATGGGCTTGTGTGATTGGCACCAAGCCCCATCTTGAAGGGGGGATGATGAATATTTGAGACTGAGGGTATAAATGTACTTTCCATATGTTGTACAGTGTAGTTGTGTTAGAGTGTGTCACATATATTGTGTTAGTTAGATATTCTGTACACACTATATATACTCTGTACAATGATACATTACACTTTAAGAATGAATAAATCAGTTGCATTTCTTTCAAATATTGTTCATCGATCCCACAGTTTATCAATTTCAACAATCTTAGCAGAACACATATTCTACATAAACTTTTAATACTTCACCACAATTATTTTTATAACAGACGCACACAAATTATCTTGATCATATAATTGATTCAAATAACATGCACAAACATGGAAAAATATATTAGAATATGTTGATATATGCATGGCATATGTGACCTATCATATTATGTAATTTCAATTAAAAAAAAATATAAAATCGAAATGATATGCACTGTTTAGTGTGTATAAGAATTTATAATCATTTGAGTATATCTTTAGCAATTAGATGGTCTTTTAATTAATTGTTTAATTAATTAAGGTCGAAATCAAGTAAGAATCGATTATTGGTCATGTTCAAGGTAAAACAATGGCATTGCTATATACTACTTGACTCATTTATCAGTTTTACCATATGAATAGGTAACATCTTTTGTTATATGCGTTGTTTATAAATGCATGCATGATTCTTGAATAAAAATCAAAATATATATTAACAATATCTAGGCTGAAAACCAAAAGATGTTGGGTGTTGGGTTACTGGTTCTAAGTTATCTATGGACAAATTCATCTGGTAGTAACAACGTCACGTGTTGTTAAATAATTTAAAAATATCTAGTATATATTATTTATGCATTGAGCATTATATAAAACGTCACATCAATTACGAAAGTATGCTCTGTAGTTGCATCTCGTACGATCTTCTACATTAGAAATTAATAGTCAATAAGTGATATATAGTTTTTCTCATAAAAATATAAACGATTAATTATGTTCTATTCTTGATTTTAATAATACAAATTATACTATAAGTTTGAGTTGATAGTGGGTAAGCCTTGTCCCCAGAAAAGCTAAACATTGAAAGGGAGACGGGTTATCCCGTTCGAGGAGGCATGGTTATTAAGTAGACTGTCTCGCCACCCAACCTGAAGGTTGTCCCACCAACTCATACAAGTAGTACATTATGTTTATTAATGAATCAAGTTGTGAACATATATTTAATCATATACTATGTATTTTTACATAAAAAGGGAGAAAACTATTGTATACAGCATATATCTTTAAAATGTTATTCAACTATAGTTGAATTTGTTGTCTTATCATATTATAGACAAAAATTACTTGTGAAGGCAACTAGATGCTAAAATTGTAAAGCATCTATACAAGGCTATGGGCATAACACTAATATTTATTCGCCAAATATCTCTATAGAGATTTGAAAAGTCAATATTTCACTTCATAATATCTATGGAGTTATAAATATAAACACTAAAAATTGGTTGTGCTCCAAAAAGCTCAAAATGAGTGATTGGGTCTCAAGCTATAAAATATCAATGATCAGTCAAATATGAATTACAATTTTGCAATTTTAATTACCTCTTAGTTAAGGCTATAGAGAAATGTGGCTGATGAGGCATTGATAAAAATCCCCGGGGTACGCCTCGATACATAATATTGTGTGCAACAAAATATCGAGTGCATTCATTAATTCAATATGAATATTATGAATTGATATTTATTGTCTCATAGCAGCTGAGTAAAATAATGAGATATTATATATGTAATATCATTCTCGTCCAATTAATTAAGCTTCATGTGTTGACGCATATGTTGCATTATAAAATAACCATGGTCGCAATGATAAAATTATGGATGTGGAAAAGGTGAAAAGATCTGGTAAAGATCGTATTGACAATTCCACTAAAAATTGGAATAAAAAGTGGTGCACCACTAGAAATGGCATATTATTACTAACAATGACAACTCATATTTGTGACTTTTTTTGTCACATACGAAAGGCTATTTTACCTAAATATTGTCATATATGTCCCCGAATATTTTTGTGATATTTACCACGCCTTCAAAATCAAGGCAAAATTATGAAATTTACTATTAGAAATAGCTTAATAAAATTGGCACATTAAGATGTGTTCAAATCATGAGCTAAATAAAGGCGAATAACACGTGTCTTGCTTATTGTACTAGATATACATTATAATATAAAGAGTATTTCTCGAATCTAAACTTAGCAAAGGCTAATGTTTACGCAATATCTGGTATAACTATAATGATGTCAATGCCTTATCCAGAAATTACTCAGTATGATTTTGTTTCATCTGAGATTCCCAACTTTTCTGGATTTTACTTGAATGACATTTTGAGATAAATGTCGTCATATGATCTAATGACATTCATAAAATAAAATGATCGATTTCATCATCCATGATCATCAATTACGTGATTAATATTGAAAATTTGTGTGGACATCTATTGTGGAACCACAAATTTTCAATATCCCCAACACATTTCAATCCTCTCTATTTCTTGATTTTAATCATTGTAGAGAATTTGTACTAGGTCACCAAGTGTCGTAGGAGTGTTTTTTTAACAAGGTCGGATGTGGTCGTGTCATATCCTAAAAGTAAAGAAGTGTCGCCCACGAGTTTCGGACAAAGAGAGCCGACACATCTAAAGATGTGTTAGACGCACACGGCCGACACCTATAAAGAGGTTTCGGACAAATAGTGTTGACACCTCTTTAGAGGCCTCGGTACTTCAACCGATAATGCGAAGATAACTCAGTCTCAGTGGGTGACGGTGAGATCCAATCAAAACCTCTTTAGAGGTGTCAGCTCTGTTCGTCCAACATCTCTTCAGAGGTGTCAGGTATGTTAGTCCGAAACCCGCGGGCGACCAGAATGAACAGAAAATTTTCAAGACTCTCAAAAAATACATAAAAGTAGCAAAAAATAGTGGGTTTTGCATGGAATCGCTTAATATTTTCAATTTCATCGAAACTTTTCATCCAAAATACAAGATTCAAGCCTCAAATTCAAGCCTTAAACCCAATAACATATTCACAAATAAAATGACTTAAAAGAAAAAAATTCAAAAAAACCTTGAAATCAATACTAAAAGAGATAATGAATGCACACACGGTGTCAATCTGTGGTTTTGTTTGGATTTTGTCGGATTTGGGTTGTTGGTGAGTGCAATTTGAGAGAGGGGCGACTGGAGTATAGGTGAGTGGGTGAGTAAAAATCCTTTTATATGGAGGGGTAGTTGAGTAATTTCACAAAACTGGGGTTCGTTTAGTCGATCCCAATACTTGTTAGAAAGTTGCTCATAGTTGCTTGATTTGACAAAATAATTATGTACTTATTAGGTTATGTATGTATTTGAGTACGTATATGTAAACACAACTAAGGGTATTATATACATGAATACATAAAAAAAATACTGAGCTCTAATGCATATATATGAATAAATCTTTAAATGGTATGATAAGAAAGTTGAAGAGAATGATGTGTGAACACATATTATGAAAGAAAAAATGGACCCAAAGTAGTAGAGTATAGAATTGAAAGTAAATCGAAAAGGTTATGATATAATTGATAAATTTCAAAGGTTATTATATAATTGATACAACTTGTAAATGTTATAATATCTTTTATAATTAGGCCAACAAAAAAAAAAAAAAAAAAAAAAAAAAAAAAAAAAAAAACAATTACACTTCCTTGAATCCTTCAAGGAATTGAGTTTTTGAGAAGCGCCATGAAAATGCATGCCAACATGGAAAGTGGGCAGAATTATGCTTCCCTTCACTAACTCATCCCAACCAAAGACCTCAAATGGTTAACAATATCGCAAGCCCGATGTTTACCGCGCACAAGGGCAGATGCAAGGAGGGGCAGGGTGGGTGGTCATACCCCTTGCCCCTCGGGATCCCCTTTAGGCACCCCACCTCTGCCTCCTTCCCCCAAACCCCTCCCTTTTCTCGCCCCCCCCCCAAACACGTAGCCGCCCCTCAAACCCTTCCCACCCCCGCCCCCACATCCACATCCACATCCACATCCACATCCACATGGAGCCACCCCTCGAACCCAAAAAATTGATGATGTATTTCTTTTTTACGCTTTTGTGATATTATACTTGATAATGTTAATAATATAAGTGGAAACCCAAAAACTAAATTTCTTTATGTATTTCTTCCCATATTTTTTTATGTATTTTGGAACATTGTTAAATAAAACTTATAAAAATCATAAGTTGTAAAGATATTAAAATCTAATTTCACCAAAAATTTATAGAACTCAATTTCGAGTTGTGGTTAGAAAGTTATAGTCAAAATATACACTTAATTAAAGATAAAAAAATAAAAAAATAAAAAAAAAATAAAAAAAAAAAAAAAAAAAACTTATATTTAACTGTGGAATGTCTTCATAAAGATAGAGTTTAAAAAGCTCTCAAACATCATTTCTTATTGTTTCAAATCATAAAATAATTAAGTGAAAACTTGGGCAGAGGAAAAATAATGAGTCCGGCTAAGTGCACCCCAAAAAAGTCAAACTTAAAAAAAAAATCAATCCTACTACAAAATGACTTTTACTCCCCTCACTTTGATTAGTGTACCCCACTATAATTTCTAAGTGCACCTCACAGAGTCTCTTCTTTGTGATTTACATGCATCATCGAGAGGTTCGGCCTCAAAGGTCCGAATCTCTTGTTGGAGAATTGGCCGAAGCCTTCCGAACATCTAGTTGGAGAGTCGATCGGAGCTTGCCAAACCTTTAATTGGAGAGTCGGTCGGAACCCACCGAACATTTAGGTTGGCAGTTGTCAACTAAATCTGACCAAAGAAGTTCGATTGGACAACACCGAACCTAATGGATAAGTCTCAGTTACATGTCGCTGAATCTAAAATAGATGTCTCGACCAAAGGTTTTGGAGTTGGGTACTTCAGTTCAGATAAAAGGGTATTTTAGTAAAAATGTGAGGTGCACTTAGAAATTTAAATTTAAATTTGGGGTGCCACGCAAAATGGGGTGCACTTAGTAAAAGGCGTGGTGCACTTAACCAGACTCAAAATAATTGATCTAATATGTATACTTTTTTATTTAACAAAAAATTACAAAATGTGAAATTTTGCTGGTATCTTATTCATTTATATTGCAAGTCATTTTGATTATTAGTATATCATTTGATTATTATTTTTTACTAATACATTTTTTAATTTAACGCAAAAATTTATTCATTCTATGTGACCAGCTCAAGTGTGATATGGCTTGAAATTGGATTCTAGGCAGATTCAACTCAATATTTTTTTTTATAACTTTTTTTAAAGCTAACTAACTCATTTCAAAGTAAACACCAAAATATGTTATAAGTTTTACAAGGGCACAGTTTGAGTCAATAAACCTAAATTTAAACCACATTAAATTATTAAACTTTTACAATCTTAAATAGGGTCATCGAGTTTACATTAGACTTACAATTCTTACAAATTAAGCTTGACTCGCATACACATTAAGTAACTTTTTGTTACACCAAACTAAATTTTTTGGTTCCGCATGTGATTACGTGCACACCAGCTTCGACTATATATGAGGTGACTTTTTGTTACATGACTTGGAAATTGAAATTGATTTCTTAAAAAAAAATTGAATGGAAATTGATTTCGTTAATTTAATTATTTGTTTAGTCTCTTTGTAATTAATAAATTAGCATTTCGCTCTCACTCTTTAAGTATTACGTGAGAGGCCCCAAAAGTCATACATGTCTCCATGGATGCAGCTCGATACCTCGTCTAAAATTTTTGAGAGTTGAATATGACATTAAAGTGTTTGGCCACGCACAAAAGTGAGGATCTGAATAAGATATTTATGGTCATAAAGTGGGCCATCTAAAGTAAGCATGGACAATTTGTTTGTCAAATAATTAAGCATGGACAATTTTGGCAGCTATAGTTTTACTTATATATTTTGATAGAGATGTTTGTGGCACCCATGGACTGAAATAGTACATTATACCAAAAAAAAAAAAAAAAGGAATCTTTTGAGTCCAGCTAAGTGCACCCCACCATTTACTGAATGTACTTTTTAGAAAAAGTCAAACTTAAAAAAAATCAATCCTACTACAAAATGATCTTTACACCCATCACTGTGATTAGTGTACCCCATACATTATCTTCTTTATGATTTATATGCATCGTTGAGGGGTTTGGCTTCGAAGGTAAAAACTATATTAACAAATATAGTGCAACAAATTAAGATCGCCTAGTAACTTAGTAAGAAGCGAGGCAAGATCTAATTATTGATTACCAAATATCAATCGGATGGTGTTAGGGTTGAAATTTAGTAATATATGTTCACCAGTGCCTCATTATATTTTTAAGATTTGGCACCTAAATATTTACTTTGGTCGTCCTGCAAATGATCGATCGACAATGTAAAGTAAGGATAACATGTTAGCGAAACAAGCATTTAGAGCTTCGTGGGGCATTCATTTCATCAACAACGGCCTACTGATCGAACGTCGTTAGGGATGATGTAATTGGTGTACGTTTCTCTGCTTCGAAGTATGCCTCTTGTGTAAATCCAACAAACTTATTCAATTATGCTTATGCGGCAAATATTTGCATAAACTGAATAATGACAAGAAACTTTGGCCCCTCAATTTTGTTGTAAATTGAATTGAGACTTGCTAGAATTAGAGAAGGAAAGTAGAAGAACTAAGAACTTCTACTACTACAAAGAACTACAAAGAACTACAACTACAAAGTAGAAGAGGAGAAATGAGAGAGTTGAAATGAGAAGTTGTCATTCAACCTTGTGTGTTTTTACAATGGGGTTGATACCCTTTATATAGGCCCTTTGGTGATGATGATAAATGTACTGAGACAATGTTTACAAGTTACACATACATCACATGTCATACAACTCTTTACAAGCAATGTTGACAACACATGAAATAATGAGTACATTGGATATAGATGCAAGTAAGAGCCATGCTTGATATTACCACTCAATGTAAGAGCCATGCTTGACAATGATTAGTCATGCCAAGTCTTGATCAATTGTTCATCCATATCATAACACTCCCCCTTGAATGATAATTGTTGAGAGAATGTGCCTCGTTAAAACTTCTACTAGAAAAAACCCTGTGGGAAAAAATCTAGCAAAAGAAAAAGAGTACACATTTCTTATTAATCTTAAGATGAGTATAATATTGTTAAGATTGCTTCATTAAAAAAACCTTGCTAGGAAAACCCAATAGGATAAAACCATAGCTAAGGGAAAAAGAGTACAATACACTAATCAATAACTCCCCCTCATGTGAACATGGGTAAAACTTGTTCAGTTTCTTTACTTTCAATGTCTTTAAGTTTACGCAAGCCAATACCATATGTAAGCCTTTTAAATGTCGTAGTTGGTAAGGCTTTTGTGAATAAATCAGCAAGATTATCACTCGATCGGATTTGCTTGACATCAATTTCACCATTCTTTTGAAGCTCATGTGCATAAAAGAATTTTGGTGAAATATGTTTTGTTCTGTCCCCTTTTATGAATTCTTCACTTAATTGTGCAATACATGCTGCATTATCTTCATATAATATAGTTGGAGAATCTTTTATTGAAGGCAATCCACATGATTCTTGAATATGTTCAATCATGTTTCTCAACCAAACACATTCACGACTTGCTTCATAAATTGCAAGTACTTCAGAATGATTGGAAGAAGTAGCAACCATAGTTTGTTTTACTGACTTCCATGATACAGCAGTATTACCATAGGTGAATACATATCCCGTTTGAGAACGGGCCTTATAGGGATCTAATAAAAATCCAGCATCAGCATAACCTTGGAGATTCAATTTTACCCCTCTCGAGTAAAATAAACCCATGTCACTTGTTCCTCGAAGATATCGAAAAATGTGTTTAACACCATTCCAATGTCTTCGAGTTGGTGAAGAGTTATATCGTGCAAATAGGTTGACAGCAAAAGCAATATCGGGTCTTGTACAATTTGCAAGATACATAAGTGCACGAATTGTACTTAAATATAGTACCTCCAGACCAATTAACTCTTCATCACTTTCTTGAGGTCGAAATAGATCCTTATCCACTTCAAGTGATCTGACAACCATTGGAGAGCTCAATGGATGTGCCTTGTCCATATAAAATCTTTTTAATAATTTTTCAATATAATTTGATTGATGGACAAGTACTCCACTTGAAAAATGTTCAATTTACAAACCAACACAAAGTCTTATTTTTCCAAGTTCTTTCATCTCGAATTCCTTTTTCAAGTATTCGGATGTTCTACCGATGTCGTCGTGATTTCCCACTATATTTAAATCATCAACATATATAGCAATAATCACAAATCTTGTTGATGATCTTTTAATGAAGACACATGGGCAAAGCGAATTATTTGCATATCCTTCTTTCAGTAAATAATCACTAAGACGTTTGTACCACATTCGTCCGGATTGTTTCAACCCGTACAAAGACCTTTGTAATTTTATAGAATGCATATTATGAGGTTTTGATTTTATTTCATCGAATATTACAAATCCATCAGGGATTTTCATATATATCTCACTGTCTAGAGATCCGTACAGATATGTTGTAACGACATCTATTAAATGCATATCAAGCACTTCAGAGACTGCAAGGCTTATCAAGAACCGAAATGTGATTGCATCTATAACAGGAGAATATGTTTCCTCATAATCGATGCCAGGTCATTGTGAGAAACCTTGAGCTACAAGTCTTGTTTTGTACCTTGTAACTTCATTTTTTTCGTTTCTCTTTCGTACAAATACCCATTTATATCCAACAGGCTTTACGCCATCTGGCGTTTGGACAATTGGTTCAAAAATCTCTCGTTTCCTTAACGAGTTTAGCTCTGCTTGGATAGCATCTTACCATTTTTGCCAATCAGGTCTTTTTTGACATTCGTCCACTGATCGTGGTTCTGGATCATCATCATTTTCACATATTTCAAAGGACACATTGAAAGCAAATATATCATCAGGAACAATTTTATTTCGATCCCAAACCTTACCAGAGTTTAAATAATTTATTGAGATCTCATTACTTTCATCTTTTTCTAGAGGAAATTGTTCCACATCAGAATCAACTTGTTCTGACAAACCCTTATCAAAGGATTCTTGTGCTTTCTCAGGAGTATTTTGATTTGTATTTATTTTTACTCCCGTTTTCCTCTTTCGAGGAATTGTATCCTTTGAACCAACCGGTCTTCCACGCTTTAAGCGTTTCGTTGGTTCTTGTGCATTTTGTTGCACAGAGACATCAATTCTTGCAGGAGCATTTACAGCTGGAATATGTGATTTTGTCACTTGTTTTGCATCATTAAATGCATATGGTAATTGATTTGCAATTTGTTGCAAATGAATGATCTTTTGAACTTCAAGTTCACACTGATTTGTTCGTGGATCATAATGTAATAAAGTTGATGTATTCCAAGCAATTTCGCGCCATTCCTTTTGCATTGACTTCTTATCTCCCCCTAATGGTGAGAAAATTGTTTCATCAAAGTGACAATCAGCAAAACGTGCAGTAAATAAATCCCCCATTAAGGGCTCAAGGTATTTTATAATGGACGATGAGTTAAATCCAACATAAATCCCAAGTTTTCGTTGTGGACCCATCTTAGTTCTATTGGGAGGTGGTATAGGAACATACACTACACAACCAAAAATTCTTAAGTGTGAAATATTTGGTTGTTGACCTAAAATGAGTTGCATGGGGGAATGTTCATGGTATGCAGTAGGCCTATAACGAATGATAGATGTTGCATGAAGGACTGCATGTCCCCAAACTGAAGTTGATAACTTAGTTCTCATGATTAAAGGTCTGGCAATTAATTGAATGCGTTTGATTAGAGATTCTGCTAAACCATTTTGGGTATGCACATGTGGAACAGAATGTTCAATGGTAATTCCTATAGACATGCAATAATTTTTAAATGCTTGAGATTGAAATTCCCCAGCATTATCAAGACGGATGGTCTTGATTGGGTTGTCAGGGAATTGTGCTCTTAACTTACTGATTTGCACTAAAAGTCTAGTAAATGCAACATTGTAGGTCGAAAGCAAACAAACATGTGACCACCTAGTTGATACATCTATCAAAACTATGAAATATCTAAATGGTCCACAGTGAGGATGAATAGGTCCACATATGTCTCCCTGAATGCGTTCTAAGAAAACTGGGGATTCCACAACAATTTTACTTGGGGATGATTTAACTATCAATTTACCTTGAGAACAACTAACACAATTATAATCACCAGCTGAAAATATTTTGTGACTCCTTAAAGGATGACCATGAGAATTATTAATTATTCTTCGCATCATTGATGATCCTGGATGACCAAGCCGGTCATGCCATAAAATGAATGTCTTTGGATCATTAATTTTCTTATTTAAGACGACATTCGTTTCGACATGCCTTATATGAGTAAAATATAATCCAGAGGATAAAGCTGAGAATTTTTCTAACACTTCTTTTTTCTCATTTGAAACCAATGTGACATAGAGAAATTCTCTATTATTTTCGTTCATGGTTTCAATGTGATATCCATTTTGTCGAATATTTTTAAAGATGAGTAAATTTCTTCTGGATTTTTCAGAGTATAAGGCATTGTCAACATGAATTATTGTTCCCCTAGGCAACATAATATTTGCTCTTCCAGAGTCATTAATCAAATTGGAGATGCCAGATATTGTTTGAACATTAGCCTCAACTAAGTTCAAATTGGAGAAATATTCTCTTCTTTTGAGGATAGTGTGCGTTGTAGCACAATCAACAAAACATATATCGCCATAATTTAAACAAATAACTTGATGATCCATTTCTACATTGAAAAACAATATGGTATTAAAGAAATACTCTTTTTATAATAAAATACGAATATCTCAAACTTTTTGGATCATTAGTCAACAAAAGCATGGTAAAATATCACAAAAATATTTGGGTATTGTATATATGACAATATTTAGGCAGCATAGCCTTTCATACGTGACAAAAAAATGTCACAATTATGAGCGCTCCTTGTCAATACTAATTTACCTTTTCTAGTGGTGCACCACTTTTTATTTTGACTATCAATGGAATTGTCGATATGACTTTTACCATATCTTTTCACCTTTTCCACGTCCATAAATTTGTAATTGCGACCATAGTCATTATATGCAACATATGCTTCTTAATTTGAAGCTAAACCAATTGAACATGAGTGATATTATATTTATAATATCTTATTATTTTACTCAGCTACCACGAGACAAGGATTCAATCCATAATTAATATTTAATGGATTGACGTGCGCGTTCGATAATTTGTTGCAGTAATACATCGAGGCGAGCGACGTGGCTTTTATTTGTCTCATCAGTCATACTTCTGCATAGCCTCAACATAGAGGTAATTAAAATTGTAAAATAATAAATGATATTTGACTTATATAAATTTTGTAGCGTAAGACCCAGCCGCTCATTTTGAGCCTTTTGGAGCATCACCAATTTTGGTCTTGATATAGATAGCTCCATGAGGTGAAATGATAATATAAAGTGAAATATTCACTTTTCAAATCTCTAAAGAGATATTTGACGAATAAATATTAGTATTATACGCATAGTCTTGCATAGATGTTTTATATATAATTTGAGCATCTCATTGCCTTAACAAGTAATTATTATTGTCAATATTGGTAAGGTAATTAATTCAATTATAATTAAATAAAATTTTTATGAAAATAGGGATAAACTAAATAGTTTTCTTTTTATATAAAATAGATAATATACCATTAAATATATGTTCACAACTTGATTATAAATACGCAAAATGTAATACTTGTATGAGTTGGTGGGACAACCTTCAGGTTGGGTGGCGAGACGAAGTCTACTTAAAATCATGCCTCCTCGAACGGGATAACCCGTCTCCCTTTCAATGTTTAGCTTTACCGGGGACAAGGCTTACCCACTATCAACCCAAACTCATAACACTATTTGCAATATAAAAATCAAGAATGGAGCATAATTAATCGTTTGTAGTATAGCAAAAACTAGTTATGTCACATATTGACTTTTGATTTCTGATGTAGAAGATCGTACAAGACGCAACTACAGAGCATACTTTCGCAATCGGTGACGTTATAATTCATAGTATATGAATAAAGTATGCATATAAAAGTTAAGCAACCAAGATAATATAGAAATAAACTGAACTCATAAAAGTTATACCTTTCTATCTTTGTCTCCTTAACAAGCCTTCTTGAACTTCAAGATCTCCTTAATGCTAGAGCAAACTCGTGCTGATAACGTGTTGTAAATTGAATTGAAACTTGCTAGAACTAGAGAAGGAAAGTAGAAGAACTAAGAACTTCTACTACTACAAAGAACTACAAAGAACTACAACTACAAAGTAGAAGAAGAGAAATGAGAGAGTTGAAATGAGAAGTTGTCATTCAACTTTGTGTGTTTTTACAATGAGGTTGATACCCTTTATATAGGCCCTTTGGTGATGATGATAAATGTACTAAGACAATGTTTACAAGTTACACATACATCACATGTCATACAACTCTTTACAAGCAATGTTGACAACACATGAAATAATGAGTACATTGGATATGAATGCAAGTAAGAGCCATGCTTGATATTACCACTCAATGTAAGAGCCATGCTTGACAATGATTAGTCATACAAAGTCTTGATCAATTGTTCATCCATATCATAACAAATTTATTCTTTTTTTTTTAAAGTAACCATGGTACTCAGGCTCTTGTCTGACTCAATTTATTTTGTTTCAAGTCAGTTTAGGTTCATAGTGTTTTAAGCTCAAAATGTGGTGAAAGCTAGCCTCTTTGTTTTGACACTTTTCATGGGATAACCTAAATAAAACTTGTTCACTCAGCGGATTCACGACGGGGCTAGTCTGGTTTGGCTTTTAATCCATTTCTTAGTCCCACCCAAGTCCACTTAAGTTAAGAATTTTTTTCTATTTTTTTATAATTTTTAATAAAGTAAATATATTTAATAAATGTTAAAAATAAATACAAATTAGAATTTATTATCATGGTAAAATGCTACAATGACACTCTAAAGTCACATTGAGTGATGTGGCATATATGCTACATCCTTAAGAGCTATATGTGCGCGCTTTGAGATACATCTCGCTTGTTATGTACCGAAATTTATGTGCACACACCTATTTTCATGTGGGCTTGGATGCCACATCACCTTGATAGGGTTGCAAGTGGGGTGGGGACGGAGATAATTTTGATCCCCGCCCCGTCCTGCCCTACTTGCAACTCTACACCTTGATGTGACTTTGGGTGTGATTTTGGAGTAGACATTTTAATGGGTCGGGTTTGGGTCGAGCTCGGATCAGGTCCAATCGGGCCCGAGCCTAAGAACCTTAGCCCAACCCCAGCCCACTATATATGTGAGCCTACACATGGGCCCAAGCCCGGCCCATGTCAAAAATACAAAGCCCAAGCCCAACCCACAAGCCCATATATAAATATTTAAATGTTAAAATATAAAAATAAATTATTTATATTCAATTAATAAATTTTTATAGACTTTTTCAATAATTTTTATGTTTCTATGTATATATTATATATTCTTTTGTTATGCATAGAAAAAAAGTAGCTCAAATAATAAGGATCACCTATCCATTGTGTCACAAGATCAAATCTCACCTATAACACTAATTATTTTTAAATATTTTAGTCACTAACTTATATTTAGGTCGAGTTTGGGCTTTTTTAAGGTGGCCCAAGCTCAACTCACTTGAAAGTGGGTTTAATTGGGCTTGGGCTTGGGCTCGAGCTCGGACTCGAGCTGGACTTTTCTTAAAAATGACTACCAAAGTTTGATAATTTGTTTACAGACTTAGGCGGGGCGGGCATGTACCCGAGCCAGTGAACTGGCCTGGGGCTTCCCATAAATAAAAACAAAAAGGACAGCTATATTTGTTTATTTTGTTGGTGAATTTAGATATATTTTTTTCGTTTAAAAAAAGAAATACATTTAAGAAAGCTTTATTATTTTTTTAGTATTTTAGTACATTGCATTTTTAAAAATCAATAAAGGGTGGTTGACCTTACGGAGGGAAACATTCAAACGCGGCCTCATGCCTTAATTCATTTCTTTCGTCACAAAAATCTATAAATAATAGAGAAAATCACATGGAGAGACAGAGAAAGAGAGAGAGTGAGAATGCATTTAAAAGTTTAGGTGGGAGAACCACAGTTGCTGAAATCATTACCACCAAAACAAACACTAGAGTCTAGAGATTAAAGGTGAGTCTGCTCCCTAATTTTGGTTTTGTTTGATTTTGTCTTCACTTCTCCATCACGTTATATTCATAAAGTCTCAAGCTTTGATTCTGGGGTTTTTTTTTTTTTTTTTTATGTGATGGCATTTTCTAAATTATTAGTGTTATTGGGTACTTTGAATTGAACCTTTTAAGCCCTATTTTGAATGCTACAAATTCTTGTTGTTAAATCTGTTTTGCTGCCCCCCATTTTGTTGTGAAAACCCTTCAAGGATTTGCAAGTGAAGATTTCACTTCATTTCTTGAATTGGTTGATGTGATTTTGGGGACTCTTTTGACAATGGAAAAGAAAAAGGGCTTCTTCAAAAAGTGGGTGCGCCATACTTGTCCAAATCAATGATCAGTTTATTGGACTGAGAAAAATCTAGTTTAGACCAGTGTTTGCATCCAATCATACTATTCTTGAATGCAACTCATGTGTTTTCTTGGAAAATAAAATAAAATTTGATTGGTTGTTTGATAGAGATCTAGATCGAGCACAGTGGAAGAGTTTGATCCATGTAGCTAACACCATACTAATTTGGAGTTGAGTCTATGTTGTTGTTTGATTGTTTGATATAGATGCGCAAAACTCCAAATCTTATTCTAAAGAGGGTGGGCACGAGTCCTCTTCATCGATGCCCGAATTGGTGATTGTCAGAAAAAGGAGTATCCATAATAGTATGTTCATTGGGGCTGATGAGAGCAATTAAAATGTGTCATTTCGAGGCGTGTGCCTTTTCCTTATTATCATCCTTCAATAATTAACATGGAGTTCTGTTAGTTCTCTATCATGGGACTTCCTTTTACTCTCTCTACATATAGAGGATAATATCTTTATCACTATCAAGATGTTGGGAGGCTCTTATACATTCAACCATTCAAGGAGATTATTTTAGAGTTCTTGTTATTTTTGGTGAGAGGAGACTAGGAAATAGTCTTGGCTTTTTATGGAATGATTTAGATCCTTCGGTTTAATGGAGGGGACTTACACTTCCACCTAGCGTCAGCTAACTGATATAACTGGTAGAGAACATTGTGAAGTTGTCGGTGCCCACAGAACTTTCTTCTTGTGTTGACTTTAACTTTAAAACATATGCTAGTTTGATGTAGTTAGTTTCTTGAATTAATGCTTCAATGGTGAGGTCTATTTAAGTCAGATCTTATGTCATTTTTGTAGTGTATGGACTTTCTCCTAATTATATGTTTCGATATCCATTATGGTCAGTAAGTAATATGGTGCTATATGTGTCACATTGAAGGAGTTGCTCCTTGAAATGGTGGTTTAGAAGGATCACTACTAGCATATAAATCCTGTAGATTGATAGCGAACCAGTTTTCAAGCGTTCCGTTAATATTTCCGCTTGATGTAATCTTTTAACTTGTTCCCTTTGTTCTTGTATGAATAGGTACAAGACCCAGAACAGAATTGCCTATACATAGAAATTGACTGCTTATCCCCCAGTCTCGTGTGTTAATTGCACTTGTTTTTATGGGCTGCATTTATTCGAAGAAAGTCAGACGTACACCGGGATATGAGGAGCCTACTGTTCTTGCTTCTGAAACGCCTTGTGAGTATTGCCATCATCTATCTGAACTGAGAATGTATTTAATCTCTTTATGTTAGACTATACAGTTCACTGTTTTGAAAACTATAGATTCAGTTCTCAAAAACTTGTACTTACCTTGCATGATCGACTTTGAGACCGAGTACATAATTTAACTTGCTAATGTGTTTTGAACAGTCTATTAGAGTAAAGTAAATGATGGGAATAAACTATGTGGATTATTTTTTCATAACAACTCTGATCAAAGATATTTTGCAACTTAATGTAGAATTCTGTTTTTATGTCATCGATGTCGAATTGTCGATTCTAGCTTTAAGAATTGTTCATCTAATTACGATCAAACGAGCTCTTTGCAAAACTATCGTCATCTAAAATCTTTGATTTATACATTTTTTTACATTATGTTGCACTCTTCTTGACTATAAAGGAATTTAACGGTATAAATGGAATTCTGAAGCACTGATTTCATTTCCTGGCAGTCACTGTGAGTGAGGTAGAGGCTCTGTATGAACTCTTTAAGAAATTAAGCAGTTCTATAATTGATGATGGGCTTATTCACAAGGTAAATTCTTGATTCCATGTTTTGAAGTTCTTGATGTCTGTCTCGCCGACTGTCAACCATAATAAAATTATTTGTGTACTTCATGTCATGATTTAGCTATAAGTTCCTAATCCTATATTACCAACAGGAGGAGTTCCAGCTTGCACTTTTCAAGAACAGCACCAAGCAGAACCTTTTTGCAGATAGGGTACATGTTAAACCAAACCATCTTCGACTCTTCTATGTATACATACTCAGTTTTATAATCTTTGCTACTTGATTCATTTAACAAAGATCAAGAATATTCAATCACGTTTTCAGTTTAGTTCTGCTATTTTAATTTACTTCATTTCGACACTTTAAAACAGGTGTTCGATCTATTTGACATCAAGCGTAATGGTGTTATAGAGTTTGGAGAGTTTGTTAGAGCATTGGGCATCTTTCATCCAAATGCTCCCTTAGCAGACAAAATGGCTTGTAAGAGAAAATGTTTCAGCTCCTGAAGTCTTCATATTCATCATCTTATCCTCGTTTACTCCTGTTGAAATTGAAGAGCAAGTGTGAACTTGATTCCCAAATTTAGTGAATCTGGTTTTTCAATATTGAAAATGATGACGTTGTCTTTAATGTTTACAATTTTGAATCAAAATTTGTGACTAACTTAGGTGAATTTGTTGGCAGTTGCCTTTAATTTGTATGATCTAAGGCAGATGGGCTTTATAGAGCGGGAGGAGGTGTGCTCTCTCGAACGCAGATCATCAGTTCATAATCTCTTTTTTTTGTTATGAATAAAATCATTCTTTTACTCATGTTTGATTTCTGTTATTTTCCAGTTGAAAGAGATGGTGGTGGCACTTCTGAATGAATCAGATCTTGTCCTTTCAGACGATGTCGTTGAAATAATCGTGGATAAGGTCATAATAGCTTATTATGCTAAACAAAATACCATGTAATCCTCAGCATTTTTTTTTTTTTTTCATTTTCTTTCTTCCTGTCCACAGACATTCAAAGATGCAGACTTAAAAGGAGATGGAAAAATCGACCCAGAGGAGTGGAAAGAATTTGTGAGGAAGAACCCATCCTTGTTGAAAAACATGACACTACCATACTTGAAGTAAGTTTAAGAGCGTTCCTTTTGTTTCTATTTGCTCATCTGCCGCGTGTTCCTTCCGCTTTTGCTCATTAGTGTACATTTTCTCTCAGTTCTCTTCATTCTGTTTCATGGATTGCTTACTGCGCCCTGCGCTGTTTACTTTTTTCAGGGACATAACCATGGCCTTTCCCAGCTTTGTCTTGACTTCAGAAGTTGAAGAAATCGACATGATGACTCCAAAGAGATAACAATTCCTCCTCCGATTACTAATCACCCTTGTTTGAGGAAATTTATGGAACTGGTCACGCGTATGAACCAACATTTACGCCAGAAGATGCAAGGATGAAAATTTTCTGGTCTTATCTGTTTCGACTCATCCATCAGGTCTTGCACAAAGCGCTGCAAGAGTAACTAAGGTTTTTTTGTTTTCTATGATGCATGGAAAGTGCAATATATAACTGTACACTAGTTTGTAAACATAGATGGTTTGGATATAAGTTTTGTGGCTTTATACATATCAATACATACAAATAGTAGTACATAATATCTCTTCCAAAGGAATATCAACTCAAAATAGTTGCTATTATCTGCTAGTTTTGGCTAACATTTACCAGTATGTTTGTAATATCTCTGCTGCTGATTACAAGTTAGTAGTCCTGTTTTGTTTTCCCTACTCAGTTTGGTGTATGTTCGCTCCACTTGTTTGACATCCCCTTGGCATGTCTTTTTTCTGGAAGGGAACTCCTTGTCTTGTATTCTAGCTAATTCGAACCAACCTTTTGCAAGGTTCACAAAGGGGTAAAGGTCACCAAATATAATTTTTTTTCTATATCCAAGCTCAAACTCAAGACTTTGGATTATGAGACAAGAGGGTCCCAACCACTTTGGATCTTTGATAAAAACGGATGAACATGCTCAGCACTTTAATCATATAATGTGTGTCAAAAAGTGTCTTGGCCAATCTTTTTGCTTTAAAATAACTTAAACTAAACAAATAAGTAGCTTTATTATCAAAGATATCTTATTGTGATGAAGATTATATAAACAAAATCCAATCATTGCGTGAATGAATCATGCGATGCCCTTCTCAATTCAAACATTTATACTTCGAATCACCTAACTAATTATAGGTTATGATACAATCTTGTTTGGTTTGCTTTTTAATGTGAACTTCCCTAGAGTTGGGACCCCAACTACCCCCTGCTACAAGGGAAGATAACTCTCTCGCCCCATTGAGAAATGGATACAATTACCCTTCATTAATCACCTCTTTATTACTTACATCCCTTACTCTTGTTTGAAATTTATGTCAATTGCTATATTTTTTCTAAAAAAAAATTGTAACTTTCCAATAATCTCAAATTTGAACCCAACATGAAAATATAAACTTCCATGTGAGTTAACTTTCCTGAAAAAAAACTTTCTTGTTGGCATAAATGAACCAAACGAAGCCTAAGCCTCTATATGAAGGAAAATTTGATACTATAATGCACATGCATTCTCAATGTACAACGCACAGTTTTCAAGTAGATATGTGGCTTCAAGGTGCGATAATTTTTCGGGGTTTCACTGTAGCATCTCCCTTGTGCAAAAATTTGGAAATAAGAAGAATAACTTGATGCAATTGATTTTAGAGTTTTACTCTAATGTCCTTAAGATATTTCTATTTCTCCTCTATTATGCTTACTAGTTAATGAATAGTCCCCTCAAAATTTGAGTTCCAACGATCATACTAGTGATCTATAATAGAGTTCCTTTATAATTTTTAATTTTTATTTTTCATTTTATTTTTTACTTTTCGAAAAAAAACATTGTCAATAATTATTTCTTTTTGAAAAATATATGAATATATTTTTTACCTCTAATTTTTTTGATTAAATAATTTATCATGAATTAATACAAATAAATAACAAAAAAAAAATAAAAAAAGAAATACAGTTTTGGTGAATAGATACACCTTTTGGTTATTATGAAATAAACCTTTTCAGATAATTTTCATTCAAATTATAAACAATTAAATAATATAATTAATTGTTCCAACAACTGTAGCATCTCCCTTGTGCAAAAACTTGGATTTAAGGGTATGTGCTTATGTGTCATCTATTTTAGTGGATTTACTCTCTCACAAGAATTAAAACTGGAAAGCACAAGGCAAGCTTTGCATCAAAGCATCAAACTGAAGAATTTCATATATGAGCACTAGTGTACTCAATGGCCTAGAATGCACTTCCCTCTCTACCCAGCAAAGTTGAGACTCAAAACATCTTCAAATTCCAAATTGATGGAAGAAAAACTTGAATTCCAGCTCCTTGAGAAGAACTTATTCTTTTGTTATTTTTCATTTCTTGCCAAATCAGAACTCTATATTTGTGCATGTACCTAATGATGCACCCTTAATGATTGAATCACGTTATTGACTTACATGAGTCGACGTTATCGTCTCTAAGTGCTTGAACTTTTTGCCACTGCATCTATAACCATAGCCTATTACCAGATTTATGATGCTGGATTAATTCAAAGACTATTAATGAACTAAAAATGTCTCCAGATTGTTCAACTACACATGATACAGCGGAGAATAGATTCCATGCAAATCATCTTTTGGAAACTGAAAGCTCTATATTATGGTGCCAATGAGTTCGATTGTTGTGCTAGACGACAAAAGTAGAGTCCGGCTAAGTGCACCCCAGCTTTTAGGAAGTGCACCCCATTTTGCGTGCACCCCAAATTCAAATTTCAATTACTAAGTGCACCCCACATTTTTACCAAAATACCTTTTCATCCGAATTGAAGCACCCAACTCCAAAACCTTGGTTGAGACATTTATTTTAGGTTCGGCGGCTTGTAGCCAAGACTTATCAACTACGCTCGGTGTTGTCCAACCGAACCTCTTTAGTGAGATTTAGTTGACAACTGCCGACCCAAAGGTTCGGTGGGTTCCGACTCACTCTCCAATTAAAAGTTCGGCAAGCTGTGATCGACACTCCAACTAGAGGTTCGATGGGCTCCGACCGACTCTCCAACAAGAGATTCGGACTTCGAGGCCGAACCCCTTGATGATGCCTACAAATCACAAAGAAGATAATGCGTGGGGTGCACTTAGTAATTGTAGTGGAGTGCACTAATCACAATGAGGGTATAAGGGTCATTTTTGTAGTAGGATTGATTTTTTTTTTTTTTAAGTTTGACTTTTTCTGGGGTGCACTTAGCCGGACACTAAAAGTATGGCATCTTATCATGTCAACAAGGAAAGGTCTCCAAATGCATTGATTTATTAGAAAGCATTTTGGTCTGATTTGAATATATAAAGGTTTGTACGTTTGATTAAGAGAAGTAACAACAACAAACTTGATAGCCAATCTCAGTTTATGAACTTGATAACTAAATTGATGGGTTGCCTGTGGACCAAGCAACAAAGATGTCGAAATGAAGACTCATATCTTGTAATTCAAACATTCTGTAAGCTTTTTCTTCTGTGTGTTTATGTATGTGTTTAAATTCTACCATTGGTCCTGCTAATTTCATGATGGGAGCTGTGTTTTGATAATAGCTAATGTGCTTCCAGTTAATGCAAAAGAAATTGAATCCTTTCATGAGCTGTTCAGGAAATTAAGCAGTTCAATAACTGAAGACGGATTGATAAGCAAAGTAAACATCATTCCTTCAACACATAACCAGTTTCATAATCCGATTAATTCTCTTTCGTCATTTATTATTACATCCTCTTCTCTGCTTTCTATGCAGGAAGAATTTCAGCTTGGGCTCTTAGGAAGCAGCAACATGCATAGCCTCATCGCCGATAGAGTAAGAAAATGAGTTCCAAGTGACAAATGAACATTTTTCTGGTTTCTATTATTCGATGACAGTTACTTTTTTGGTTTTCAACAGATTTTCACCTTATTCGACTTTAAACATGATGGGAAGATTGAGGTTGAGGAGTTCATTGCATCACTGAATATTTTCCATCCAAATGCATCCAAAGAAGACAAAGCTGCATGTACATGAACTCTAACCTAACGTATTATGAATGTGAATCTCAGTTTAGATAGTTATAATCTTAAGAGACTTTTGCATTGTATGATGCAGTCATGTTTCAATTTTACAACACAAGACAAAACGGCTTCATCGAGAGGGAGGAGGTAAATGACAAAACTTTGGTTCATCTGACATCCTAAAATCTGAAATCTTTTAATTGTTGGGTGGGGTATAATTTCTTGAAAAAGAACTGCGCATACAGAATCTTGCGGATACTGGGGCAAGGTCGAGATTTAACAGTATTTGATGCGTTTTGGTATTTTGGAGTTGAAATGCTCTCTTTCTTTGCTGGTGTACATTTCCAGTGGAGGATATTTATAAAAAGGAGCTTATTGAAAGCTAATAATGGAAGTATATTTTTTTACCCTATTCTGTGAAGGTCAGAGAGATGGTGATGGCGATGCTAAGTGAGTCAGACTTGATCCTTTCAAATGATATTGTTGATAGAATCATCGATAAGGTACGCCCAGTTTGATTGTCACATTTTACATGATCTAAAAAATTACATGGATGCACAAGTCCATTTTTTACCCTATTCAGTGTTTTTTCCTACTTGTTTAAAGACATTTGAGGAAGTAGATTCAAGAAAGGATGGAAAAATTGATCAAGAGGAGTGGAAACAGTTTGCCATTCGAAGTCCAAACTTGCTAAGGATAATGACAATTCCCTACTTTAAGTAATTCCTGTTTCAACTTATTTTTACTATGTTAACTTCATTGTGGTATGCCAATTAGAACTACGTTTCCAAACCAAGTATAGGAAGAGGACTGTCCGATTGGACTCCTTACAATTCAGTAATGATGAAATTTCAATTTTTGCAGGGACATCTCTACTGCATTTCCAAGTTTTACCTTGAGATCAGAATTTGAAGATGAGACTTAACTGGCATGAACAGCAAATGCCCTTTGATCAGACTTGAAAACAAGTGAAGGAAAATTAAAGATACAGAAGCCGGTCCAACAAATTGACTGTTCTTTTATTTAGTATAGCACCTTTCAGTGATGTTACTGTAAAAGAAGCGATACAGGTAATATGATACATGCATCTTAGCTGAAACAATATCGTCTCGTGGAATCTCACTTATAAGCAAATGAAATTACACCCAAAACAATTGTGACCAAGTATTTATCTACACAAGCAGAGTTTATAATTGGTGAACCAACCTTACGTAGGTACTTTGACCTCTGGTACAACCATTTCCTTCAAGTTCATAGGGTAGCAAATATCCATGTGCAGTCCTGACCAAATATTGTCTGCAAGAATGGCATTCACTGCTTCTGTTGGATGAAACTGATCCCACCATACATGGTTGGATGCGTTCGGACAAGCCATAGACGGCAAAAGGCATATAAGCCAACCTTTAAATGGCCCAAAACCACAGCAAGCATCAGTTGTGACCTCAAAACCTGCACCATGTCGAAATAACAGACATCAAACATAGGTCCCTCTAGAAAGTAGAAACAACCCCTATATCTATACCGAAAAGTAGATACATTCTAAGATGAACTTACCGTAGAGTTTCCGATTCTGCAGTATATCCATCGAAGCTTGAAATAAATCACAAAAAGTGATTTGGGCATCAACAAGCTCCTCACCGAGCTTCTCAATCATGTACCTCATACCAAAATTGAATTCCATTGCTATGTCATTAATGCTCGTGATGCATTCCCCATTTTTGCTATTATACTGCCATAAGTAACGAGGACTGCAGCCAAGCGGAGCCAGCCCCGTGACTACCATTTTCTTTACGTTTGCATTGTATAAATTCTGCATCAAAGAGAAAACTAATCTTGCAATGAACAGAATCGATTATCAGGAGTTCAGTTTTTACGTAGACTCAGTACTAAGTACCTTTATAGCAAGCTTTACAGTTGATACTAAGAGCTCATTGAATTCCCAGGGCTTATAAAGAGACTGAACTCTGGACACATTTCGCAAGTAGTAATGTATATAGTCATTGCTTCCAATTGAAAGATAAAAGATAGATTTTGAGATGAAGTCGTTCGCTTCTTCCTCTCCCATGCTCAATATGAACTGTTGAAATGTATCTTTTACTTGCTGAATTTGTTGTATCAGTGAAATATGTTGACCCTGGAGTGATTAATTCAGATTAGTACATTCAGAAAGAAAAAACAATACCAATTAAGATGAAAAAAAAAATCTGCATTTCCCTTCTCTACTTGATTTCTGCACTCATCCACTGGATGAAAACCTGCAAACATACTGGTTACCAAATACCAAAAACATTTCTTGGGCATGAACCAATCAACATCAATAAAAACAACAACAATGACCCAATCCCAAGTTAGTTGGGGTATGGGGTTTAGGGTTTAGGGTTCAATTGAGCATGAACTAATCGCATCGGAAAGACTTGCTAACATGTGTTTCTAAAGCAATTAGCACTCTAAAATCAAATTCGGTAAACGAGCAAGCATTGCATTATTCTAATAAGGTGAATAAGATTGAGTACAAAGAAACCAAAATCATATTGACTTAACTCTAACATTTACACTTACAAATCAATTTCTTAGGTTTCTTATGTGCATCTTATGTTAATTATAGTGCTTTGTTGATATACTAGAACAATTAAGCTAACAATTGGAGTACAATGACATTGATTACTCTAGCTAGAACAAAAACTGAGAAACATAACAAAAATCCAGTGCATTTACCAGCTCTGAGCCGCTCGACAAAATAATCCCCGCACCGGCGGACGCATAATTCACGCCGCGGATCATATCTTCAACCCTTCCCTGTTGCCCTAGAAATGCAGGCACGAATGGGAGCCCCAGGCGCAGCGCTACAAACAATCAAAATAAAAATTGTCAAACAATTAGGGTTTCATCTTCAAACCCAAGTCATAAAAACACAAACTTTGATCTTCAATTAGGGTTTTTCACTTTTCACAGACTCCATTTCAAGAACACCACAATCAATTAGGGTTTTTTCAGTGAAATCCAACACAAGCAATCAAACATTGAAAACCAATTCAAGAATCAAGGGCACGGCATTACCAAGAAAATCAACGGGGATTCTTCCATTACAGAAGCGGCCGGTGGGCTGCTCCGTGTCGAAATCCCTCCCGTAGGGCGGGAAATTGGCGTGGGCAAAGGTGGGGAGGTAATTGTTGTTGCCGCAATCGACGGAGGAGTCCCCAAGGACGAAGAGCGCGGGGACCAGCGGCGGCGGCGGCGGCGGCGTCGGCGTCGGAGCGATGGAGGGTTGGTGCAGGAGATCGATGAGGGGGTTGGTAGGGATGGCCTCGTTTGAGAGATCGTTCGAGAGGTCTTCGATCTGCGGGGGCGGTAGCGATGATGATGGCTTCAGAGATTTTACGGGAAGAACAACAATGGCGGAGAGGAGGATCAGAATTCGAAGCCCCATTGACACACAAGCACAGAGAGAGAGAGAGAGAGGGAGAGGGAGAATTGGCGCGAATTGCATCGATTTAGTTTTGTTTTTGAGTTTTGGCGCTAAAATGGTTCAAAAAGTTGGAGGTCGCTTAGGGAAATGCTCTCAAGTCGGATGCGTGTCCAGCACGTATCTTGAGGTGCATTGGTGTCTGCTGCGTGTCCAGCTTGGGTGTGCAAAAGTGAATGCGCACTAGCATTTTCTTTGTTTTTATTGAAGGGGTTTAAGGGAAATTAATGTTTTGATGCTCAAGCTATGACTCACACTTATTCACGTATCACCATGCTTTATTTTGAAGAATACTTACAAGACTACAAGTATCCTCTAAAAATATCTAAATTTTTTAGTGAAATTTTGTTATAATTTTTAATAAATAATTATTAGTAAAATCATAAAACTTAAATAATATATTAAAAGTAAGGTGAATTTTGTAATAATTTATTTAGACTCGCGCTAAGGGCACCCCTCAATCCTCTCAAGGAACCCCGTCATTTTCAATTAAAACTGGTTTTATAATTAATTGACAAAAGTACCCTCATCCAACCCAACAATTCACATGCCCATTCAAATGCCCTCTCAGGGCACCTTACTTTTGAAAACTCGATTTTTTTACAAAGTCAAGTTGATTCGTCGCGAGCCGGACATCACGTTTGTCAATCAAAGAGTGCACACTAGCCCTTGTCAATCACATTTGTCGATCCGTCGTCACCCGTAGATTTGACGAGTTTTAAGTATTTTTAAAGTCTAATAGTTGAAGAAAATAAGTGGGAGGTGAACATCACACACAACAAATTAGTTTTTATGACTTTTTGTGGGGTTTTTTTTCCATTTTCGAAGGTGAACCACGAACGCAGTTTATCAGTCATACAGGACCGAGACATGTTGTACTGTCTCTGAACCTTATAACTGATAACTAACAAAAGGTGTCGATTATTACCAACTAAGTTTAATCTCAAACGTAGTTTTTTATTACACTTCGGTTGGAAGTAACATAGACATAGCTTAATGTCTCGATAACAGGTCACCGAGACCAAAACCAGTAGTTTCGGTGATACACAGCCACGTGATTTAAGGGTCATTTTCACTAAGGTGTCGATTGATATTAATTGAAACTTACACAATAGTATCAACAATGGACGTCCGAGACCAAAAGATAGATCACGACCCTGTGTGCCCGAACACTACGGGATTGAAGTTAAACACATCATCCGACCATAAAAACAACAAATCTACCTTAAACAAGCAAGAAAGTGAGAGGATTTAGTATATTGAGGCCTTGATCTCGTAATGGAAGAGAGAAAAGAAGGGTTTCATTCAATTTGGTGGTGGGATGCTCACACTTTAAACGAAATGACATTTTTGTAAAAGTATCGGGGTGCCCTGATAAATTGTTGGGGTACCCTAAGAGGATTGCGAGTGCCCTTAGCGCGACTCTTTATTTATTATAACATATTTATTATTTATACATTATTCCTTAATCATGTTTAAGCAAGTTAACATGTTAATGACTCGTTTATTAGCCGTGTATAAACATGTTAACCTATTTATGACCTAGACCCACTTATGTCAAACTCATGACATGTTTATTTCATGTCGTGTCATGGAGTATTAATCATGTCATGACCCAAATTGTCACATATAGCGGCCCATTTTTCAAATAAACTGTCACAGGGGATGTAAGCAAGAATCATTAATCCACCAGAGGTCTTAACAATTGATTGATTTATTTATTGATTTATTGGTTGGTTGGTTGATTGGTTGATTGATTGATTGATTGATTGATTGGAGATTTGTTGGAAGTTTCCATAATTGTTACTATCATTGTAACTCTATAATATAAAGTTATTGTAATTGTAAAACTAAGAGAGAAGCATGAATGAAATCATACCTTCTCACAAATTTCTCTATGTGTTAGTTTCTTTCATGGTATCAGAGCCATAAACAAACGTCATGGTTGATATCCCCATCTCACTAACTACCTCTGGTTCCACAGAAGGCTCGGTGTCCACAATGGCTTCTCAGCAAGTCAATGTTCCCTTCAATCCATTCGGCAACTCGTTTTCACAAGGGATGACGATCAAACTTGATCAAGACAACTTTTTCTCTCTGGAGGTCTATCATCATGTCCTTTGTGAAAAGAATCAAGCTCGATGGGTACTTGCTGGGCCACAATTCCTTGATGCGGCTGGAACAACCAACCCAGATTTTGAAGATTAGGTAAGCAAAGACCAGATGTTGGTCACTTTATTTCACGGCCCAATTTCCTAATCTTGATTAACTTGCCTAATTAGGATCACCGACCCGTGACGTGGGGCCCGCATGAGATGCGCACACTAACCGAGGCACGTGGCTGAGGTAAATGTTATATTTGTACTGGTGTATGCCTAGTGTTATGTATGTGTATAGACTAATTAAGTCAATTTGTGCAAACCATAGACGTCGAGTTGACGTGAGCGGGGACACGCCTTGGAGCGCGTGCAAGTGCGAGTACCTAGTGGAATTACCGGGGTAGCGAGACTAGGCTAGAAAATAACAATTCATTTCAAATCTACCTTAACATAAATTAAGTTATTTAATTTAGTTGGAAAATACGAAGTTCGACGCACGGGAAAAGTGCCTCGAGTTGCGTGCGACTCGGGACACTGAGTGCTGGGGAGTTGAGAGTCGGTGTGACCACTTAGATAAATTTTATAAATTTGAGTGACCAATTAATCATGGTCCATATGGGTGTTAATGTGACTAATGTATAGTGGTAGATTAATCGAATAAATTAAATTGATCAATATAAGTCCTATAGTTGGAAAATAAAAAGAGCCATAAGATAAACATAGAGATGGGTGTGTGAATCTCAAGATAAATGGTGTCATAAAGTTGTGTCAACAAAGCAGCTGGACTTAGTGAACAAAAACCCTTAGATATTCCTCGGGATGCGTGCGTTGAGGGAGAATAGATTGAGGCTATAAATGGGAGGATTGATGAGCAGAACTTCAAAAAGAACACATGCAAATTTAATTGTGTAGGAAGGGAGCTGGATCTGGAGGGAGTGAAGTAAAGAAATTCAAGTTAGAATTGAAGAATTCAACCAACACAACAAGGTAATCATTCAAAACTATATGAATTTCCATTAACGGAGCTTCAAAAATGGGGTTTTTTTCCATTTAAAATGGGTTGTTAGTGAAATTCGGGTTTTCTCATGCATGCACTGATTTTACTGGTTTTTGAGGTTATCTTGGGGGTTGTTGAGTTCTCGTATGGTGAAATACATCGTTTGAATCAAATTTGTGGAAAGAAATTGAGGTGAATTGGGTAAATTGTTGGGTTTTTTATACATGCATGTTGAATCCGAAATCTATAGTAACTAGTGTTGTTGATGTTGAAATTGGCCTTGGAGTTTAGAGGTTGAAGGTTGAAGGTTGGGAGAGGAAAGAAGAAAGAAGAGAGAAGAGCAAAAAAAAAAAAAAAAAAAAAACAAAGACGTTAAAACGTCTCTGGACGAAAAGAAGAAATTGGGGAAGAAGATGCACACGTGCGGGCCGCACGTGTGCATCCCCCCTCTCTCATTTGGGCCGAGGCCGGGGGCTGGCGGGCTCGCCCATGAGCCGAGCTCTGGCCCAACTTGGCCGGCCCGGCCCAGGTCGGGTCGGGCGGACCCCGACCCGACCACAAAGTCGGGATCGAGTCGGGTCGACCCGACCCGCCTCGACCAAATAAAAAATATATAAAAAAATAATAATAATAATAATAATAATAATAATAAATATATATATTATCGATTAAATACATATATAATAAAATAAAATAAAAATATATTATTATTAATTAATTAATAATAATAATAATAAATTAATATATATATTTATATATTTATATATTAATTTAATTTCGGGAAAATACTTGGAAAATTCCTGAAAAATTGGAAAAAATTATAGAAAATATAAGAAATTGAAAAAAAAGGTAGAAAAATGGTTTTGGGACTTTTCGAGTGTTTTTGGTACCCCGATATAACTCGAAAAATGTGCCAAAATTAAAGATTGACATAAAATTATATATTTTGGTTTAATATTATAAATTCACTTAATGTCGTGGCTTTTAAATAAATAAAAATGATATAAAATGAACTTCAGGAATTAAAGGGAATTCTTGGAAGTTCGGGTGCACGAGTCGGGGTGTTGGGAGGCCGGATAGCTAGGACTACTGCGTTAACTGGTAAGTGAAACTGTGAGAACTCTTTACTTTATTTCATTCTAGTCATTTATAAATTTTCAGTCTATTTGTAGACTAGCTAATTTATTTCTCACATCATGCTTTCCTTGTTTCTACTCATATTGAATATCGATATAGCATGATGCCTTGTTTATCATATCATTGACTCCATGTTTCCTTATATGCTCAATGTTTGTCTTGGAATGTGGCTAATGGATATTTAGAAAATGCATGCTATAGAGTTATTTGTTATGTTGGACTTGTCTTCTACTTCCCTTGGGGCTTTGTAGCCTAACTTATGTTGAAATCGTAACAACTTTAGGATATATATTCTTGAAAACTAAAGTAGGGATTATCTAGTGTCCATTGCACATGAGATGCGCGGATTCACGAGGATTTCGGTCTTTCGGGGTCTCCACACTCGCCACTACACTTGGGCGGCACACGTGACATGGATCACGGGGTTGTCGACAAGTATAAATGATTTAAATACGCGAGCACTCCGCAATTTGAGGTTATTAGGAAAAAAAGAGAGATTATTATCATATGTTGAGCATAGCTCCATACAAGAAGTGGAAAAGGCTAGGTGATAGTTCTCACCGCCGAACGGACGTAGATCATCTCGACTTAGCTTTGTGTCGGTTTATGGGTATCTCGTTAACGTTGGTATTTACTTGCATTATTTATTCAAAGATTTCTTCACTACATATGCTTTTAAATACCTTTTGTTTAAATTGGAAATGTAGTATTAGATTTCCCCAGTTATCACTTAAATATCACTATACTCACCGTCTAGTTTGTGACGGTGGGTGTAGGTCCATCGAGCAGCACCAGGCCGGGTAAGGAGAAGATCGGCGACTACCTCTGAGCTCCGAGCGCGTAGCTGCCCGTAAATGTAGGGTACTTTTTGTATTATGTTTACTTATGTCTTTATCTTTTGGGATGTTATTGGGATGAGCGTTAGATTACCCGACTTTTGGCTTTCACCTTGTTTATATATGTTCGCCGTTTACTTGCATATATATGGTGATCGTATTTCCTGGTTTCCACACTTAGGCTTTATAAAAGAAAAAAAAATAAACTAAAAAAAAAAATTTCGCTAAAATATTAAAGACTTCCGCTAAATAAAATAATTGTTTAAACAAGAGAGCACAGGTAGTAAAGGCTGACTAATTCGTAATCGGGTCCTATGTGTTGTTATTATGGCTTAATTACGGGATTAGGCCGGACGGTGCCCTAGATTAGAAGCGGGGCCTTCTCACTTTACTTCTCAACTCTCTCTCGTTGGACATAGCATACCAAGTTCGTGGCCATGAATCTGCCTCTGTCACATGGAAACACTTTATGGTGCTTATAACAAAGCTAATGTCCAACTGTCTCAAACAGGGTTGCAAACCACAAGAAAATGCTCCCTTACCATATCCGAGTTCCGTAACAAGATGAAGAAGTTCTCGGATAGTCTCACAAAAGCTGGATCTCCTGTTCCAGTTGCAGACCTCATCTCTTGCACCCTCACCATCCTAGATAGTGACTACCTCCCCATCACCATTCTTCTACAAGACAAAGAGGAGCTCTCATGGCCAGAACTTCAAGCTTCCTTATTGAGCTTTAAAGCAAAACTTTAACAGATCCAGAATATTCAAGCCCTAGCCTCCCTTTATATGAGTACATCCACTCAAAGCTCTTTGCACACTGAGCAGAACAATAACTCCCCCAGCCCCTCTGCCCATTTCTCTCAAAACAACAACACACACTCTGAGCAGAACAATAACTCACAAAGGGGCCGAAGCAACAATCGAGGTGGCTGCAAAAGAAGCCGAGGAGGTGGTCGCTACTAACAAAGCAACAATCGACCCACTTGCCAAATCTGTGACAAAATTGGCCACACCGTTGCCTTGTGTCACCATAGAAACAACGTTTTCTACATGGGATATGTACCCTCTGCTCTGCAACCACAACACTTACGCTCACCTACCGGTCCACCATCATCTGCATTATTGGGTACCTCTCTATCCATCCCTAACTCCTCCTGGTACTTTGACAGCGGAGCCACCTATCACCTAACCTCAGACCCTTCTTTCCTTAGCAACAAATCTAACTACTCAAGTAAACAATCCATAGTTGTTGGTAATGGTAATCGAATACCCATATATGCAACTAGCTCCTTATCCCTCACTTCATCCCCTTCCCTTCACTTCCCAAACACCTTACTAGTTCCTTCAATCCAGAAAAATCTACTCTCTGTTTCTCATTTAACTTCTGATAATAATGTCTCTATTGAGTTTCATTCTAATTTTTGCTTTGTAAAAGATGTTCTTACTAACCGGGTTCTACTTCGGGGGATCCTTGATGATGGACTGTACCACGTCCCTAACTCCCCACCTACGTCTTCTAGTTCAGACATTTTACTCTTCCAGTGCTTCCATCGACTCCAATGTCTGGCACATGAGATTGGGTCATGCCCCTCAGCCAACAATTCACAAAGTGTTGAGATTATGCAATAAGTCCATGAGCTTCAATAAAATTTCTTTTCGCAGTTCTCGTTAATTTGGGAAATCTCATGCACTTCTTTTTCAATTAAATCCCAAACGTGCCTCCCACATTCTTGATCTTATACACACTGATATCTGGGGGCCTGTGTGGCGACCCCAAATTCCGGGGTCGCCCCGTGCAACAGGTACCTCTCCAGCCCATACTCCAGAAGTGCCTGCCACAACACTCATCCGTTCACCTCATCTATCACTCTTAACTTTCCATGCTATTTAATTGATTAATTTGAAATTTTACAGTTTTACAGCGGAAGCCTTAATATCACCAAATAACTTGCCATAAGATTAATTTATTGAACCTATAGTGGAAAAACCCGGGAGTACTTAGTATACAGGCGACAACTACTATCAGCGCATGTATATATACCAGTACTATAAATGTATGGTCTCAAGTTCCCAATACTAATAATAATTTAAAAACAACTTAATACCAACAAACATACCAGTAGGTCCTCGACAATGAACAGATGAGGATGTGTCGTCGTGACCTCCCTGCTCCTACTGATACCCAAGGTCCGCACTCGGTATCACAAGAACAAGATAACGAGTCCAGTAAGTAAAATCCCAAGGAAAACCGCCAGGTATTTAATTTAAGGAAAACATAATAGAAGTCCAACAATAGTGTGGAATAATCATGCACTTGTCAAGAAGAAAAATAATGCAGTCAACTGCTCAAATGGAACATGCATGAATATAACCACTCAGAAAACAAATGGGTGTGCAATAAATACCGCCAGTGAAACTAGGATCAGTGGCCCGGTCATACCCTACTCCAAAGACCCCGCTTGACTGTATCCTAGTCACCAAATACATTTGAGAAGAATAACCCCACACACCGAAAAATAGTCGGAACGCTACCGTTCCCATCACAATCGGATTTAGATTGACAAAGAAATAAAGCTCAACGAATAGAATAAGTAAATGCAATAGTGGTGTTCAATTGGGTTTTACATACCTCAATCTGCGCTCAACAAACCCCGAAAATACCCCGGTTCGACCCTCGACTAATTCCTGACTCAATTCCACTGTCTTGAGACTCTTGGGACCAAATTTCAAGGTTTATTGGTCAATAATTTGGTTTATAATCAATTATGTCCAATTTCACACTAAATTCTATTCTAGATGATCATTAGCGCGCTAATGAGATCAATTAGATCGCTAATTGATCTCGATCACTATTCATCATCATTTCCAGAAAGAAATTAGCGCGCTAATTCCAGCTATTAGCGCTTAATAGCACTCGTCGTCATTTTCCATATTCAAATTTCGGATTCCAGCACCTCATAAACCCATTCAAATCGATTTTCCCACTTCCCACATGCCTCATTGACACCCAAAAACATCATTAAACACGAATTTATCGAGCTTAAACCTCAAATTCAACAAATCATAAAAATCATGTTCAAAACCCATTTTCACAAATTCATCAAATCTCTCTCAAACTTGATCAAATACACAACTCATGTTATACCAACCTCATAAACACTAAATCTCAACAAAATACAGTGTTTATCACTTCAATAATTCGAATTTCCTCAATTAACCAACAAAACCAAAATCTCATAAAAACTTAAGTTTGATGAATCATACCTTGGGATCTTATTGTTGGATGCCTTGAATCACACTCTCAACTCCAGTTATGGTCTTCTCCCTCTTCCCGCACCGATCTCTCTCCTCTTCTCTCTCAATTATCCACTTCCTCATTGTTTGATCGGTCAAACATGTATATATAGTTGGTTCTTGATCAATTGTGTACACCTATCTCGAGGACAATCATGTGGTCACCAACCACCCTGTGTCACCTAACTCACTAACACCTTATCTTAACACTAATGACCTCAAACTGCCTTGTTGTGCATCCCGAGGAACATCCAACTGATGTCAATTTATCCAGCCACAACTATAGGACTTTACAATTTCAAATTGATTTGGCCTATATAAATTACCAAATCTACTCAATAAATTTCCAAAATTTATAAATAGGGTCATACTAGTCTCCCGACCACTCGGCACTCAGTGCCCCGCGTCCGGCACGCACCCCGAGGCGGTCCCACACTTAGTGCATCAAATATAATTTTATCCTAAGGTTATATTAAATTTTCATTTAATTAAATCCTCCACCTTAGTCTTGCTTAATAAATTTAATCTAATCAAACCCCAACGCTCGGCTTTACTACTTCTGAACCCCCGCGTTGGCCTGACTCACACCATGAAACCCCGGCACTCAACCTCGTCCGACATCAAGTTACACCCATGTGATATTTATATAAATAATAATAACTTTCCCATCACAATAATAGACATACAACATGCACAAATAACACAACACCAGCCTGGTATTCATTTTCGAGTCAACCTAGCTGTCCACGTAACGCCCAAATTACCCGTTAATCCTCGTGATTAACCCTAATCCTGATTTAATTAATTTGGGTTGTTACAGCCTGCCTCATACGCTAGCTCATCGGGTTTTTGATACTATATCCATTTTGTAGACGACCACAATCATTTCACTTGGATCTATCCAGTTAAACTAAATTGGAAGCACTGTCCACATTATCACCTCCAAAACCTATGTGGAAAAACAATTTTCTACCTCCATTAGCTGTCCAATCTGATTGGGGAGGCGAATATCACCCTTTTCAAACATACCTCATTATCCATGGAATTCGTTTCCAACATCCATGCCCCTACACTCACGAATAACACAGTCGATTCGAACGAAAACACAGGCACATAATGGACATGACCACCCTTTCTGTTCTCACACACTCTCACCTTCCACTATCCTACTGGTGGGAAACCACTCACACGGCAACATTCATCATAAATTGCCTACCTACTCTAGTCCTCAATGATACTTCTCCATATTAAGTTTTCTACCACCATCCTCCTAATTACTCTATTCTTCGCACTTTTGGTTGTGCTTGTTAGCCTTGTCTGCGTCCATACAATCAACATAAACTTCAGTTTCAATCCACCAAATGTATATTCGTAAGGTATAGTTCATCGCATCAATGATATCTTTGCCTCGATCCAAATGGTCATACTTATATCTCTCGCCATGTTATATTTGATGAACATGATTTTTCACATCCTCAATTATTTCCTACAAACCTTCCTCACCAAGAAGTCTCACCCATTCCCCATATTGTTGGCACATCTCACCACCAACAACCACCTCCCACCAACGCCATCAACCCACCCATTTCATCATCACCATCACCAACTGCAAGTTCCCCACCACCAACGGTCATTCCTCCTCCCACTATTAACCATCACCCTATGGTGACAAGGGCTAAGGATGGAATATTCAAAAGAAAAGTATTCACCATCTCCAACATCGACTCCTTTACAAGTTGCGATATTATCCCTTCCACCCCCACACAAGCTCTGTCTCTTCCTATCTGGAAGGATGCTATGGAACAAGAACTTGTTGCCTTACATCGTAACCACACTTGGTCATTGGTTCCTCTATCCAACACTCAAAAATTGGTGGGTACCAAATGGTTATTCAAAATCAAGCAGAATTCATATGGCAGCATCCACAAACACAAGGCCCGACTTGTCGCAAAAGATTACAAACAACAACCAGGAATTGATTTTCATGAAACTTATAGCCCCGTTATTAAGCACTCCACAGTTCGTATCATCCTCACTCTTGCTACCACATACAACTAGTCACTGAAACAGTTGGATGTCACCAACGCCTTTCTCTTTTTCGAGAAGGTATTCATTTCCCAACCCACTGGCTTCGTGGATTCAACAATGCCTCATTACGTATGCTAGCTACACATGGCACTGGACGGCATTGAGACAGGCTCCTCGAGCTTGGATCGCCTGGTTCTATCATCTTCGCCACACACTTCGAAACTAAGGCTTACGAAATTCGGTGGCAGACAATTCTCTTTTCATACACAAATAGGGCACCTCTGTCACATACATCCTCATCTATGTCGATGATCTCATTATTACAAGCAATTCCAACAACTTCATCTTTGGATAACCAATTTTCATTGAAGGATTTAGGTGATCTTCATTATTTTTTAGGCATCGAGGTTCGATGAGATCATTTTGGAATCTATCTATCTCAGCTCAACTATGTCTCCTCCCTCATACAAACTGCTAGATTCTCAAACTTAAAGTCTGTAGCTACTCCATGCTCTTCCTTAAAACTCGACTTCTTGGAATCCAACCACACCTTTTCTGACTACACCTTGTATCGCTAATTAATTGGAGGTCTCCAATATCTGACTCACACTCATCCCGACATTACCTTTGCAGTCTATCACCTCAATCAGTTTTAAAAAAAACCAAAAATTGTGCATTGGTAGGCCCTTAAACACATTCTTCGTTACCTCGTTGGATCTCCGTAGGTTTGTCTACACATCAAACCAAGTTCATTACTCAACATAGTCGCATACTCTGATGTTGACTAGGCGTCTTCCCAATTTGCTCATAAATCGGTGGTTGGATACTTAGTGTATCTTGGTCACACCTTTCGTGGCATGTTCGAGTACCAAGAATGAGTACCGCTCTCTTGCCCACACCACAGCAGAAATAATGTGGTTCGAATCCTTACTCCATGAAATTCACCACCCGCCTTAATCCAAACCCATCTTATGGTGTGACAATCAAAGTGCATTCTCTCTTGCCAAGAACCCCATATTCCACGCTCACACCAAACACATCGAAATTGATGTGCACTTCATTCGAGATCAAGTTCTCAAACAACTACTAGACATTTGCTACGTTATAAAGATCAAGTTGTTGATTGTATGATGAAACATATGCCCTTCTCTCGTAATCAACTTATGTGTACCAAACTTGGCTTGACACCACTCGTGCCAAGTTTGAGGGGGGATGTAAGCAAGAATCATTAATCCACTAGAGGTCTTAACAATTGATTGATTAATTGATTAATTGATTGATTGATTGATTGGTTGATTGATTGATTGATTGATTGGAGATTTGTTGGAAGTTTCCATAATTGTCACTATCCCTATAACTCTATAAATATAGAGCTATGGTAATTATAACAATAAGAGAGAAGCATGAATGAAATCATACCTTCTCACAAATTTCTCTGTGTTAGTTTCTTTCAAGTAGGGGTGACGTCGTTTGAGAGATCGTTCAAGAAATCTTCAATCTGCGGTGGCGATAGCAATGATGATGGCTTCAGAGATGTTACTGGAAGAACAACAATGGCAGAGAGGAGGATTAGAATTCGAAGCGCCATTGACACACAAGCACAAAGAAAGAGGGAGAATTGGTGCAAATTGCTTCGATTTAGTTTTTTTTTGAGTTTTGGCATTAAAATGGTTGAAAAAGTTGGAGGTCGTTTAGGAAACGCACTCAAGACAAATGCGGCTCGCGCATGTATCTCAAGGTGCATCGAAGTCGTATGTCTGCTACGTGTCCAACCTGGGTGCACAAAAGTGAGTGCGCACTAGCATTTTCCTTGTTTTTATTGAAGGGGTTCAAGGGAATTAATGTATTGATGACCAAGCTAGGACTCACACTCGTCCACTCGACGAGTGTATCACCATGCTTTATTTTGAAGAGTACTTACAAGACTATAAGTATCCTCTAAAAAACATCTATTTTTTTTTGTGAAATTTTTTATATTTTTTAATAAATAATTATTAGTAAAATCATAAAACGTAAATAATATATAAAAAGTAAGGTGAATTTTGTAATAATTTATTTATTATAACATATTTATTATTTATACATTATTCATTAATCGTATTTAAGCAAGTTAACATGTTAATGACTCGTTTATTAACCGTGTATAAACATGTTAACCTGTTTATGACCTAAAACCCACTTATGTCAAACTCGCGACATGTTTATTTCGTGTCGTGTTGTGGTGTATTAATCATGTGAGACACAGCTGGCGCTGGTAGGTCAGGTTGTGGGTCCACATTGGCCCCCGTGGCAACTTAATCATTATTAACCTCAATGAACAACAATTTACTGTTTAAATTGTTACTGAACTCAATTCATCTCTTAAAAATATCAATTTAACCATAATAAACCACATCAGAAGTCTTTAAACATGACAAATAAAATATTAAACATCATCCTACCAAATATATATATATATATATATGTTAAACATCAAAGTCATGCCATTAACTCAGATACCTAGTGTGGAAAACTCATATGTCAACATATATCAAAAATACACAGTCCTTAAGTATCTCACAATCCCAAATCCCCATAATGAAAACAAATTACATATAATACAAACGTACGAGTCTGACTCAATGTTTCTGAATCACAGGTATACTCCACAAGCCTACCCTTGCCACGACTCGTACTCGAATCTTCATTTAAGCCATCACAAAGGTAGATGACGAGTTCAAAGTGAGTATTCCTAGGGATGCAGGTAGGGCGGGTTCGGGGCGTGGAATGCAATCCCCACCCCATCCCCACTTTTGGCGGGGCGGGAATTCACCGCTTAAAATTCCTCACCGGAGAATTTTTTACCCCCATTCCCCACCCGGCAGGGATCCCTATCCCCACAGGCATTCCCCCCCACTATTTTTTGATAAAATATCTAAAAAAGATTAAATAAATTATAGATACATAATTTAATCATTAAAATCTTTTCTTCACGACTCTAAGTCATTTTTTCAAAGCTTTGAACCTATACAAATACTTTAAATAATATACCTACATTATTATATATAAATTTCAAGTTATATTAGTTTTTTTCTTGATAAACTTAGTTGTATTTGTTTAGATTTGATAAACTTGGTTACATTATCCCCGTGGGGAATTCTCATATTAAGGCGGGGCGGGAATCCCCACGGGTAAAAAGTAATACCACCCCTCCCTGTGGGGGATAGTTAGCGGGGATCCCCACCCCATCGGGGCAAATTCCCCACCCAACCTGCATCCCTAAGTATTCACAAGGAAATTAAGTGAGTAATACTGAAAATAAATAATGAAATTTAAATAAATCTATTAAATAAACATGCGAAAATAAATACAGGCAACTATGATCATCGCATGGATAAATAATAGTGAAAGCTCAAAGTGTGGTCCTAGAACATAGGGTCAGACTAGCGTTATACTTCAGACTCTTCCACAGAAAACTGCTGGCGAGTAGCACTCAAGCAATGCCAGTATATGAATCCTCTAGGTAGTCGGCATAGAACCTACGACTCTCGAGTCAAACTATTCTCCAAAATCCATGACACATGTGCTATGGCCTAGTGGACATACACACAGGAAAGGTACAGAGGGAGAGCATCAACATCCGTCCATTTAAACCAAAACTAAGAATAGAATATTGAAAGATAGAATTTGAATTCAATAGAAAAAATAAGTAAATGCTCAAGAAATTTCAGATGGGATACTACATACCTCAAACTACACTCCTCGTCTCGAAAACTAACCTCCAATCTGACTTTGCCAAATCCCCGATATCCAAGTTACTACCCGAAAATGACTTATTTCTATTTATAATTGATTTTTATTCAATTGGATGTATTTTATGTTGGTTGGTATAGGCATTAGGTTACAACACCTTAAACAACCCAAAATACACTACTGATGAACATTCAATGCACTAATGTTCATCCTGATCATCATTACCAACCCAGACTGACCAACACGTTGGGTAGTCGATTTCCAGCAGTTCAACAGACTGAGAAATCGATCCCAATGGCCTCCACCAATGCCATCGACCCCATCCTTACCTCGTGGGAGATTAACAACACTTCAAAAACACCAGAGGCAACAAGATATATCATCAAACATAATTAAATTTCAGAATCAAAGAAAACTTTTAAACACTAACTTTCATGAAGCTCAACCAAACTTTAAAAACCAACTTATAAACCATAACACCAAGCCATCATAACATCAAACCATCACCAAAAACAACCTAAAACCTCAAAAACTAGTGATCAAAACACTATAATCCTATATCAACACCAACATGCTCAAATGACAACCAAAAGAGAGAAGAAGAGGAGACGAGTGAAGATCTCACCTTAGCATGGTTGATTTACACCTCCAAAACCTTCGATTTACCAACCAAATGAGCTCAAACCCTTGTCCAACTCTTCTAATTTTCGGATTTGAATAGTAGTGGTGAGAGAAAAGGAGGTAGGTGTGTTTAATAGTCAACTTATATATATCTACTTGATCTCCATAAACATACTAATCCATATGTCATCTATTGGCTACAATCACTCCATTTTTCAGCCCTATGCCTCCTATTAATGACACACTTGTGGATTCTCATTTTGTTTACACGTATAAAGTCCCACAACGGGCGTTCCGACGCTCTATTTTGCGTCACAACATGTGACATATGCGTATTAACGTGCCACTAAACCCCTTAATGGGCATTACATATTAACTATTTAATTCATTTAATTGATTTTCATGTGTGTATTAATTCCCCCGACCTAGTATTTCATCTTTTAGTCTATATACCCATACATGCGTTGACACATATATCGAGGCGAATACTTATCACACAATCTCACACGTCAAACGTAATATAAATACACACATCACGATGTCGCTTAATCTATTTCAATATAAACATCGCAAATTAGACAAATCAACACACAAAATATCTATTTACCTAACTCAATGCGCGCCTAGCCTAGATACGGGTCTCATGAGCGTCTGAGCTGTCACCACGTCTGCAACCACGTAAATAATAACGGCGAATTAAATTCGGACTGTTACTATTCCCCTAAGGGCATCTTAACTACGCTAAATTTAGCGTGGGGGAGATGTGTTTGAAGCTGCGGTTTTGGCTTATTGGGGCACTTTTGGGACGTGGGGCCCACAATTTTTTTTTTTTTGTTTTTTGTTTTTATATGGTGAGAAAAGACAAGATATAATTCTAGTGGGCCCACTTATCATTGTGAGTTGGTGTAAAAATAAGGTAATTGGGTTGATGGAAGAATAGTATTTTTGTATTTTTCGCACCAAGTTAGTGCAATGCATTGGAGATGCCTTAACAAAAAGAGTAATGTTGTAAGAAAAAGCTCGAGTAACCCACTATAACACCAACTTTGGACACAGATCCAGTTGGATGCCGTGCATTTTACCTTGAGATGCGCACACACTCATATCAACATGTATTGCACGACATCTACTAGGTCCGTACTTAAATTCGGTGACTATAGTGGGTCTTTAACAATTCCCTAGGTTATGAAAATTAGTGGTGGCAAAAAAACGAATGAGTACGGGTTCAAACGCCCTTCTTGACAACGACTAAAAATAACTACTCGAGCCTATACCCATTTTTGAAACGAACACTTTTTTTGTCCGGACCTATTTTTTATCTAATTATTCACAAAATTGCATTATTTTTATGTCGTCATAAAAAGACATGTTATATATATACATATTACAACTCAAGTCTTACAAATTTTCATATAAGAATAACATTGTCATTCGTGAAATTATATGTAAATATTATGAAAGTTTATGATACTTCTTTATAAAAAAATAAAATATTACTTGAATTAATTGTTAAATAAATGTCTTCTTTTTTTTTTTTTTTTTAATTTTGTCCGACCTGAACTTACTTTTTAAAGCGAGCAAGTAAATACGCTCATACCCGTGTTTATTTAAAAAAAAATTATTCTAACCCGTTAAAAGCGGATGCCAGACTACAATTAATTGACCTCATGATGAAGATGTATACGTGACAATTGAAGAAATTCGGCAGTCTATTATCGCTGTGTTCCGATCAACGGTCTATACTTCACAAAGAGAAAAGTGCGCGCGTGGAAGTATCGACTCATTCTGAAAAGTTTGGTCAGTATTTTCTTCCACGAAGTTTCTGTCACCCTTCCTAGGAACGCCACGTGTAGAATTTAAGAATTTTAAAATGCACTGGACCGTTGCGTCTCCAACCTCTGACGGAACGACACGTGTGATCACAATCACGTGGCTAATCCAATGAAACACCTACACGTGGCTAATTATCTTTAGCCGACAATAACGGTAGGAGGAGCGTTTAGCGATAGACACATTTTATCGAGATCTACGCATGTGAATCTTAAAGTTTGATAAGCATCAATATTGTCCAAGTTTTCTTTCAAGAGTAGTCTACTTGGACTCATGAGTCCGGACCTTTAGGGAATTTTTTGAAAATTTTTTATTTTAAAGTCATCCTCAAGCAATCAATGACTTCAAAATTATAACTTGTAACACTCCTTTAATATTTACAAAAATCTCAAAAATCTCCCTTTGAGTCCGGACCCTTAGTGTCCAAATAGATTTTTTGTTCTTTGAAATGTAAAATAATAATCCTCAAAAGTAACGAAAGTTGTTGCTTTATACAAAAGCAAGAAAGTGTTGGCTTGGAGTGTCACGTGTGCTTGTAAATATAAAATTCAGCTACCAAAAAAAAGATAAAATTCAAATTAAATACAAGGCTACATGCATATATGTTGGCTCAAACAAGGACACAAGTCACACATAACGTCTTCTAAAATAAAAAAATAAAAAATAAAAAAATGTTAGAATGACAATATAATGTCAACAACACAAGACACAATACAGGGGCGGAGGCAGACTTTAGATGGAAGTGGAGCCAACCTTCATATGTATAGTAAAAAAAAAAGTGTATATATAATACCGATAAAATAAATATGCTATAAAATATAATGTAATTACGTACCATATGATATGGTCATATATAATTTTTTTCTCTACCTTATATATATATATATATATATATATATATATATATATATATATATCATTGCAATGCAAATGACTTCTCTTTTGTATAATTTTTTCTACTCTAGTGCAATGAAAGAGTTGGATTCATGCAGCCGACCCAAACTAAATTGAGATTAAGGCTATCATGTTGTTGAAGGTTCAAAGTTTTTCACAACAAAGCTTCTTTTTTTTTAAGTAATAAGTTTTCTTAGTGAGGAAATGACATTACATGCTTTATAAATACTAGTTCGTGAATACTACTAGTTAATGTTCGAACTTATACATGTACATACATTATTTTATAGGAATAAACTGAATTAATTAAAGCATTATAAAAACATTAGCTCTAGAATAATTTTGGTCTTTAATAGAGGTTTCAAAACCCCTATTAAATATAGGCATTATTAAATACCATGTAAGAAACGAGTTCGATGGGCATGTTTTAATCACTAGAATTGACATTTAATAACACTTAATTGACAGGAGTTTTAAACAACCTATACATAATACCATTATTAGTAATTAAAACACGGCCCATCGAACATATTTCTCACATAACATTTAATAATATCATTTTTAATAGGAGTTTTGAAACCTCTATTAAAGACCAAATTCTAGTGTACTCATGTAACCCCAACTAATTAATACGGAAATGATAACTTTGTCAATGTAGTGTATAAAGATAAGATAAATATTGGAGCAGTATTTTGAACTGATATTAACATTAAACATGCATATTTAGTGTCTAACCATTATAATTCATTAATTTACCTAACATGTGTAAAGTCAGAGAAAGACATGTGAACAGTCTAATAAATCATAATTAGAAAACGAAAATATATTGGACAGTGATGAGGTGATGAGGTGATGAGGCGGGCCAAGTATTTTTTTTAAAGGATAGGGGGGTCAGCCATGTTAACTCGTGAAGCATGCATTGTATATGCATATATATGATCTATAGAGGGATGGAAGCAGAGCCATGGTTCCCCCTGCTATACATGTGGTGTAACATCCCTCGATTTTTAACCTGACTTGTACAATATGTGTCAGGACTGAACCCAAGCTACGCGATACTGGACTATATTTCGAACCTTGGGAGTCGACACCGAGGTAATTTTATGATTCTTTGATGTGTGTAATAGTATTTTAGTCTAATGCGTGTCACGAGCCATTCGGACAATTTTTAAAATGAGTGAGTATCCATCTAGGTAAACGGGAGAGAAAAATACAATAAACAACATAATTAAAAAAAATTATTGAATAATTTAATTATTTATTTGTACGAGACAAGGCGAAAGTATGCATGTGACAGAGAAATACGGACCGAGGAGGCGAGACGGGTCGGGGAAAAGTTATTAGAAAACGCGGGTGTTGGATAAATACACAACATATGGACCATGGTGTAGGATTGTTAAAGTGACATAGTCCAATAATGGAGCACCATTGGATCAACCTCGAGATGCGTGGTTAGGTGGAGATGAAGGGCCATGCTTGAGACACCACACCACCTAATTCACTGTTCATCACTATTCACACCATACCTTTTGTTTTTAAATACAAATACCCCCCTTTCACTCTCACTCACGGTTCTCTCTCTCTCTCTCGTCACTCACGGTTCTCTCTCTCTCACCCTCACTCACTCACGGCCTCCTCCTCCTTGGTGCGCCGCTGCCGACCACCGGCACTGGATGGCCAGACCTCACTAGAAGTAACTCTCTCACTCTCTCTTTTGATCTCTCTTTCTCCCTCTCGGTTCTTCTTCTCTCTCTTGATTTCCCTCACTCTTCTCTCTTGGTCCACTTACTCTCACGGTTCGGCTGTGTCCACGCCGTTCACCGGAGATGCAGTGGTGGCTAGGAAGCTCGCCTGAGGTCCTACATCCTCCCCTCTCTCTCGTGTTCACTCAATCTCTCTCTCACTCTCGGTTTCTTTCTCTCCCTCTTCTCGGCCTACACCTCCACGCCCACTGCACCGCCACGCCTGGCCGAACCAGTGGTGGTCGAAGGTCACTCCCTTACCAGAGATCTCTCTCTATCTCTTTATTTCTTTCTCTTTCTCTCTCGTCTCACTGTTTTAAGTTTCTTTTTAAAACTGTTTTTGTGGTTGGGTTTTGGAGTGGCTGCCGGAGTTACTGGGGTGGTCGGAGATGGTCGAAGGTGGGCCCTCCTGGCCCACCAGAGACTACATTCCTAGAGTGTCATTGGTTCTATGTTGTTATGCGTTTGAGTGTCGTTTTGCGCAAGTGTTGTTGTTTATGTTGTTGTTGGATTGTTTTTCATTGCTCACCAGAAAACACCCTCATTGGCGGTGCCACCGCCGGACCACGATGACTGGGACGTTGTTGGGGACCCCACCAATCTCTTACGTGGGTCCCACAGTCTTCGGAGTGGCCAAAACTGCCCTATTTAGCGTTAAAAAGTTGTCATTTCATGTGATAGAGGCGGTGGAGCCTCGCCGGAAACCGCCACTCTTGGCAGTGCTGCCGGCTGGACCACCACCAGTGAAGGTTGTTGGGGGTCTCACCTAACATTTGTTGAGGTCTCGCAACCCTTGGTTGTGTCCAAAATTTTAATAGGTTAGAGAAATTTGTTATGTTTTTATGTAAATATTAAGTTTGAGTATTGATTAGTCAATGTGTTTGAACACCGATGTTGGAGGGTATTTCCCAACCATCCCATGCTAAGGAAACCCTTCACCAACGTCGACAACACCAGCGAGGTTCCATGTTCATTAGTACATGTCGGTTCGATTTTCATGAGGAGTTATGGTTAAGTGTTGGTTGGAATTGAAACATCGTGTGGCGATGAATGGTTATGACATCGTGGTCATGTCGCCGGTCCTCGATACCATGACATGACCCACATACGACTGAGTCGAGCCTATGATCGCGAGGAGACTTATACATATTGTGTTTTCAAAACTCGAGAGAAAGAGAGTATTCGTTTTTCGATTAAATTATCGTATCGTTCGAGTCATTTAAAACATTGGGGAAAATGATAAGTTTAAACTTAGGTTTAGTTAATGACTTGACCTATTAATACGAGTTTCCGACCTTGTCAGGTAGCGGGAAGCTAGGGGATACGCGTTAGGATTCGCGGGAGCATTGTACGTAGGTTACGATAGTTCAGGTAAGTACATTTGCCCTAAAAGCTTATGTACGTTAGTAAGCCAGTTAAGAAAATACCATGTGATTCATTTTCATTCTGTTGTGTTTGTTATTATCTACTTGTTGGCATTCCATTCCATATTTCTTGTATGTGTGTTCTTGGGATAAGTGTGTGTCTCGAAGGTACATACGGCCTGCACTAGAAGGGATAAAACGCGGGCACTCGTGCGCACGAATGTTTGACCACCCCTAGTGATTGTATGATACCATGTACTGGATTGATCTGGATCTTGTTGTGGATTTCGATGTTGCGACATCGCTGTTGTGGAGTTGTTGTGGAATTCAGACCACTTATTGCCTCTCTTGACTCGTAGAACACGCATGTTTCGATTGCTATCACATTTTATTTGAAAATTCATGAATTACTGTTATATTCTTCTGGCATTACTTTCGATTTTTCTCAGTTACTCACCGTCTAATTTGTAACAGTGGGTGCAGGTAGGGCGGAGTGCAGTAGGGGCAAGGGACCTTGCCTAGGAGACCTTTTGTGAGCGGTTGGACCTGAGGTATCAAGGTGTAGGCTTATGTTCATTTCTGTTCGTATGAAGTTTTACATATATATATATATATATATATATATATATATATATATATATATATATATATATATATATATATATAGTTGTTTTGGGAACTGAGGATAAAATTTTGAGGTGGATTCCATCAATCCATTTTGTTGACTTAGAATCGAATTTATTGATGTTTTTCACATTTATATAGATTTCTAATATCATTTGATTGAGTTATTTCCCAATTCTTGAGTAGTATATAATTTGCTTCCGCTGTGTTATAATTGGAATAACTCTTTTATAAAACATGAGATTTTGATGTTTTGAGGCTGACTAGGCTCGTTAGGTTTGCTGAGATTCGACTCAGAACCTGCACAGGTCTAGGCCGGGCGTACCCAAATACATTAGGAATTTGGAGCCGTCACATGTGGCTCCGCCCCTGACACAATAGATGATGTGTCACGTGAACCCTACATCAAAATCCACACATCCAACACCCCATTTTGATATGAGCCCACATGACACATCATCTGTTATCTCTTATGTTGTAATATTGTATTGTCATTCTAGCATTTTTCAAAAAAGAAATGGCACTGTACTTATTGTAGAAGATGTTTATTTTTTAATTTATGTACAATTACTAAATGAATTTAAGAGATTTCGACTTTTGGTATTATTTTCAATGTAAATTAATTAATTATAAAAAAGAGTAAATCCCTCCTCTTGAAGGGGTACTTCTATCTCAATGGCACAATGAACACTCACACCAATCAGTTGGTGTAGCCCACTTGTTTGGTATGGAGCCTTTTGATCGATATATAAAAAGTTGAAAGTTCGAATTTCAGTAAAAATAAAGTTAGTTTCTTTCTTTTTTAAAAAACAAGTTCGAAGAACCGAACCTTAATGATCATTGCAATTTTATAGTAGACCTAATTAATAAGTAAGGACCACGTATTTTTTTTCCTATTACACTAATAGGAATTTTTTTTTTTTTTTGTTTGATTAAGTTAGAAAAAAACCACATTGTTTCTCGCCTCTTGGTTTTAATTCTTTGGCTGTTAACTAACAAAGTTTTGTTCCTAACTTCCTATACCTAAGAATAGCTAGCTCAATTTGAAATTTTGAATGTAGCAAGGAAAAAAAAAATAGGTTGTCTGCATTGTCACGTACATTAATTTAGGAAAGGGGTCGGTGTTTTCCTTCGACTGGTACACATGCATACATGAAGTGGGATCGTACCTTGTTTGTCATATAATTAAGACATGACTTTGATTTACAAAATATTACTGATGTCAGTTTCATATTGTCTCCTAAAACATATACTATCTAATATATATACGCTACATTTTCCCAGGTTCTTGTCAATTAATCTTCATCTTCATTTTTTTAAGACATATATTACTAATCGATCGGCAAAGTATTAGTGGTCCAAGAAAATTTTAGTTATTTCAGGAACATTGAACCTTTCCATCAAAACCTATACCTAATTCAATATAATAAGCTTATTATGTTTGCTTGGTCTCTACTAAACAATCAAATTCCTATCAATAAAACTTAATTGACATTTAGTTAGGTAATTGTTGTGTAATGGATGAGGCATAGAAGAGTATCTCCAAAGGTAAATGTGGATTGTAGGTGCAGATTGCATCAGCAACATGAAGATGAAGATATGTTCATCCTAAGTGGCTTTAATAGATATTGTAGTTAAAATGCTTTATTTTTATTTTAGAATGTTATTTTTTTTTTCTATACAGTTTAGATATAATTGCTACTGTGGCTATTAATTGCATCTTCTAAAAGTAGACATTGAGAATAGGCATTGCCTATTTTTTATATGTCACATCAGCTCCATATTTGAAATATACATTTGTATTGGAGATGACCTTTTTATTTTAAAGTTTATACAGTCTTAAGTGATGCATATTCACACCAAACCACATTTTCATCGGAGATGCTCTTAATGGCATCAATAGAGATACAGGTGAGGCGGAGAATCCCCATTTCCCATGTGGATTAGCTTCATTAGGGTAGAGATTTCCCACTAACTAGCCCCTACGGGGGAGGGGCAAGGTGGGGGTGGGGGTGGTATTATCCCTCTCCACCCCATGAGAATTCTCTGCCCCGCCCTATGGGGATACCTTACGGCAGAGATCCTAAATATCACTTGTAGAAATTGCATCAAATCATTAATTTTCCTTTTTTGTGTGGCGAATGCTTCACATAAAATTTGAAAACCGACTTAGAGTTGCGAGGAAACAACTTTTAATGATTTTAATTTTAGATTTATAATGTATTTGATCTCTGTTGGAATATATACTCCTTGAAATATATAATTCCACATCAGAAATATAATAAGAGTTTGTGTGGTAAATAAGTGGGTAGATTGGATCATAACACAAGTCAATTGATTTTGTGCAAGATGGGCTCCAACCCCATTGTGTACCCACATGTGTGTGTGTGCCCCAATACTCTCCGAGCCCATGGATGAAATATGGTATTAGAGCGAAATGATCATGGGCTAGTATTTGATGACTTGGTTGGGTTAGCGATAGAGTCTAGATCCGCTTGTGAACTTAAAGCTTATAAGAGTAGGTCTGGGCAAGTTTATTCGGACCAATAAGAGTTGGTTTGTGTTTGGAGAAATATAATAAGGGTTGTTGTGGTAAATAAGTGGGCAGATTGGATTCTAATATAATCTAATTAGTTTTGTACAAGATGAGCTCAAACCCACAGGTGCATGTGTGAGTCAACACTCTCCAGGCCCATAAATTTTTATAATCTGTTTTTTAGATATTATGTAAAAAAAATAATAGGGTGAAGAATCCCAATGTGATAGGGATTACATTTATTTCCCCAAACTCATCTCACCTGCATCCCTAAGCATTACTTATTTTTACTTTTTTGAATTCAGCTAAAGTCGAATCACGTTATCCTTAAACCTTACCTTTTAATAGGATGCCTTATTAAAACATGCATTTGGTAATTACATGGCTTCTTAAAAACTAAGGTAGGTCGTGACTACATGACATGACAAGTGTCACAAGAAGAATTGATTTGTTGACAATAATTTCCAACGTCTCCACAATCCACAAACTCAAAAACTTTTTTCTACTAAGCGCGTGGACCCTTGCTGAAATTACAATCTTGTTATTTTGGTCGCGTATCTCGATGATTGATCGAACGCCCATAATTTGTAACTGATTGTCCAAGCTACGACCAGTAGACCAAGATCATAGGATTGCTTCTCGAGATACCGTGTTTCGTGACTCGAGGCGATCCAAAGATTTTATGATGATTCTGCTCTCGTGATGACGTTTTAATTAATTCCGTTAATAGGAGCGTCGCCGTTTTCCTCGCTCATTTTTTTTTTTGTCAAATGTTTTCCTCGCTCATTTGATACGTAACATTACGTTAGTTAGACGACCGTTATCGTCAATATATTCTTCTTCGCCAGCTTGAGAGCGAGAATCTTTTTAATTGAATGACTGAAATGACCTTGCCCGTTAGAAGTGTTTGTAGAAGTGGCAACTGAAGTGGGTGCAGCACATATGTTGCCAAGGATTTCACAGCATCACAACAATCCCACTATTTAGAAATCCATCATGTGGTAATTAAGCTGTTGAATGATATAACATAAAGTTTTTTTTTATCCATTACAGAAAGTTAAATTGAATGCAAAGAAGCATATAACTAAAAAAAGATGCAAAACTGTATAATTATTAATGTTTTCTTTTCTTAATTCTTACAAAATTCGAGCTCAAAACTTTCTTAAAGTTTGTTTTTTAAACACAATAGGCATTTTTTTTCTTAAAAAAAAAGTCAAAAGGAGTTAAAAAGAGGTCTACAATTAATTGGATATTATTAAATACAATTCTTCATAAAAAATCAAATATGATTCAAATACATAATTTAATATACATATAATAATCGACATAAAAGTTATACTTATTTGCTATTTACTAAAATGTCATATTTACAAAGTCTCAATGCCATGGATAGATCTTTAAACTTATCTTGTATATATTTTTTTTTTATTACTTCAGTAGGAATCAAACCACAATCTCCTGATATCTTACTTTTTTAGCAAGTGATGTATTTATCATTTCACCTGAGAGACTTTGACAACTCATCTTGTATATGTTAAAATTAAACATTTTTATTTTTATCATATTTTTACCACCTCACCTGAGAAACTTTGACAACACTCAAATCTTAATAAAAAATTTCTCAAGAAGCGAAAGGGTAGTTTTGGAAAATAAAAAATAGATCAACATAAAAAACTGGCTATGACTCATCTCTACGTGTTACTCGTTCCCGATTGGCAGATATCCACTAACGGACGTTAACTCAACAAATTCTCCGTTCAACGCCGTTAGGCCCAGCACTATAAACCCCAAACAGCTCCTCCATTGTACTCTTCTGGTCTCAAAGTCTACGCTTTCTTGGCTCAAAAGTCTGACCTTTGAAGCTCAGGATTCGTCAAAAAAGCACACCAGATCGATCAATTGAGCGTTTTTGAACGCGATTTCCTCTCCGGATCGATCGTTCGAGAACGCCCTTTTGAAGATCTTGAGGAGACGCCCAATTTGGTATGCGTTTTGATGATCTTATACAAGTTTTAGAGTTCGAAATTCTGAAAGAAAGACTAGAAAAACTTTCTGGTCTTGTAGGGTTTTCTTTGGGTGATTTTGGTTCTGTGGTTGATTTTAGGGCATTGGTTGTGGAAAGATTTGATTTTTTTTAGGTTTGGTGGGAGTTCCGTGTGATTTGGTTTGTTACATTTCGGGCATTGCATTGATCGATTAGGGTTTGTTCATGAACGATGGGTTTGTAGCATTGGTTCTATTTTCGGGCCGGTTTCGATTAGGGTTTGTGTAGAGATTTGGTCCTGGACTGATTGATTTTGAAATTTGGCTTACGAGTTTAATGGCTGAGTCTAATTGATGGGATTTAGGGTTTAGAAGTTCTAAATTGATTTGGGCGTGAAAAGGGTGTGAATTTATTGGGTGAAAATGTCGATGGCCGATGTCGCTCTTACTCCGATATGTGATGGGTCTGCACTCTCCCCATGGTGTTTCCTTGGACCACCGGATCTTTGTTCAAGCAAGTCCATTGTTATTTTCGTATCTAGTGCCGGTTCTATAACGCCAATGCGCGTGTTAGGGTCGGACTCGATTGCTTCTGTGAAGCTTAGGATTCAAAGTAGCAATGGGTTTGTTTTGAAAAAGCCTAAGCTGGTTTTCGGGGGGCGGGAGCTGGCTAGAAATAATTCTCTTGTCCGCGACTATGGAGTCACGGATGGGAATGTCTTGCATTTGGCGCTACGCCTTTCTGATCTCCAGTTTATCACTGTCAAGACTGTGTGTGGGAAGAAATTTGAGTTCCATGTTGAGAGATATAGAAATGTTGGGTATGTCAAGCACCAGATTGCCAAAAAGGGTGCGCATTTTGTTGATGTTAAAGATCAAGAACTCATCTGTGATGGGGAGAAGCTCGATGACCTGCGTCTTATAGATGATATCTGTAAAAAGAAGGAAACTGTCATTCACCTTGTTGTTCAGAAGTCCGCGAAGGTCAGAGCTAAATTTGTTGACAATAGCTTTGAGGTGTCAATTATTGCACCAGATTCTGATGAATTGAATTATGATGCTATAGATGGCAAAGAGGATCAATTGACGATATACGAAGCTCGTGATATTCTTCAGGAGCCATGCTTTAGAAACTTCTCTTTGGAGCCAGTTATTGTTAATCCAAAGATTGAATTGTCCCCGTTGGTTTTAGAGATGATTAAGTCCACGCGCGCTGGATTGGAAAGAGGGAAGCATCCAGTCAGATCCTCGGAAGGATCCGGAGGAGCATACTTCATGCAGGGCTCATCTGGTCAGAGTTACATTTCTGTGTTCAAGCCTATTGATGAGGAGCCGATGGCAGTAAGGAACCCTTGTGGACTGCCCATATCATCAAATGGCGAAGGGTTGAAGAGGGGCACGAGAGTGGGCGAAGGAGCATTCAGGGAAGTTGCTGCATTCATTTTAGACCACCCACTAAATGGACGACGTTCCTTTTCAAGTGAGGAAATAGGATTTTCTGGTGTGCCTCCCACTGCAATGATCAAGTGCTTGCACCAAGGTTTCAACCATCCAGAGGGGTACAACCACTCATCCAAGAACATTAAGATTGGGTCACTGCAGATGTTCATGGAGAACAATGGCAGCTGTGAGGACATGGGTCCTCGGTCTTTCCCATTGGAGGAGGTGCACAAAATATCTGTTCTGGATATAAGGCTGGCGAATGCAGATCGGCATGCTGGGAACATTCTAATTAGTAAGGACACGGAGACTGATCGCACTGCGTTGATTCCAATTGACCATGGATACTGCTTGCCTGAGAACGTAAGTCTATTCTTCTTCTTTTTTTGTTTCATTTCATTTTTTTTCATTAGCTCCATTCGTTTGTTATCATTCGTTGGTATATCTGTATTTGTTTATTTCCTTCAGGCTCTATTTCTACGGTTTGATTTTGATGTCTTGGCATATGGCAAGAGGGCATAATTTGTTGTTCCGTCTTAGTTTCTGTTTGAATGGCCGGGTGTCTATTACTGTTGATGTTATAGTGTCTCATGTATTTGATAACTATTTGGGCTTGCCTTTGATTTTCATGTTTATTGTATATTATTCTTTTTTATTAAATTGGATGATTAATTTATTTAATTTTAGTTGCTAGGGTTTAATGTAATTAGGACAGCTTGATGTCTTGGCATGTTTTATATTGTAAATATTTTGTTCCCCAAAAAAATGTTCTTGAAATTCATTTAGTACTCCAATAAGTTGGGATAGAACCAAACATATATCTGCTTACTTGTGGTTTTTTCTGAATTTTTTGTTTGGTATTGGAACTGATTTCTATAAAACTAAGTTTTAGTTTAGGCTCCTTTTTTCTTTAACTCAACCACATTTCCTTTTAATAAATTTCCTTTTTGGTTTTGCTGTTCTCTCTGCAGTTTGAGGACTGTACTTTCGATTGGCTCTATTGGCCGCAAGCAAAACAACCCTACAGCCCAGATACCGTGAAGTACATAATGTCATTAGATGCGGAGGAAGATATTGCCCTATTAAAATTCCACGGCTGGGATCTGCCGTTGGAATGCGCTCGTGTTCTCCGCATCTCCACATTGCTTCTGAAGAAAGGAGTTCAAACGGGGCTTACTCCTTTCGTAATCGGAAGCATCATGTGCAGGGAAACTGTGAATAAAGAGTCGGCAATTGAGGAGATCGTTCGGGAAGCTCAGGATTCTGTCCTTCCAGAAACTAGCGAGGTTGCTTTCCTTGACTCCATTTCAGAGATCATGGATCGCTACCTCGACAACCTAACCAAGTCTCACCAAGCGACGCCCAAGTACATTACATAGGCAATCATGTAGGCAGGCACATACATGTATCTATCTATATGCATATATGTCGCAAACTTGTATATGTATGCATATTGTTCTTTCAAAAACCCTTGTTTCATATGTGTTTATGGTGGATGATTTGATCCATCTTTGGATTAGGTTGCAGGATGTATAGGTGGCAATTCGTGTCACCATGTCTAAATATTTGCGGACTCAAACTTGGCCTATTTATTTATTTTTGGTAAGTACAAGGCTTAAATAGGGTTGAGCCAAGTTATTGATGCCACTGCTAGTTTGTTTATATTGTTTTACTGCAAACTCAAACTAGATTCATTTATTAATGGTTAATCATAAATGTGTTTAAATGTGTTGCGAAGCGAATATTTGATTGGGTGGTCTCCTCCCCGTGGATGGATCAAAATCAATTCGGATGGAGCTTGCAGAAATGGGTACGTTGAAATGGTAGGAGCTTTTAAGTCTGATGACCTGCAGAGCAGACCCTATTAGATCATTATTTGAATTGAAGTCCCCAGTCTCATATAGCATGCTCAAATAATAAATACCCTTCCATGTTAGTCCGTTTAGAGTGTAAACTCCAACTTGCATCAACATTTTGGTGTATATACGCTCACTCTCAAACTAAAGCCCACATGGGATACATATAGCACTAGTTCCCATTGACTCTTAAATTTCCCTTCAGCACTTCATTGGCACTGGCATTGCTATTGTTAAGCCACCTCTTTTTTCTAATTGGAGGTAGAAAAATGAAGCAAAACTCTAGTTGATGAGGGAATCTCATAGACTGACAATGGTGGTTTGGTTGAGTTCATGGATCTCCCTTGCAAAAAAAAACTGAATTTTCTTCTAAACAATAACTTTAATACTCTAACTATAAGCTGTCACAACTAGCTGAAGTGACCCTAAGTGCATGCCCAGTAGCATTTTCCATCTTTGATGCCATAACCAAACATTGAAAATACTGAGGGGACTCAAAAAAAACATGCAAAATTGACACGCAGATATGTATCTAAAGGATGCCAACATATATGTGTCCATATCGCGTACTCATCTTGGGTCATCGTATTTTTTTTTGGGTCATCCTAGTTTTTTTTTTTTTTTTTAATTTTTTTGGGTGGATTCAACCTAGCGTTTTCCATCAAACACATGCAAGGGAACAAGAAGAGAGCACCCCGGTTCAACCAGACCTGAGGACCGTTCGCCGGTCGATTCAGAAACCGGTTCGCCTTCTCAAAAACGGATAGAAATTTCATTACACACTCCACCCCCCCAAAAAATCCAATCTTTGATGGCTAAAACCCTAAAAAACCATAAATTCGATCCCTCAAAACCCTAATTCGATCGCCATTAACCGACCTTCCATGAAATGAAGATCGGAGAAGTTCTGTGTTCGTCACCGGTTCTTCACCCTCCATGGAGCATCAACAGCAGCTCAAAATTTCAGATAAGTTCGATTCCTCTTCGGCCTCGTTTGAATCAGTTGAATTTGAGCAGAAATGTTAGGAAATCTCAGCTAATAAGCCGATCGTTTAGGGTTTATTGTGAATTAGAGTCGAATTCTGATAGGATTGATGGTAGTGTTAGCGCTGGTAATGGTAATGGTAATGGTAAAGCAAGTGGTGATGACTTTGTGACTAGGGTCTTGAAGGAAAACCCTAGTCAAGTGGAGCCCAGGTTTCTGGTGGGGAACAGGTTTTATACTTTGAGTGAGAAGGAGAGGCTGGGGAGGGATGAAAATGAGGGAGTTTTCGAAATGGCGAAACGGGTTTTTGAGAAATTAGGGTTTAAGAAAAAGGGGTATGAAGGTGGTGGAGATGGCGAAGGGCAAGGTTTGTCGGGTCCTGTGTATCTTAATGATATACTTAGGAAGCATAAGGGGAAGCTTTATGTTCCTGAGTCAGTGTTCAAGGTGAATTTGTCTGAGGAAGAGGAGTTTGATAGGAATTTAGAGGAGCTTCCGAAGATGAGTTTCGAGGATTTTCAGAAGGCTATGAAGAGTGGGAAGGTTAAGTTATTGAGTTCTAAGGCGGTTACTGGGACATCAAATGATTATGGGTATAGGGACTTCATTGTCTACTTGAAAGAAATCCCTGGAGACAAGAGTTTGCAGAGAACGAAATGGTGAACTTCATTTGATTCTGCTTATTATTTTTAGTTCTCTTTATCTTTTCTTATCTCCTAATATCGGGATTTGGCGTGCTAGGGCTATGAGGTTAAATGAGAGTCAAGCCTTAACCATCTTGGAGCAGTACACTGGTCCACAGTATGAAATTGAGCAACATACATCGGTACTGAACTCTAGCCATTAGCATTTTTCTCATAATTCGTCCAGAATGAAGCATTTCACATTAATTATCAATTTTCTGTTGGCCTCCTCTTGTAAGCAATAGTGTCTACTAACCAATAAGGGACCCTTTTCTAAGACTATTGTACACATATTGCTCTTTCATCGCCAAACATAAAGTTATTTAATGGCCATTCCATTCGCATGTCTTTGGTTGCTTTATTAGTCAATAGTAACTTTTTAGTAAAAAGTTGCTTTATTAGTCAATAGTCAATTTTACGGAGACCAAGAAGGTGTAAGAGGAATAATGGAGGAAATATAAGCGCCAAAAAATGAGGAATATTAGTTTGATTGCTTAACTTTGAAACACAAAAAGAGTTGGTTAAAAATATCAAGGATTGCAAGACGTTAAAGGCGATTTCTCTGGCCTAGGCAAGGCGGTGCCTAAACTAGAAGGACACCGCCTACCTAAGGCCTTAAGGTTAAAAAATACTAATAATCTTTAAGTCCTTATGTAATATTAATTGTGTCAAGATTTTTTTGTCGTGTAGGTATTTTGTTATCAAACTTTATTGTAAATAGCCCCTTCAAATTTCTAAAAATTACTTGTGAAGGACACCGCCTGCCTAAGGCACCTCCTAGGCGATTTTGTCCCAAAATGCCTAGGCGACACATTGCAATCACTTAAGATTAGTTGGCCTTTAGAGGGCCCAGCTCATCCTTTAAGATATCTTCCTATCCTCACAAACTTAAGTTAATTCTCTAACTGGAGTGGCATGCCAAATTCCCACTTGTTGAGGTGGTTCATACTTCATAGCATTGACCCCAAGTTCGTTAAATAGTAACTTAAGAATGGCTGTTTAATTCTGAAAGATGTCTTTTTATTTGTTCATTGAATGTTAACTTCCTTTAGAAACAAAGACATGCTGATTTCTTGAGGCACACAACTTTTTCTTGCTTTTATTTTATGGTTACTAACTTATAGGGTATAGTGCATGATATGGAAACTGTCACATATTATTTTAACATGTCTTTTAAAAAAAATACAAATTATTTCATGGAACTTGTGCTTTTAAAAAATGTATAACTCTAGTTGCATTTGTCATTATCTAGAAGAGAATCCTCTATTTTCACAGATTCATTTAGAATATGCTATTTGAAACTCTAATAATGAACATTTCTTATTGTCAGTGTTTTTCCAAAAGTCTGGCTATTTTTCAGATTAAGTTTTCATAAAGTGTTTTCAAAAGAGCATCATATCAAAGTTGGTTTTTTGGGTTTTCCGTTTTTGGTAGGCATCATGTTGGTTATGGCCCTCTCTAATGTGAGTTGGCACTTGGTGAGGCCTCATTGTTAAAATACATTTTTTTTGAGGATAGAGACATTTATTTTTAATGCTCCAGTTGAATGATTGATTGATTTTTGATGCGCTATATACTTTAATACTTAGTTGCATGCTTAGACTTAAATTTTAAGAAAATGATAATCTAACACACTTTGGGCGCACACTTGAGGTGCACACTTTGTTTTTTAGCCTATTTATGGTGTTTTGTTAGATGTGGGGCCCACGCCTAAGGAGACAAGAAAGAGCCATAAATGGCTAAAAACAAAATGTGCACCCAAAGTGTGTTAGATTATCATTTTCCTTAATTTTATACGTAGTTGATTTATACATATACAAATATACATTTATTTTTAATGCTCCAGTTGAATGATTAATTGATTTTTGATGTGCTATATACTTAAACACGTAGTTGCATGATTAGTCTTTAATTTTATACGTAGTTGATTTATACATATACAAAGATACACAACACATGTTGGAACTTGGTAAGTGTCTTCCACCATGAATGCAATGTGCAAAAGAATCTCTCAAGTAATTTAACTTTTAATTATGAATAATAGAAGAAATTAAATGAAGATAAGAATAGAATACACTCATAGAATGAACCACATACTTCTTATATGCTTTGAAAACCAACTTTTGAGTGGGAGGACCATATACTTTGTGATAGTTAAAACTATTCCCTTAAGTTGTTAGGAATTCTTCAGGTAGACCTACTACTTGCCTTACATCATTAAGCAATGTAGTTGTAAATGACCTCGGCAAGGGATTGGTTTTTGCTGGCATCGACAACACGGTTGGCTTGGAGTTCAAGATGTGGGACAAGATTTTGATAATTGATACTTAGTACATACGTAAAGCCAAATGTTATTTCTGATAAAATATTTCTCCTATACTGTCAACATGGAAATGTAAATAATCATTTCCTGAAATACCAAAATCTTTTTCAGTTTCACTTTTAGCATTCATTCTTTGTATTTTATTCATCGTTCAGATGACTTAAACATTGGAGTATTAGCCATTAGATGAAACGGCTGAAAATTTGGAACATTAATCTTATCCTACAGTCTTATGTAGGAAAACTGCCTGAATATCCCCATCCAGTGGCATCTTCCATATCTAGCAGAATGATGGTCGAACTTGGGATGCTTACAGCTGTGATGGCTGCAGCTGCTGTTATTGTTGGGGGTTTCCTGGCTTCTGCAGTATTTGCTGTCACCAGTTTTCTGTTTCTGGCGACTGTTTATGTTCTGTGGCCTGTCGCTAAACCGATCCTCAAGCTTGTTTCTGGTCTTGTTTTTGGTATTCTAGAGAGCATTTGGGATAATGTAGTGGACCTTTTTAGTGATGGTGGCATATTCTCAAAATTGTATGAGTATTACACTTTTGGCGGTGTGTCTGCAAGTCTTCAGATGCTGAAACCTATCATGCTGGTCTTTGTGACTATGGTCCTTCTTATCCGTTTCACTCTTTCAAGAAGACCGAAGAATTTCCGGAAATGGGTATTGTATCTTATTGTCTCAAATTCTGTTTCAGACGTTTTTCATTCATTAAGCTAGTTTTTTTTTGTCCCTGTTAGTACCTGCTGTTTATGTGTGCCCTCGTTGTCTGCAGGATATATGGCAAGGGATTGAATTTGGACAATCTAAGCCACAGGCTCGAGTTGATGTCAGTTTCTCTAGAACTTAGCAATTGCAAGTTTTTTTGGCATTACTATATTCATGAAATCAAAGTTCTTACGTTTGTCAATGGTAACTCTCAGGGGTCTACTGGGGTCAGTTTCGGAGATGTGGCAGGGATTGAGGATGCTGTTGAGGAACTTCAGGAGGTTAGATAGTTTGTATTCTAGTTTAGTGCAGCTTGCTGCATTCTATCAGGAGATTAACTTTCTTGAATATCTTTTATTTTATCAGCTTCTCATTTTCTCCATGGTATAATTTGACTGTTTTCTATAGCTAATCATTTGATTGTAGTTGTCGATTGAGTGGATTCTTCTGTTGGATTGGCATTGTTCTAAAAATACCATATACATTAAATTGTGGAGCTCATAGGATTATGAGCGCTTGTATTATGTTTATAGTGTCCTTATTGGCCATGGGGTTCTATTTGTAGACAGGTGAACTATTCATTAGGTTCACACTATCCTTTCAGAGTTTTTTCAATTCAATAAATATTTTGAAACCTTCTCCAAGTTTTTTGACTTGCATTAACATGTCATTTGCCAGGGATTATACTAATTTTTTAAGGATTAATATTGTCAGTCTTGAGATATTCAGTTTTTAGAAGATAGCATTTTATTTTATTTTTTATTTTTATTCTTTGGGATAAGAAAGAAACCACAACTTATCAGCCTGTGCCCCCACTGAGACTCGGAACCCCAACCTCTTACTCAAGTTATCACATACCAAAATAACCAAACCATTGAACCACCCACTTAGTTGGTAGAAGATAGCATGTTATGACTTGTTAGGTTTGTGTGCTTCCTACCAACGTAAAGAGAGGAAATTGACTTGTTAGGTTAGTTGCTTGCAAATTTTCTTCTGTTAGAAGAGGTGGTGTGTTTTTACGAGATTTCTCCTATTTTTTTCTCTCTACCACTGTTGTAGTTTTAGTTATGGCCCTTATGGGAAATCTGATATGGGAAATCTGATAAATGTTAGTGCTGTCAAGTTTTAGTTTGCAAATATCTTTTCCCATTCTGAGAGAGCAGACTAACTGTATGATCCATTTTCTGTTTCTTAGTTGGTGAGATACTTGAAGAATCCAGAGCTATTCGATAAAATGGGCATAAAACCTCCTCATGGAGTCCTTTTGGAAGGGCCTCCTGGGTGTGGAAAGGTTGTTGTTTTTTCTTTCTTTTTTTTTTTTGGGGAGGTGCATTGTTGAGTTAGTCATTGACATAAATGACTTTCCAAGTGCTTTTCAGACCTTGGTCGCGAAGGCAATAGCTGGTGAAGCTGGTGTACCGTTTTACCAGATGGCTGGGTCAGAGTTTGTTGAAGTTCTAGTTGGTGTTGGTTCTGCTCGTATACGTGATCTCTTCAAGCGTGCCAAGGTGACTTGAACAACTATATGGCTGTCCCTCTTGAAACTTCATATTGCAGTTGACCATGCAGATACAGTGTTTTTACATATTTTAATTGGTTTTAAACTTGGTTTAGTAATGACAGGAAATGATGCAGAACTCTCAAAATTTTCTGGGTTGAAATAGTATATTTAGTTTCTTAATTGTTTATACTAGCACTTAATAATTGATTTACGATGTGAAGTGTGTCGTAAGCACGTGTTTCTTAGGTTTCTTCAAAGCAACAGTAGTTATTTTCAATTCCTGAGGTTTAAACTCCCTTATGCTAGATTATTTGGTAGATTGAAGCTTCAAATATTTATAAGCAACCAGCAACCGGTGAATTCTTCTTTTGCAAATATGTTGTCTTCTCCTCATATGATAAATGGAATAAAGAAGCAGATGAGTTGGGCGAATCAGATGATCTAAATGATATGGACTTTCTTTTTTGGGTTTTAAAATGACATGCTCACTTTCCTCAGGGATATAGCATTTGTATAAGATTTCATTATTATGGTGAATGTATCAGGAAGCATTACTTCTGTGATAATTTGGTGTAAAAAATGTGGTAGAAGGCTAAAAAGCTTGCAATGAAGGAATAATTAGGAAGAAGCTCAGATAAAATCAGTGTTTGGTGGGGAAAATTTTATGGCGGAATTCACTTCTGGAAGCTCAGATTAAATCAGTGTTTAGTTGGCTGCAACATAATCTCAGTTGCAAATGATAAATTATGATTCTAATATAAAATGCTTCTCTTTTTATATGTGTTATCTTAGAAAGAAGTTGTAGTTGTTGCACGTGGTAAACTATGATCGAGATATCTCGTGCTTCTTTTTTTGATTGGAAGATATCTCATGCTTCTTATCAGCGTAATTCCGTTTCGTAGGTTCTGATTCAGCTATTCTTAGTTTATCTACACTTACCAGCTTTATCTTTAGTTGTATTATGTCATCTTCATATTGGATATTATCTCTTTTTTTTTTACTGTGGATGTTATCTATTAGTTCTGACACTCGTTTTTTTTTTTTTTTTCAGATTTTGATATTTTTACTGTGGATGTTATCTATTAGTTCTGACACTCGTTACTTTTTTTTTTTTTTTTTTTTTCAGATTTTGATAATATTCTGTCCATGCAGGTAAACAAACCGTCGGTCATCTTTATTGATGAAATTGATGCACTAGCTACAAGGTATGGTTGCTATTATAAACAATGTGTTTGGAATGATGGTGTTGCAGTAAGCATTCTCTATAGAAGTGCTGTTTTGACGCTCTACTGCTTTAGTATGTGCCTGGCATCGCTGACTAGAGAATTCCTTCCACAAACCTCCCAAGTCTTGTCTCACATGCTTGATTGCTCAATGTGATATTTTGGTGAAAACTATCATTTTTTTAGGCCCGGCTATATGCACCCCACCATTTACTTAGGGCACCCCAACAAAAAATCAAACTGAAAAAAAAGATCAATTCTACTATAAAATGACCCTTATGCCCCTCACTACGAATAGTGCACCCCACCACCCTTTATTCTCATTTTGTGCACCCCCACCATCATCCCTCTACACACTCTCTTGTGATTTGTAGGACATCATCAGTGGCTCGGCCTTACAGGTCCAAATATCTTGTTGGAGAGTCGGTCAAAGCCTACCGAACCTCTAGTTGGAGAGTCGGTCAAAGCTTGCCGAACCTTTGATTGGAGAGTCGGTCGGAACCCACTGAACCTTTAGATCGGCAGTTGTCAACTAAATTTCACCAAAGAGGTTCAGTTGGACAACACCGAGCCTAGAAGATATGTCTTGGCCATGTCGCCGAACCTAAAATAGATGTCTCAACCAAGGTTTTGGAGTTTGGGTGTTTCGGTTGGGATAAAGGGATATTTTGGTAAAAATGTGGGGTGCCCTCATAAATTGAAATTTGAATTTGGGGTGCACTCAGAATCAGGGTGCCCTAAGTAAACGTTGGAGTGCATATAGTTGGACTCTTTTTTTATTATGATAACTAAGGGTGTCTAGGTGCCCTCACACACTTATTCCCTCGAGGAAGCCTAATTGCTAAAGGGGACTCAAAGAGGAGTGACCCTATTTTTGTGAGGGTGGATGTTAACCTAGGTTGTTGATTTCCTAAAGTGAATGCCTATTGCCAAACCACCACACTAGTCCTTGGTATTGGAAAATCTACATAAAGAAATCTTGTCGTGGGAAAGGTTGGAGAATCATATGGAGGCGGAAAACTACGTTAATCGATTGGGAGAAATAGGTGCAAGTCAGCTGTGATCATTATGGGTTATGAATTGTAATTGGAACACTTTGGGAGTGTATTCGGGAGAGTGAAGTGTTATTTTGTGAGTTAATAGCAAATTCATTGAACTCTCTTATCTTCAAATTTTGTTTCTTGATTCAATTTGAGATAGCTTAGTACAAAAAATCATATGCAAAACATTGTAATTATTTTCAACATTATTAAAACTTGATGGGTGTAAGTTAAACACTCAAATGCTAACACACTCTCTTCTGGTGTAGGATTTAAGAACATTTTACATAAAAGTTGAAATATGTGATGGAAACATAGTTTCTTGTTTCTAAAAATAAAAAACTTGTGTGTGTATATATATATACCCGTGTTATGCAGATGAACTGGTTCGATAATCAAAATTCCTTTTATTATCAAGTTTTTTTTTAAGAGTTAGATATTTCTAAATCGGCATTACGTCCAGAACATAATTTTAGGACCATTGGATCTTGATCTAATGGTAATGCAGTTGTGCATTAATTGCTATAAATGCTTCATTAAATGCTTGACAACACACAAAAACATAGTTCTATTACATTGCTATATATTTAGGCTCTATTATAGTCCTCCATCCATTTATATAGGTTGTTTTAGACCAATTCTACTTTCTAAAATTACAAGTCGTTTTGCTCTTTTCACACCTAAATGCCCATTTCACCCCTCTTTTCACACCCAACATTTAATGTCCTTAAATGCACTTCCTTCTTTGTGTTAAAGGGTAAAAATAGATAGTAAACACAACATTAATATCACCTTAATTAGTGTGTTAAAGCCCAAAACGACCTATATAAATGGAAGGAGTGAGTATATATATAATTCTTTAATAGAGCCCAAAAATATACTCTTGTCACGAGAACTACTCCCTCCTTCCATTCATATGGGTCGTTTTGGGTTTTAGCACACTAATTAAGGTGATATTAACGTTGTGTTACTTTCCATTTTTACCCTTCAACACAAAGAAGGAAGTGCATTTAAGGGCATAAAGTGTTGGATATGAAAAGGGGGTGAAATGGTATTTATGGTGTGAAAAGAGCGAGTTGTAATTTTGGAAAGTAGAATTGGTCTAATACGACTTATATAAATGGATAGAGGGAGTGTTTTTTGTGTTGACATTTAATGTTATCAAGGATTTATGACCCATGCACAACACAAGTGTATTGATCATTAAATTAACTTTTAATGGTCCTAAATAAAATTCCCATGACATGGATGGATAATTTTTTGGCATATATATAAATTATACAATGGAGTCCAAATATATACCCATGTCATGGGAACCCCTCAAAATTCGTTGTGCAGTAAATGTTTTGTGCATTTATGATTCATCGATTAATGTGTTGAATTAAAACCAATAGTTGTAAATGATGTTGTTGTTGTTGTAAATGATGTTACCATGGCATGTGTATTTTGTGTAGTAGTAGTAGTAGTAGTAGTAGTAGGAGCAGCAGCAGCAGTAGCTAGGATGATCCGAAGAACCTTCAAATGCATTTAGCGTATGAATTCCACCTAGTAGTGTCAACACTATGTAGTGTATATATATATATATGGAAAATGCTAGGATGATCCGAAGAACTTTCAAATGCATTTAGCGTATGAATTCCACCTAGTAGTGTCAACACTATCTCCTTCCCAAGAAGCTTAGGCATGGAGTTCTAGACTTGGGTCTCTCTTAAATAATTAAGGCCGAGCTTTAAGAAAAACATATAGTAGTCATTATCATTCAAGTAATGATGGACGGGGTTTGGGAAATAATATGGAAATAGACCAGAAAAAGCTTAAAGAACTTTCAAATGCATTTAGCATATGAATTCCACCTAGTAGTGTCAACGCTATCTCCTTCCCAAGAAGCTTAGGCATGGAGTTCTAGACTTGGGTCTCTCTTAAATAATTAAGGCCGAACTTTAAGAAAAAAATGTAGTGGTCATTATCATTCAAGTATTGATGGATGGGGTTTGGGAAATAATATGGAAATAGACCAGAAAAAGCTTAAATCAAGATACGTGTTCACAGATAGGACTTCTCTTGGTCTCATACAGTCTTGAGGTTATGCCTCATTGTTACGGATTACTATCAAATGCCTCTAGGCATAAGCCTCTTTTAACATTTTGTTTAGAACTGGATCCATCTGCCAAACACGCCTCTTCTTGACGTTGCAATTTGAAATTCCGTATGCCATACATACAGATGGTTCTTTCCCAGAATTAAGAATGCGTCAGGTACAGATGGTTCTTTCCCAGAATTAAGAATGCATCACAGCTTCCCGTTGAGAAAATTCTCTTATCTTTTCCCTCTTTATTCGATTGTTTAGATTTGTAAAACACTTTTGTAGCAGTAAATTGAGAATTTGGTCATGAAAATAAGTCTTATTGAGCTTATATCATATAATTAACTTATTATTGATACAATGATTTCTGTTTTGTGATATTGCCAGGCGCCAGGGGATTTACAACAAATCCACAAATTACCTCTATAATGCAGCTACTCAGGAGAGGGAAACAACATTGAACCAGCTTCTTATTGAACTTGATGGATTTGACACTGGTAAAGGTGTTATATTTATAGGTGCTACCAATCGTATGGATTTGTTGGATCCTGCACTTCTAAGGCCTGGCCGTTTTGACCGTAAGGTTTGTTTCTATTCCTGAATAAATGGGTGTGCTAAAAGAGTACTAGAAAAAGTTATCTTTCTTGCAAAAAAGAAGCCGTATAGTTCTTAATTTTTATTTGCTTCTCATATTTCTCTTTTTTATGGGAGTTAGTTGCTTCTCATGGTTATGGTCATTGATTAAAAAAGCCTTGAAAATATTAGGAGGATATTCATTGAAATTTGCCCCTGTTGTTACATTTAAGTTGGCTTTTTATCCCATGTTTTTGTGGCATGTGTCTCTTTCTTTAATTTGGTGATATTTTATTTTTAGATACGAATTCGAGCTCCTAATGCTAAAGGGAGATTGGACATATTGAAAGTTCATGCTCGCAAGGTGAAAATGTCTCCTACGGTTGACTTGTCCAGTTATGCCCTGAACTTGCCAGGTATGCAGTTTGGCCTGAGGAAGTAGGCTGTGTAGCTTATATTTAACTTTAAAATGGTGATCTTGATTTTCCTGTCCGCAACCATGGTTTGACTGTTTTAGATAACTAATAATAGTTATCTAATAGACTGTAACCTAGGGCTCAAATGGTTTTGTATAAATGGGAACTGATTGTTTGAAGTGAGGCAGCAGTTTCGTGAATGTCACCACAATAGTTTGAAAAACTTCATTAAAAAAAAAACAATAGTTTGAAAATGGAGTTTTAGATCTTCGGGTGTTGTTTCAGGAGCATTTCTCAGAGGAGAGCATGATAATAATTCTATTTGTAGTCTGCAAACAAGTATGTACATTATGCTAAAGATGGCCAAGTCAAGGACATAAACGGTAACTTTCTAACCCAATTGTGATTGATACAAGAACTAGTCCTAGGTGAGATTTTGCTCTAGTGACACCACGAAAGGATATCAAAATGATGTATTTTGGTGTTTGCTTGATCTTAAGGGCATGAGCAAGCAATGTGACATTCTAAGGTATTTTCCATTTCTCATTTTTCAAAAGAATTGCTATTGGAGACTTGGAGCTCAAATCTTGAAGAATCATCATACAACCCATGCACCTCTTTGAACTCAACTACTTGGTTCTTTCTTACAAAATTCTATGGGAAACATTTTCTTAACAGAAGCTTGTTCTGGTACTTGGCTCGAAGAGGTTAAGATTGCAATAAAGTTCTTCTTTCGTTCTTTTAGGAGGCAATATTTTGGGGAACTAAGGTCATGATCACTGGGACCTTATATGAGATTAATGATGGAGCTTCCTGTGGATTAGGTTGTAGCATCCAATTGTGAATCATAAGATTCTATAAACTATGAAGTTAACCTTCGTCAATATATCTAAATATCAAAAGCATATAATTGCTCAGCCATAGACTCTATTAAACATACGTACGAAGGATGGCAGGAGTAACAAGTATAAAAACAGTTGGAGGAATTACAAAAGAATATTCCATTAGTTATAGATGAACTAACTAGGCATATTCATGAGGATATATTGTGGTGTATGCTTTTTGCAGACAATATTCTTTTAGTTGATGAAACAAGAGATGGCGTGAATTGGAAATTAGAACTTTGAAGGAATACCAAATATGTTGGATTCCGTAGGCTTGAAGTTGAGTAGGACTAGGACCGAATTGTGAGTTTACAACACCAAAAGTAGTGATTAAGACAATGGAGTTGTAAAATTAGGAGTAGTTCTTAAGGCGAACCATGATATTGAGTAATGATCATACAAATGGCGGCCAATATATATTATGTGATAGTGCAGCATATAGTAATCATGTAAAATGAGTTCTTATTCGACTGACTAACATGGCATGTAGTTCTTTAATGGCATTGCATAATATTCCCTTCAGCCAGACACAGCTTCACTTGAGATTTGAATTTGGTTCAGGATGGACTGGAGCAAAGTTGGCTCAGCTACTCCAAGAGGCTGCCTTGGTGGCTGTCAGAAGAGGACATGAATCAATTCTTCAGTCAGACATGGATGATGCTGTCGACCGTTTAACTGTGGGGCCAAAGCGTGTGGGAATCGAGTTAGGTCATCAGGGGCAGTGCCGCAGAGCTACCACTGAGGTTGGAACTGCAATGATATCTCATTTGCTCAGGAGGTATGAGAGTGCAAAGGTGGAATTCTGTGAACGCATTTCTATCAGGCCTCGTGGACAGGTTGTAGTTTTGTTTGATTTTTTTTTTCTACAGTTTCTTTTATCAATTTTCTTTGGTTGGTTTCTCTAGTCTTGTTTAGGTAAAGGGTTAACTTGAATTCCATCTGGAACCAGTTGGGGTGTGCATGAAGTAAACAATGATCCCAAATGATATGCATATTATAAAACCATTCTATAATATAATATGCCAATTTAGAATCTTAAAATAGAAATCCAAATTTAGGTTTTTATATAGTTTTGAAGGAAATGGTCGTTCCACTGTCTGACATATAGTTTTCCATGATTTTCTTGTTTAATTTGATGGCACTGTGATAGATACTGAACAGGAAATTGTTTGTCAATTAATGCATGCAGACCTTGTCCCAAATTGTATTCCATCGTCTAGATGATGAGGCATACATGTTTGAGCGCCGGCCCCAGTTATTGCATCGCCTTCAGGTTTGTTTACTGCACTTTGCAATTTCCATACAAATTTTTATGTTCTCTTTAGTTTTTTTCATTGTGTTTTACATGTGAAGGTTTTACTCGGTGGGAGGGCTGCCGAAGAGGTTATTTATGGACGGGATACTTCTAGAGCATCTGTTAGCTACCTGGCGAATGCGTCGTGGCTAGCTCGAAAAATTTTAACCATGTAGGTCCTTTTCTTTCATTCCTTTCCAGATTGTCATTTCTATCATGTGCTCCCAGTAAATTTATTTTGCTCTAATCAGATGGAATTTGGAGAATCCAATGACTATACATGGAGAACCACCTCCCTGGACTAAAAATGCTCACTTTGTTGGGCCGAGATTGGACTTTGAAGGGTCACTTTATGATGATTATGGACTCATAGAACCTCCTATCAACTTTAAGTTCGATGATGAGGTTGCTCAGAGGACTGAGGAGCTACTTCAAAACATGTTTAGGAAAACAGTTTCTTTGTTAAGCAAGCACCACGCCGCTCTACTTAAAACTGTGAGGGTATGTACTTCTATTGTCCTTTTTTTTTTTGGTTTGCCTTCTATTATCCATTTATTCTCATGTTTTTCATCATCTACCATCTTCATCATTAATGGAATCCAGTGGACAGTCCCAAAAACCAGTGTGGAGATAGGATATGACCTGACCATATTCACATATTCATTGTTAAATAGATATGAAGTTCACTTTTATGGCATTCACAGTAATTTTGATGCTTCCAATGTTGTCGGCTTCATATCCATGAATAAAAAACACTTGTCATGAAAACAATGAACTCCACCTATGTAGAACATTATATGCGCTACATTGCCAGTCCCAAGTCTGGATAAAAAGGACTCTGATGGGAGAGGGAGGTTCCAAATACATTTTTTATACTCGAAAAATTGGGAGCGAGGCCCCAAGCTCATTTTCCATTCGTGAAAAAAGGATGGTTGCAATAGGTTTACAACTAGCATAAAACTTTTGTCACTCTTTATGAAATGGATCAAACATGTCTAAAGGTTGGGGCGTTCCCACCAAGCGACAAGCTGCGTCGGAGCCCGAGTGTAGTGAAAAATGAGCAAGGATGTGTTTCACATTGTCTGCTCACCATCAATGGCACTAAGTTGAGCGCAATGGAAAAGTTTGATCAATGTAGTCGATCCCAATTAATTTGGGCTAAGGCTATGTTGTTGTTGTATCGTGAAAACATTGAACATACATCTCAAATTTGTTTCAAGTGTTTTTAACAAAAGCTCTATCTTTCTCTAAAATAAAAGCAAATCTTCGTACATGAATACAGATCTCGACTTTGTTTTAAATGTTATCGACGAGCCATAGGGATGTAGAACTGATATCACAAATGATGCTTGTCTCACCATGTGCTTTATTGCAGGTTCTTCTAGATAAAAACGAAATCAGTGGAGAAGAGATTGAGCATATCCTTGACAAATACCCAGCAGAAACCCCAATAACTCTTCTCTTAGAGGAGGAGAATCCTGGGAGCTTGCCATTTCTCGACGTGGAAAAGAGGCGCGACTTGGAGCTTTCCTTGCTTACTCCACAAGGGGGCTTTTCATGAATGGGCTTCTGAACAAAGTCCCAAGCTGAATCTGCTTTCTGATCATGCCATGCATCAGATAAAGAATTACTGTTTCTTGTAATCGCTGGTGTTTGTCAGATTGAGTACAAGATTCGCCTGAAATGGTCGGTTCGTTGTGCTTGATTGCGAATTTGAACCAGGGATTTTGCCAATCTGATCATGGCAGCGAATTTGAACTGGGAATTTTGGCACATCAAATTCGTTGGCGTTGATAAAGATTTCCCATATTTATAATCCATTGATTCCCATGTCGGAATCTATTGGATGGTAATGTTCTTGTCCGGGCAATGTAGTTATTTGTTTCTGTGACTCCCATTGGTGGATAGTTATTTGTTTCTGTGACTCCCATTGGTGGAGTTCATCAGAATCTGTATCATAGTGGAAATTTTGGCCTACCATAATCATTGATCCTTTTGAATATGAACATATGAGCACATTGGTTATATGTAATATAACAAGATTAAGAAGTTTTAGAAAGTATTACATTAAACAAGATTAAAAAGAAGCGTTGGGATGAAAATAGTGCCCAAATGCGAACGTCTATTGCATGCTTTCTTTACATGTAGCATCCATCATTATTCTCTCATTTTCCTTGCAAATCTATTAATGTAGGTAGGGCAATCTAGAGCCTTATTTGGCATTAGGATCTTGCAAGAGTAACCCCTTTGGGCGCTTAGATTCTACTTCGAGCTGATGTGGCACTATGCCTCTACATAAGAGAGACATACATAGTTTACTTATGATTGACTTTACGACATTAGCTCAATTTTTTTTTTTAACTCGGTGTGGAACCTAGGTGCTTGAAGTGAGTTAGAAAATCACTCTTGCAAGATAAGCTTCTATGAAGTAATAACTTCGAAAATTGTCAAAAACAATGACTTCAAAATTATGGTAAGTTTTCCAAATACTAGCATTCCTATTCTCAAGAACAACTTATTTTTTTATTAATTTTTAAACTCTTCCATTCATCTTGATTTTTGTTAATGTAACAAGTTGAGGTCCGCTACATGGACCAAACCTTTCCACTCTACATGATTTTGTTTCAAGCAAGAGCAAAAATCCAATATTGGTGTGTTTGGGCATGAAATAAAACAAGGGGAATATAATTTTTCTATTTGGACCCTTAAATAATTGAATTAACCATAAAAAAGATGGAAATAATCACAAAATGAACATTTATTTCACTTAATTTACAAGGTTGCATGGATTCACAAATGGGCGTTGCCTGCAGGTAGGTTACATACTAGCAATGATGGAAGGAAGTTCAGTTTCTACCTCAGTGTCTCCATCAGAGCCTTCTAAGCTTGTCTGCAACACAACACCAATGTATCACTTCAAGTTGAATTTCAAAAATCAACTTAGATATTAAGAAAATGAGGGAAAGAAAAACAATGATTTAGAATTTATTTAAAAGCCCCAAACACCAAGCATTTTTTTTTTCACTTGTCTTTTTTATTTCATTTCTTTATGAAAAAGAGCACTAAATTGAGTGTGATGGAAGAGTTTGATCCATGTAGCCGACGGCTCGGACCCAACTAATTTGGGATTGAGGCTTTGTTGTTTGTTTCTTTCTTCTACTCTTTTTCATTCTATATTTTTATTGTTTTCCTAACTTCTTTCAGATTTTTTGCTCCAATATTGTTCCAAGTACTTGATACATAGTAAACATTTCTTTAGACTTCGAAAATGCAACAAAACTTGGAATTAGAATCAGCTTTCTCATGTAAAATCACCAATTTTACGTCTTTGATGTTCCAACTTACGGCTAAAATCGTCAAAATTTGAAACCGACATGTTAAATTCTTTGCAAGTTTTTCATTCAAATATTCAGAAGACCACCCAAACTGTTCTTCATTCGTGAATTAATGGCAGCTACGATTAACAAGGGCAAGGACCATTTGCTGCATACCTCTGAATCCTTCAGTCTGTGTGGTGAAAGATAGCGTTCAAAAGCTCCTTTGCCATAAAGAATCTTTGCCCCACTTCCTTTTCCATCTACAAATTCAACAGCCTCTTCATCAACTACTACGGCATCTATTTTATCTTTGTCTATTCTGTTGTCTGGAACCTGGCAAAAGAGGCACGCACACACACTTTCAGTATTAGGCCGAATGTCAAAAGAAGTGTGAACACATGCATTTAGATTTCCTACTTAATGAAAGCCATGAAACTTATCATAGGAAAAACAACATGATAACAGCTAAAAAGATTCTTCCTCTCAAAAAAGACAGTTAGGTGCTAATTTTATGTTGGGCCCGTCCACATACATGGATGCGAGCCTGTGAATCTATGACAATACCGATATTGCCCTCAACTTAACCACCTTCAACTCATAAGTGTGGGGTTTTAACTCAAAAGGCCTTGATACTAATTGAGAAGGAGAACCAAACTTACATACTTCATTGTGAAGTCTTATATAATCAATGTAGGACTATTATTTCCGTCCACACATCTCCAACAGTAAGGTTACCAATCAAGTGGTAGCTCAACGGTTTGGAATGAGTCTCATATGGACGAGGTTGAGAGTTCGAGTCTCACCGAGTGCAAGTCAAAGGAGAAATAAGTTGGTTTTTTTTTTTTTTTTTTTTTTTAAAAAAAGACAGTAGGTCTTCTAGATTATGTGGATTGCATACCTCATACATGGCGTCAGTCAAAATCTTCTCCAATATAGATCTTAAGCCTCGAGCCCCCGTATTCTTTACCATTGCTTTTCTAGCGATTTGTCTCAAGGCATTCTCAGTGAAATGCAGTTTTACCTGACCAAAAAAAAAGGAACATAGCCAAGATTGCGCATCCTCACTATCCTCACATGAAAAGAACAAAGCAGATTATGGATTTCCTATGATCAATAATACTAGAGGTATCGAAGGGAGGGTGGACCAGTGATGGCTGGTATTTTCCAAGCGGAGGAAACCAAAAACGTACAAGAAAACATTAATGGAATAAGTCTTACATCATTCATTTGAAACATCTTTATATATTGTTTCCCAAGCGCACTTCTTGGCTCTGTGAGAATCTGCGCAAGAGATACCCGTAAGAGAGAATGAAGAAACATTGGAGTTCCAAGAAAGGATATTAGAAAATTGCAGCTTTGATATACTGAAATTTTATTTACAGTAAAAAAAAATAAAAATAGGAGTTTCATTTGTTCGATATTATATATATAGCAAAAGATGGTGGATAAATTTTAGTTAATATTTGAACACAAAGAGGAGAAAATACAACAGATTTTCAAATCTTTTGGTTGATAATAATGTGATAGCAGTAATGTTTTTAGTTACTCCTGTTGCTTTTTCATTGCATCTATTTAACATCATTGAAAGAAGTTACCTGAACAAGTTGGTCCTCCGTGAGAGCAGACAAACTAATCAAGACTGGGAACCTTCCGACAAATTCGGGTATCAGTCCATACGCAATAAGATCATTACTCTCAACCTGCCAAACAAACTTCAAGTCAGAAACAAAAGAAAAGAGATGTTGATAATGTTCACTGTAGCTTTTATTCCCTCTCCAGTTTCTACCGATATCCTTCCTCCCTAAACATTCTCAAATGCATCATCCTATTTGCAACTTACAGGATCTCATATTTTGATCACGTAAACATCCTAATTTGAAACAATTCCCTTAAATTTCTGGAAAGTCCAAACTTTATAAAGAAATTCAAGTTCGTTGTGTTGATTTTCTGCATACTCAATTTTTCATAATGAGACTTTTTTTTTTTTTTTGGGTAGAATAATGAGACTCCTCTTTTTATTCTTTACTTGTCTCGTTATATGATTTTTGGGCAGATCTTAAAGATCTAAACACAACTTTTCCACATATTTGTCTCAGGTTTGCATTGATACAAGATCAGTGGCATTTGCCACATATTTGTAATGTGTTAGATTATGTGATGGTTTCACCAAATAAGCAAATGTAATAAAGTTTTGTTTCCTCTATTTAGCTACAAGATCAGTGGCATTTTCTTTTGTGTGACTCGCAGAGTCTTGCGAGCTACAACGCTTCAATCAAAAGTTTGTAAAAGTAAACAGTGACCACTAGTGTACGCAATTTTCAAATAGGTTTATGTGTGAGCATAATTAAGTAATTTTTTCACACAATTAGTTCTTCATGGAAAGAACAGACTGAGGAAGATTTACACCCTGAATCAAGGAATTGTAGTATGAATAACAATTGTCAATGCTTACTGTTTTAAGCAAAGATGATGACACTGTTGCATTTATTGAACCAGTAGTTCTCATGTTTGAACGTACTGGTGCGCCAAATCCAATAGAAGAATCTTGTCGCCTGTCATATAAGCACAACAAACATCAGGTTAAAAAACATACCTACAGCTTTAAATTTTTTTTCTTAAAAAAAAAAAAAACAATTTATGGATGCAACTTGAAGTCTTACCTCTCTGAAATCGTTTTATCTAGGTCAATAAATGCTCCTCCACAAATAAAAAGAATGTCCTTCGTATCAATCTGGAAAAAACAACGGCCAGGAAAAAAATCATCTGATCATATCTTTCGTGTTGTGAACAGATTTACTTGGAAAACTAAAAGAAAAAATAACAAATTCTACAAAGAAATAGAAGCAACTGTATTTGGCTTCATATCATAATCCTTTGTATTATGGACGAAGACTCGGAAAAGTATAAGAAAGTAACAGAAAAAACTCTACAAAGAACTGATTGCAATTAAATTTGACTACAACCCTTGGAAATATTTGCTGAAAAGGGGTAGACCATCTAGAGTTATGAATAGCACTGCATGAATACCTGTATATTTTCACCTCGAAGATGCTTTCTTGCTCCCTTCTCTGGAACAGTGACAATCTGTGTAAGAAAAAAATTACTCATTTGTGTTTGCTTTTTGTGGCACGGATCTAAAATGTGTATATATAAATCTTCAAATTTAAGCATGTGTGGACTCACCGTCCCTTCCAACATTTTAAGCAATGCCTGCTGTACACCCTCGCCTGAGACATCTCTACTAATATTATTGATCTCAGCCTTCAAAAACAAAGAAATGTAAGGTGAAAGGGCAAACACAAATCCATAAACAAACATAGTGGCAACCGTAGGAGATCATGAATACCTTTTTAGTGATCTTATCAACTTCATCAAGGTAAATAATGCCCTGTTGAGCAGCTGCAACATTATAGTCGGCAGCCTGCACACAGAAGAATGACGGTCATCAATGTAGCATATGCTAGATAAGTTCTACTTAGAGTTGAACATATAAGCAATAAGCATTTGAAATAACAGAATAATAAAAACTGTTTTTAGTTCAACAGTGAAAACAAAACAAAACGTAACAATATGGCAAGAAAATTTTGAAATATAATAAAATGCAATTATTATTCAAATGACTCAATCAACCAATCACTGCTTAGACCGTGCTTGGAAATTAGCACCCTACCTTAAGGTTGTATAAGAATGAGTATTAGTATAGTAGGAATCTGATGACATAAAAAATTGAGAATTACAAGACCACAATATTGATAGACTTTCAAGAGGTTTCTCTCTCCTCCCCCCCACAAAACTCAAGAGTTCTACTCAAGACAAAACTCAATGTATCCTCATTTATAGTTGTATAGTAAAAAAGCTCTCTAGATGGTGCCTATCAGAAGCATGTATAAAAATGAGCCTTTGGATCTCACTAGGGGCTTATCGCGGCCGAACAACAACAATGCCTCAATCCCAAATTAGAGTTGGTCGATGCACCCAACATTTTTTATTTTTTTTATTTTTTTAAAGCCTTGTAAATATTATGCCAACTTTCTGAAAACACCTCTTAAACTCATCAATGCCAAAACTAATTCTCTCTTACAGTGGTTTTCAAAAAAATTTCTCTCTTACAGTGAGCACCAACCTTGCTATAAAAAAGCTGCTGAAACGTAATAATTTTGCAGAAAGGACAGAACATGAAGTCACACGTCTGAACTGTCAAAAATGTTGACAATCTTCTATGCATATTCAGTAAGAAAAAACAAATAAAGCAGAAATAAAAAAGCATAAACAAACAACCAGTGAAAAAAAGTTGACCAAATGCACTATCGTTAAGGACCATCTTTGAAGAATTACCACTAGAAGCTTGCTTATAATGGACTCTACATCTTCTCCAACATAGCCTGCCTGCAAATAACTCCCAATTAATCAAAAAGATAATCTCAGATCGTCAATAAAAAACTTAATTTAAGAAAACAATCATGGATATCTACATCTTAATCCAATCTCCTAACTCGCTGGGTTGTCCAAACTTTATAGGTAAATTATGGGAACACTTTTGTTGTTAACTAGAAATAAGTTTGTTTAAAACTTATATTATCTTTTGGGATCTTGCTCCATTTGAAAAACAATCATCTAAAGCCACAAAGTACTGTTTAACAATTATGGCATGAAAGATTTAAATCAAAGCACGACTATATGAAATTCCCGGCGGGGAAAAAACTTTGGCCCCACTCCCCACCACAACCAATTATTTAAACGTGAAATTAATTACACTAATTGAAAATTAATTTTTTTAGGTACTACCCCAAAGAATAATCAAAGTTCTCACTGCCCACTCAGCCACTTGCACACACACACACACACACACACACACACACACAAACACAATTTCTTTTAATCTATTTGCTGCTAAGTAGAAACAAGTTAAAATCTTTTAATCTATTTGCTGTTAAGTAGAAAAAAGTTAAATGTATAGGTTCCATCAGCATGCATATCATGTCAAATAAAAATATTTTAGTTGAAGTTTGAGGTACTGTAAATGGACTCAACCATTTACTGTTTCAAGTTATGCAGATAGAATTTCAATAAAATCCTGTGTGTCGGATATGGATGCAAATATGGGAAGAAAACACTAAAGAAAGAAGAAAGTCAATCAAGACATGAGTCTTATTTGCTTGCCTGAGTAAGAGTTGTTGCATCTGCAATAACGAAGGGAACATTGGCGAATCTTGCCAAGGTTTTTGCAAGTAATGTCTTCCCTGTCCAAGAAATCAGAAACATCAGAAAGTGATTATGAGAGAACCATGTTCTATCAATGCATTACATACACACAACTGAGATGAACAAATCAGATTTGGGAGAGATAGTAGATAGTTTTATTACTAAGAATAAGAAAATCAAACGACCAACGGCATTCGAGAGGCCGTACTCTCCTAACTCACAATGAGTTCCTTAACTTAACAATAAGAATACCATAATACTTCTAATCACTTTGTATCTATATAAATACTCTCACTAAGCCCTAACTAGGTTTCCCACTAAAGACACGAAAATTCCCAAAATACCCCTAGTCCTATCATTACCTGCCCCCTTTAAAAACCACCTTGTCCTTAAGGTGGAGTGCGCCCAATAGCATGCCGCGATGTCCGGATCGTAATTCCATGCAATTGAGTGTCTATCATTACCACCCCCTTTAAAATTCACCTTGTCCTCAAGGTGGCACATAGAGAACGAAATAGCAAGGAAGATGACAATGCTAGGATCATGAATCCACTTGATGAGTAAAATGAGAGCAATCAAGGGGGGCAATGGCCACGCGAGGATCCATGTGAACCTTATATTTGAGGGGGACTTGACAATGACTTTCATCCATAGCATAAAACCCATAGCAATTAAGGTATCCAAAGCCATGAAGACACGTAACGCAGCCCAAAATTTCAACACTACATGCATAGAAGAATTGATGCTTCTCAAACCTCTCAGCGACATTACGTCAAACATGTTAAATGCGTCATCAATAGACTCACACCTCCCATACCATACCATATACCAGAATTGGGTGTTACATACATGCTCCACGTTGAGTGAGTTCACCAAAATCGAGTAGAGCACCACTGTTGAAGCACATTGTCAAACCACAGTCCACATATGAAGTGCATATCCATCCAAGGTGTAAGGCAAAAAATACTCATGCTATTATTCTCGAATAATGCGTCAAATAAGTGGCCCACCAACTTCAAATTTGATGAATAGTGAAGATGACCAAACTTAGAAAGTATTTTGGTGCGCAAGAAATTCAGTATTATCTCACAAGCGAAAAAAAGGAAAGAAAAATCAGAACTGTGAAACGCAACGATTCAACTGTATTGACGAAGGTGGCGGCCAAGGCGGTGGAGAGATTGGATTGACAATGCTAGGTAGTTCTTGGTACCCTCCGCCATTCTGGTTCATTCCTTCATCACAAGAAGAGCAGTTTTTGTGATTTGCTTTAATATACTGAGATAAGCCAGATCTGACCCTGTGGAGTCCCTGTCAACACTCAATTTGATATAAGGACGAAACATATGAACATCCGAGATATGTGTGAAGGTAGTTGGTGGATCTAATATTTCTACACTGTTCGAGGATGCAATGGTGATCAGCCTTTGAGTCGGGATCCTCCTTCGAGAGATCTGTGAAAGGAATTTCACAGCGATGAATGGATGATCAGATGGAAGTGGAACTGAGTTTGATTTGGTAAATGATTGAACTGGTGTTTCAATGTTAGGCGATGATTCCTTTACATCAGTTAGTGGATCAGTGGCTGAAGATGTTGGCGGATGAGGTGATGGACCAAAGACCAAATCTGGTAAATTTACAATGATAGAACCCCGTTCTATCAATGCACTAAATGCACACAACTTAGATAAACAAATCAGATTTGAGAGAGTAATAAATAGTTTTATTACTACGAATAAGAAAATCAAACAACCAACGACATTCGAGAGGCCGTAACTCACAATGAGTTCCTTAACTTAACAATAAGAATACCATAATACTTCGAATCACTTTGTATCTATATAAATACTTTCTCTAAACCCTAATTAGGTTTCTCACTAAAAGCATGGAAGTGCCTACAATACCCCTAGTCTTATTATTTACTAATATACCCACCGCCCCCTTTAAAAGTTTTGATTGCTTTATTTGAGATTCTATCATTACCGCCCCCTTTAAATCCACCTTGTCCTCAAGGTGCCGTGCCTAGAATTGAGCAGGGAAGAGATTGAAACATGCCCCAAATTTAAGATAAAAAGAGCAACATAAATCCCTAGTTAATGAGATGAGCGAAACTGAACTGAAAAGCAGGGCCATGGTATGATTTAAATCAGCCTTGCGCAAGCAATACCCTGCAAAAACAGTCCCTTCAACGGCAAGAATGATGGTAAAGGAAGAATCCTTAAAATACCAATGAAAACAAAATGGCAAAACCTAAGCCAATAATAGAAGTAGGAGGCCAAAAGGACTGTAGAGGCATAAGTTGAAGACTTGATCAAAGAAAACCATGTGAACATGGGATAAGATGTCCATGGTATACTCCAAACCATTCGTAGACAACGATTTTGACCAACATTCACATGAGATCCATGTTTTCCTTGATGAATACAAGTATTGTTGTATCAGTTCTAACTTGTCTCCAACCATTAATTGGAACGTGTTGTGATTATTGTGACGTCTTTCCCAACTGTTGGAACCCGAGAGCAGAATTAAGCAACCAACATTCCTTCTCAAAAGCACTTTCCTTTCTAGGCAAATCTGCAAACCATCTGAAGTAGGAGGCCAAAAGGACTGTAGAGGCATAAGTTGAAGACTTGATCAAAGAAAACCATGTGAACATGGGATAAGATGTCCATGGTATACTCCAAACCATTCGTAGACAACGATTTTGACCAACATCCACATGAGATTCATACTTTCCTTACCAGTCCTTTTTGACGCCACTTCATCCAATTCTTTCCTCTTTTGTGATTTATTTTCTTCACCACCAATCTTGCCAATTCTTTCAATTTCCTTCTCAATAGGTGAAACCATGAGATTTTCATTATTACTTTCCTTAATAGTATGGTTCACTGCCACATCATCAATCGATGATTGAATTATTGTCAGATCTTTCCCTTTTGAAGAAATACAATCACCACCAACAATCTCGCTATGCACTTCAACATCAAAGCATGAAGGATTCAACACAGGGGCTTCGACTTCAGAATGACATTGAACTTGCATCCACTCATCCATTTTCCGAAAAAGCCGATTCATTGCCATCTTCAACTCGTCCATTGAAATCTCCTTAAATTGGGCCTTTACTTCCATTTGAGATGATGATTATGTCTCCAAGATTGTGCTCTCTGATACCAATTTGATAGAACCTTGTTCTATCAATGCATTAGATACACACAACTGAGATAAAGAAATCATATTTGAGGGAGATATTAGATGGTTTTATTACTAAGAATAAGAAAATCAAACGACCAACGACATTTAAGAGGCCGTACTCTCCTAACTCACAATGAGTTCCTTAACTTAACAATAAGAATACCATAATACTTCTAATCACTTTGTATCTATATAAATCCTCTCACTAAACCATAATTAGGTTTCCCATTAAAGACATGGAAATTCCCACAATACCCCTAGTTCTATCATTACCCGCCCCTTTAAAAACCACCTTGTCCTTAAGGTGGAGTGCGCCCAATAGCATGCCGCAATGTCCGGATCATAATTCCATGTACTTGAGAGTCTATTAGATTCAAGCTATCTAGAAGCCTCGGTCCCAAATTATTTGCGGTCAACTACAGTATCAAACTCTTTCAATTTGCTCAATATAATAGAAAGCTAAAGTATCATATAACATTATCTAGAGACACATCCTTCAGGCAATGTAATTATTTGATTTTGCATTGAAACATTATCTTTCAGGGACTAACAAATGATGGCAAGCAAGAAAATAAAATAGAATCAATAAGAAAGTTGGTGTGGTGGGAGAAATTATAACATTTAATTAAAATAAGTAAAATAGAGAGCAAAAGTGCAACTTCCTGACTTCATTTGGGAAAATCTATAAAGCTCGAAACAAAAAGGAGAATTTTAAAACACCTTAGATTTTTCAGTTCATGCCAAGCTTATGATAAGGCATTCATTCTCTTCATGGTAATTCCCTTTATATTAGTAGTTAGTTTAATGAAAAAAAAATATGAGCAAGCACAAAACAAGAAATACTAAGAGAATGTTGTGTACGCAGAAATATAAGCACCTGACCCTGTCGGCCCCATGAGGAGAATGTTACTTTTCTCAAGCTCAACTGAATTGAATTCTGACCCATCAACTTCATCAGTGACTGAATTCCCTGAAGACCTAAAGCTCCAAGATTATGATCCCAAATATTAGAAATAGCCAGTAGGAAAAAAATAAACTTGATTTCAACAAATATTAGAAATAAACTTGATTTCAACTCAGCAAAAGAATACACTAGAAAGGATGCATGTTGTTGACAGTCAACCTCTTGGTAAGTCCAACGAAAAATCAAATCTATTGAATTCACTGTCTATATAGTTCAAACAGAAAGTCTAATGATTATCAAAATACTTTAGCTTCATCAAATACTGCGAAAATTCTTGCAGTCTACTTGAATGGCATCAAATACCATTCTTCAATAGGAATCATCATAACCCCATATGATATATAAATAAGTAAAACTTCGAAGAATGACAATTGTTTTATTTTAACAAGCATCCAGTGCTGAACTTAAACTCGCATAAGTAGAACTAGTATTGAGTGGTGGCTATTCATCTTACTGATTGTTGAAGTTTTTTGTATGTCATTGAGCTTGAGCTCTACTTTCATGGTCAATAAGTAAAAAAAAACAGTGGTCCTCAAAAAAAAGGGAAACACAAACAGTGATATAGAACATGGAGAAGGTTGTAACTGAAAACAAACCTGTCTGGTGAAGACTCGTGATAAATCCTCACATAATGGTTGTATACTGCAACAGAGAGCACCTAGAAAAAGAAAAAGAGTAAACAGTTACTTTACTACAAAAATAAATCAGGCCGATAACAATTCCCATACCACGAAAAAAGAGACTTAAATCAGTTCTATTGATCAACAGCCAACTGTGAACAATTAAGCCCAAATTAGCCAACCAACAATACATCAATTTCCAACTAGTCATTGAATCAAAGTTTTCCAATGAAAATCATGCTAAGTCAGTTGGCAAGCAGTTTAAATACATTAAAGTTCTTTGCCATCAATTCCTGTCACCCGTCTACAAAAAGAACCAGCACTTTAACCAGTTTCACACATTACCACACTATGCTGATTATTTAATTTGTTCCACCTCTCATATGCAAAATCACTGAAGAGTAAAAACCAATGTCAAACAAAGATAATAACATATACTTTACATAACAACAGAACTTAATGCAGGTTCTCACATTCTACAATATCCAGTACTTATTGTGAATTACGCCAAAACCCTTAATCCCAAATTTGTTGGGGTTGGCTATATGGATTAAACATTCCACTCCACTCAATTCAATACACTTGATGGTGTGCTTTCATAATCCTTGAAATCCTTTCTATTTAATGCATTATGCATCCCAAGTTATTTTAGGCCTAACCCAATAACGTCGAATTCTTCAATTTCTATCGTGATTAGTTTTCTAACTGAAGCATTTGCAGGTCGATTTCTTGAGAGCAACCAGAATAAATAAATCACCATATGCACACAAGAACAAGTAAAGAAATTCATCAATTGAAGATCACTTCAAATTTAATTTTTTTAAAGAAAAACTATAGCACTAAAATTTCACCTTCTTTGCTTGCTCTTGCCCAATCACAAACTTATCAAGACCTTTACATATCTCCTTTGGAGTGGGAAAATTGCCACCCATGTTTGCTCCTCCCCATGACCCATCTTCAGAATTGAACCAATACCCACCACCACCACCTGATCCAGACCCGTCCCCGCCTCGCCGTGAACTCGCATTCGACGCCACATCATGAACTCCAACTGAATCCCCAACAGGTTTCCACACCATTGGGGGCTCCCCAGAAAACCTACCACTAAAAACTTCAATAAAACTACTGGGCACTAAATTCACCCCATTCCCTCCACCCCCAATTTCACTTTCACTCAAATTCGACCCCTTTCTCAGTCTACTCACATGCCAATCACTCTCCAGAGAAGAACAAGAACCCCCTTTTGAAATCTCTTCAGATTTCACTTTTTTTCTTCTAAACTTGCTTAGAATACTTGAAAACCCACCTATGTGAATTCTGTGATTGAGAAGAAACTGACTTGATTGGTGAACTGTTCTTGAAGCTGACTCTTTTATGATGGAATTTGAAAACAGAGCAGCAGACATGGTTCTGTTTGCTCTGTTTTTGAAGAAAAAAAGGTTGGAACTTTCAGTGTTTTCGGTGATTTTCAGAGGCGGAAACAAAAGGGTGCGTAGATTTGATGTTTGGAAATAGTGGGTTTTGATTATTTGTAAGTAATTTTATGAGTCGTGAAGGAGAAGAATTTCAACAGAGAAGTAGTACTTGTTGTCAGTTGTTTTATTTATTTTGGTATTTGTTGAAAGTGTTATCTTTTGTAAAGATGATATTTGTCGCAAGAAAATCTAGATTTTCATTTCCGTAGACGAGGTTTTTGGGGAACTTGTAACGCATGGACGTCGTAATTTGTATAAATATTACGCTAATAAACCATACCAACTTGATCCAAGTTGCAAGGGACTTATTTGTTAATGTTTATGAGTGTGATATTGGTAATATCTACTTATAGCAAAATGTCACGTATATGATTCCACGTATATGATGCATAATATAGTTTCACACTCGCTCTCCTACTTTTACTCTTTTGTACTTTGTTATTAGTAAATATTACCGATATCACATTTTAAATATTAGCAAATTTTCTTCGGTGGTACATTAGATTGAAAGAGTTATCCTTTTATGGCTTAAATGAAGTCTTTCTTTAAAGTATCGTAGGTAGAATAAATAGGATTAAGAGGGTCACCCTATTAAGGCTTGGGAGCATGAATTAAAAGTTTGCATAATACATGAACAAACCTCGATTTTAAATTAATTAGTCACCTATATGGATCAAATTCTTCAGCCCCTCCATACTTTAATTAAATAATCCCATAGGAGTTAACTATGAGAAACCAAGAGAATATATTATTAAATCCCACAAGTGTTCAATAACACAAGTATCAAAAATTAAACTCATGGGCTCTACCTAAAATCTTTTAAATCCATCTAAAACAATGCATTCCAAATTATCTCATGCCTACCCTTAAAGACATTGTGATTATATTATTAAAAAAATCTTTCAATTTTTTTTTTCTTACTCATTTTTTTTTTCAGAATTTTTTTTACTCATTACCAGGGTAGTTTACCATTCATCAGGACAACAGTATTTTGTATAGAAAAAACACTAGGATCTTTCACCCAAAAAAAAAAAAAAAAAAACTAGAATGGCCCCAATGATGGTACTCAAGATCAAGTTGATGATAGTGTACATCCATCCATCATGCATTGATGCATGCAAATACAAAAATGGTTGGACACCATCACCAGCTGCCCATCCCGGGTCAACCTAACAACATCTTCCATTTGTATAACTGTATCAGAAGCATGTCATCCAATTACTGTCTTACTAGAAGCATCAGTCATATAATTTGATTGATATATACTAGTTTATTAATCGAACACTTCTATAAATCACTACAATTCTAACACAATTGTCTAAAAAAGAACAATATGAAATTCATAATTACGTTTCAAACAATAATTTTCAGGATTCTTAATGATTAGGTCCTCATAAAGTTTTACAAAATAAAAATTTTTCTCATTGGAAACTTGACATTTTTTCAAGGTACAACCATTTACATTACAGAAAAAGAACACCTAACCAACCAAGAAAACTCATGACTACTATTTTCCATTCAATTCATAACAATCCAGCTGAAAATTGTCGCATGGAAGATTTAATAGCAGCTCCCATGTCTGAATGTAGAACAGTACAATCTGACCAAGGAAACAACAAAACCTCCCTCAAGCTCTTTCATTTATTCTCTTCGCACATTTGATTGTGTCAATTGCGCTCTCTTTTTCTTCTCGGCACGCCTGATTACCATTGCAAAAGCAATCATTGCTCAGAGCTTGTTGCAGTATTCAGGTTTTCCCCACCTGTTGTTGTCATTGATGTTCATGTTGTGGCTGCTGTCTCTCTGCTTACCAACAACAAAATGCGCCCAAGAACATGAGTCATTCGGTAATTGTCGTCAATAGAATGCCTTTGGCAACTATTATTGCTACGGTTTTTTTGTTTCATTGGGTTTCCAGACGACTAATGTGCATCAAAACAAAATCTCTATTGGCATCATCTTCCTAATTCGCCGTTGGGACATCTTTAACTCAACAAATCAAGGTCATATACACAAATAAATTTCTAAGGAAAATATTTTACGTTAGTCAAGTACATCTCACCATTATTGCTTTTCCGGAACTCAGTAGCACTGGATATATGTTCTCAAAGGCTGCGTATGTTTCATCTCTCACCTGAATGATGCAATAACCAAAAAGCCTCATCACAACAAAACACAAGATTGCAGTACAAAAACCAAATCCATTATCGTATCTGTACAAGTATTACCTTAGCACCTGTAAGAACAATTTTTCCTGATACGAAAATGAGCAGCACGATCTTCGGTTGTTTCATACGGTAAATCAAGCCAGGGAAGAGTTCTGGCTCATACTATAACATGTTGGGTGAATTCAGAATAAGAAATTCCATGTTGAAAGCCGAGAAATAACTACAATATCACTGAAAAGTCTATACTAGTTTGAAATATGAAACAATAGCATTTTTTCCCCTTTCCAAACTAGGGATCATGCAATGAAAGGTCGCCAGATATTTTTCAAAATTCTGCAATATACGGTGAAACATGATATGGTGAAATATGACTCTCTCAAAAGAAATTACACTGAGTGTACAGAGATAAAAGATAATTATACATCCATTCAGCATAAGGAACTACAGACAAGGACCTCAGTGTTCCTTCTTGCTTCATCAACTCTAACTTCTAAATGCGAGACATCCGTGACCAAGATTGACTCTTTCAAAATTACTGCACATTGTGTTCCTACAAGAATGTATATATATTTTAAGAAAGAATGTTGGATATTTGTATCCAAGAATAAGAATGTCTAATACCACCTTTCTCCATATGTACATCCTCTATTTTTGCAATTTTTCGTCAAAGCCAACTTTTCCTTGTCACTTGTTTCAAATATTCAATTTTACCTTTTCCATCATAAGGTGGCAGTTGTTATAAAGTGGACATATTTGTAAATTTAACTTGTCCAGTGATGCATACTTTTGTCCTCATTTAATGACACATTTAAATTAACCTAATCCAGCGAGTAAGACAATGATTAAAAAAGACCCAAGAAAGAGAGAGTACTAGATCAAATACATTATACAGCTAACACTCGAATTATGAGGAAGAAAGAACATTCCAAACTGGCTTCAAATGAGAAGTTACAAAAAATTTTCAATGACATATTAGGATGATGGCATCCACTTACACTTGAAAAGGCACCATGAGAATATGCAAGGCCTTCAAGCCTAATAGGAAATTTAACATCACAGGAACCAACAATATTCTGAATCTTGAAGTCCTAGAATCAGTAAACGCAAGGTTAGACAAATAAACAAGAAATGTTTATGGGACTGCAAATACAAACAGAGTGCAGAAACATAACTATAAATAATAAAAATAAATAGAGATCAGTACCTTAAACTTGGCTGGAAACCCAAGCTTCTGAATAATTCGCGCATACTGAAAACAAAAGCTCATCTTTGCATGAGAAACATAATATATTCTAATAACGAGATGTAAATTTGCACATAAACCAAGAAGGTAGTAAATAGAGAGACGGCATAAAAAATTATTCAATTCAAATTTGAACAATTTTCTAAAGTAAAGCCAGTGACCATCAATATTCATAGCCTGATGGTTCACTAATTCCCCCTTCCCAAAAAAAGAACAAGAATACACTGATACACACAAACAAAGATGTACTGATGTTTTCCATGCAATATTAAATATCAATTCCCAATTATTTAACTTATATTACCTTCCTTGCAGCCAACTTTGATTGTTGCTCACTCTTAGCTCCAGTGCAAACCTTACAATGGCAAATCACTTATCAGCTTTGAATGCAAATAAGAATGCAACAATATCTCCAAACATTATGATACAAACACTTCTTTTTAATCCAAAGTTCTAATTTCTTTAACAAGGTACAAAAATGTGTAAAGAAAAAAAAAGATAAGCAATAAATATATTAATAACGAATACAACGATTTCTCAGGATGAAGGTTTGCATAAGTGTGTGTTTTGGCAGAAGCAGTCATTTTAACAGAAGACAGAGGATATCTCAGCTAAGAAACTATTACCTGTCTAACTAAAAGGCTAAAACAACGAGTCAAATCAGGTTTTTTTTTAAAAGTATGCAAGCAAAGTTTCCTGTTTTAGCATGTATTTGAAAATAGTTCCAGCGAATCTATCCAAACTTGAAAGCATTCAATCAGTTAAACCTACTTGTTAACCCCAATTAAATAGACTTTCTTTTATAATTCCTTTTTAATAGATTGATGAGCTTTATACAATTATCACTTTAAATATCTAAAATTGCAAACTTTTCTTTATATTTCTTAAATACTATTACCTTGCCTAACCCATCTAGTAATCTAAGAAGTTAATCAAATCAATGTCAATCTACATGATTAGTGCTAATTCTGATGAATAACCACACCTTCAATCTAGCTCACTTTGTTTGTTTTACACATGTAAACCTAAGAGATCTAGTCCTATAAATAAAGTACAGACCTTAACAGCACTGAACATCATAAACAAAGATAAGAAGCAATGGATTGAAAGAGAAATGCATCAAACATGAAAAGAAATGAATCCAGAAGGCAATGGATCTTGATAACACTAAAGCTTCTTAATACATATATAAATGACCAACTCACCATTTTTCCAGAAGCAAATATCAATGCAGTTGTTTTTGGATCTCGTATTCTCATGATAACTGCAGCAAAACGCTGTAACAGAAGATATAAGTAAAAATTAGTTGAAACTAACAAGAAAATTAGATAAATAAACACCAACACTTGGAAACTATCATTACAAGAACCCACTGTTTATACTCTACACAATAGAAAATATACATTGAGAGCCTGTAAAATTTATGCTATCTGTTTAAAGGCTCTTCAACAATAAGTCACATATTCCATTGCATTTCAAACACAATTTTTCTACATAAACAAGCACTTCCACATGCATAGTTTCCTAAAAGAAAATGATATAATATATATTATACAAACTATATATGTAACAATATATAAAGAGAGAAGAAAGGGTGAAAGGCTTGAACTATTGTCGGAATCATTGCTAGATTGGTGAGATCATGGTGGAAAAGGAATATTCATTGCTGACTTAATGTTTAAAATTTAGCTTATATGTCAAATTTTATTAATATTTACAAAGATCCTCCTAAACTTATTATTATTTCCATTGCCTGCATATAATAGATGGTCAACACAGTGGGCCCCTACTTGATGCGGCATTGCACTGAAAACACTAACTCGCTATTAACTAAAAAGTGAAAACTATGTCCACTCAACGAAGGGTGGCATATAACTAAAGAACTAGCGTAAAACTTATCACAGATCGATCTCACCGTGCCCACTGCAACATGCCAGACAAGATTCTCGGTTGACCAAAATTGTGAACATGTATTGCCTCCCTGTGCCCAAAGAGAGTTAGGCACGAACCAAGCACTGGTTGGCTTGTACATTGATCTACAAGTGAAGGGAGAGTACACAGCAAGTATAGTGTTACAAGAACAAGAGAGCCTAGGTCTTATATTAGTTAGGGTTGAGCGGCTACATGGATCCAACATTTCCACTCGGATTTATACATTCCAGTTAATGATGTGACTCAGTAAGTATTAAAATTTTTTATAATTAATGGACCCCAAGTATGCTAGCTACACTTATTTTTCTTTCAGCCTTCACAAGAATTTTTTCTTCACAATAATATACTATTGAAAGTATTATATTCCAATTGGTGTAAAAAGTATATTGCGAGTTCGGAATATTTTTTTTGTAACCAACTAAGAAATATTGGAATTTAGGAGTCGTTTTGTTATAAGAGCTATAACTATTCAGACCCCAATTAGAATTATTAAGTGAAGGTTCAAAGACAAGCAAAGTGGAAAATGTTGATCCATGCAACCGACTGATATGATCTTTAGGAAGTTTAGTAGTTTCTATTTTCCAGGAATCATTAGTTAGAAAAGTTTTGTTATTTTAATTATAGTAATTTTCCAATTGGTGTTATCTAATTAAGTAGTCTCTAATTTTTATAGTTGCTATTTTGAGATGTATGCTAGTCTATAAAAGACTAAAGTTATTTTTTTGGTAGAAAAAGACTATTGATGTAAGTAATAAAGCAAATTAGTTCATTGAGAAAGAAAGTGAAGAGAGGGTCACATACTACTCTCCTCACCATCTCACATCTCACATCTCACTTATCTCTCTACACGAGGGTTCATAACACCAACCCCAACTAATTTGGAATTGAGGCTTTGTGGTGGTTGTAATGTAAGGGCTTAAGGATGTCATATATGGAAGGAAAATTATTTGTTCTTTTTCATAAAGTTTGAACTTGGTTGGAAATTAATGAGAATTCAATTCCCTTGTGTTTCTTGTCCTTTGAGGATTTGTGGAGAAATCCCACTAAGGAAACATTTTGATTTGTTCACCTTCAATTCAAGCATTCTAGAATAAACAAATTATGGAGAACTTTCTTTTAATTTGTTGTAGCGACTAGTGAGAAAAAAAAATTAACAAGAAGAAAATATTATTCACAGTACAAGGAAAATAAATTTTTTCTCGGTGCAGTTCACAGATGCCCAAACCCCAAATTGAAGATGAACAGATTTTTATTTCCATCGATGTTTCTGACTGATTCTCAAACAAAACACAAGTTGTATTAATAAAAACCCAAAAACCCTATACACAATGTACTTAAGCCAATTATATACAACAACAACAACAAATCTTCAGTCTCAAGTTAGTTTGGGTCAGCTGCATGGATCCAACATTTCCATTCAAATCAATTTAATAGAATTGAGTTACCATTAACTGTTGAACCCTAAATTGTGGGACCATTTTGCAAGTTCTAGAGAATAAGACCCATTAACATGTTGATGCTGTACTTGGACTGAGACCAACAAAGTACTTCCCCACAAAACTGGTTATTAATGCATTTATAACAGATGTACAGGGTTAGTTTTATACCTTGGGATTATACTCAGCATTACGAGCTTGCAAAGCAATGGCCTTAAGATCCAATTTGCAATCCAAGTTGACTGTTGACACAATGTTCCTATACACCCAAATATACCAAAGATTCCGTCAAAAGAAAAAGAGGCATCAAGTTGTTCTATAAGTTTAATCAGGCTCTCTATTTAGTCGTGGCACAAGACGGCATAATAACCGTGAGCCAGCTGATGAATTGATATCTTCCATAAATTGGCACCAAATGCACATCTTCATTATTTCAGAGAAAATTCACTTACTGCAACGTTGGAACGATTCCAGAAGGGTGCTTGGAGATATCTACTGGCTGGCTCCCTTCCAACACTTGCCCCTCCATGCCCTACAAAACCCACATATCCCCAATCAAATTCAACAAACCACATCCCTATTCTTCCACCAAATCATGCATTTAGTAATCTTTTTATCTTTATATACCCTTTCAAATCAATTATCTCTCAAATAAGAATACTTTAGACCATATTAATTTGACCCATCATGCCTCACAAAACAAATGAATAAACCAAACACCCTCGCGAAACTCATATATTCCATATCAAAATCAACAAACCACACCCCTCTTTTTCTCGAAATTGCACATTCAGTCCATAATCGCAAAAAAATTAACCTTTTTATCTTTACTCTATCAAATAAGGCTACTTTAGACTATGCACTATAAACAAACGAAGAAACCAAACACCCTCACAAAACCCATATCTTCCTCATCAAATTCAACAAACCAAACCCCTCTTTTTTTCTCGAAATCGCGCATTCGGCGCAAAAAAAATCAACATTTCTAATCATTACTCTCTCAAATCAGTTCTCTTTCAAATAAGACTACTTCACGGCAGATTAATTTGATGTCACGAACAACATACACCAAACCCATATCCTCTGCTCAAAAACAAACAATTTGCATCACTAGGGTTTGCTTTTCTCCCAAATTAAGGCTAAAATCCCAACGATGGCACGAGCCGCGAATTCCGATCGCACAAGATCCCGATTTCAAGAAACGCATAGATAACGACTAACGAATATCTCAACCCCCAAAACCACGATCGATGGTTGAAAACCCCCAAATCTGAAACCCCAAAACGAAAACACGAATCTCAAGAAAACCCACAATAGATCTGCGCGTTAGGGTTACCTTGGGAACCGAATTCGTGCGATTTGTGGGTTTTTAGGTCTGCTTCAGCAGAGCTTCTCTTGCGACAACAATGGAGGTCTAGAGAGCGAAAGAGCGAAAGAGCGAATGAGAAGAGAGAGAGAGATTGGAGAGCGCGTTAGGCTTTGACTGCTATTTATAAGGAAACTTGGAATTCTTGGTCGTTATATATAGGCGTAATGTTGCATAGAGATCAGCGAGATTGGTGAGGATCGACGGTTCACATTTCATTGGTGAGTGACTATAGATGACGCTTTGTCTGTGTACACGGGTTCGTGGGATACGTTAGATTGCGCATCGAGATTCGTGTCACATTGTAGTAGAATAGGATGGGTGATTTAAGAAAATTCAAAAGTTCCCAACCAAGAAAATAATAATAGTTTTTGTCAGTAATAAAAAAATATTATGTATGAGTAGAACATTCCACCATTATGTGTGAGTGAATATTTCACTTTATATTATCCTTTCACCTTATGGAGTTATGAATATAAACACCAAAATTGGTGATGCTCCAAAAGGCTCAAAACGCAGCTATTTGGGTCTCATGCTACAAAATTTATATCGATCAAATATCATTTATTATTCTGCAATTTCAATTACCTCTATGTTGAGGCTATGCGAAATATGATGATGAGACAAATAAAGGCCACGTGGCTCGCCTCGATGTATTACTGCAACAAATTATCGAGTGCGCACGTCAATCCATTAAATATCAAATATGGATTGAATCCTTGTCTCATAGTAGCTGAGTAAAATAATGAGATATTATTTATATAATATCACTCCCGTCCAACTGGTCAAGCTTCATGAAGCACATGTTGCGTTTATAAAATGACCATGGTCGCAACTATATAATTATGGACGTGGAAAAATGAAGGGATTTGGTAAAGGTCTTAATAATAATTTCACTCAAAGTGGAATAAAAGTGGTGCACCACATGAAATATGAAGGGCGAAATTATCGACAATGAGCATGCTCAAAATTGTGACAAGCTATGTTACGTATGAAAGACCATTATATTAGGTCACACTGATTATATATTGTCATATATGCCCAAATATTTTGGTGACATTTACCGTGCCAATAAAGGCAAAATTATGAAATTTATGGCTCATTAAAATTGACACATTGAGATTGTAACGACCTAAATATTCTTCGACCCATTTTCAAAGTATTTTATTAATTTTATATTAAAATATGCGAACAAATGAGATTGTTACACAAAATTGATCTTAACAAGACTTGGATTAAGTGAAAATAGTTTTGATTGGGCTTAACGAGGAAATTGGGCCCATAGGGGTATTTACGTAATTTTGGGTTAAATTGGTGAAAAACCCTAACTATATAAGGATAAGTTGTAAACCCTAGTCACCCTAGTTGTTGTTTCAACAAACTTGGAGAGGGAGGAGAAGAGGAGGAGGTTTGAGCATCTAAGGGGAGGTAATTTTTGGTGGTTTTTCTTTGATCTTCTTTCTTTTTCCTTTCTTTTCTTCTTTCTTTTTCCTTTCTTTTCTTCTTTTCTTCTTCGTTGGGTTGGTCGAATTGAGGAAGAGGGAAAGGGGTGGCGGCGCCACCAGCGCCGCCGGAGGAGACAACACGCGGCTGCTCCTCACCGGCGCCGCCGCCAAAGGAGGGGGGGGCTTGGCCACCCCCTCAGCCGAGAGGAAGAAGGGGGTGGCTTTGCCCCCCCCTTCTTCCATCACCACCACCACCACCACCGCCACGGCCGGTCGGCGGCGGTGGGGTCCCTAAGCTTGGCGAGCAGGGACCACCCTCGGATCTCGATCCGAGGGGTGGGGGGGTGGGGAACCCCCACCCAGGTGACGAAACGCAGGGGCGCCCTGCGTCCTGCGTTCGGTCCCCGGGCGGACAGCCCCTGGACCGGTTCTGAGGCCGACCGGCCCCCTGGGGGTTGACTGCTGTTGACCGGGGCCGAAACGTCCCTGGTCAACCAAACAAAATGGAACGCACCTGCCCAAAAAAAAAATAAATAAAATAAAATAAAATAAAATAAAATAAAATAGGATAAACTTACGGTGGGCGTCGACAACCTCGACAAAGCCCTTAATGGCACATCACGTGGGACCCACACCATTTGGGTTCCCAAAAGTGAATTTAAAAATTAGATTATACAACTTCAAATTTAGTAAAAATTCTTATATAAAATTGAATAAATTGCGTAGATTCGCGAGGCGGTTCACGTGGGACCCCAAACGTGCGAGGAGTCGGTATTGGCGTCGCGACGGTCCAGGTAAGTGGGGAGCTTCGCTCATGCATTAAATATGGCTTGATTATTAGATAATTAGGAATGCATGTTTTGAATTTAAAGACTTGGGAATGGGTTGCGTCGTGATATTGGTTTGGATCTCTATTATCTATGGAATTGTGAATACATTGTCTTGCCTCGTTATGTTATTCGGTGCCTCAGAGTGTGTGGTAGTTAACCACCGAGGGCCAAAGACACCCTAGAGTGTGTGGTAGTTAACCACCGAGGGTTTGCTTGACTAATTGAATGCATAAGGTGAATTATTTGAGTGTAAGGGTTTGGAGTTCCATCCTTTGCTACTTGATGATTCTTTGAGACGTGTAGCGGTGACGGCTTGGATGAATTTATCTTAGTTTTGGTGCGATTATCTAGAGGCGTAACGGCCATTACGATTCCACGATTATTGTACCAATACGAAAATAGATGATTCGGTCACCGGATCCTTACCAATATCTAGTTCGCATTGAATGGAACAACAAATTTTATATTAATATTTATATCTATCGCATTTTATTTAAATCTTTCGTGTGATTTTATTTATATGTCATGTTTTAATTTATAAATGAAATGTGATGAATATTATTATGCTTGACATATATGAAAGTTTATCAAATGTGTTGTGAAACTGTTAGGCTTTTATGTCTAGTATGGTGATTGGAATTTGAATTGAAATATTGATATATAAAATTATTGCATACCTAAATTAGATGTGGAAATAATATTTAGATATTTCTTCTTAGAATATAATTCCATCTTTCATAACTACGATGAGCATAAACCATATATTTAATTGGATCGAATTATGTACTAAATGATTATGCTTATAAGTTTGTTTTGATTTACATGTATTCAGTTATTACATGTTGTGTTATGCGTATGGATTGAATGTCATGTAGAATTTGCATGAGTACTAGGTAGTACTTGCATATTTAATGTTTGAGAGAGTCTTTCCTCTTATTGAGCATCGTTGGTTCTTTAGCTCACCCCACTCTACCCACAGGTCCTTCTACCAAATGCGATAGACAAGAAAGGCAAGGGAAAGGATTTATCTTGAAGTGCTTTCATCTCATGTGAGACTCATATAATACTAGGTTATTATTATTATTAAATTATTTTGTAATCGTACGTGGGTTATAGCTCGAGAATTAGTAATGGGTAGTTTTGAACCTTTTGATATTATTATGAGGTTGTATGAGACATTTAAATACTAGAGATGATAGATATTATCATGATATACAGGTTTATATGGTTTAGTTATGATTACTTTTCACACACTTATTATTATATATATAGTTTAGAATAATTATTCCGCAGGTTATTTAGGCGTGCCAAGTCGTTATTTGGGCCTGGTTCAGGTATCGGGTCTAAGTAACGGTTTGGGCCGGGCGACCCGACCCTAGGTCGGGGCAGGGTCGTCACAGAGATGTGTTCAAATCATGAGCTAAATAAAGGCGAAGAATGCATGTCTTGCTTATTTTGCTACATGCACACTATAAAAGAGAATATTTCTCAAATTTGAACTTAGTTGAGACTAATGTTCAACCAATATCTAGTACAACGGTTATAATGTTGTTAGTGTTTTACACCAGAAGAAATTTACTCAGAATAATAGAGAGTTTCTCTATATATTATGATTTAATCTGAGAAACGAATTCCCAGCTTTAGCTTCTGGAATATGTAAGACACATTAAAACGAATGATCTAATGACATTCATAATGTGGAGTGATTCTTTTTTATTGTCGAGAATTATCAATAATGTGAAAATATTGCAAATTCGCATGAGCATCCTTTTTGGAACCACATTTTTTTATCAGCTGGTGATTATCTCAAGGCAAATTAATCGGAGATTTATATTGATTAAACTCTCCATTAATCATATTATAAAATACCTTGGGCCCCGAATAGGGAATTTATTTATAGCAAGTTTTGCTAATTGTCACTTTGATGACGTAATTTTCCCACCATTAGGGGGAGATATAAGCCAATTCAAAAGGAATGGCGTGAAATTACTTGTAACGCATCAAATTTGTTGCATTATGATCAATGTATAAATTAATATGAACTTGAAGTTCAAAAGATCATTCATTAGCAGCAAATTATGAAATAATTACTTGATGCAATTACTAATATTAAAGAGTAACAAAATTGTATGTTCCAGCTGCATTAAAAGGTTCATATATCAAATGATGTTTCTGTGCAACAAAATGCACAAGAACCAACGAAACGCTTAAAGCGTGGAAGACCGGTTGGTCCAAAGGATACAATTCCTCGAAAGAGGAAAACGGGAGTAAAAATAAATACAAATCAAAATACTCCTGAGAAAGCACAAGAATCCTTTGATAAGGGTTTGTCAGAACAAGTTGATTCTGATGAAGAACAACTTCCTCTTGAAAAAGATGAAAATAATGAGATCTCAATAAATTATTTAAACTCTGGTAAGATTTGGGATCGAAATGAAATTGTTCCTGATGATATATTTGCTTTCAATGTGTCCTTTGAAATATGTGAAAATGATGATGATCCGAGAACCACGATCAGTGACGAATGTAAAAAAGAGACCTGATTGGCAAAAATGGCAAGATGCTATCCAAGCGAGAGCTAAACTCGTTAAGGAAACGAGATATTTTTGGACCAATTGTCCAAACGTCAAATGGCGTAAAGCCTGTTGGATATGTAAATAATTTATTTTGCCCATGTGTCTTCATTAAAAGATCGTCAACATGATTTGTGATTATTGTTGTGTATGTTGATGATTTAAATATAGTGGGAAACCACGACAACATCATCGTAACATCTCAATACTTGAAAAGGAATTCAAGATGGAAGATACTTGAAAAATAAAACTTACCCTTGATTTGGAAATCAAGTATTTTCAAGTAAAATAGTTCTCCATCTATTAATTTACTTTACTCAAAAGAGTAAATTTTGGTTGCAAAGATTTGTTGCAATATAAGATGTCTCACCCATGTGGATATGAGGGGGAGAATCAAAAGGAGTTGTTGATTAGTGCATTGCACTCTTTTTCCCTTGTCTAAGGTTTTTTTCCCACTGGATTTTCCTAACAAGGTTTTTAATGAGGCAATCCTAACAATATTAATACTCCATTATCAAAATTGATAAGTGTATTGTACTCTTTTTCCCTTCGCTATGGTTTTATCTCAATAGGTTATTCTCTTAGCAAGTTGTCATCCAAGGGGAGTTTTTTTTGACAAAGAAAATAGAAACTCTTTATGTCCAGTGGTTGCACATTCCACCATTATGAGACACCACCCATTGAGTTCATAATTAATCAGGGCACAACTTTACATACCCTGACAACAATATAAAAATAAATAAATTTTTTACTTCTATTTTTAAAATTTTATAATTTTTGAAATGAAGTTTTCATTACAAATAGCGAAGTTCCTAATTATATTTAGAAAAGGTTTCGAAGTCATGAATCATATTTGGATAGTTATCAACAACAATAAAAAATTAATTTCTCTTCTATTTTTAAAATTTTATAATTGTTGAAATGAAGTTTTCATTACAAATAGCAGAGTTCTTAGACTTATAGTTCCATAGTAAAAAAAAGCCCAAACCAAGTACAAGAAGAAACTAATAAGGTCAACCATACAAATATAAGTGAAGCTTAAAGTCCCCCTTGAAGTGTAATTGATTTAATTCAAACAACTACTTCTAATATTGAAATTCTCCAACTTCAACACAAATCACAGTCTACTTCTTCCTTGACCATTCACCACTCTTACCACCTGCTTTGTACTTCAATTGTACATCTGTAATTGTAATGTCCTTAGAAGCAGCCTTGCACATATCATAAACCGTTAGACCGGCAATAGCGACAGCAGTCATCGCTTCCATCTCAACTCCCGTCTTCCCAGTGGAAGCAGCCTCCCCTTCAATGTCAACACTGAAATCCTTCTCGTTCAGCTTTAGATCAACGCGCACATGGCTCAAATTGATGTTGTGACACAAGGGAATGAGGCTGCTAGTCTGCTTTGCTCCGCTTATTCCAGCAATCTTCGCCACGCTTAAAACATCTCCTTTTGCTATCTGGTTGGCAGAGACCAAGTCGTGTGCCTTCTCACCTAGAATGACTTTGCACCCAGCAACAGCAACTCTTTTGGTGATTTCCTTTGATGATACATCCACCATCTGGGCTTCACCTGAGCTGCTAATGTGCGTCAAGCCTTGTTTCGCTTCGGCATTTTCATGGGGAGCAAAGGTGGTTTCATGACTCATGGAGAGAATGGCGTTTGAAGAGCCTGCTTGGTTAACGGGTGGAGGCTCACCAAACACAACTTCCATTTCCTGCAGACCATAGCTCGGTGACTTCAACAAAGAAAATTATATGCACATACGGCTTATGCAGACTAAAACAAAACATTGACGTGGTTCAGTTTCGACTCGGATTTATTTGATATTCGAGCAAAATTCAATAGGCAATGAATGTAGTTCTCTATTTTTGTCTAGAATGCTAGGGGCTTTTTAACTCAGAGAACATTAAGTATAACCTCATTTTAGTTGGTCACACCCACGAATGAAGGAAGATGATAAACTAACATTCTAGGAGACATACATTTGCTACACAATGGTGTAGATTTGATTGGGATGTCTGGACCCCACGAATTTCAATCAAATCTACACCATTGTGTAGCAAATGTATGTCTCCTAGAAAGTTAAGGTTTTAGCTTTACCCACATTGTGACCTATTTTTTTGCGGGTTTAGAGTCAAGTGGGCACATAATACTCAAATAAAAGATTGATGCAGAAGTGTGGAGATTTGGCAGCAATTCTGCATCAATCTGGGTATAGCCTTGTCAACAAAAAAAAGTAAACCAATTCCAATAGCTTAGCTTACCTTATTGAGCTCCGCAATTGCGCTTGCAAAATCTGAGCTGATAACCGTTGAATATCTTCTCAGAGGTTGGCATGCCCATCTCAATTGTCGTAGAAACATGTCTGCAAAGCAATTTGTTAGAGTGAGACATTCAATCAGTTCCAATGAAATTTAGAGATGCATCAATCAAATGCAGAAACAGACAATGGACTTCTGTTGGGCAATTTCACAAACACTTAGTGATCAGTTTCTAAACAACAACAATAGCAACAAATGAACCGCTCTAGTCTCTACTCTATTGTTGTCACTATAACATGTACGTTGTTCATCATAAAGTTGTAAACGAAGAGACCTTAAAACAAGACAAGGGAATTAAAACAAGTGTTTCACCTTTTTGTGTTGTTAACACATGGGTATCGTCTTGTACTTCTAAACCAAGTTTATAAGAAATACAAGCCTATTGACGAAATAGGGTCTAGAGCAACTCCATCAACAAGACTCGAAATCGAACCCAAATTTTAAAATTGTATTAAGAGATGCACTAGCCCATCGTGAGTTTCGAACTATTAAATTTTAAACAATATATACAAGAATTGAATAAAAAAATAAATAAATGTGGAAATAAAGTAGACAACTTTTGCAGGTATAGTTTCTTCACAAGAAAAATAACAACTACAAGAACAGCATTCAGCTGCATAAAATCAAGCTTAGTGGAAGGGTTTGACCCATGTAGCCAACTTCAAATAATTTGGGATTGAAGCTTTGTTGCAGCTTTACAGATACAACATGCACTTCATTTGCACCTCATCTAATGGATCAATTGCTTGCCAAAAGTAATACCAATGGCACTCCCGTCAGTTTCTGAATGTGGTGCTGATTGCATAAGATCTGATCCCATGTGAGTATCTAACTAAACTTCAAGAGCTGCCCCAATGCCCCATGAATAGCGCCGTTCCAAGAGTCAATAAGAAGAACATGAGAGATGCAACAAAGCATAAAACTCAGTTCCAAGAGTCAATAAGAAGAACATGAGAGATGCAACAAAGCATAAAACTCAGTTCACGACTCATGTCAATGCATGGACATCTCTTGGCCCTGCTGACTGTTGGTCGTTCATACCATGGTCCCCATCTTATCAGCACCCCCGTGTTTATATCCGAAAACCATAGTATAAAGAATCATCGACCTCCAGTGCTACCACTGATTGGGAAAAGCTTCTCTGTAATTAGCATCTTCCCCCAATGTCAGCTGTCTTGTTGTTGCATCTCTTGCCTGTGTGTTCAATAGCTTCTGTGCTAGTCTGTCTTTAGTTGTCACCTTCTTCCGAAGCATTGAGGCCAAAGTTCGTTTCTTCTCCTTGTACTGTGATGCAACATTACCTCCTGATTCCAATGCATCCCCAACAATTTCCGAGTGTGAAGTCGATGCCATTGCAGCTTCACGAAGAACCGCTTCATTGTGTTCTCGAACCTTTGCAAGTTTCGCACGTTTCAACATTTGCTTATCGATTTCCTTCTTCTTTGTGTCCTCTTTGTCTCTATTCCGGACATTCTTTACAGCCTGTTTTGCTAGTTGCTCAAGCACATCTCCTTCCAGCTCAATCTTTTTATCATTATTCTTTGGTGCTTGATCAATTGGGTTACCTTCGGAATCCCGAGGAATGATTGGTCCATGAAATGGGCAAACTCTTAAATCTTTTCTCTGACACAATCCTCCTTTTCTCAAAGGAGCCAAGCAAGGCTGGATTTCGCCACGATCTTCCTTGTATGGAATTGCGTGAACATTTAACTCCGCAATTTTCTCTGCGGGAATCATAGCATCATAGTCCACCCTACCCCAATGGGCTTCAAGCTCCAATCCCCTTTGGTTAGCTGGAACATTGCAGTTTGAACCCCAACTATCCAAAAAAGAGCCCCAAGCCATAACGGGAGCCTCAGACAAAAGTTTTCTTCTTGCAGGGTTTGAATCAGATCCATCTACTCCACGCATTTCATCACTGTTATTAGCATCCGAAGTGGACTTGTCCCTTTCGGTGGCAGCATTATTACCAAAATGCTCACCAATTTTACTGGATGAACAAGAAGCTCCGGGATCAAAAGTTTCTATTTTACCCTCTTCCCACATGTTTTCATCCATATCATTTGTACAGTCAATAAGAACATAACCAGATTCTTCACATCTTTTCTTCACTGATAGGACATGATTTCGAAGATCAATGAATTCTTTCAGCACCAAATCTCTAAACCTGATGTCAGCCGGTTCAACCCTTATAAGAACAGATAACCATTCTTGAACTGAAACCAAATGCCTAGTCACAAGGAGCTTATATAGTTCTCTCACTGTATCAAATATCACTTTGTTATCATTGCTCTCTGAAACTTTTTCACCTTCTTTTAGCGATTCCTGACGGATCTGTTGCAAGGCAGAACTGCCAAATGCTTCCACTTCATCATCATCTGCAGGGTCCCCAAGCAAAAAGCTATCTTCCTTAGGCCGTAGAATCTCTAAACACTCACCAATCTCATCAATTGTTGACTGTATCTCAACCTTAATCGAAGAGAGGTTCTCCTTTAGCATTTCAAACTTGTTAATCAAAATCTCCTTGGATCTCATTTCCCTTTCTCTTCTTTCTTGTTGTATTCTATCAGCATTTTGCTGAAGATTAGGAAACTGATAACGGAGAGTGTTCTTCAAGTAATCAAACCCAAGTCTGAGTTGTCTGTAATGAATCCCAAATGAAGCATTCCATTTTTCTAAGAATTCAATAGCCTTTGAACGCAGACGAGATGCAATAGCTGTAGGCGCAGGGAGCGGCAGATTCCTCCGAAAACCAACACTCAGACTCAAGAACTGCTCAAACCTCGCTGTGAGGAGGGACCTAAACAACTTTGACCGCATGAAGAGCTCATCAATTATGAGAAGTGCAAGATACCTCACCTGCGAAAGCATTCAACTCTAAGATGATATCCAAAAGAAAGACCATTAAACAGAGAAAAATACCAATTTGAAGATTTACTTAAAAAATAAAAAAAATCAGCGGCAGTAACAGAAAATGCAAGGCCACTCAATGAGGTTAACAGAGTGATTGCACGTCACTCACTAAATTGTAGTTAACAAAACACACTTAAAGTGCACAGAAATTATGATATTACGTCCCCTTCATCTCTTCATGAAGCAGAATCATTGATTCATTATTCAACATAGCATATTTCTCATATTTCAATTATCAGACCCCCTATCCTTCAGACGAGGAAAACCGAGACAATAAACCAACAACTATTAACATGCAGGGTCAATGTGAGCATAATTTCACAAAATTTGATCCACTAAAGCATATCCAGGACAGTAAACTTTGGGTCAAAGACATCACTGACTGATCAAAAATCATACAAAGAACATACTCGGTTAACACAATGAACATACTTGCAATGAACAGAATGATTCCTCAGTCCTCACTGCCAATAAATATCAAATTTTCCATGAGAAAGTGCCCATCATTTGATAGTCGAGGAAACTAACATATGCAGCCTACTTTGCATTATATCCTGGTTGGAGGGTCCCATAAGCTTTTCTGCTCTTGCATATGTAACATAACTTCTTATTACTAATACAAATGTCTGTTTCTTATCCAAAAAAACAAAGTCCCAAGCTTTCCTGACTTCAACCCAAATTTCCTATTTGAATACCTAAACAAAAAAAAAGCCTCAATCCAAATTAGTTGGGGCAGCTACATGGATAAAACTCTTCCATTGCGCTCGATTAAGTGCACTTAATGGTGTGCTTCTAAATCCTTTAAATATTTACTAATCATTGTGTCTCAATGTAGCATAGGTCTATCCCAACATCGTCTAATTTCTTTAATTTCTTTCTACCGAGTCAAGTTTTCTACATGGGGCATTTGTAGGCCATCTTTGGAGGTGTCCAAACCACCACAACAGCCCTTCTCTAATTTTGCATCAATTGTTGCTACTCCTACTTTTCCCTTATTCATTATTCTAACTTGAATAGCCTCAATCCCAAATTAGTTGGAGCTGGCTACACATATCAAACTCTTCAATTGCGGCCGATTTAGTGCAATTGATGGTGAAATTTCCATATCATTTAAATTCCATCAAATTAAGGTGTCCCAAATTAGCTTCGGTCTAACCCTTACCTCGTAAAATTTCTTAAGTTTCTACCGAGTCGAGTTTCCTTGTGGGGACATTTGTAGGCCATCATTGATGTGTCAATTGATGCTACTCCTAACTTGAATACCCAATACTGCACAACTGAAATTTCTGCACTATCAACTAACACCAATTCGTACCTTCAATCACAAGAAATCAAAAACATCTGTGACGAAACACAAACATCACCAACAAAAATATCACAAAGTTCAAATCTTTTCCGAGTTAAACTAATCAAAACAACAGAAAATTTAATTATGCCTCATCAACTACCAACGCACAACCCTAACAAAGTTCAGTTTCAATCAACAATTGCGAGGAAACGCAACATTTCACGAACAAAAGAAGCGATCAGATTCGGCAACGAAGTTCGCTAGGGTTTAGTAGATGATACCTGAGAGTGGTCTCTCTTCATCTGGTCCATTAGGGTTTCGACGGAGAGGCGAAGCTCCGCGTCGGACGAACGAACCACGAATTTGATCGCTTTGAGAAGGCGAGGATCGATGTCTGGGTCTGTTGAATTCGTCGCCTTCTCGATCAAGGCGATCACCTTCTTCGCGGCTCCTCCATCGTCGCTCTCCATCTCCATCACCAACCATTCGAACTCGGGTTTTGAGTTACCCAAAACAATAACTAACGTAAATTAATAAAAATAAATAAAGTAGATTGAAGTCAAAATAAATAAATAAATAAAATAATCCAATAATTTTTTTAATAAATGAAATCAAATTAAATTGATATTTGAAAACTTTGTAAATTACTATGACATCCCCTTTCCTAATCTGGGGTACCGCCTGACCTAATCCCGTAATTGAGTCCTAATCTCGATCTCGTAGGACTTAACTATGTATTAGTCAGCCTTTCTATCTCATTTACCATTTTAATCGCGTTCAGGATAAATAATACACTAATCTTACAATTTAGTGAAATTTAGAGTTAATTAAAACTTTTATCAGTTTAATGATTTACAGAAGTCTTAACAGAATTTTGCTGGAGTCTTTTTTGAGTTATGCAGAAGTAATTAGATAAATCCTAAGTGTGGAACTCAGAAAATAATATATATATATATATATATATATATATATATGAAATAAGTGACGAACATATAAACAATGTGAAAATCAAAAGGTCGAGAAACATTGCTCAATCCAATATACAACCCATCAGTATCAAAAACATAATAACAGTAATATACAAATTATCAAAAACCTACAAGTCGAGACATTAGCACGCTCTAAGCTCAGAGGTAGTCGTCAATATTCTCCTTGCCCGGCCTACTGCTCGACGGATCTGCGCCCACCGTCATAAAAAGGATGGTGAGTACAAAAGTATAACAATAATTCTCAATTGATATGTTTATCCACATTTCCAAAGTAAATGAACAGTATTTAAAAGCATAAACAATATCCAAATAATGCTCTATCTAACATATGCTGGAAAATACCATAGGAAATAAATGAAACTGACATAGGCTAAGTAGTATTGATCTAGGTTCAGTTAGCGGTGAGAAATATCACAGCCTATTCCACTACTATATGGAGGTGTGCTCTACATATTTCATCTGTAACGACCCAAATTCTCCACGACCCAACCTATGGGTATTTTGGTAATTTCATGATAAAAATATGTTGGGTGTTTGATGTGAAAATACAATTCTAAACTTGTAAAATTAAATATGAGTTAGGGAGTAAGTAAGGTTTTATTTTAAATAATAAAGCCCAATTGAGATTATGACCCAAAAGGGCATTTTAGACAAGTTGTAAATAGTCATAACCCTAATCCCTAATCCTAATGCTATTTAAGCAAATCAAAGAAAACCCTAGCCCCAATTTTGTAAAACACCCACATGGAGAGAAGGAGAGCAAGAGGAGAGTTCAAGTTCAAGAGAGGTATAACCTCACTTCCTCCTTGATTTCTTTATTGTTTATTGAAGATTTGGAGACCAAAGGGTCGATGGCATCGACAGCGGCAATCATGCGAGGAAAATAGAGAAGAAAAGAAGAAAGGAAAGATTTGATCTATTTTAGAATGAGATTTTGGAAAGGATTTGGAGTCAAAAACTCCATTGAAGGCATGGTGAGACTCTAATACTCTCTAAATTTATGGTCTTAGTGTTGGTATTGACAATAAGAGTTGATGATTTTCAAAGTTTGTTCAATATTTCTTAGATCTAGTCTTGAAATGGGTTATAGAAAATTTTAAGCTTTATGATAATGAATATTAAGGATGAATCAATTTTGTTTTCCATAGTTTGACAGTACATGGAAGGGTTTTCCCATGATTTTAGCAAATTGAACGCGGTTGAAGTTTATTGATATGGATTTGCCATTTAAGGTTGAGTTGAGATTTAAAAAGGGGACTTTGAATATTTTCTTTGGGAAATAAACTTATTCGATAAATTTGTGGACTTTGACTGAATATTGTCATTTGGGAATTTAAAGTCTAAATTGAGTCTTGTATGGTGATTTGGATCTTTTTAATTATAATTAATCGAACGTCTTCGATTTATGTTGGAAAAACCAAGTCTTAGCGGATTTTCCTTGTTTTACATCACCGCATTCTTATTTTACTCGAATCATCGATTCCAATTTTAAGTGTCGATTTTAGAGTCGTGTATGGCCTTTAGCGAAGTCAGCTATAAAATAGGGTGAATCTCTAAGGTCTAGACAATTGATGTTAAACTTGTATGGTTGTAGATACATAAAGTAATTATTCTTTCAAATTGTCTAGATTCGCGAGACGGTTCACATCGAGCCCAAACGCGAGAGGATCGAGATTAGGATTCGCGGCGAGTGCAGGTAAGTGGGGAGCTTGCTCAATTATCAAATATGACATGATTATTAGTTATGCTTAGGATTCATAATTTGAATTAAAGACTTAAGATTTATGGGTTGCGTCGTGGTATTGGCTCGAACCTACGTATCTATAGAATGTGAATGCACTGTTATTCATGGCCCCAGAATGTGTGGAGTTCCACCGAGGGGCTCATTAGCAAGTAAATCTATAAGAATACCTCAGAATGTTGTGGTACCACCGAGGGTCGTTAACACCCCAGGATGTGTGGAGTTTACCACCGAGGGCTTTACTTGACTAATTGAATTCATAAGTATGTCACGTAGGGACATGAGTTGGAGTTACCTTCTCTTGTACTCTTGAGACATAGGGATGTGCATCGGTGATGGCTTGGACGATCCTACTGTTGATTTGATGGGACAAACGAGAGGGCACATAAGGCCTGTGTGCTAGCTGGTTATTTCCATCACTTTGAGAGTAGGAGAATCGGTCACCGGATTCTTGCCAATATCTAGTATGCATTGAATGGAACATCGACTTATCGTATTATTATATTTTATAGTACATAATCTCGCGAAACCCCCTCCTTTGTATGAAAGTTTGAAATTATGAAATGATTTGTCAATCTCTTTAATGTTATTCATGATTATTGTTGTTACAATTTGTGACTTACGAATCTTATGTCTATGAAAGTACTTGATGGTTCATTATAAGTCTATTTTTTAATGAAATCCTGCTACCATGCTACTATTTAATGAATCCTTGTTTGTTTTCAAATACATGCTAGACTTTGCATGCTTATTAGGTATTACTTGCATATTTGATGGTTGAGCGGGTTTTCTGCATTCCTGAGCTCTGTTGGTTCTTTTAGCTCACTCCACTTACATCTCAGGTATCCACGACAGCGCTAGGTTGAGGCAAGGGAGAGACGAGCTTGAAGTCTCCTCTTGATGTGAGCCTTTATATATATATCTTATATATTTGATTTTGAACCTATCAACTTGGGGTTAAAACTAAAATAGATCTTTAGGTAGCTTGAATTCTAATTATCTTTAGTTGATCCCCTTCGGAGATTTAATAAACTTGTTTAGTTTAAATGAGCATGAACAGATGTATAATTTTTTATAAATGTTCTATGAACTTAAATCTATTGGCTTATGATATTTTTTTTATATTTTTTCGCAATTATTATCCTTTGTTTAGCCAATGTGTATTCCACAGGTTTATTTGTTTAGGCGTGCCAGACCGTTATTTGGGCCTAGTTCAGGTATCAGGTCTAAATGGCAGTCTGGGCTGGGTGACCTGACTCTAGGTCGGGGACGGGTCGTCACATCATCAAACTCTAATAATCTTCAAATGGCGAAGCTGTGCTCTACGCATATATATTATCTATCTCAATTCTCACTGAACACTCTGGTTCATTACACCGTGGGTCGCGCGAGTATAGTAGAGAGTGTCGACATCCCCGAAGTCCACCTTGTGAGCCACCCACTCTATATTGTGCAATGGACCATAGATTCTAAAACTACTTTTATTATCAATAAATACTCTCGGTTTAGAATATGAGTTAAGTTTAATTACTATGCAAAGCACGCCAAATCAAGCATACAAGCCCACATTTCACATCGAATGACACCACCTAATAGCATGTTATTTCTAACATATTCATCAATGACAACAAGAATAGACATGTGGTATGCGAAAGAGTTCAAAAAATACCAAGCAATAAAATACCATGACAACAAAGCTCAAATACTTATGGAATAACAAACACATATCACGGCATATGAGTACAAGGTATTTAATTATCAAGTCAGAACAACAAGAGACCAAGTAATCAGATGAAATGCAAAGTAAAGACATCAATGGGATTACTCACTCTCAAGCAAAGTTCCTAGCTATTTCCGGCCTCTCGACGCCTAAACTTGCGTACTCGAACTTCCGACACACTTCCCTATGCCCCTGTGATGGTTAGACATGTATTAGGATGGGTTTAGATCGGTTTAGGTGGGGTTGGGCTTAGTTTAGGTGTTACAGAAAATTTTCAGGACTTGCATGAATTTCCTGCTGTCCAGGGTACCCAGCGCGCTGAGTGTAGAAATCCAGAAAATCTATAATCGACTTTATGGGTTTTCCACTCAGGAATCACTACTCCATCGCCTCCTGGACCTTGTTTTCCTCCACCAAGGTCCAACACAACCTCCCAACGACAACATACACCAGACACTTCCATTTATCATCAAATCTTCATCAATAAAACATGCATTATAGTGGAAATAGAGAAGAACACCTCGCATTTTCAAAAACTCATAACTTTTGATTTTTAGACCAAAATATGGAAATTCTTTATAGCAAGATTATTAGGACAAAATGGAGAATCAATATGCAACATTTGATTTTGAAAATAAACATCATTTCAAAGCCTAAAATCAGCAAGTTGTACGCGTGAATTGAAACCCCAAGTTTTAGAAGAGTTCAATTTCGAAAATCAAGTTTGAAAACTGATATCAAAGCTTAGTAACACATCAAAAGACAATTAAAAACAATTTGAAATTAGTTCCACACCAAAACCCCATGATTTGAAACTAAACCCTATAAAGGATTTTTAGGCTCACCTAAGTTGTAGCTAGTACTTGGGGTCTTTGCTCCTTCTTCACTTTGATGGGATCACCTTCCTTGCTCTCAATTTTTAGAAATTTTGAGGTCTCTAAGGCTCTAATTTCTCCTCTTGAAAGCATGCAAAAAATGAAGAGAAATGTGCTAAGGGTTATATTTATAGTGGTGGCTTCATCAAGTGTGTTCTCCCTTGATTCTATGATGATCAAATGTCCCAAAATAAATTCTACACTCTACTTATTTCAACTCAAATGACTCCAAGTTTGACACAAGTTATGTGGGAATACGTGCTAGCACATATCACGAGGCATATCTATGTTTCTCCAATTTTTGTTAAAACTATAGGACATCTAATTTAATTCCACTTAATTAATATGCACACCATAGATTATGTAAAATGACCAAATTAAATTACATAACTAAACATGTGACTCACCATGTGACTAACTACGTGGTCCCCCGGCTTGCACGCAACTCGAGACACGTTCCTGCTCGCGTCTCGACGCCTATAACTGCATGAATCAATTTAATTAGTCTATACATTTACATAGCACTAGGCATACACCACAACAAATATAAAATATGTCTCGTCCACGTGCCTCGGTCAGTGTGTGTATCTCACGCGGGTCCTACGCCACAGGTCGATGATCCTAATTAAGGGAATTAATCAAGGGTTAGAATTTCGGGACGTGATAATTATTTTTTAGCCGGGGATCTAAGTTGTTCTTAGGGGTGCACACGGGTTGCACTAATCCGCAGATTCGGACCAATTCGAACCAATCATCGCTAATTGGATCAATTTTTTGATCTCTTGGACTGGATTAAATTGAAAAATTACTAATCCGGATGGACTGGATCGAATTACGGATCCTACATTAAAAAATCGTGGATCGAATCCGATCAAGTCTATTTAACACATCAACACACATACATATCTGATCGTATGTACTATAGTATCTTGAAGAATATTAACTCAAACAATCAACTCTAAACTATAATATTTAAAAGACTATGCTTGTTTTTAACTCTTTTCTTACGCTTTTAGATTTTTTTGTAGGTCGTATGTTACAATGTACACCTTTTTTTGTACTTTTGTGAGGGTGTATGATGCATATTTGTGGATGACATATTTATTTATGTAGGAACTTGCACTTTGAAGATTATTGTGAAGACAAGTTTGTGAAAAATATATTATATATAGATTTGTGGGATGTATGTTATAAATTTGTCATTCATGAGTATGGTTTTTGTGATTCATTTGATTAAGTTTAATTCCGTGAATCTTTGGATAGAAAAACGTCAATTCGTAAAACTTGATCAAGTTCGGTCCGCATTTTGCAAATTAGATTGAGTTGGATTGATAAATTATTTAGACTAGATTGGACTGTAATTTTTCAATCCGCAACAATCGGATTAGATTGCAGATTGACCCTAATTGGATTGAATTCAATCCGTGTGCACCCTAGTTGTTCTACTATTAGAGCCGGCATTATATCCAAATTGATCCGCTTCTGCTTCCACTTCTGTAAGCTACCAAAACTGGAAACGCTGACATCAGCGTGTCCCTACCACGTAGCAATGCAACACATAATTGATATTATTGTTTGTGGTAGTCTCATGGAGAAAAAATGATGTGGATGATGTATGTAACTACTTATTGATGATAAGAGAAAAGAGAGAAATGAAGTGGAATTTTTTTTTTGTAACTAACATTAATAAATGTGTTAAGTGAATTGAAAAATTTTGACAAAATAAAAAGTGAATCGAAAGATTATAATATAAGGGGGAGAAGCAAAATAGAAAAATATTTTTTTTTTTCAAGGAAATAGAAAAATACTTTAAAAAATAAAAAATAAAAGTACACCATCCAATACATTAAATCGATGAGTGTGATCTATGTTGTCAACTAATTTGAAATTTTGACAAAAAAAAAAAAACTAATTTGGTATTGAAACTGTTGTTACGGGGGATTTTAAAAAATACAATACAAAAAGAAATAAAAGAGAAAATAAAATAACCTAAAGGGCCCAACCGGGTTCGAACCGGTGACCTATTGATCTGCAGTCAATTGCTCTACCACTGAGCTATGGACCCTTTGTTGAGAGGGTTGCAGCATTAATATTATATAACATAAAATAAAACGCAAGGTGAAACCACACAAATTACCATCATCGGCACATTTTAGGAAGCTGCTGGGTACATACTGGGTAAATTGCGAGCGTGTGCCTCGATACACCTCGAGATATGCGTACGAGATTTTTCAAACGACATCCAATTACCAATGTACCTAAGTAAGGTGTCTTTACTATTTAACCTAAGCATTTCCTATATTTTTAATATGCGAAATGCAGATTAAAATAGTTATAAATAATTTTCTTAATTATATCACACAAGCTAGGCAAATTTTCTTAGTTCGAAAGCGAGGTCTTATATATATATATATACCCATGCCATGGGTACACTATTTAAAACCATTAGATTTAAATCTAACACATTAATCGATGCGACATAAATGCATAAAATATTTAATGCACAACATATTTTGAGGAGTTCCCATGACATGAGTATATATTTGGTCTCCATTGTAAAATTTTTCTATATATAGAGTACTTCTACTATGAGAACCAAATATATATCCATGCCATGGGTACACTATTTGTAACTATTAGATTCTAATTCAATACATTAATCAAGGCGACATAAATGCACGAAACATTTAATGCATAACACATTTTGAGAGGTTCCCATGACATGAATATATATTTGGTCTCCAACAAACACATAATATATATCATATCTAATTAGAGATAACAAACTTTTATCTATGCGGCCTCAATTGTGTTTGACCCGAAAAACTCGGCCCCGAGGTGAAGGTTGGGTTGAGACAATGCATTGTTGTTGGAAAATATCAAACTCGAGCGAGTCGGATTTGGACAAGATCCCTGTTCTAATGGCTGCATGAGTTCAAATTATACTTACTTTTAATTAATTTGAAAATACACCATATATACATTGTAATAACTTGCAAACCAATAAAAGATGAAAAATAGTGAAAACTATTGTGTAGTACACATAGAAAGGAGGCACTATAGCTAATTTCGTGTCTTTGATTTCAAGATGATTAAAATACTAATTAATTAATTGTCAAGCATTAAACAAAAAAAGTCTCATATATTAGAGATTTTTTTTTGAAAACTCCTTTTACTTTTAAAAAAGACAACAAAACTTACAGCACAAGTTTTGAAATTTCTTTGCTTCTAAATTTAGTGTCACCGATATTAATAAATATCGATCAACCAAATATAAATACTTGAATGAAGAACATTCAAGTTTTTCTTTCATCCACTCCGATACTCCCGCAAGTTAATGAGCCAGTACACTAAAAAATACCTAGTAATCCACTTTGACTAAATTTCTAAATAAAAAACCTATAATCCTCGTATCATGTCATAGCACATGACCGAAGGACTTCAATAATGGTATTCAGTAACTTCCCAAACAATGTTGCAAATAATATGATAAGAGCTTGAGTCCCCAAATCAATAAAAAACACAAGAACAGGAAAATAAAGACAATTAAAAGGAGATATAAAAAAAAAGACAATTAAAAGGAGAAGGAAAGTAAAGACACAAATAAAGAAGAGAGAGAGATAGATAAAATAAAAAGTTGCTTGATTTCTTTCTTGTTGTTCCCTTTGATTACAAAGCTTTAAATACTTGGCGAACCTTACAACATTAGACCCAAATGAAATAACAACATTAACTTCAAACAACTTGAAATAAAAATGAGCCTAAAATTATATCGTTCAGGAGCTTGTCTCCAACTTCTCAAAAGAAAAAAAAAATGAGCCTAAATTAGTGATCCTACATAACCTACTCCTTGGTCCAATAAGGTTTGTAGCATTGATACGTATCATTACCAACCCCTTCAAAAATCACCTTATCCTCAAGGTGGTCGAAAAATCAAAATTCAGCTCCTATCCTCACCTTGTACACATCACATAAAACTACATTTGAGCAAGTAGAAGTGTACGGACTGGAGCCTCAAGAGAAAACACTAAGCTCCACATAATGAACAGTGATCGATGCTTCAAGAGTGACTACATGAAGTCGCAGCTTACCATTAGGAAGAATACTACTAAGCACATCCTTTGATTGAGAACTTGGAGGTTTAACACCTAGTAATACATTATATACCGTTGTCACCACCTGATCAATCTTAGATTCGTCTCTACTAAACATACAACTTCTTGGGTTTTCAACTTCAACAAAACTTGATATTCCCATGTTCTTTTGAGTAGAAAGACTTGAAGTAACTCCAAGTCCAACATCATCTAATAGTTTGTCAAACTCGTGAATTCCTTCAATCAACCCGAACTTGCATATTTCGCTAGTTAACATGAAACTAGACAACAAAATTGGGCAATTCAAGCAAAGCACCACGTAGCCCACACATAAGAAAATCTTCATGCATTGCACACATGATAAAACTATAATAATGGTTTTGCAATGACAGCAAAGAACATTTGTGGCAACTCCAATTTCAACATCATTCATTTGCTCCAATACAAGAATGTCAGCAGATAAGAACCATTTGTTGTGCATATTAACCAATCACCGTAGGAGAGAGGACAAGCTAGGCTCAAAACTTTTAATCGAAGCTACTCAAAATGGCTCAAAACAACGAAAAACGGTTGTACCAAGCTCTTTTCAAAAAACTATCATGTCCTGCAATCTCAAGGTTTTTCTAGAAATTTTCTCAAATACTTGGGAGTGACTCATAGATTACCAAAAAAATAAATAGCCAACAAGTATTATGACGCACATCGCTACACATCAAATATAATTCTCGATTTCTATACCAAAACCACAAAAGACTACAGTAGTGGCAAGCTCGGGGTCAAACCTCAAGGACTGGGTTACTGACTTAGGTTTCGAAGGGAGAAGAGAAAGCATGGGATTTTGTAAAACTTTTGGAAACTTTTGAATTAGAGTAATGCAATGGAAGAAAATCTAGGGTTTAGGGTTTAATGGAAGAAAATCTAGGTATTCAGCTTCACGGTCTCGCAATACAACTTGAGATTGATTCCATTAATCCTTAGTTTATAAAAGATATGAGACTAATCTATAATCTAGTGCAACTATAGACCCAGTGACGCACTCGGTTCCTCGCACTTCCTGATATCGGCAGCCAAGGTACGATCATTGACTACTTTCCTAACCAAACACGTAACCTGATCGTTAGTGCTCCAAATTTAATGCGTTGGCCACATTACCTCGGTCTGTGAAGGCACTATACCTAGACAATCAAATCACTAGTGCTCCCGATTTAGCTTACATCCCTAAGGTACTTGACCGGTTGGCCAATTATCACAAGTTTGAGTCTACTGCGTGAGGACGGACGTTTTGACTTCAATGACTAAGGGTAATCAATCTAATATGCATGCACAACGCTATACACACAATCAAACCTAACCCTATTTTTTAAAAAAACAATACCAAAGAGAATAAACCATAGAAAAAAATTAAGATAATTAAATATAAATAAACCTCATAACAAAATCCCAAGTCGCAAAGCTTGACCGATCCACCTTCAACCTAGAGGAAGGAGATTAACTAGACATAATCAAGCCAAAAACCTAGCTTCTAATGTAAAACGAAAATAAAACAAGAGTCATTTTCGAATTAGAGTCTATTTGTATTTACAGAAACACCCCAAAGTGGGTTGAAAACCTAAAAATTCTGAAAAGTATGCAAAATCCCGAAATTTCGAGTCTTCAGGGCGGCGGCGGCGTATCGGCAGCGTGTTCATGGTGTCCTCACGATGTGTTTTTTTAGCTCTCTGGTTCACTCGTATGTGAGTCATGCCGTGAGAATTTGTTTATCACGGTGTCCTCACAGCGTGAAAAGGTCCTCTTCCTTGCAATACAATTTTGAACCACTTAGAGGCCGAATCTAAAGAGACTTGTGAGACATGAAAATATTTATCTTGGAGTTTACTTCTAACAAAGGAAAAAAAAGTCATTTGGATCTAAGATGAGAAAGTTATGGCCTTTATACTGAAGAGGGGTCATTAAGAAACTTAGCCAAACTTTGCCAACTGTGTGTTGCTCTTTTGAGCCACTTCAATTCCATATCTCATAATTCTTGTGAGATGAAAATGTTTGTCCCAAAGTCTTCTTTCCAACAAGACCAACGGTGAGTCGTTCCGACTTCGGATGTGAAAGTTATGGCTAGTAAACTTAACAACACTCAATTAAGTTCATAACACGCCTTTTGCTCCAAAAACGTCCGACTCATGTAAAATCCCCGAAATACATAAAACAATTATTTATCACTTTAAAAAACGATAAATATAGTCCATTAACTCCTAATATCCTATACTAAATCATGCATAAATGAACACTCATCATATTACTATCCAAGGGACCCCAAGTCTTTGAGGCATATCATCAAGCATAAAGTGAACAAGGAGAGGGGGCACCAAATTTGCTAGGCATTAGACTTGTAAGGAACACATATTCCAATAGAATTTGAGGAAGTGAAGCACAATAGAGTCACCCATAACATAATGGAGAAATCTGGTTGTAATATTAGGCAATTGCACATACCTTGGAAAATTATTTTGATGCATTATAGAGAAAAGATGTCCAAGTAGAGCATACCCAATAAGGGTGGCGTAATAAATCACATCTCTGTACTGAGGTCCAACCCCAACTTGCATGTGACCAAGAATGACGCTCAAAGAGAAATATATCCCTTTAGAAGTCCATGTAATTGAAAATCCATCATCAATGATTTTCATTAGAAATATCCTTTGCAATGGAGGATTGAATACCACAATTGCATCAGTCGCCAATACATTAACAAAACCCAAATAACACGAGAATCCAAGTAATGGACAATGAAGGTGTGACTCAAGAAGTAATGAACGGTGAAGTGAGGATTGCGAGTTAATCTTGTTGACAAGAAAACAAGGCTTCATTGAGAAGACAAAATGGGCAAACCTCAAATTGGGCAATCCCAATCGAAGTTGTCTGTTAGGTAACTTGTTGCCGAAGGAAACATAGATGTGGCATAAGCAAGAAAATAGAACATTCAAAGTGAGTATTGTCCACGGTGGTAACGAAGGTGGCCAAGGTGGTAGAGAAGAATAATTTGCTGATCATTCAAAGGATTCGCACTCCAAAACCTAGTGACTGAATCAGAAAGTCCTGTCATCCTCATTGTGTACCCTAGCATCACAGATCAAAGTTCCTGTTGCCAATTTGAAGTAGGTATAGTTGGTGATGGTGGAAGAGACATTTGCAACTTCATCAAAGAACAACTCCGTAACACCAAGATCTAGAATCATAGCCTGACCAAGATGCCTTTGAAGCCCTTACAGTGGTTTAACCTCATCACCAAAACAGTTCAAAAGAGGTGGATTGTTTTCAGGGCTAGGGTTGGTGGGCAGCTCAACCATGAGTTGAGGGATTGGAGGTGTTGGAGTGTCGGTGAGGAAGGTGGGTGCAGGGCAGGGCAGTGGTGCAAAAGAGTATGTGGGGGTGGTTGGAGATTGAGGCAGTGGAAGCAGGGAATGTGTTGGGTGGTGGTAAAGTAAGGTTGACGAATACATGGTTGTTGGAATAGGGGTGAATGGTGGCAGTGATTTGTGGTGACAAGTAGGCAGTGATGGGCACTCTCGAAGAACAAAAAATGGTGGTGATGGCCGAGGTGATGGTGGATAAATGATTTGGGATGGGTAAGATGGGGTTAATTGTGGATTCACTAGTATGCCTAAGCTCCTGCTCATCCCTTTCAATTGTCCTTTTTCTGCGCTTCAACCCTAGTGACTAAACTTCGCTCTCGATGTTGGTCCAAATGTGCTGCAACTTGAAGGGTCTGGGCTTGTGTCGTTTTTTGATGCCTCGCATCACCGACTTCAGAAATGCCTTTGTCACTAGTTGTTTCCTCGAGGCAATACCGCTGGTGAACTTGTAGACATTTTGAAAGGAAATTTGAGGGTCTGTGAAGGTAGCGGATGGACATGCCGCTGCAACTAAATGCGGATACCATGGTTGAAGGTGGTTAAAGAATTGAAATAGAGATGCAGTAGGTGGGTAGTACGAACTGGGGTTTGGGATGGATGGTGATAGGCTTGAGGGGTATTGATAGGATGGGGGTTGTAGTGGAGGAGATGGAATGGTCGATGCTAGAGCAGATGTTGCAGTTAAAGTGTGAACACCGCCACCACCAAAAATGGTTTGAAGTTCAGCAACAGCACAACCATAAGAGTTGTAGCAAGCATTAAGTGTCTCAAAGTAGGCATCAATTTTCTTTCCCATTACATCTACCAACTCACTAAGACCATGAATCACATGTATAATAGATTGATCTTCCATGGGAGGTATGAAGATAAAAAATGAAAACACCAATTGATAAGAGCTTGAGTCCCCAAATCAAGGAAAAACATAATAACTGGAAAATAAAGACAATTAAAAGGAAAGTAAAGACATATAGGAAAAAGAGAGAGATAGAGATAAAATAAAAGTTGCTTGATTTCTTTCTTGTTGTTCCCTTTGATTACAAAGCTTTAAATACTTGGCAAACCCTGCAACATTGGGCCCAAATGAAATAACAACAACGAAATAAAAATGGACCTAAATTAGTGATCCTACATAACCTACTCCTTGGTCCAATAAGGTTTTTAACGTTGATACGTATTGTAACAATCCCAAATTTTTAACTAACTTGCGTTACACTTGTCAAGATTGTGACCCGGCTATGTGAATATTGGACAGTATTTCGAACTTCGGGAGTTGACACCGAAGTAAAACTAAAACCCTAAACGTCACTATTCACCTTCTTCTCCCACCAATAGCCGACATTGTTCACACACCTCCCACCTCTCGTCCCTGCTCTCATCGACGACTGGACACGAGCCTCGCCGGAGGTCCCACTGCTCGCCGGAGGTACGTGCTCTCCGTTCCTCTCTCTTCCCTCTCGGTTTCTCTCTATCTCTCTCGGTTCTTTATCTCACTCTCACCTCACGGCGAGTCACTGCCTCTGCCAGACGAGCCACCACCCCCCTCGACGGCGTTGGGACGACGGACACTCGACGGAGACGGCTTGTGTAACAACCCGTAAATTTTAACTGACTTATGTAGAATTGTGACCCGACTAAGTGATACTGGACAGTATTTCGAGCCTCGATAGTCGACAACAAAGTAATGTTATGTTTCTGTGATGTATGTATTAGTATTGTAGTTTATTTTGGGTTTCGCGTCGTTCGAACAATTTTTAGACTGAGTGAGTCTTCACCTAGATAAACGGGGGAATAAAACACTATTAAAATACAAATAAATGGATGTTTAGATAATTTATATAATTATTTAAGGGAACAAAGCGGGACTACGCGCATGGTGAGTTGAATCGGACCAAAGAAAGTTGTTTGAATGCGAGGAGTTGGATAACTACACGATATATAGTACATAGGATAGATTGTTAAAGTAACACAGCTGTAATTTGAAGAGCCATGAGATGGTCCTCGAGATAAGTGTGTGTGTTGAGATGAAAGGCCAAAAATGAGACAACACGTTATCTACTTTACTATTTGAGTACTATTCATCATTACTTATATATATATATACTAGTTTCATAACGTGCTACGCACGATTAAGCCCGTTCGCTTCGCTCGCGGGAATTTAATTAAAGAAAGAAATAATTTTAATTATGTACAAAACTATAAAAAAAAAGACAAGATAAAATATAAAATTTAGTATAAATATATTATACTAAGGCATCCAATAAATGATAGATAAATTTGGCGTTTAATAGTATATGGATCGCTTTTTTTTTAAGAAAAAAAGTATATGAACCACGTATAAATGACAACAATGTAAATTTATTACGCAATTGAATATAAAATTGAAATTAAAATAATATATATCTTGAGGGGCATCGTGCGGCGCCAACCCACTCAATGAGCCTATCTTGGTGCCTAAAGTAGGTCAGCGTAATAATAAAGTATCAATCTCAAATTAGTTGGAGTCGGCTACATAAATCAAACTTTTTATTATATGAAAAAGTTGAGAACAAATTATATTACTGATGATCACATAAATTTTTTTAATTTTAATGACACGTGTAAGAGTTTGCCTCTCCTCTCTTTAAAGTCCGGCTTTGTCCTTGAATAGCGCAAGTAGCTATCGGAAGCACAAATCCATAGATCATCCTATCATCTACTCCACAATGGCAACATGCAATGGAGAAGAGATGTTATTATCTGGCAGAGATGTCTAGATTGAAAGTATCATAGCAATCCAGGACTTTATCACAGTCTTATTGATCTCATATTTCCTATCTTAAGTTTAATGCATTTTTAACACTTTTACTTTTCACTCTCTTTTCTTCCAGCTTATGTCTAATGACAGGTTTAAAAGCAGCGAGCATCGAGTGCTAGCCAATCGTAGAGGCCCAAGAATATCTTTGGCTTGCTTTTTTAACTTCATATCCATTAACAAAGGCTTTTAGGCCTATCAAGGAATTATTGACAGAAGAAAACCCTGCTATATATCGAGAGGTGTCCGTGAAAGAAATTCTTACATACTATGATTCTAAAGGACTTGATGGGAATTCTCCTCTCCATCGTTTTAAGCTATGAGCTTTAGATTAACTTACTATGACAATCATATTTTTAGTGTGTGCTTCCAATTAAGGTAACCAGGGTTGGGGTTCTAGTACTATATAAAGTTATAAATATTATAAAGTGACAGGTGTCTCATCTTCCTTACCACATCCTCCCCCTCCAACCAACATATGCATGTGTACAATAAAATGTTTGTGTGTGGCTATCGCTCCATCCAAAAAAAAAATCAAACACGAATTTAACTTCAAGTCATGTCTTCAACTATTCATTATGTTTATAATACTTTGCAAGAAGAGTAAATGATAAGATGCAAAATGCATAACAGAGTAGCTTAAGCGATTAGATCCATTTATGCCAACACTTCTAGAGTCAGAATGGTAAAAAAAAAAAAGAACATTACTCTCAAATAAGATCATCATTGAACTCACAACGAGTTTGTAAATCCTACTCCCAAATAAGTTCATGAAAAGCAGATAACTTCTAATAGTGGAACCTCTTTTATCTAGGAACAATAATGGTGCTTTGAGATAGGTACCATTCCATTCACAATAAATCAACAAGGAGTATTGGGAGAAAGTTATCAGTTTTGTTAAGAGTATGAGCCATTGAGTATGACCAAGCCATCTATTGAAATATGGTGTAATAGAGTTAATGCTGGAAATTAATGTAAAAGTTAATGGTGAGACAGAACAGAACCTGATGCACTTAAAGCCGTCTCAACCTCCTAAGTCCTTACGGTTGCTAACAATTGATTCATCATAGCAGCGTACTGAACCACTATGTATTAGGATGTATAGTGATCCAAGAGGCCATAATCTGCAAAATTCGCTTCAATGAGCATAAAATGACTACAACCATATATTTAGAATTAAAATCATATGAAGAATATGTCAAACACAAACTATTTCAATCGAAGTCAACTACTTGAGCTCTTTGTACTAATTCTTTCATCTTGCACATTTACACTCACTCATGTTCATGTAGTTATCTCATAACATCTCAGCAATTAAGGATGTCTGTTAAAAAAATACAGAGCTTGTTTCTCAACATCGACCATATACAAGACAGAAATCACAAACCTTTTATCATACAATCTGTCAAAGCAAACCTGAACACAAAATTAAAATATAAACCAATTTCCTCAACTTCATGGATTCGATTTAAACCCTATCATTTATAATTTGCTACACAAATACTGAACCACACAATTTCAGTTAATCTAAATAAGCACACACAATTTTTGCTCTACAGCACTTGGGAAGGGAATAAAGAGACCAAACCTCAAATCTAACCAACGCCCTTGATCTGTAAGACTGCAACTTTTCCATTATCATCTGAAGCATTGAATCAGCTTCAACTACAATCTGCTGACTGTGTATAATGAAGTAGTACTTATTGGGTTGCTCCTGAAGCGAAATACCTATCAAATCACGGGGAAAAATACATAGTTATATTAAAATAATCGAATAATAACTGCTCCAGCGTTGTGGTTCAACCATGCCATTAAGAAGGTTGATCAATGGAAGGTTGTTGAAGCCTTTGAATTTAAAAAGTATAATAGATACATGTAAGGCTACTTACCCCTACCACTAAATGAACTGAAAGAACATCAATTGCATAGAGGATACCCCTAACTTTTAAAGTGAAAAAAACAAGATTTCAGTCATCAAGACTATATTATTTCATGATGTTGAATGAAAGAACAACATAAGAAAGGGTTAAATCTTAATGTTAGATGGGCATCTTAATTATGAAATTAACAAATATGAGCTATTAATAAGTATTTTAGAGAGTTTCAAGCCTAAAGAGATTAAATACACAACTAAAATTAACACAAATACTGACTTGTCACATAAATATCAATTTCTCTGACCACGTAACTGGCTTATTGGGTGAGTTAATTTGGCCAAGATCTTTTGCCACAGTACCACCCGTTGCATGTATTCGTCTGCAAATTCAATATTCGATCTTGTTATGGCTTTGCAGCCAGTAGTAACTTTTGGTTGGAGACCAGTGTCTGTCCTGCAATTCTGAGGCAATCCATAAGTGAGGATTTAGTACAATTTGAGCACATTGAGGGAGAAAGAGAATCCCCTATCGACCTTCCACTTGTGTGAAAGACACCTTATTTCCATAAGAAAACTTCTCACTTGATGATGGACCTTCATCTGTGCAAGATCTTTCATAGTAAAAACCAGGGTGTTTGGGCTGTGGCAAATTAGTGGTATCACTACCCAACATCATGACCACAGATGGCATTGTCGGTCTGTCATCTGGACGTTGTTGCACGCACAGGAGACCTACTTGAATGCACCTCAACACTTCACATCTACTTAACTCATCCTCCATTACCATAACTCCATCCACCAGTTCCAAGGTCTTCTCTTCATTCCACAGGTTCCATGCCTAAAACAAACAAGATTGTAACTGTAAATTTACTTTTCAAAATATATATCAAAGGTGACAAAGGCTAAATAAGATAAAGTACTCGCACATCAGGATGCATAGCAAGACAGTTAAGTCATCGATCCCTTCAGCTTTTCTGTACATTTACATGAACTTTGGATTGAAGATACATATAAAAAGGGAAGGGAAATAAAATAAAACTTCGATTAAGCTTACATGACCCAGAAGGTTAAAATCACCACCTCGATAATAAAACCCTTTGTTTTGCTTGCCACTCATTATCTCCAATATCAAGAGGCCAAAGCTGAAGATATCCGATTTCATTGAGAAAAGCCCGTGTGCAGCATACTCAGGAGACATATAGCCACTGCATTCAACCATTGTAGTAAAATTATTGGTAAAAAAATCAAAGTAGATGCCTAAATAGAAAGAATGCTGAAATACCTACTATGTTCCAACCACTCTTCTTGTGTTTGCTTCAGTCTCGTCTCCTCTAAAGAAACGCCTCAAATCTAGATTGATAACCTTGCACTTGCTTCTTCGCACTCCCCAGGGCATCATCAATGAACTCTGCTCACATTGAATATCAATGAACTCTGCTCACATTGAATAGCAAAGAACGCTATGAAAAAAACTACGAAGGAGTGACGTGAATCGACGGTGAAGAGAGATATCGAAAAAAGAGGCGTGAACGGTGAAGAGAGAGATCGAAATAAGAGGCGTGAATTGATGGGGGAGTTAGAAGGCTTCAAAGGGTTTTGATCGATTGGTTGGTTTTGATTGTAATGGATTAGGGAAAGGGGTAAAATAGAGAATTCAAGTAACGAAGGAAATGAGAAGTATTCTCACTTTTATTATATTGATAGATATATAAACACACATTCATCACTCTCATCTTCTTCATCGTCCTCACTCTCTCACACCACTCCACTCTCTCCTCTTCCCGGGTGCACCACCACTGACCACCGGCACGGGACGGCCGGACCTCACCGGAGGTCCTCCTCCACTCACTCTCTCGGCCTCTCACTCTCTCGGCCTCTCACCCTCTCGGTCTTCTCTCTCGACCACTCTCTTTCACTCACGGTCTCACTTTATCTTCTTCATTTCACCGCCACCCTCCTCCTCCTCTCGCTGTCGTCAAGTAGGCAGCAGTCCCCGAGAAGTTGAGCTCGTCGGAGGTATTCTCTCTCCTTCCCTCTCTTGTATCTTCTTGATCTCACCCTCTCCTCTCGATTTTCTCCCTCCTCTCCCTCCGCCGTCTCTCGTCTCGGCTGAGCACACTACCAACCTCACTGGTCCAGAGGTGGTTCGAATCTCGTTGGGGAGTCGACGGTCGCCGGAGTAGGGTGGTGAGCTCTTCTTTTTATCTCTCTCTTTCTCTCTTATTCTCTCCTACTCTCTCGTTTTTGCTCACTGTTTTTCTCTTGTTTTTGGTTTGGTTGGGCTATGGTGTGTGTGCACCCCACGGTTGGGGTGCATTATGATATGTAAGGTGAACACCAAACCGTGATGTGTGGGCAGTTTAGATGTGTTGGTTGTGTGGTTCGGTTGTGTGTGACGGTTTTGGTGTGGGTATGTGTAGTGAAAATATGATGGTGTGTGAGTGGATGCATGAGTGTGACATTGTGCACCCCACTGCTGGGGTGCGAGATGAAGATGTACACCCCACCATTGGCTGTGGGGTGTACCATGTGAGTGGGTGAATGAATATGGGTACATGCATGAATATGCATGTGCACCTCACAGTTGGGGTGCATGATAAAACGTGTATGGCAGCGGGGTGCACACAACAGTAGGGTGTTGTGTGCACAAATCAGCGGGGTGCAGACAACAGTAGGGTGTTGTGCGCACCTCACAGTGGGGTGTACTTAGTTGTGTGGTGGTCATATCATGTGGGTGTGTAAATAAAATAAAAAAAAAATAAAAGAGAGAGTATTCATTTTCTATTAAATTGTCAAGTTGTTCAAGTCATTTGAAATACTGAGAAAATACTAGGAATTCAACCTAGGTTAGATAACGACTTGACCTATTAATACGAGTTTCCGACCTTGTCAGGTAGCGGGAAACTCGGGGATACGCGTTAGGATTCGTGAGAGTGTTGTTACGCGGGTCGCGATAGTTCAGGTAAGTACACCTGCCTTAAAGCTTGTGTACGTTAGTAAACCAGTTAAGAAATTCTCATGTGATTCATTATCATTTATTGCTATTCTTGCTATTATCCATTGTTGGCATTCAAATTCCCTTATTTTCTTGGTATGTGTGTTCTTGGCGTAAGTGTGTCGATATAGTATCATGTGGCTTGCACTGGTTGGGGAAACTTGGGTATTTCCTATCGGAATTACTGCTACCCATAGTGTTGTGTGAACCTGGGTACTGATTGTGAAGGTGTCATGTGACCCGCACCAGTTGGGGAAATGCGAGCCACTCTTTGCAGGAGTGCCTGGCCACCCCTGGTGTTATGTGAACTTGGGCACTGGATTGTTGTGGTTATTGTTGTGAATATTGACTGCTTATGACCTCTTTTGACTCTTAGGACACACATGTTTCGATTGCTATCATTTCAGTCTGCCTATCATGCACTTTGATCTATTTACATTCTTGTCTTTAAATGACCGCATGATATTTAGACTGTTTTATTTGATATTCATGAGTTACTGTGAAATTCTTCTGGCATTACTTTCGATTTTCTCTCAGTTGCTCACCGTCTAGTTTGTGACGGTGGGTGCAGATATCCTGGAGTGCAGCAAGGGCAAGAGCCCTCTACTTGGTGATTTTCTCTAAGGACATCTCAGAGTACGCGACTTCAGGATTAGGTTAGATTGATTCATGTTCATTGCTTTTTGTAGGATGTTTTATATATATGATGTTGGTTATTGAACTAAGTATCACTTTTTGAGATGGATACCATGAAACTTGGGGTTTCCACACTTATATAGATTTCCTAATTTTCGTTTGATTGAGTTATTTCCCAATACTTGTTTAGTTTTTTCGCTGCGTATAATTGTAATAACTCTTTCATAAACTGTTAAATTGATTAATTGGAGGTTGACTAGGCTTGTCAGGTTCGCTGAGTATCGACTTGGGACCTGCACAAGTCTAGGCCGGGCGTACCCAAATGCATTGGGAATTTGGGTCGTCACAGCTCTGCCACCGGAGTAAGTGTGTATCTCTCTTTCTCTCTCTCCTTCTCGGTCCCTCCCTCTCGACCTCACGTTCTCTCTCGTCTTGGCAGCCTCTCCTCTCTCTCTCTCTCTCTCCCGACTGTCATCACCACCCTTGCTAGCGCTGGACGACGAACCTCGCTGGAACTCGACCGTCGGAACTGGTAAAACTCTCGACCTCTCCATCTCTCTCTCGGCAGTGAGCATACCTTCTTTCTCTCACTGTTTTATGAGTGTGGTGGCCACAGTTTGGATGACCGACGCTGGTGTCGGTCAAGGCTGGCCGGAGGTCACCCTCCGGCGACTCTACTGGCCAGAGAAGACCCCCATATGTGACTGTTTGGTGAATGTGTGTATAGGTGACGATTTTGGTGTGGGTTGTGTGCATGGGGTGCACACAACAGTTGTATATGTGAGTGTATAATGAAAATGTATGTGTGTGTGGGGTGTGTGAAACAGTTGGGGTGCACACAATAGTGGGGTGTTGTGTGCACATAACAGTGGGGGTGCATATATCATGTGTGTGTATATAACAGTGGGGTATGGGGTGTACTTAGATGTGGTGTGTATTAATGCGTGTGTTGAATAAAAAGGAAATGAGGTGTATGGACACTTTTAATTAATTATTGTAGGCTTGTGTTAAGGCCCAATAAAGGCCCAACATACACATTACATAATAGAGGGCCATGACCAATATAAATGATATGTAAATGGGTTGTGTTAGGACCAACAAGGGCCCAATAACATAAACACACCTTAAGGCCCATAACTATGGTATAGGATTAGACTAATGGGCTTAAACATCTAAGCCTAGCAAGGGTCCAATAAGTGACACACTTAAATGATTATGGAGTTAGACTTTGGGCCTAATAAGATCCCAAAGAGGGACAAGAACGTGTCAAGCCTAATACCTAAGAAATTACGAATAGGTTAACCGTATCGGAGAGCTGTTTTCCAACGGTTTAGTTCGCCTTAACAAATGGGTTTAACCTAAACTTACACCGACCACCTTAGCACTAAATGTAAGTCTTAAACTAATACTCAGGATTCAAACCTTTAACAAGAACTCGGGGATATGCATTAGGGACGTGAGAGTGTCTACGGGTTGCGATAGATCAGGTAAGTACACTTGCCTTAAAAAACATTTGTACGTTAGTAAGCCAGCTAAGAAAATATCATGTGATTCATTTTCATTCCATTGTATTTGTTATTATCTACTTGTTGGCCTTCCATTCCATATTCCTTGTATGTGTGTTCTTGGCATAAGTGTGTGTCTCGAAGGTACATGCGGCCTGCATTAGAAGGGATAAAACGTGGGCACTCGTGCGCACGAGTGTTTGACCACCCCTAGTGATTGTGTGATACCATGTACTGGATTGTTGTGGTATTGTTGTGGATTTTAGACCACTTATGGCCTCTCTTGACTCGTAGAACACGCATGTTTCGATTGTTATTGTTTCCAGTCTGCCTATCATGCACTTTGTTTATTTAGCTTCCTGTCTTTCAATTCCCGCATGATATTTAGATTGCCTTGTTTGATAATTCATGAAGTACTGTTATATTCTTCTGGCATTACTTTCGATTTCTCTCAGTTGCTCACCGTCCAGTTTGTGACGGTGGGTGCAGATATAGCGAGTAGTGCGGTAGAGAGCAAGGGATCTTGCCTAGGAGACTTTATATGAGCGGTTGGACTTGAGGAACCCTAGAGTAGGTTTTATATGTTTTTGCTCATTTGTATATCGCTTTATATATGTATGTTTTGGTTTATAGAACTTGGCATTATTATTGAGATTGGTATCATGTATATTGGTTTATCGAATTGTACATGAATACCCGGGGTTTTTCCACATTATAGAATTCCTAATTTCCCTTTGATTGAGTTATTTCCCCTTGTTATTTACTGTTTAGTCTTCCGCTGTATATTATTGCAATAACTCTTTCATAAATTACTAAATTGTTTAAATCGAAGGCTGACTAGGCTCGTCAGGTTGCCAAGTGATGACTTGGGGCCTGCACGGGTCTAGGCCGGGCGTACCTAATTGCACGGAGAAATTGGGGCCGTCACACGTATCATAATACTACTTTTTGGATTAAAGTTCTAAATCAATAGAGATAGATAAGAACATGACAACCAACAAAAGGAAGGTTGGTTTCTTGAACTTCCTAACGTTCCAAGCATCGACACTATTAGCAATAATTAATAACAATTTTACTGAGAAAGCTAAACTAATTAATCCAACAACATGCATGCATGCAATGCGAAGATAAAAATTAGAAAAAGGAACAATCTATGTAGCAAAATTGTATAACAGACTGGGTTAAAAGAACAAAACATGATACATGTTCGAAGACGTAAGAAAGAGGAAGAGACGAAGTGAACACAACTGGGCTAAAATCATAAAACAATATGCTCCAAATCATGAAATTGAGTGAGCAAAGTGAAGGAGATGAGACAACGTTAAAGAACTGAGAAAGAGGTTGCCAAAGAGCTGAGACTGAGAGACTACTTGAAAGAGAGGACGAGCGATTAATGAGCACTTGTGGAGGAGAGACTGAGTGACATGAGAGGGCAAGGGTAAGAGTGAGAGATTGCAAGAGAGAAAAGAGGGATCGTAAATAAAAGGAAAATGATAATCTAACACATTTTAGGTGCACACTTTATTTTTTAGCCAGTTATTGCTCTTTATTGTCTCCCCATACGTGGACCACACATCTGACAAAACACTATAAATAGCTAAAAAATAAAGTGTGCGCCCAAAGTGTGTTAGATTATCATTTTCCTAAATGGAAACTAAATAAAAGAGAGTTCGACCCTTCTTTGTATTGATGGCAGAGAAATGAGGAGACGACAATTAAAGGGCACAACAAAATCGAATATTAGGTGATGAACATAAAGGAAAAGATCATAGGGGTCCAAACAATTCGAAATTAAAAGGCGACAGATAAGACATGTAACGACCCGTTACCTTAAGCACGTGATTAGTATTAATCTAAATCTTAATTAAGTCGAGTTAGGCTTCTAGTGAAACCGGTTTGTCTCGATTAACGTATGCGTAGATTGGTGTATTGTATTGTGTATACTTAGACTGTATTAATATGTATAAATGAATAACCAGCTAAATGATGAGACGCATAATACTATGTGTGGGTTAAGAAGGACACACATGAGACGCGGGATAGCGTTGACGCCTGAGAATGCTCGTTGGTGTGAATTACATAATGTAGACGTACTTATGGGCGTATAGTTATATATTTATATATATATATATATTGATATATATAAATATATATTAAAATGAAAATAACTGGTATTGAGTGACGTGTGGGTCACTAGGATTGGTATACGTTGAGTAGACTCGGTAGTGTGCATGAGAACCAAGAAAGAAATGGGAAATTTGTCTGGAAAGTGACTAGCGCGCTAGACAATAGACCTAGCACGTTGGGCAATGGAGTCAAAGGGATAACTTTGAGGACCCCGGAGATGACGCGATGCGTATCTCGAGGCAATTAATTTATCTTATTTTCATTGTCTTTTCTTTTCATATATAAACAGAGAGAGAAAGAGAGATCGGGAGGAGGAGAGGAAGGAGAAGGGGAGTTCGCTGGAGTGATGGGGAGCTCGAGGTCGTCGAGATTCGGCGAGGTGAGTGTTGGTGTTGTTTGTTGTTGTTGACCGTTGTTGTGTTGTGTTATCGTGGGTTTGGTTGGAATGGGTGTATTGATCCATTGTTGTTGTGATCATGCACATATGTTGTAAGACCTCGTGTGAGGCTCTCTCTGATATTGCAGGACGTTTGGACGTCTTTTAGTTCAAATCCCATGATGCCGATACTAACTGGTGTGCTAGTGCGTAATCGACCAGTGCGCTGGCCGAGCTGGGAATGACTAGCGAGAACGTGAAAATATCCATTTTGAGCCAGGGTTGATTTAGGGGTTTAATTGCTAAACATTGAACCCGAATTGATACCAAGAAGTATGATATAGGTGTTTGGGCATTGGAAAATGTGATGGAATCCCAAGAAGCTAGGAAAACCTAGAGAAAACCTTAGGAAAGCTCATAACAGGTAAGTGAGACTCGTATCTTTTATCAATTATGCAATGTAAATTAGTATTATTAGAGCATGTAGTGTTCAAGAAAGAAACCAATGTAAAAGAGTTTGGTTTAAAATACAAATGAAAAGAATTGTTTGTCATTGTGAAAAAAAAACTCTTGCCACTTGGATAAGGCTTGCCAGGGAAATTTAGCAATCAAATAATACAACTAAGCAATAATCTTGACCTCTTAACTATGAGGAAAAACTTAATGTTTCAATCAAGAAGAGGAAAAATAAATAATTCAAAACCTCTCAATAAAGTAGAGGAAAAAACCTCATGCCTCTCGACAAAGAAGAGAAAAACTGCCACCTCTCGACAAAGAAGAGGAAAAAACTTACACCTCTCGATAGAGAAGAGGAAAAACTCAATACTCTATCTTACGCTATTGTTAGATTAATAAAATGGAGGATTTTATTTGCTATTCATTATTACATTTGGTAGCATGTTTACATTATAATAAGATCCATGCATGTATATCGAAATATCCTAAATATCTCTAGTCAGTCATTATATTGGGAACTATAATGAATTAAAACTAGTGTGAGTCTTGATTAATGGTCATGTGACGATCATACATTTAAGGATACGAATTAAGATCATGAGTACTTGTTAAGAAACATGGTATTGGACCGACCCGCTATGAGAACACAACATGAATTAAGTCAAATGTGTTACTCATGATAGGTATATCATTTAGTTCTTTGACTTGAGATTACCACAGACCTCAACATTATAATCATAGTGATTTGACACAATCAAACATTGAATTGATTAAGTCATAGGTTCAAGGTTTTGGGTATAAATTTATAAAAACTCTTAATATGGCGCTATTTGGTTTGGTGAACCGCGGTTTATTAAAAATAAAAATCACCAAACCAAGGAATTGCGGCTTTCAAGTTTTCTAAACAACCCCAAATCGCGAATTTAAAAAACCAGACCACACCATGTGGTTTGGGTGGTTTTGCAGAGACCGATGCCCACCCCTACTCCAAACTACCTTCCTCTCCCACCTAAAAAGTCTAACCCACCTTGGTCGTGCTACACTGCCCTTCCTCTCCTCTGTGTCCCCCACCACCTCTCCTTCGCCACAACCAAGCATGGCCTCCGATCATGCATGTGACAATTTTTATTTTTATTTTTAATCGAAGAAGATGAACAACTAGCGTAGGATACTCCTCAAATTTTACATTAATTTTGATAGTTTTTTACTTAGATTTAAGGCTTTTCCTTTAAAAGTACACTGCCACATCACCCATGTGTGAATTTAATGAAACTTTTGAAAGAACATGGTCACTTTTATTTTTGTTTCAAATTAAAGTTTTATGACTAAAGTATTACAATTAAGAAGGGCGAATGACCTTTTACCTAATTTTTCCCCAACAATGCCAAAAGTCGTTGCTAAAGGATGGTAAGGCAAGTTAAGAGTTCACAATTTGATATTTCCAATTAGGGCTTTCCTTTTTTGGGTTTCCTGACTAATCTACGTCTGGGCACTATTCAACCCCTTTTCGAGGCAGTCCTCCCTCCCAATCTAATTTTTTTCATTCACGAGCTCGAAATCGTGACTTCACTCAAAGGAAATCAAGTCCCTAACCACTTAAACCAATTAGTTGTTGGTTACAGCTTTCCCTTGATGTACGTCACGTTGACCCGCATTCCGAACTCACAAAATAAAGCCTACTTCCTACCAATAGAGGGGCAAGAGTCTCAAATTGAAGGCATGAACATAATTACGAAGGATTTAATGGATGCACAAGCTACCTAAAAAACTCGAGCAAACGAAACATTTAAAAACATGAAAAGATAATTCGACATTACTAGGATAGCATCAAAGGAATTGATTAAGCATAATAGCGCATAAATTGTAGAGTACCCTATTTGTAGTGCAAGTCACACATTAATAGTGTCTAATGAGTGATTTAAGCGTGAGAATATTCAGCTGGTTCAGGTGTATTAGAGTGTGTGTGAGTCAGTTAACATTCAACTAATGTATGTAAATAAAGATTGTACATAGCATTGTATTCTTTATGACTGAAATGAATAAAGCTTTCATTTCTTGGCAGTGTATTGTTCACAAACAAATATGCTTCCTTTGGAATGCGTTGCAGATTGTACGCATCATGATGGATGGGAAAGGCACCGAGAATAAAAGCATCTCTACTCATTCTGCAAATCTCTCTTATGGCGTCTAGACAAGAGAAACCTAAAGTGAATTAAGAAAGTATCAAAAACAATCATACAGATAAGAGAGTTAAAAATCGAAAGGAAGAAAGGAAGCAGTAGTAATGAATAACTACATGGTTAAGGATGAAATACCTTTAAATCAAGTGATCAGCGGATCCCTCAAAGAGGGTGAAGGGAATCAAGTTGTAATGTTACCATGGAATCTCCTGCCCATCCCAAGCAAAGAATTTCCCATTGTCACTTCTTTTTACTCCATCGATGATGCTTAAGAGTTTATGGACAGAGAACTCCTTGGTGAACAGATTTTCCTGCGGAACATTTCGCTGAAATGGTCTCGAAAGATCAGTATCAACAGTTCCTGGGTGTAGTAAGATGCATAAAATTGGATCCTTCTTTCGTGCAAACTCCAACGATATAGTTTTCGTTACTTCTCACATGAAAACAATAATAAAATAAAATAAAATAAAATGTTTAGTTCAGACTCACTATCTAAATATGTTTTCTACAATTTCAACATGCGTATGTATGTGTTTGCGCATCCGCGTGCTCGTGTCTATATCTACAACATTTTTGGAAACATCTACAGGAAATGGTCTGAAATGGAATTTGATCATGCCAAGTATCCATATGCAAATACCAATTTCAAAAGAAACAAAAATAATAACAGAATACAAATAAAATTGTGACACTTGGGAGTATAAATTCAAAGAAATATTGATATATATGCATCAAGATACAGTGAGAACCATGGAGAAGTATCAAATTGATGACTGAATGGATCATTTGATCATTTTGATGAATTCAGTAAGAAGTGTTGGAAAAAAAAACTAAGTTATAACCATGGAATAGGTTCATGAAGATACTACACTAAGAATGAGCTATAACCTATTTTCATATTGTAAAACTAAACATTGTTGCTATATAGCACAAAAGATGTTTGAGTGAAAGAAGGTACACTGATTAAGAGCCGTCTTTGAAGACCGATATGAGTGCCATCCTCCCAAGCGATTGTCTCCAATAGAGCCAACTCTAGCACTTAAGTTAGCCACAACAGCAAAATCTCGTTCATTTCCAGGGCCTTCTCGAGCCTTAAGAAGGGGCCACATGTGCTACAAATACCCATCATAAAGTAAGGTCAATTAGATAATTGAAACTCAAGACACTCAACAATGGAAAGACAAAATTAGAAAGCAGACTAGAGCAATAAAACAATATATTAATGTGGAAGACGCATATACAAACTGAATTCTCTTACCTTAATCACCATAATGGGACCGACTGCATTGACCTCATAAGCACGAAGCAAAGACGACTTCTGTACTTTATTCAAAGTTGTTTCTGAATAAATACAAAAAACACAAAACAAGAAAAACAAAAAAATCAGAAAGGACAAACAATTTGGTTAATATGAAATGGGAAGAAATATAGTTGCAATCTATGCAACAAGAAAAAAAGATTGTTTTACTTTTTAGAAATCATAGACAACATTCCATCAACCAACAAAACATGAATAATATGTCATAGAAAAGGTTAGAAACCATAGAAAAATAAACAAGCAGGTGATTTTGAGTCAGCTTGAGAAAGTGGTTCTTTGTGGCCCTTAAATGCATTAACTGTCACACCCCTAGGGGATCACATAAACCTTCTGCAGGGTCCCAACATTTCCATCAACGAACAGAACGTAAAGAGGCTACAAAGTTGTAAAATGCTTAATAATGGAACTTTGGTTAATGAATTAAAACTCAGGATAATGTAAGAGGTTGATAGTTAGCACAATATCATAACTAAATCACATTTAGACGATGCAGATGGTGAACTATATATATCTACTTTAATATGAAAATGGTAGAAAGTGATTGACAATTGGTCCAAGTAAGAATAAACAAACAAGAATATTATTCAGCAGAAATGAGGCAACAGAATAAAAATAAGAAAGAAGCATAATGATGAATTGCTTGTTTCAGGACCTACGCCATGGAAAAGGGAATAAAGTATCAGTTAAGGAAGATTATCATAGAAAAAGCTTCACAAGGTACACTGGCATTTCCATTGTTTGAGTGACTTGCTTTGTTAAATTTGATGGAGACCACAATCATGAAGCAGTATGTTATAGAAAGCAGAGGTCATAGATAGAGATTATAAAACTACTAGAATTCAATCTGAACTTATAGTGAATTCAATTTAATAAATACAACAAATTCTCTGTACAGAGTGAATCTTGGACAGCATTCAGTAATCAACAAAGAAAATTTAAATATATTTCTTTCCAATGACTTGTCGTGGCGTCACCAAGGCATTGTCATGCATAGATGGGCTAAATTCCCTAGCATAATAAACTTGGTAATTCCAATGTATTACATGTCAAGAAGTAAGAAAAACCAAAGACCTGGTTGCAGTTCGTTGGGCAGTGAAAGCACACCAGATGCATTGATGAGAAGATTTATAGAGCCATAATTTTCCTTAACAGACAAGGCTGATGCCTGCAGATACGATATTTAAACACTAGCATAAGTTAAGAAATCAAATTCTTAGAATTTTCAAATACATGCATTACAGTCAAGGAAAAAAGTAAATTCAAAATTGAAGAACAGGATCTTTCAAATGATAAACAAACTTCCCATCATTAAAAGCTGACAATACTTCATAAGTTTATTATAAAGTTACCATCGAATTACAGATGAGAGTAACAAAAATAAAAAGTAATGATATGGTATGATTATGTTATGATTCATCCAAGTATCTGATGAGTTCATTTATCTTAAAGATCACCTAGAAAGCAAAACATATCACTGCAGTTTCTTCAAAATCAGAACAAAAATAATTACATTCTATCACAAGTACGCACTTACCCGTGCCTTCTTAGTAAAGAAGTTGCTTCTTCAATATATTTACACAAAGCCTACAGTGGGAAACCATTGGAAATAAGGAAAATTTCAGTTTGGTGACACTTTGAACAAATGTCATCTTAAATGCAAGAAAGAAAGATGGTAGAAGAAGAACAAAGAGTAGAAGACTGGGGAACTCTCCTAGAATAGGTTAGAGTTGGTAGACAGACAACTCCAGGAGAATCAATAAACAAATATGCCCTATTAAAAACAAATATTTCCTTTAGAATCCATGATTTGCCAAGTCTTATCACTAACTCTGAAGAGAAGAGCTACGCCATATAGCTAAAGACACATGCTCGTGTGAGGTTATCCTTCAGACAGATGCGATTTGTACGTGTTTTTCCTTCAGAAAAGAAGTTAAGTTTGTCTGATAGAGTAATCAACCAAAAAAGAACAAAACATCCACCATAAAGAAAATAAAATAAATAAAAATATAAGAGAAAGGCCTAATCTCTATAAATACCAAAGGACAAATTTCGAAAAGATTTCTCAAGCAAGAGCTAAACCAAAGCTTAGTAACAGATTAGATCTTAATGAGAACCAGAGACATTAGCCTTGTCCTTGAACACTCATATTTTTCATCGGCAGACGAAAAGAAGATATGAAATAGAATATATATGTTTTGAATCCACTTTCTCTAGTATGCATGTAAGGGACACTTCAACAATATTTTGGAACTGAAAAACCTTGCCCAATGGCAATTGCTTCATTCAGAAATAGCCATCACGAACACTTGAGCAATAAGTTCCTAAATGCCTCATAATTCATTCAAGGTGATGATTTCATGATATCCTAGACTCATTGAAATAGATATCCGCAATAGGAATAAAATGCTTATTGAAGAGTTCAAATGCAGGCAGTCCAGCCGATCACATTTTACATAAGTAGGACAATTCCATTTAAGAAATTGAAATTAGTTTTCATTACGAGAAGAATGTCATGACTGATTTCTAGTGAACTGAACCATTGAATGAGTAGTGGATTAAGAAAAGAATCCCACCTCGATGGTGCGCTCATTTGTTACATCCAGTTGTAGTATGTTAAGTCGTTCTGAGAACTTTCTTTTCAACTCAAGGAGCCCTGTTGCTCCATTAGGATTTCTACAAGTAGCAACAACATGCCCTTTATCTTCTCTCTCCAGTAGTTGCCTCACCTATACAAATTACAAAGCATTCAAAATATCATACAAGGCAACATACTTTGTGATTATCAAGATAACATCAATTAATTCATTCTGCTCTGCGAAGAATTAATCAAAGTAAGTAGCATTGCATTATAATGATGCAACAAGAATACCTTGCAAAGAATATTGTGCGTTAAAACCCATATTTAAGTCTTTCTATCCATAAAAATCAAAATTAAAAAAAAAAAAACTTATTTAAGCTTTACTAATTTGCCTGCCAAGTTTGCTAGTAGAAATATCAAAGATAAGACTATAGCCCCAAGTAAATCAATAAATGGAGTACACATATTCGAATAGAAAATTTAAGGGCATGACCTCTTAAAGGTACAAGTTTATGAGGAACAAGAAAAATTATATATACTAGTCAATTGGGATGTGTGCTTCGCACGAGAACATGGCTATGAAAATTGTAACTGCACATGACGTTAATTAATAGAAATATCTTCCTAAAATTTTGGCTTTTTTCAAAGGGACATATGTTCACAAAAGCGCAAAATTACTGGGTGTTTTAAAAGGAAACGAAAAGAGAAAAATCAACTAGAGAGAGGAAAGTGAAGTGCAAAAATTAAGCAGATAAAGTTTAATATAATTGTATTCCAAAAACACTCTCAAGGAAAAAAAACAGATTAAGGGAAAATATGAAATAAATGTAAATATAGAGCTAGTAGAATCCTAGGTGGTATTGGCTTTATATATACTGGATGCCAAAACCCCTTGCCCTAGAAAAATTCGTACTTTTTGTAAATGAAATAAAGCATACCAATGCACTGATAGATAAGCAACAAACCCAATACATGGATTTTTTAACAAAAAACAAATGTAAGGACGAAGTTAGGTCCAAATAAATAATTGAAAAAAAAAAACTGAAAATACAATTCATAAAATCTCACAATATGAAACATAAAACAACATATTTTGAGTAATGTGGACCCTACATCTGATGCTTTGATTGCAAAATCGTGAACATATGATTCTAAAGAAAAAGTTGAAGTAAGAAGAGGACATACAAACTCAAGGCCGATTCCTCTTGAAGCACCTTGAACCATTGAAACTCCGACTCCTCGAAAATTTGAGACGGAACTACAAAAGGAACTCTTCTGAATTGACCTCAGAGAAGCAGACATAAATGTATGTGGGTTGAGACAATTCATGATATTTGTATTGCCGATTGTTTCTTCTTCTCTGCGAACGTTTACTATTTTAAGTAACTTATATTTAAGTTTTGAAAGTTTGGCTAGAGACCAATCCCATAAATATAAGTAACTTATATTTGTTCTTTAACTATTAAACAAAAACAAACAAATTCAATTTTATACAGTAGTTTGTATCGCTACTAATATCTATTTATACGCCTTTTGAAGTGCATTAATCTGTTACCAATTTGAGTTGATTAGATTTGACACCCCTACTTAGCATATTACCAAAGATTAACTCTCAACCACTTTACAAGACATATAATTTACCATTACTAAATTCTCTCTATATAGTTTCAAAACTCAAACTATGACAACATACATTAGGATATAACAGTCAAAGTATTTGTCAAAAGGCATAATTTGATATGAGGGGAGCTGAGATCGGGTTGGGACATATATTAATACATATAATGCAAATACGAGTGGAGATACAAAGGGAGTCTGTTTTCCTCATACAAAGATGCAAATGCATTTATAAGGTTCATCCTAAGAAGTGGCATCATGGAAGTCTATTGAGTACTTATAAATTGAGAGGTTTTGTTCTGCAGCAAATTGAAGTGCGTCTTTCCTTTTTTCGGTAATTACTTCGGGCTTGGAGGCTTTGTTTCTCCTTCCTCGATTTTACTTTCTTTTAGTCCTAACACTATGGAAATAGACAATAAAGGAAAGGACACGATTGTTCTTGTTTGAGGAAGAGGATGTTACAAGTATCTCCAATCCATGTACTTATAATGCACATATAAATTCCTATAATGTAAGTATAAACTTTTACTGAGTTTATTGTTATTTTTTAAAGAGCCACTTAATTGTTAATTGGTAGTGTTCATGCAAAAAATACTATTGGTGTATTATCTAATTTATTTTGAAATAATTCATGAATATTTTAACCATCCTTATATTATTACATTCTCAAAAACTTACAACATCTACATTGTGAAGACTACTAAATACAATGAAGTCTAGTTTCAACAAGCCTTGTTATCAAAATGGATATTTAAAACAGAAAATGATAATCTAATACACTCTCGACGCACATTTTAGATGCACACCTTTATCTTTTAGCCGTTTAAGCGTTGAAAGTGTGTCATTTTATCATTTTCCATCTAAAACAGCCTCAATGCAAGCATAAAATAATACCCCTTTTCCTAAAATATGTTCAATCAAATCCAATCATTCAAACCCCAGATTTTGTTATCAAAATCAAATCCAATCATTCAAACTCAAAGAAATGATTAATTATTTCGTGCCAGGACAAGGAAAGATTGGCTAACCTCGTAATTGTTCTGTTCTTATTGAGAGAAAGGGAAGTGTGCGAAATCCGTCGACTCTCCTTTCGTCGGGTAGACCCAAAGTCTCCAAAAAAAAGAGATAGAGAGATGGAAAATGCTAGAGTGCCTTCACTTTATGCACCAGGTGTACACGCAGGATCTTAGATCCGTCGATGCGCTTCGAGATGCCGGCGCATGGCGCATCCAACGTGTTCGTGTTGGACCTGAGTTTCCAATCTGAAGTACCAGCATTTTCCGAGAGATAAGATGAAACAAAGGTCGACCATTGAAGAAGGAACCTGGACCATTAATTGGGCTGGGTAGATGCCCAAGCCTGGCCCAATTATTTCCTAGGCCCGACTCAATTTTGCTAAAGTTTAAGTATGGGATTGTTTCATATTTTTAGCTAAGGCCCTGAACGAGTTTTTGATGGGCGGACTTGGTAAATATTTTAGCCCAACGCTAACCTAGCCTATTAAAAGCCCGAGTATTTAATGGGGTTTGGTCCAAACCTGACGTGCATTGAACCTTGGACTACGTGGCACTTTTCTTTTCGAAAAACTAATTTTTTGGCCCAAGAGTAGCAATGTTTATGCTTTAACTATCAAGCCCCATTATAGATCTAGAACCACCGCCGATTTTTTCTTTTGATCGGCGGTGGTTTTAATCATTTCTTTTAGTGTTTGATTCATTCAATAAATTATAGATTTGTGAAGATTGACTCCATTCTTGTTGCAATGCACCTCTCTCGACGATTGTTAGTAGATTTGTGCGGTTGTTGAATTGGTGATTTTCTTTAATTTTTTTTGCATTTAGTAGGTAGTTTGTCTTTTCCTTGTTGAAAGGTTTGACTTTTTCTTTCGTTGTTAGAAGTCTTTAGTTTTTTTTTCCTTTTATGCGGTTCTAGTGGTGTTATATACTGTCTTGTGTTTTAGATGTTTGTAGAGAGCATTCCTTTATCGTCAAACTGTTTTATTATTACAGTCACATTTACAGCCGAATTCTTAATGAATAGATGTTCTTTTGAACAAATAGGATTAGCGAATCGATGTACTTTTATTATGAAAACTGATTCCATGTCTAGTCTTGTATCGAGCCATATTAATGATTAATGAAATTTCTATTTCACTTCAAAAAAAAACTATCAAGCCATTTTTCTTTTGGCAAATCATATTTTTTGGTCTAAAATTTTTATTAGTGCCCATTTAGTTTCTACTTTTAAAAGAGCGTATATATGGTTTTTTTTAGTGTTGAGATCATTGAGTGTTGTGGCATTGTGTGACAAATGGAGTTGCCACGTGCCCGATTGTGTGAATTGGGGCGCGGTTTAGAGGTGAACCAGGGCAAACCCCAACAAACCCATATTAATCTCGTGCCTTACCCCTTAATTTCCATTTCACTTCCCCAATTCACTGATTAACTTCACAGATTTCTTAATGACAACAACTCAACCACCTCTGAAAAATAAAAACTCAACAACGAAATCTGTGTACCATTTAAATGCCATTACAAACAGGGGCCGAGTTAAGAATTCGAGACTCCCTAGGCTAGGCCTTAGCTAAAACATAGGTCGATTTTAATCAAGTTAAGATTATATATATTGAGGAACATATTCAAGTAGTGACACATCGTCAACTGTGCAAAAACTAGCTTACTAAAATTATCTTATATAGTCAAAGTCTCTCAGGTTAGATGGTAAAGACATCACTTCCCAAAAAGGCAAGGCCTCAAGAGATCGTGGTTTGATTCCCAATGAAGTAAAATATATATATAAGACCTTGCCAAGAGTACATTGCGAATGTATATCAAAACACACATCGAACAACATGAGTAGTTCGTATGCACCTCAAGATGTGAGTATAGTCAGATCCTGGTGCAAACCAAACGAGTTGATGGATCAATTTGTGTTCTTGTGTGCTTTTGCGATGCCTTTTTAGCATTTTCCATGTATGTACGTATTATCTTACTTTTTTGCAAGGGTATGACAATTTTTGTTTCTAACTAAAGTCATGCGCAAGTAAAGAGTTGAGTGAGCGACTGCGCCTTAGCATGGATTAGTCGACGCGGTTAGCAACAAACACTACAAAGGAAACCAAAAAAAAAAAAAACGAGAGTTGAGTGAGAGTGGGCTAATATTTAATTATTTTCTTAGTGGGGTGGGCTACCTTAGTTTTTACTTATTTTTTACTAAGTAAAGGATAGGTACATAAAGGGAGTTGGCCACAACTTCCCCTGGGCTTCAGCCTAGGAGAGTCAATATGTGGATCCGCCCCTAATTACAAATAGATACAAACAAATATACCCAAATATTGAATTTGCTTCCCACTAAATCTTTTTTCTTTTAATGTAAATATAATTTTTAGGCAACTATATCGTTGCTATATTTGTGTGTTACATTAATTATGGTAGTTACCATTTTTGTTTGCTTACGAAATTTATGCATTAGTTTCTTTATTTGTTTTTAAAAAATGCATTAGTTTCCTTATTTGTGTATTGTAAAGTCTCTACAAGTAAGGCCTATCTCAACAACGATGACATCTATGTCCAACCAACCTTCTCAATAAAACAATGCTTCGGTTGCTTTTGTCTTTTCATTTTTCTTCGTATTTTCGTGTTGTTTATTCTTTATTTATTCTCTTTGTTTCTTAGATCAAAAGATATCTTGTTAGATTTATGATTTTTCAATGAGATAAAAGCAGATGGTGTAGTAATGGTGGAAGAAGGTGAGATCAAGTGAAGATAAAGATGGGAGATTTTTAGGATTTTATGTGGTATATATTTAGGCGTTGTTAATGACCATCGGCAGTGCGCGGACAATGATGATGGTGAGTAGTAGCAAAGCAAGCGGAATCTTGCAACAACGTTGCGGTGGCGGGGTTTCCTCTACGAGGTAATTAATAATATCCTTGCAAAGTATTTCGGGTGGTCTCATTCTTTATATAATTCTTCTTCCATTAGGATTTAATGTTTGTTTTGTTCTAGGTTTAGTTTATGTTTAATTTAAGTTTTATCTCCTCAGGCGAATCTTTCATCAAATTGAGGTAGACGTCTCCATTTTATGGGGGTAGTTCTCTCCTTCAGTGGGGTAGTTCTCCTTATTTTATTATGTTGGGTTTCGGGGATCAAACGCAACAGAATTTTCGAAACCTTTTCGAATATCCCCGAATCAGGATCCTATCGATTCTATTAAACTGATATATCATTAGAGAAAAACCATATCTTAACAAGCACAACTTCATGTCTGCCTTGTTTGGTGTTGATCGATTCCTTCAAGATGCTGCCAGAGACGAATGTTCTCTATTAGAAATTCACATGAACGGATGATCACGATCCGGAGTGCTAGCGCCAAAAATTCTAAGGAAGAAAATTCTCACAAAAAATTCTCTAGAAAAATCTTTCTAGAAAAGTCTCTCACACATAAAAATATGACCCTAATGTCTTATTTATAGTTTAATAGGTCGAGTTGTAAAAGAACTTCATTTCATAGTCAAACTCTACATAGAGTCTTAGATAAAGTCTAACTCTAAAAAGGATAAAGTCATAGATAAACTACAATTACTAATCCAATAAGAGTTATAATTTATCTAAAACTCAAATAAGAATTAAAGTCATACTTTAATTCCAATTAGAGTCATATTCAAAATAGGATTTACTAAGAGACTAAATTTCTAGTCACACTTGAAATGTAGGAGAGTTTTGAATCCTAGTCAAACTAAGACACTTAATGAGAATCTTCAAAATGAATTTTATCAAATAAAATTCATCAACCTAAATAATATTAAGTCTTGCAAGTCCGTTCTTTGTGTGCGACCCAATAGATTCATACAACGTTGGCACTGAACTAAAATCTTTTTCGGCACACAAGTCATAAGCGGTCTCTAACAAGACATTATGACTACCCAAGTTGCTAATAGACAGTGTATACCATATCATTTTGTCGTGCGATCGCAATATATTTTGATTGAACTTAAGATATGAAATGTCACCCTTATAATTCAATCTATTTGTCTCGATCTTTGAGTAGACTGAAATTGTCAAGTGACTTTGATCCAATCAATTCACTAGACATGGTCATTTATCAGTCTAACATATCAAGGGGCCCAATAGATATCTCTCTAAAAAAGATAGGGATAAATCCCATCTTGATCACACAACTTCCACACATTAGTTAGACAATGATCAATCACAATCTTTATAATCATCTGGTTAAAGACGACATTTAATTGTGTTAAATCATTGTGCTCCTAATGTTGAAGTCTCTGGTGATCTCAAGTCGAAGGACTAAATGATATAACTATCATGAGAATCACTTATGACATTGACCATGTAGCGTTGTCATAACGGGTAAGTTCAGTATTTATTCCCAACAAATACTCATGATCTTGATTCGTATCCGTATACTCATAATCATTACATGACTATCAATCAAGACTCATACTAGTCTTAATTTATTAATGTTCCCACAATAATAATTGACTAAGGATGTTTAGAATAATACAATAATTATTTATGGATACTATTATAAGATAAACATGTATATACTTATAATAGTTAAACAACATTTACAAAATTGGCCTAGGGCACATTTCCCAACATATTAGGGTAGTTCTGGGCTTCAGTATGCAATGTAGTATCTATTGCATTTCACTCGTTGAAATGTTGTAATTGGTTGGCTTACCCTTTTGGGCTAGGAACAATGAATATGCCTTTTTAGGTTTTAAAAAAGAAAAGAAAAGAGCAACCCGTTGTATACAATGTGTCTTGTTTGCCCTAATAAATACCAATTCTAATTACATTCATATGGTATTAAAGTCTTAGCCCTTATGTTAGTTTTTAATTGAACAATTTAAAGTTAAGTAATTAGATCATGTAAGTCTAAAATATTAAACGCAGCAGGAATCACTTAAACATTTTTAATATCCTCAACAAATATAAGTCAGGAACAACCTAAAGTGTGGAAACCCTAAAATAAATAGATAAACATGCATATCTGGTGACTAACAATATACAAAACAATAATACATGATATCCTAAGTCACTCGATCCCAAATTGTTCCCAGTGTTTTCAAAAAAAACTATAATATACAATAATCATAATAAAAAGGCAGAACATACAGTGATAATAGAAAAGAAACCGCTCCAAAGTTCTTAAAGGAAGTCACCAATCAATGGTCCATTTCCCTTACTAGTCTCTGCCCGATCTGAACCCACCATCACAAACTAGACGGTGAGTACATGATAAATTGAAAGTAATGCCAAAAGGATATAAACAATAATTCAAGAATAATTTGAAAAGTAGTACAAAGATCATGCAGTTATTTAAAGACAGGTAAATAACATGAATTTGCATGATAAACAGACTGACGAACATTTCAATGATATTTGAGTGCCTTATGATTCAAAAGAGGTACTAAGCGGTCTAAAAACCACAACAATCCAAAAAAATCAAATACTCGAGGAAGAATCACATTAGGTTAGGTAGCCGCACCCCTGTAGGCAGTGTTTACGCTGGCCCAATTAGCCAAAATCCCAGGAGTACCTTCTCGACACACTTAGACCGTAGACACACAACCAAGGAATATAAAGAATGGAATTCTAATAAATAGCTCATATCAAAGAGAACCAACAATAATAGAAAATGAATCACTATGCATTTCCTTAACTGACTTACTAACTTACCTCAATTAACGTGAAACTGTTCCTTGCACGGCTATAGTCCATCCAAATTTGATTTCCTAAATTGGCGCCACTCATGGTGCCTAACGCATAAATTGAATGTTGGGGTTTCGAAAACCCCGGCTCACGTCGTCGTGTTTTGAGCCACTTCAACACCAATAATGTCTTCAAAATACACCTAATGGTGTTACCCAAACACCACAACCCGCAAACATTCATCCATTCAACCAATATTCCCAAAAATCAACAAAAGTAACACAAATTCTTTTAATACTTCAACCACTTCAACAACCCTTAAATCCACCATTAAACCTTATCAATGGTCACAAACACTTCAAATAAATGTGCAAAATCAGTGTGTTCAACTTCAAAATTCAAATTTTCAACAAAACCCCCAAAACACCAACTCAAATTACTCGAAATTGAAAGATTAGTCAAGATCTCACATTTGCCGAGGTGTTTCATCGATTTTTCGCCTTCAATCCCCACGAAAATCACCAAGAAACTCTCCAAATCTATACGTTTATGATTTGTGTGTGTGTTGTGTTTTGATGAGTCAAAAACACAAATCTCTCCCTTTTATACCTCATCTTTCATCACTTGTGCAACACACAACTCGAGGAAATATGTGGTTTATAATGGAGATGTCCAACAACTCTTATGACTTGTTTGGGAGACTTTGTCCTTTGATCTTATACTTTCTTTTGAGCACAAATATCTTATTTACGGGGATTCCAACACTTGACCCAGTACTACGACTCGCACATCGTGTATAAACGTCCATTTTATGATCAAAGTGTATTCGGATATTATTTATTTATTTCATTTATTAATTCTCTAAATAATTTAATAATTATTTATTTCTGTGTTTAAAATACTCAAATTTCACCCTAGTTATCTGTTTAATTACGTTTTTTTAGGCAATACCTCACATGCAAATTTGGTGTGATAAACAAAATAATATCATGCACTATGACATTTGATATTCACATTTGGGTATAAATAATAGTACAAACATCACAGAAAAATAAAATATACCTCGGTGTCGACTCTCAAAGATTAGATAGTATGACAAGTCACGACGGTGAGGTTAATGTCTTGAAATGTTACACGTGGCATGAGTTAAATTTGAGGGTCGTTACTGCTTTCCCAACTTATTAGAATTTCATCCTCAAAATTAAATTAATAATTAAACTCAAAATAAAGACTAACCGGAATCAAAACAAATAAGGGAAGTGCTCGCGCATATAAGACTTTAACTCCCAAGTCAATTCCTCGTCCCCGGGTGCTGTCACTTAACGAGGACTGAAGGTATTTCCTTGTTTCTCAATACCTTCATCTTTCGGTCCACAATCTGAATCGACTGCTCCTCACAGGTAACATCATATCTCAGTTCAATCTGACTCAAGTCTACTGTCAGTCATCGTCCTTCACTTGACTTGTCTAGTCGAAGCATAGAGATATGAAAAATTGGATGAACTCTGGCGAGTTGAGGCGGCAACTCTAACTCATAAGCGACCTTGCTGATTGTAATAACCCCAAATTCCACAACCCTAAATTTGGGATCCGCTCGACCTAGACTTATGCAGACCCTGAGTTAACACTCATACAGTCAACGTAAACCTATTCAACCTTCCCTATTTCTATCATTTATTAAGTTATGATGTTGATTTATTATTTATTAGTGATTTCTGCAAATTATCAAAGTATAGCATAAACAAAATAACTCTAACCAATATAAATACTCATAAGACACTAGCTAGGACAACCTAGAGTGTGGAAACCCATCATATGCATACCATCATCAAGTCAAAGGAGATGCAACATAGTATACATATCCAACCTTTCTTATAGGACCTACCAAATAGGCGAGCTTTAATCCCTAATACATATACATATAATACATAGGACCTACCAAATAGGCGAGCTTTAATCCCTAATAACCCTTCATTTCAATCACCTATTGCTGATCCCTTACCTTTATATTTCTTGCGATACAATGAGTCTGCACTTACCATCATAAAAAGGATGGTGAGTACAAAAATAGAACAGTAATAACCAAATGGAGTCTCAATATAATTTCAATGTAAAATAAACAGCTAATCAAGCATCATGCATAAATGTCACAAAGAATACGAAAAACAACATGATAATGAATTACTGAAATATCAACGATAAATGAGTGCCCAGAAAAACAAAAGATAAGTGCAAGTAGTGCCGACTTAGTGAAGCACTCGCTTGAGCTGAGGAATAAGCTACCCCTTCCAAGCCCAGAGTTTAGGATGTGGCCAAATCACACCACCCTAAAAATCCACGCGAATAGGAACTCTCCAGCAATCTAATGAAGTAATTCCCACTCTGTATAGAACCATAAACCATATCGTACATCCCAGTTCCTGGCCTCTGGTTTATTCACTAGCTTAACCCTCTGGCCTCTGGTTTATTCACCAGCTTAACCCGCAACTCTCAAGGATCATGTTGACTAACTTGCCTTTTGACCACTCAAACAGAATAGAGTTCCAAACCAGGACGTAACAAAATAATAACAATTCCAACTGCTCAACAAATATAATAACCCAATAAATGCACAAATGAAATAATATTAAAGCTCATATTGGTTTTACTTACAGTACACACGGTGCCTAGTGTTCGTAGCTTTCAAACGTTCCCAAACTGACCCTGCAAGCTTACCCCCAATCACCTAGACACCTAGTAATCAATTCCATACAGCTTGGTTACGTTAGAGTTTTATTTCCATTTCCATATAATTTTCTCATTTTACATAATTTTATCCATTTTCTTGTATTTTGGGTCAATTCCCCGAGTATTGGATCAAATTTAAACCCATAAGATTACTCAAGAGAAATTCCAAAGTTTTTATTAATTTTCATAATTTTATTGTTATGAACAGTGTCACGCTATGAGCAAAACACCTGACGGCGTTGATCAAGATGTGAAAATTCAATTGATATTGTTCTGGGGAAAATCCCTGGCGGCATCGTATAAAGCGTCAATTTCCCCAACCTTCTCTGTTCTTGACACCGTGGCTCACAGGCTCTATGGCGTCCCTCGCGACATCACTTTCTGCACACATTTCCTTAGTTTTTTGACACTCCGACTCGTATCATTGCATTCTGAGGCTATCCCAAACACCTCGAGACGTCGTTACCATTCCAACACCATAAAAAACACCCAAAACCATCACTAACTGAATTCCCAACGTTCACCAAAATCCCTGAAACCTATATCAAAACGACAAACATAAGATGATGAATCGAGATATTACCTCACCTCGGGTGTTCGTTGACTCTCTACATCGTCGCGATCTGCGAAACCTCGCTGGAATCTGCTCTCGCGCATTTGAAGAGAACGAGAAAATGATAGATATGAGTAAGAGTGATAAAAAATAGTGAGAGAGAAAAAGTTTATATATTTATCTCTCCAATCTTCACGTAAATGCGTATCTCGAGACGCATTGAACTACTTATGTTCACTTCAGCCGCATCACCACTTCAGACACCACAACCCAACTGACACCAATTGGTAACTCACTTGGATGATTCCACGCACCACATCGCGTTATCGACTACGTTTCCACCCCTAAATCGCACCACGACTCGCCCAGTCGCGTATGAATAGAATACTAACGACCCGAACCCTTTCCTAGGTTAATTATTTAGTGTATTTTATTTGCCAGTCACCTACAATTATCGTTTTCCCAGTACCATGTATCCATATCTCATTCCCTGACCCCCATTTATTATGTTTTTCGAGTCGAACCTTACTCTTATACTGACGTCATAATCATTACACCCAGACACGAGTAATAATAGGTATTACACCAAACCATGTAAGCATGTCACATTTTTCAGGTTATTACAGTCGTCCCAACTAATAAGAATTTCGCCCTTGAAATTAAACTTAAATCGAGTGAAATCTTACCAAGCTTATATTGTAGGGAACAAATATCTAACCAATGCCTTCATCTTCATTCACGTGCACCAATACCAACGTGAATAAATGAACGTGAAATTCTATAACTAGTATCATATCACTAGCCTATCCAATCTATGGTCATCCCGTAAATTACAGATTCCATCAGAATATTTTCGAAGCAGATATCAGATTTATCATAGAATATGTGTGCACCGAGCACAAAGACATCTAAAGGTTCCAAATCCATTAGATTGCAACACCTAGCAAACAACCTGACTTCACAAACAGATAATGGACCTAAACAAACCCTCCTAAACAGTTTATGATGTGTCCCATTCTGCAGAGTATGTTCAACTTAACTTACGGTGGTACTAGCAATCTCTAAACTGCAGGTTTATACACGTCCAAAATTCGTCTAATTACGACAGTGAAATATCACCAATCCATATTTACCAAATAGCCCACTTAGACCCAAAAATTATCGATATTCCACCTGAATTTACGAACCCACTTAAAATATATATAACTTTCCCAAGTCTTGGCACCTAGCCTGATCCATCACTTTGAAATATTAACCTACTTGGAGTCATTGAACTTAGCTAGTGATTCTTTCAAAGACATAACATCTTTTAAAATCAAAGGTACCGCCCTTTGTTGGAACCACTCTTTGAAAGTTGACTCGCCTAGAGTCATCAAACATAACTAACTCCATATGATATTTCGAATGATGTATTCACATAAAATTTCTCACTATTACTCACTTAGAGTACTATTTAACCATTGACTCCCACCAAGTCATTACTTAAAGTCAATTCCAATATATGACTTCCCCTGAAGTCTATTTTCAATTTCCTCTCTGACTCCTCCTGGAGTTCATTCACATTTCTGACTCATATAGAGTCAATCTTATATCTGATTCGCCTAGAGTCAATACTAACCTAGACTTACCTAGAGTTTTCTCAAGTCAGATCTAAAATACAGACCTACACCTTTGCAACTGAGGATTATATTGCGGTACTCTTGGCCTCGAAGGACAATCAACAATAATGTGTCCCGGTTGACTACAATGGTAACACAAACTCTCCCCGTGATCTACTACTTCGGCCCTGGGTACTACATGACTGATACTGTCTTGCCTGTACTTCCTGAGTTGATCGCTTAGCGACCCAGTCATTAAAATAGAAAGAACTGCCACCCTGGACACCTCCACTATTGATGCAGTTACTTTCTAATCAAACTCCCTATATCCATTACCTTAGATACTCCCCTATCTCATACAAGTTATCGCCTTGGTATTCGTATCCTTAAGCGTACTCTGATTACCCTAACTCTGAGTAATAGGTGTTGCAGCAATAAAAGCTATTTCTATGACCTGTGTCTTCATAAATTGCAAAATTTTCACCAACTGATAACCTTGCAATGTAACGCTTTGATATATTTCCTCTAGCTTTCATTGATAATCATTCGGATTACCACCATCACCACCACCGGACCCTGGTTGATCAACCATTGCAATCTAACAAGAAAACATATCCACGATCAGACTATAGCTATGATAACAATAGTATATACAACACATCAAATAGTTCATTGTCCAGTTTTATATTTCCCAACTCTCCTCTTACTTCCCAACTAAGACTTAAGTTAAGATCATAGAGTTCAAGTCTTAAGTTCCACCATTGTCCTAATTTCTGCTGATTTGTGTCTTATGTTGGTTGTGATTCAATTACGAGTCAAGTTTTTTCAACTTTAGGTTATGATAGATATCAACTATAACATTGATATCAGGTTACATAATAATTTTCATATCCTCCCCTAGACTCCTCCCCCTAGGTTATGATACTAACTGTGACATTACTATCACAATTACTTGAACCTTTAAGTTGTAAACCTTTTTCCTCTGTATTACCACTTATACCTTTAGTATCTCAATTAATTTAACTCTAAAATTAGAAAACATAGCTCTGCTACCACTTATAACGACCCCAAATTCCACAACCCTAAATTTAGGCTCCGCTCGGCCTAGACTTATGCAAACCCTGAGTCAACACTCATGCAATCAATATAAAACTAGTCAGTCTTCCCTATTCCTATCATTTATTAAGTTATCATGTTGAGTTATTATATATTAGTGAGTTATGCAAATTATCAAAGTATAGCGGAAGCAAACTAACTTCAACCAATATAAATACTCACAAGACACTAGTTAGGATAGCCTAGAGTGTTAAAACCCATCATATGTATACCATCATAATGTCAGAGGAGATACAACATAGTATACATATCCAACCTTTCTTATAACCCATATTCCCATGTTCCCAAAACATATACATATGATACATAAGACCTACCAAATAGGCGAGTTTTGATCCCTAATAACCCTTCACTTCTATTGCCTATTGTTAATCCCTTGCCTTTATCTGTCATGTGATACGATTAGACCGCACCCTCCATCATAAAAAGGACAATGAGTACAGAAGTAGAACAGTAATTATCAAATGAAGTCTTAATATAATTTCAATGTCAAATAAATGACTAATCAAACATCATGCGTAAATGTCATAATGAATAAGAAAACATCATGATAATGAATTACTGAGATATCAACGATAAATGAGTGTCTAGAAAAACAAAAGATAGGCGCAAGTAGTCCCGACTTAGTGAAACAATCATTTGAGCCGAGGAATAAGCTACCCCTTCCAAACCCGGAGTTTAGGATGTGGCCAAATCACACCATCTTAAAAATCCACGCGAATAGGAACTCCTCAGCCATCTAGTGAAGTAATTTTCACTCCGTATGAAACCATAAACCATATCTTGCATCCCAATTACTGGCCTCTGGTTTATTCACCAGCTTTACTTTCTAGTATCTGGTTTATTCACTAGCTATACTTTCTAGTATCTGGTTTATTCACAAGCTTAACCCGCAACTCTCAAAGATCACGTTGACTAACTTACCCTTGGACCACTCAGACAGAATAGAATTTCAAACCAGGATGTAACAAAATAATAATAATTCCAATTGCTCAACAAAGATAATAGCCCAATAAATGCATAAATGAAATAATATTAAAACTTCTATTGGTTTTACTTACAGTACACACGATACCCCGTGTTCGTAGCTCTCAAACGTTCCCAAACTAACCCCGCAAGCTTACCCCCAATCACCTAAACACCTGGTAATCAATTCCATATAGCTGGTTAGGTTAGAGTTTTATTTCCATTTCCTTATAATTTCCCCCCATTTTCCATAATTTTATCCATTTTCTTATATTTTTGGTCAATTCCCCGGGTATTGGGTCACATTTAAACCCATAAGACTACTCGAGAGAAATTCCAAAGTTTTCATTAATTTTCATGATTTTATTGTTGTGAACAGTGTCACGCCATAAGCGAAACACCCGGCGGAGTTGATCAAAATGTGAAAATTCAATTGACACTGTACTAGACGATATGACTTACGCCGTGGGGAAAATCCCTAGTGGCGTCATATAAAACGTCAATTCCCCCCAACCTTCTCTGTTCTGGACATCATGACTAACATCGTGGTTTACAGGCACCATGACGTCCCTCTCGACATCACTTTCTGAACACATTTCTGGTTTCGACACTCCGGTTAATGTCGCTGCGTTCCGAGGCTATCCCAAACTCCTTGGGACGTCGTTACCATTCCAACACCATAAAAAACACCCTAAACCATCATCAACTGAATTTCCAAGGTTCACCAAAATCCCCAAAACCTATATAAAAATGACACATACATGATAATGAGTCGAGATATTACCTCACCTCAGGTGTTCACCGTCGCTTCGCATCGTCGCGAGCTCCAGAACCTCACTAGAATCTGCTCCCGTAAGTATGAGAGAACAAGAAAATGATACAGATGAGTAAGAGTGATAACAAATGGTGAGAGAGAAATTTTTTTTTATATATTTATCTCTCCAATCTTCACACAAACGCATATTTTGAGACGCATCCAGCTGCTCCTGTTCACCTCAACCGCCATCATCACTGCTTCAGCCACTACAACCCAATTGACACTGATTGATGACTCGCCTGGGTGACTTCACGTGCCAGGTCACGTTCCTGACCACGTTTCCACCTCTAAATTGCACTACGACTTGCCTCGTCGAGCACGAATAGAATACTAATGACCTGAACCCTTTCTCGGGTTAATTATTTAGTGTATTTTATTTGTCGGTCGCCTACAATTATCGTTTCCTCAGCACCATGTACCCATATCTCGCTCGCCTGACCTTCGTTTATCACGTTTTTTAAGCCAAACCTTACTCGTACACTGACGTCATAGTCAGTACACCCAGACACGAATAATAATAGGTACTACACTAAACCATATAAACATGTCACATTTTTCAGGTCGTTACACCGACTCTCCTCAAAACCATGAACGGACCAATAAACCTAGGCGGAAGCTTTCTTTTGATTCTGAACCTTTTGTGACCCTTTAGAGGCGAAGTATTCAAATAAACATAGGCTCCCACGTCATACTGCAACTTATCATTGTACTTGTCATAATACTTCTTCTATCTTTCTCGTGCACCCTCAGACTCTGACAAATCTATTGTACCTTCTTAGTGTGATCCATAACAATCTCTGGCCCAACTGTCACTACATCCTCGGGCTTTGCCTAATAAGATGGTGATGTACAAGTTCTGTAATACAACGCCTCAAATGGTGCCATCTTGATACTAGCCAGGAAACTGTTATTATATGCAAACTCACACAAATGAAGATACTCTTCCCAAGATCCTCCGTACTCTAGTACACACATCTTGAGCATGTCTTCTAACACCTGAATCAACCTCTCAAACTGTTAGTCTGTTTGTGGATGGTACACCGTACTCAAATTTAACATGCCACGTGTCGTATTTCAGGACCGTGGCCCGACTGTCGTGATACGTCTATCATTTCGATCATTGGGAGTTAACATCGAGGTAATTTCATTTTTCTCTAATGATTGTATTAGTATGTATGTTTAATACGAGTTTTGAGCCGTTTGGCGAATTGAAAGTCTGAGTGAGGCTTCACCTAGGATAAACGGGGATTTTAAACACAAAAATGCTAATAAGTGAATTATTTGAATAATAATTAACCTAAATAACTAAAATAATAATGTTGGCAAGACTAGGGGTACATAACGTGTGAGTCATAATGTGGTTCAGATTTGAATACGGGAGAAATGGCTAGGGAGTTGGTTAATTAAGTGATGTGTGAGTGACCTATTGAAGTCACTAAGTGGAGTTATAGTTGGTGGATAACTCAAAAAGGGGGAACATTGGATCTACCTCGGGATGCGCATGTGAAAGTGAATGGAAAGGAGACCTATAAAAGGAGCATCACTCTCATTTTTTTTTTCTCTCTCTCTCTCTCTCACTTTTCTCTCCTCGTCTCTTCTTCTCTTCTCTTTCTTGAGAACCAAGAAAACTCTTGGACAACTATTAGAGGGCTAGTTCTTTGGCCGGAGTCTCGCCGGAGTGTTGATTCTCATCGAAGTTAAGGTGAGATCTCAATCCCCCTTCTCTTTTCCTTCGTTTTAATGTTTGTTTCGTTCAATTTCATCGCGATGACCATGGATACCGCATCGTGACAATCAATTTTGATTTATATTCCAATGTTTTGGTGATCCTCGGAGTGATTAATACTCATTTTTGGAGCAGTGTTGGAGTTTTAGAGACGTTTTACGATTTTCGTCAAGTTTACGATGTTTTGGAGTGGTTTTCAATCTGGACAATCATCGAAGGTTCTACGAAGATCCAAAGACGATTTTGGATGGTTATGGACCTCCGTATAAGTTTGAAATAGGCGCAAGGTGTGGCGATGCGAGCCGGGGTTTTGAAAAACCTTGAAAACCCACTCTGGTCCACATGCCACGCATGACGCCATGGGCGATAAGTCCCAAGACATTGGTTGACGGCGTCCAGAACAGGGGCAAAAACGTGAAAAATTGAGATGCCGCGGAGGCTTCGTAAGACAAAGTATTGGTGGTGTCCTCCTATGATGTCCAAAACAGAACGTAAAAACCCATAAATTTTACGACGCCGCAGAGAAGTCGTGAGCCAAAACGCTGGCGGCATCCTCCCACAGCGTTCAAACTAGAGAGTGAATATCCTACGCCATGAAGACGTCGTGGAGACCCTTTACATGGCGGCATCACCCACGACATCTGAAACAATGACTTAAAAATCGACGCCGTGATGACATCGTGGAGCTTTACACATGACGACATCCAAATTAGAAATTCGACAATAAATTTTATGAATTCTCAAAAAACTTGGGGATTTTGAGGGTTTATTTAGGGTCTTATACTGACTATAAATCCAACACATTGGGATTCAAATAATTGACAAGTAGTTGGAAAACCTCGGGCTAAGGTTTAGAGTCGCGTGAGTGTACACGAGTCGCGACATTACTAGGTCAATACATATGTGCTTTCGTATATTTGTACAATAGTAAGCCAGTTAAGAAAATGATATGTGATTCATTTCACTCTTTTGTTGTGATATTCAAATTGATCCTTTTGCTTGGCATTCTATTCCATTATTTATTTGGTTGAGTGTTCTTGGTGTAAGTGAAGGTCACCCAAGAGGGGGGGGTGAATTGGGTTACCGAGTAGTTATCGCATTTTTAAACCTTTATGCACAAATAATAATGATAATGCATACACCAATGATAAATATCAATGCTATGCAATCAAGAAGGGGGTAGAAGAGATGGAAATAAGACACGTGATTTATAGTGGTTCGATCCAACCGATCTACATGCACTACCTAACCTCCCCAGTTAGATTTTTTAAACCCTACTTATATTATTAATAAGTGTTACACTCTAAGCCAACTAGCCTAGTGAATGCTTAGCCTCAACTAGGTCTTTTACACGATGCCTTATCGCAATAAGGTCTTATATATCCACCTAGCTGCAACTAGGATTTTCCCACCTAGACCCACCTAGGACTTTTCCCACCTAGCCGCAACTAGGATATATGCCTAGCCTCAACTAGGTCTTCCCTTTCGACTTAGATCCCACTAAGTCTTACAATCAAGATTTGATTAAATACAATTGACATACACTTTACAACGTAAAGTAGTATCAAGTTCAAATACAAGCAAGCCTCCTAGAGCCTAACCACTCTTATGCATGCAAGTATGAAAACACGTGAGAAATGTAAGTATAAAACTGATTTTATGCAAAACTTAAATATGAAATCGTTTCAAATAGATTGATGAGAACAAAGCCAGTTTCAAATCCAAAGAACAAGTAGTTTGATAAAAATCAAGTTTAAGCACAAACTCTTGTTCAAATCAGTCTAAGGGTTTAATAAATCAAGTTTAAGTGCAAAACCCAAGACAAATGTGTTTAATAACACAACAAGTAATTTCCTAAGTCAATCACACAAGAATATATAATTTAAGCATAAGAAAAGTTAGGAAATGGACTTTCTTACAACCCCAAGAAGATGACTTGAAAAATCAGTTTTGGAGAGGTTGTAGTACTTCTTAGAGTGCCTCAAGAGTGCTGGTTTTGATGTTGAATGAACAGCTTCAAAGTATAACTTGAAAATCCCAAGCTCCTTTTCTTTAAAAATTTAAGCACTTGTGTTTTTCTTTGATTTCAAAACCTAATAATGTGTGCCTTATGTGTTTGAGAGTGTTCTATATATTTATATACCAAGTTATGACCGTTGTGTGCATCCAAGGGTCGAGATTTGATCAAAAATTCAAATTAAAGTGAATTTTTCAGCTTTATAAAAAGCTGTCAGGAATGCAATTAGCGCGTTAATATTAAGACCTAGCGCGCTAACTCTGCACATAGCGCGCTAATAACAGTATTAGCGCACTAACTGCAGGGACCTCAAAATAATTAATTCTGTCCCTTGTATTAGCGACCCTTTAACGCGTCCTAAACCCAACAAACCCTCATATGACATATAATACATGTTTGTTATGGGTCATATGGCCTATTTGGATAGTCCGGATATTTTCACAAATCCCGAAAATGAAAAATCTCGGTTTCATGATTTCCAAGGGATTTTCTGCAAATATGCAGTTTTCTTTTCAAAGACCTTTCAAAAATAAGTTTTTCTTTTTCAAAAGCTTCCACAATGATTTTCAAAGTACGATATTAACATACACATATAGTTTAACATTGTTTAGACTTATAGGACCGAAATCTTCAAGTAATTGCTTGACATTTGAAAAATCCATTTTAAAAACATGATGTGCATAAACTAATGCAATAGGCTTGCTTAAGTGAACTTGAATACCTTACATCAATTTTACAACTCTTGATCTTGATCTTTTATCTTCATTCCTTTATGTATGCCAAGTCTTGAACTTGAATGGCTTGAATGCTCGGATGCCCATGATGTGATGTTTCGCAAACTTTGACGAAACTGAAATACACTTGATAAACTTATTAGTATATTTTCACCTTGTTTGTTTCCATCAAAATCTCGGTCGGAATTAGAGCGACTAACCACTTAGTCCAACAGTAAGTTGAGTCGGGAAGGTACTATATGGCCTACACTAGTTGAGAAAATGCGAGCACCTCATACAAAGTGTGTTGAGCACCCTTAGTGTTGTGTGATTCCCGAGTACTGGATTGTTATGGATATTGTTGTGGATATGGTGTGGATATGGTTGTAGATTTGTTGTGGATATTGTTGTGGATTAGACTGCTTATGGGCCTTTTTTGATTTGATGAACACTCAAAATATCATTGATTATCTGCTAGTCTATTTATCATGCAATTTGTCTATTATTTCCTGTATTTTCAATATCGCATGATTCCTAGGCTTCTTATTTGAAAAATCATGAATTACTATTACGTTCTTTTGGCGTTACTATAATTATTTCTCAGTTACTCACTGTCTAGTTTGTGACGATGGGTGCAGATAGACTGGAGACGAGCAAGGGGAAGGGACTCGTGCTAGGTTACTACCTCACCTAATCTTGTGGGGAACAATTTCTTGCTTATTAGAGTAGGTATCCGTTTTGCTTGATGTATTTCGTTTTTGATACACTATATGGTTTATTAGTTGGGATTGTGAGACTAATATCATGTGCTATTATCCTATCTTTTGGCACATGTTTATCATTTATTCAGGGTTTCACATTTATAGAATCTTCCTGATTTCCCTTTTATTATTGAGTTATTGCTTGATTTTAGTAAATTTCCGCTGCTTATCATTCTGAAACTGTTTTATAATCTAATAACTCACGTTATAACTTGTTAAATTATTGAATTGAGGATGACTAGGCATGCTTTGGTTTCCCGAGAATGGTCTCGGGGGCCTACGTGTGTCTAGGTTGGGTGAGGCCCAATAGTATGGGGAATTGGGGTCGTCACATGTCAAACTGAGCCTGTATGCTCTACCACAACAATGAAGTGAATTGTGGACCTCTATCTGACACAATCGACAACAGAACTCCATGTAATTTGACTATCTTTTTCTTGTAGAGATCATTCAATCTGTCAACTCTGTATGTAGTGGATATCGGTGTAAAATGTGCAAATTTTGTCAACCTATCCATAATTACCCAGATGTTGTCATGTTCGCGAGGAAATTGAGGTAAACTATAGATAAAACTAATATCAATGTTCTCTCACTTCCACTGTGGAATTCGGAGTGGCTACAACAAACCTATAGGTCTTCTATGCTTAGCCTTAATAAACTGCCATATCTCACATGCTCAAATAAACTTCGAAACATCAGTTTTCATCCCCTACCACCAGAAGAGACGTCGCATGTCAGCATACATCTTGGTCCGACCCGGATGAACAGAAAAACGTGAATGGTGAGCCTCCCGAAGTATCTCCATGCGCAACTCAGTCACCAATGGAATCTACATTCGTTTTCGATACCTCAAACATGAGTCTATCGAGCGACTCCAGTCTGGATAATTTGAACTATAAGCCATATCATTGAAATGCTGGTACAACTCATCAGTCTATTGTCCCTCAAGAACAATCTGAATCGATACAATCTGCATCCTCATCTGACCCCAAATTTGTGTCCTCGTAGTATCCAGTACATCAACGAAATTCATCATCTCGACTGCCTCAAGTAACGCGTACTCGTAAGTCATATGACACACTGCTACCTCGGTATCAGATCCTTTCTTGCTCAAAGCATCGACAACTACGTTGACCTTTCCCGAATGATACTTAAGTAAAAAGTCATAATCTTTCAAGAACTCCAACCAACGTCTCTGTCTCAAACTCAATTCCTTCTAAGAGAATAGGTACTTCAAACTCTTGTGATCAGTGAACAAATCGAACCTCACACCATACAGGTAATGTCGACAAATCTTCAATGCATATACCACAACAACCAACTCTAAGTAGTGTGTCAGATAGTTCTTCTAATGAACTTTGAGCTGTCGAGATGCATAAGCAATCACATTGTCCACCTACATCAACACATAACCCAAACCAATATTCGAAGCATTGGTTTACACAACCAAATCTTTCCCTGACTCAGGCAACGCCAAAACTGGTATAGTAGTCAGCTTCTCTTTCAAAATAGAGAATGTCTGCTCGCAACTCTTATCCTAGTCTAATTTCACATTCTTCTGAGTTAGTTTAGTCATCGGTGTAGCAATTTTAGAAAATCCTGCACAAAATGATGATAATATCCAGCCAATCCCAGAAAACTACGGATCTCGGTCACTTTGGTCAGTATAGGCCAATTAATTACTGCTCTAATCTTAGCGGGATCCAAAGATATTCTGTTGGCTCCAACTACATGTCCCAAAAATATGACCTCTAGTAGCCAAAACTCGCACTTACTGAACTTGGCGTATAACCGGTGTTCCCTCAAAGTCTGCAGAACTGCCCGGAGATGTCCCTCGTGATCCTCACGAGTCTTGGAATAGAAAAGAATATCATTAATGAATACAATCACAAGTCTATTCAGATAAGCCCTCAGTACTCTGTGCATGAGATCCATAAACATATCTGGCGCGTTAGTCAAACCAAATAACATGACTATTAACTGATAATGGCCATTCTCGTATTGAATGCAGTCTTCTCCCTGTCTTCAGCCCTAATCCTGAGCTGGTGATAGCCTAACCTTAAGTCAATCTTCAAAAATCACTGTGCTCTTGTCAATTGGTCAAAAAGATCATCAATGTGAGGAAGCGGGTACTAATTCTTCACAGTCACCCGGTTCAGCTGTCTATAGTCAATCCACAGTCTTAGGCTGCCGTATTTCTTTTTCACAAATAACACTGGCGCCCGAAGGTGACATGCTAGGATTAATGAGTCCTAACTCCAACAACTTATCCAACTGGGTCCTCAGTTCCTCCAACTCTCGTGGTGTCATCCTATACGGTGGTATAAAAATGGATTTAGTCCAGGGACTAAGTTAATGATGAAGTTAATCTATCTCGGTGGTGGTAGTTCAGGTAAATCCTCCGAAAATACGTCAGTGAACTCGCACACTACTAGCACGTCTCCAATACTGATCTCCACTCTCTCAGCAGTACTCATGATGCTTACAAGTGTCTTAGTCTCATTACTAGTGGTTATCCTGCCCCTAGTGATCGGAAGTAAAAAATTTGTCCCCCAAAAACTAATCTCCATACCACTTGATAACAAAATCGTAATGGATTTGCCATAATAATCAATCTGAGCATGATATGCACCTAACCAGTCCATGCCAAGTAAAGCATCGAACTCAATAAACTATAATACTCTCAAATCAGCAGGCTAATCATGACCCTCTATTTCTACCAAATAGTCAACACACAACAAGTTTGGGTATATCTTATCCCCAACAGTTGTGCTAAGGATCAAGGGTTTACTAAGCCTAGTGGGTCTCAACCTTAATCCATCTACCATGCGCCCGAAAATAAATGAAACAGTAGAACCAGAATCAAACATGGTATGCATCAAAATACTACAAATCAAAGTCATACCCTCAATGAGATTACGGGAAACTCCTTGATCTGGCTTAATATCAACCTGGACTCTCTCCCTCTGCTGTTAATGATGCTTCAATAGTGCTCTGCCTAGCTATGGATATTGGCCTTGAAGATAACGTATCAGACCGCATTTGAAACATGTACGCTGCTTCTTCGGTCTAAAAGAAATCCGCTGTGTCTTACCCTGTCCACATCCCCGTGTAGGTCTCTGAATCTGTGTTTGACCAGATATATGTGTTTGTGCCAGTTCGGACCTCGGCATTTGTCCATTGCCTCTACCTATATCCTTACTCTCATAATGTTGTCTCTATAACTGCTATATGGTTTGGGTAGTTTGTGGTGGTCAACTAGCAAAACTCAATACTGGTATAGATGTAACATGAGTAGTCTGAGCCTATCGTGGTGATAACGCAACAGACCCAACACTCTGAGCTCTACTATCCCTTAAATCCTGTCTATTTTTCTTACTCTTCCTATCAAATCGATGGTCTAAATTTGTCTCCGATCGAGCAGGTCTAGCCTCCTCAGGATGTGTACATAAATAACCCTCCATGACCAAACTTCTCTCATAAGCTCTCTACAATGACTCCGTGGAGATAACGACACCTCCAATTTCAGGCAACAAACCATCAATGAAGTAGTGGACCTGGTCGGTGTCTCTATCTACCACACCTCCAATATATGGTAGAAGTTGTAAACATCATCCCATGAAATCCATGATGGACTCATCAGCATACTATCGCAATGTGGTAAACTCATTGCTCTTCTCCCCCAATACGGTAAGAGGAAAATACTTCAAGTTGAACTGTGTCTTGAAGTCTGCCCAATCCTTGGGTATCGGGTCAACTGTCTAGCATGTTGCGTCTCTTCCACAAAGTTCAACTCAGCTCACATAAGTATCTGGTCAGTGGTCGATCGGGCTGTAGGGTCACCTGCGGGGGTTAGAATGTCTACATCAGCGGTATCTGCCTGAGCAGCCTCGTGCTCTAGCTCGTGAATGCAGTCTCGTCTCGCTGTGATCAGAGCTCGTCGGTCAGCAAGTCTCCTAGCTGCGGTCTCAGCGCGCTCCCTCGCTTGGGACTCCCAATCAGTAGTAAAAGCATCCTCCTCGTCCTGCTCGTGCTCGTCCTCCGAGTCCACATATCCAGACGGTGACCACAAGGTAGCGATGATGGAGTCAGTAATGGGAGGAAATGGGGCAATGGTGCGTGCTAAACCGTTAAAACTGACTCCTACCTGTTGATAGAGGACAGTGACGAGCAAAGGGTAAGGTAAAATTTAGGACGTATGCTCCATGGCATCTACGATGTTATCCCTAATTACCTGTCCTACATTGATTTTACCCTTAGACACTATTGTGTAAAGGAGTGCGGCTCGAGGGAGGGTGATATTAGATTCCTGTTTGGTGGGGAGGAGGGAGTGGATAAGGAAATGATTCCATGCCCTATAGACCTTACGAAGGCTGCTTCGCAAAAGCTTAACGACCTGGCCCCTTTGGCCTCTGACCCACCTAGGACCCTACGATGCAACGAGGAGGTCCTCAATCTTGGTATTTGGGTATGTTGACGGGCGAAGGAAGTATGGATCAGGATAGTCACTATCAACGTGATCACGTAACCGATAGAAATAATTGATGTTACTAGCGCTAAAATTCACATCGATATCCCAGACAGTTACTGTGGAACCTACTTTACCTGTCTTCCCATTTGCGTAAAACTCCCTAACTAGGGCCTTCCCCCAATGAGCGTCTTGATAGGTTTCCTCATCCGAATAATCCATAATCAACTGTTCCTAACTCAATTCCCTAATAATAGATAAAATACGATTGTCGTACTTGCCACTAACATTTATACCCCTTTTAGGCCAAATGGTTTGTTCCCTAATGGGCCTTTGTGGAGGGGGTGGATCGGGGTTCGATGTAGGTTGGGTCCTAGAGGTCCTAGTCGTTAAAGGAGCCGTACTAAACAAGGGTATGGTAAGGTTCTTAGTCTTTGGCATGGTGATACAACGAGAAGGGGTACCTGAGAAACACAAAGAGCAAGACCACCAAGAGAAAGATCGCGACTCAATAACATGGCAATGTGAAACATGATTTGCACTCAAAAACCAAGCAATGAGAAGAATCTATACACCACGTAAAAAGTTCAATAACGATTACAATAAAAAGAGATCTCAATATGAAATGCCTCATTAAAAAGGATAAGACATGATAAAACACAATTAATAGGCGAACCCAATATCACCAATTGAACTCACGAAATTTGCAAAACGAAAACCATATATATGAGACAATTGCGTGTGAAAAAAATAGCCTAGCGGAAGGCATGAGAGACCAAAACCACGTGGACAACACATTGGATAAATGGTCCCCACTATGGAAGGCAAAAAAAATCGTAACAATCCCACTCGAATACACTCCATCACAATGATAAAAATGCGGGAAATACAACATTAAAGTGAAAATACTACAACCCCCAAACTTGTAATCAATATAGACGCAAAAATCGAATCAACAAAAAATCCTGTAATACGTGCAACACGAAATCGTTTAGAAAATCAACCAAGGAAACAAGGGGAGTGTAGACAATACCTCAACTAGAAGAGAGAACACACCTTAGACGTTGAGGAATGCTCGCCAACTAATTAATTAAATTAATTAAAAATTAATTTATTTGTACTCTTTACTTGTTTTTATCCCTCGTTTAACTAGGCGAAACCTCACTCAACTAAAAATCGTCTGAACGGCTCGGGACCTGTAAAATACTAAAATACTAATATACACAACCAAAGAATCATAAAATCACTTCGGTGTCGACTCCTGAAGTTCAAAATACTGCCTAGTATTCACGTAGCCGGGTCACAAACCTGACAAGTGCAACGTAAGTCAGTTAAGAATTTGGAGTTGTTACAGAGAGGACTACATGCGAGATAGAATCTCGTACCTCGTCGAGTCAGGTATAACCCTAACTTGAACTGAATTTCGAGAACGAAATTTTCATTTTGTTGGAAATATTTTTCATGACCCAAATCTCTAATCTTGTTTTGATCTCCTTAATTAGGATCACCGACCCATCTCGTGGGACCCACACCGTGATGCATACGTTGATTGAGGCACGTGGCTAAGGTATATAATATTTTTGTATTTATTGCATGCTTAATTTTATGTAGTGTGTAGACTTACTAAGTCAGTTTGTATAGTGTAGATGTTGAGACAAGAGTGGAGACATGCCTCGAGTTGCGTGCGAACTGGGGAATGAGTTTACATAGATAAAAACAAAATAAATTTGACCAAAATAGTAAATTGGTGAGTGCCTAGTGACAAGCGGGGTCATGGTCGACACGCGTGAGTTGTAAGGTAGTGTGCACGCTCGAGTACGCTCGTTGGCGCACACGACGGATTTGTAGGCGCGAAAGTATAGGCAAATATATATATTTATGTATATATGTGTAATTTAAATATATATATATATTAAAATCAGAAAATGAGAAATGACCAAAAAAGGCATTTGGGTGAGAATAGAGTTTGGATAAGGATAGGGGCAAAATGGTCATTTGACCCAAAATATTAAAATCACCACCACCACACACCACCGACACTCCTTCCTCACCAAAAAATCAACCAAAAGAGAGGGAGAGAGAGTTCGAGCGATAGAGAGAGGAGAGATTAGAACTAGAGAACGAGGGATCGAGGCCAGGAATCGAGCTTGGACAAGAGGATCGGAGGTAAGGCATTATTGTTGTTGTTGATGTTGGCGTTAGTGTTGTTGGTGTGTTGTTGGTGTGGTGGTGATGGTGGTGATTGGGGTCTCGGACGAACTGCTCTTGCAGTTCTTCCAAGGAGGGAGCGACATGGTCATCGTCTCCCCTCAAAATCCCTCTAAAAAAAGTAGAGACATTGTTGTTGCAAAAAGCATCTATGTGAAATGGGAATGGGGGAGGGGGAGGGGGAGGGGGAGGGGGGGGGTTGGACCGAATCGGGTCAAACTCAGTTCAAGGGTTCAAACCCCCTTAAAAAAACAAAAATATTAAAAATATAGATATATAAATAAATAAATAAATAAAAATGATATAAAATGATACTTCAAGGACCTAGGGGTGTTCCGGGAGCTCGGGAGCGCAAGTCGGGGTGTCGGGAGGCCGTATTGACTAGGAATTTTGCGTGAATGTGAGTATACCCATTGACAATTTGATTTAGCATTTCATTCCATAATCTTGTTGGTTATTTTATATAGTCATTGTTGACTATTTTACCATTGTATTCTAATATCATGTGCCTTGGTGTTCTATGCTCACTTGTGAGTCTAGTTTTGTATGATATTTACTTATTGATTTGATTCATTACCTCTATCTCATGGTATGTATATTCTTGTTGTTTAAATGTGAAATAAAGGATAAATAGCATGCTATTAGGCTAGTACATATCAAAAACTTTTATATGGATTTGTACTCCCTATTTGATTAGATGTTAGACTTGCCTATACCTCGACATTCCATACTTGGTCTTCCTTGAATTTAAAAAGTAGTTTTTGTAATTAGGTCTCGTACTCGATCGAGGTGTGCGCAACTCACGCGGTTAGAGTCCTTGGGGATGACGACAAATATTACCTGGCACTGTATGACACTCGGGGTTAGAGTCCCTTATGTAGTCAATACACCGGGGTTAGAGTCCCTAGACTCACTTAGGTTAGAGTCCCTTGTGATTTATCATTATAGAGTCGGAGTGATGCGGTTCACTACGGACTAGATCTAATTTACCACTACTTAGCCCAGTGTCAGTTTCACTTGTTTAACTCTAGTATTTACTTGCATATAGTTTATTTTTCAACTTTTCTAATTACATGCTTTTAAATACCAGTCGATTATATTTGGGAATGCAAATTTAAACTTGTCATCAGGGATTACTGTTTATTTCTTGTACTAGCGGACCAGACAAGGAGAAGATAAGAGATTTTTCGTGAATAGCGATGCGGCACAACTTTTGTTGTAGGTCCATTTTGATATTTTGTATGTATTAGATACCATATGTCTTTTATTACATTGTGTTGTACATTTGGGTTGAACGTTAGTTCCCACCAGACTTAGACTGTTTTGCTATATTTTGAGGTTATCTGATATATATATATATGATGTTATTTCCTAGTTTTCCACACTTAGGTTATTTTTTAATTGACTTTCGCATAATATTCTAATTTAATTTCGCATTAAATGATTAAGACTTCTGCTAAATAACAAACCATGTTAATAAAGAATTATTTAACATTAAAGGCTATAAATGGATTTGGATACGAGAAACAAGGTAAATAGGTTGTAAGGCTGACTAATATGCAGTTAAGTCCTACGAGGCTAGGATTATTGCTTAATTACGGGATTAGGCCGGGCGGTGCCCTAGATTAAGGGAGGGGCCATCAAAACTATAGCCTCCTGTATCGAAGCCTTTTGTGACAATGAGGAATCATTTACTAATTCCCTGGCTTTGAATACATTTCACCGCCTTAGCTTTTTCAAATAACTATAAACTTTTTAGGATTTCAAATACATAATCAAACTATAACTCCTATTAATAGAGTTATCAGATTTGCAAATAAATTCTCTGATTAATTAATAGATAAAAAACAGTTACAAAGATATTTAGGTTGTTTAAATTATTTATCAGATTTTTATAAAAATTTTGCAATAGATAAAAAATGTGTTTTAGAACTTCTTAAAAAAGATAATAAATTTATTTAGTGTAGTCAAAATAGTCAGTAGGCCACAAATTTCGCTACAAAATGGTAACTCATTAGACCTTGATTCAAGCACAAAAATACAAAACAAAGCCTGAAAAGAGTGAGTTCGGTTATGAACGACCGAGAAAAATTATTCTACTTGGTCTACGTATACCGGCCAAATTAAATATGTTCGGTTGTTCTTCACCGAATAGACTCGTGTTTTTAAATTTATAAACAATTTTATTCGGTGCTTATTAACCGATGAAATTACTTTACATCAGCCCATGCTTGGCCGACCTAGAGGGCGAAAACCTGGGTTTCAACACGAAGAAAAAAATGACTCAAAACTCATGAAATACCTCTCTATCTTGCACATTGACATCTCCTACAAGTTCATCCTCCATCTTTTATAGTAAATATCCACCGAACAACGTAAACAAACAAAGACCTAGAAAAATATCAAGATTTGTTCAAACTATTTCAAATGCTTACCAAAACAGTGAATATTTTTTAACAACAACAATGACGAACTGGACTCTTACGATGGTAGAGGCCTATGAAATCGTGAGTTCGCGTTGCTAGTGGTCGGAAGTGATTGTCGAAGTCGAAGCTTCAACTTCAAGCTTTGTGGGGTGCACACATCTTGAGCAGCAAATGGAATGTGAGAAGTTGAGGAACTGGTGAGGGGTAAAGAGGTCATTTTATATGGGAGTATATGTGGAAATTGAGTTACTGGTTTGCACATAGTAAAACTTGGTTTGCACATACTCGTGCCCAAAAATCCAGCCATGTCTAATAAAACCCTAAACAATTTTTTTTACTATTTAGGATTTGGTAAAGGCAAGTTGTTTATTTATTTAGTAAAACAATCTTAGATTCGCAAGTAACCACCTCCCTAGCTCTGCACCATCAGTTTCCCCATTAGGGCCAAAGCCTCTCTACACCAACCAAAAGCTCTACACATCAGTTCCTTCTACACTAACAAAGAGCTATATACCAACCAACCAGGGCTGGCTTTGGGGCAGGGCCAAAAGGCGACTGCCCTAGACCCCCATTTAGTATAAGGCCCCAATTTAGCTATGTACAAGTATTAGTATATTTTTCTTTTTTGATGAACATATTTGTATATTTTCATTTAATTACTAGAAATTTAATCCACTTATTTGTGTGCTATCTATTTTTATCGCATATATATATTCCGAGGCACATTGCACAACACAAACAGATAAGTTAAGTTTATGAATTACAATTTACAAAATCATTTATTATATTTTTAATCTTTTTATCACAAAACTATAAGGAAGAAAACATGGCTTGTTCGTTTCTCTTAACTCACGTATGCAACTCAATTATCAATATATTAGATTCTTACTATCAAACTTACAATAAGTATATTTGATTCTTGTAAAATCTGCTCTCTCTAATTTATATTTTTTATATTTCAACAAATATATAGTGTGTATTCTAATAATGCTTGAATTGCGTATATTTTATACAATTAAGATAGAAGGTTTTTTTTTTTTTTTTTTTTTTTTCAGGAAATTTAGATAAATTTTTACTTCAAAAAAGTATATATTGATAAAGCTTAGATAAACTTTTACTACAATAAAGTATTGTTTAAAGTCATTATAGACTATAAAAATAATAGAATTAATAATTATTTTTAAGCGAGCTAGTTAATCAAAATTAATATTATAATAATTTATTTATAATTTTGTTAACAAGAATTATATATTTGCTCCTTATACAAAAATATGTACAGTTTATAAAATTTTATAATGTTAGAGTAACACAATTAGATACACTATATACAAAATACTTTTTAAGACACATAAGTATTGTAGTAATACTTATATTGATTGACATATAAGTATTGTTAATTTTGAAAAATCACATATTGACATATCATAATATATTACGTTAGTAAAACTTAATCAATATATAATTTTTATATCATAACATATTGTTAATTTTGAAAAATCATATGTAATGATTTACTAAATAATATATAAACTTAATAATGCAACAACCAACATATCATTAATTATATGCTAAATTTACATAATACTATTTTTATGTATCAATTATGCATTTAATATATGTTGATAATGTAATTATAAACAACAGTTTTTATGTAGTAAAATAATTTTATTGAAGGTCTCATTTTAAAATTTCGCCAAATGCCCTCAAAATGTCAAGACGGACGCTGCAACCAACATTCAACTTACAGAAACAAAAAATATATGTCAATCAACATACATATCCTCCACGGAGTATGAAGGCTCAATATCCCACCATATATCTCTCTGGCTGAATCTGAACACCTGGTGTTTGTTAACAGTGTATTAGAATAGGAGATAAATTTTAGATTCGAATTAAGTTTTTGTAATCAAATATTACTTGCAGGAAAGGTTTTTCACAACCATTGAAATCTTCACTTTAGTTTTCTTCTTTCTTTTGTCTCTCTTCAATAGATGGGTGGGACCCAAGCACTGTACTGCTTCTTTTGCATCATCCTCCGTTCGCAACTCCACGAAGGTAGTGTAATTCCTGCAAGAAAGATTTTTTTTAAATAATTGGAATAAATTATAAATTTAATGAAAATAAATTAGTATAGAAGCTTTACTTAGTATCTATAGCATATCTATTAATTGGCTACCCTTCGAATATTGAACGAAGCTGTGGTACTGCAAAAAAAAATATTTTGTTACTATATGCATATAATATTATTTACATATAATAAATCAATATTTACACTTATAAAGTTTATAATTACGTCAATAGTAGTGGTAGCCCAACAAAGTAAAGTGTCCTATTCTCTGCAAGTCTAGCAGCCATCCGTCTGTCTGTTAACAAGAGAACAATAAAATTTCAATCTCAAATTAATTTAAAACTAATTATTGAAATTTGAGTGGAACTTAAAATGATTGTAAATAGAACGAAAATACTTGAAAATGATTACAAGGTATTGTAGCTAGATGACTCTTTATCATTAGAACCAAGTTTACTTTAGTTTTATCTCCAAACAATTAATATATTAAGTTGGAGCACTCAAAAATTATATAGATTTGCATAATGAAATGTTAGAGACTTACATTTGGCACTGACCTCCTTAAATACCGTCCAAATGCTAGAGTTACTCTAGTAAGGCTATTGCAAAATATAGAAAAAAGCTGATTGGCTCTTTTAGATGTGCGAGCCTAAATGGACTCATTAACCTTTTTGGAAAAATAAATGATGTAATAAGGTAGAAGATGTACACAAGGTAGAAGTTGACTTGGAGGTTGAAGTATTTAATTAAAGGCGGTGGTTCCATATTTACTTCTACCTTTTTTGTAATATATAATAATAACACTGATTCCATCAGTTGCTCCAAATTGAGTGGAATAAAAGATTTTGATCTAGGTAAGTGACCCTAATTAATTTGAGATTGAGACTTTATTATTGTAATATTAATAATTATATTCAACTTCAATGCTATGTGGGCTTGAATAACAAATGCAAATCTTGGTTTGCCCCATTAAATGCTTGGTTTAGCGGGACGCACATTAGATAGGACGAGTGGGTACTATGCCTATGCATAGGTCTAATGGTGTTGACTCATCAAGCTTGCTCGCTTAAATACGGTGGTATTTTTTCAAGTTTTTCAAGTACTGCATCACCATGTCTCCACGTGTCCCCATTTATAGAACAAAAAAAGTCGATGCTTAACTCTTTTATTTTTTTCAACTTTGCCCTACAAATTTCAAGCACCACACTACACATACACACAAAGTACACAACACACACATGCCCCACGTGGAAAAAAAAGTAAAATCCTCTAATTAAAAACAAAACTATAATTTCTTTTAATAAGTTTAATTTATAAAGAAATTATAAAATATCTAAAAAATAAAATTATAAACTATCTCTGCCACATAATTAAGAGTATGAGGGTCACCCTCATTTGTGGCGCCCGACAATGTTCGGATGTAAATTAATAGGTGTGATTGGTGCCGAATACTATGTAAGAAACCCAAAAAAGGAGTAGAGAATAGATAATATTAAAAAAATATATTTTAATTTTTTGTTAATACTTACCAATAAAATTTGAAAAATGTTACAATGACATTCTAAAGTCACACCTAGTGACATGATGTGCGGAGTCGCGCCCTTGAGAGTTGTTCGTGTGTGCCTTAAGATACACACCCCACTTGTTATTCACCGGGGACTACGTGTGCACACTCATTTTTAAGTAGGGTATGCATGTTACGCCATCAGAGTGATTTTGGGGGTCATTATAGCATTTTTTAAAAACGACGCTAGAATAAAAGCCTAGAATGACTCCCCTAGAACGAACACCTTACTATCCAACTGTTTGTTTCTACCTATGGTTGTGAGCTTACACATCTTGAAATTTAAAACATAGTTAAATAGAGGGATGTGTGTTTCAGTATGCGTTATAGGGGCGTGCATTCTAACATTTTCCTAAAAATAAAGAAGAGTGTGGTGCTTGAAGTGTGTGTGTGATGAATTCAAAAAAATAATATAAGAAAGAAGTGTGTTGTGTGGTTTGGACAATGTGATGCTTGAAGTTTTGGGGGTGGGGGCAAAGTTGGAAAAATAAAAAATAGAAAGCATTACCTTTTTTGTTTGTAAAAAAATTGGACAGGTGGAGGCATTGGGAGGGAGTACTTGAAAGATTGAAAAAATTAAAATATTTTTCTAATGTTATCTATTCCCTACACATTTTTTTTGGGTTTCTTACATAGTATTCGGCACCAACCACACCGATTAATTTACATCCAAACATTATCGGGCACCATAAATGAGGGTGACCCTCCTACTCTTAATTATGTGGCAGAGATAGTTTATAATTTTATTTTTTAGATATTTTATAATTTCTTTATAAATTAAATTTATTAAAATAAATTAGAGTTTTGTTTTTTAATTAGAGGATTTTACTCTTTTTTTTTTTTTTTTTTTCTAGTGGAGCGAGTGTGTTGTGTACTTTGTGTGTATGTGTAGTGTGATGCTTGAAATTTGCGGGGCAAAGTTGGAAAAAATAAAAGAGGAAGCATTGACTTTTTTTGTTTTATAAATGGGGACACGTGGAGGCATGGTGATGAAGTACTTTAAAAACTTAAAAAAATGCCACGGTATTTAAGTCGCTCCCTCAAATGCTCGGGCCTTGGTCAATTTTGGACAGGTATCCTATAAACACTTCTATTTCATCCATTATTAAGAAATAAGTCATTAGGGTACTCTCTGTTATTTAAATGGCGACTAAAAATTTGGCGATTTAACATAATATCATAAATTTAAATATATGAGAGCCTTGAGGACAATCGGAGGGACAAAAGTAGAAGGGTCTTTCTAGTTACCATCCTCCCTATAACTGATAAAAAGCTATTAGTTTATGAACCCGTAAAAAAAATCTGTAGTTTGTGGGAGAGTAGTGGCAAGGGTAGGAGACGATTTGGACAACTCATTTAACAAGTATGTCTAGTTCATGGTTTGGCTGGAGGGCCTAAGGTGAGAGAGATGATGCGAAGGAAGTTGAGTGAACAAGGGGTGTCATTGTTGGATATGTTTATAGTAATGTATGGTTCATTGGAGTGGAAAGTTGGTTGACAATGTTGAAGTCATGGTGGTGGTGGAGTATGATTGAGTGTTTCGTAGCCCTTGAATCAACTTGGTTAATGAGTATGAGAAAGGGGTAACTTTCATCACATGTGGTGTTACCAAAGGTAAACTCTTATATCAATTTCGATGAATGCCTAATTTCATCTTTGCGGATACATAGTTTTAGATTCTTTCTCCATCATTCTATTATATCGTAGTTAGGAGATAAAAAAATCAGGGCTTAAGATTGACACATTAACCTTTGTTTAATATTTTAGCTGTGGTTTTATTTTGTTAACATTGATGTTTGGGAGTCAAATTTCTTAATTTTGAGCAAGGATAGCAAGCGTTGCCTTGTCAAAAAAAAAAGATTTATTTAGAGTAGGGGTGGCAATTCTTGTTGGCGAGTCGTAAGCGTGTTGTGTCATAAACAGGTCATGACCCATATAATGCAAACCCATGACATGACATGTTTATTAATCATGTTACATGTTTATTAAATATTTTATTTATAATTTATAATTTATTTAAATTTTATAATTTGTTTACTACATTTTTAAAAATATCTATATGAATAAATTTAAATGAACATAATTAAATAGACAATAAAATATAATGGAGATGTAGTCTTAAGTTTTACTTTACATTTTCACTCAAGTCTTTATACTTTAGTGTTAATAATGAAGGGAAAATGACTTATAACAAATAACGTATACAAGGCAATAAGAATCCTCCAAACAAAGTGTAAATTTTCATATTTTTAATAAATAATTATTAATAAAACTTTAAACCTAAATAATATATTAAAAGTAAAATAAATATTTCCTCTAAAAATAAAGTTAAGTATAGAAAAGGATGTCTGCAAATAAAAAATAAATCATGTTATTAACATGTATTCAAATAGGTGAATTTTGCAATAATTTATTTATTATTACATATTTATTATTTATAGATCATTTCTTAATCGTGTTAAGCGAGTTATAAACGAGTCAAGCAGGTTCACATGTTAATGACTCATTTATTAACCGTGTATAAATAGGTTAACTTGTTTATGACCCAGACCCAAGTATACCAAATCCATGACATGTTTATTACGTGTCGTGTCATATCGTGTTAAACATTTCATGACCCAAATTGTCAGCCCTAATTTAGAGACATCTGCAACAACAACATAGCCTCAGTTTCAAATTAATTGCACCTAAAATTAATTTAATTTTTTATAGTTGTTTGTCTACCTATAAAACTACTATTCATTGTCTGTCCACTACATACTTTAGACACTACTAACTTTCTTTTTGAAAAAACTAAAAAAAATACTAACTTAAGACACTTTGAAAAATCAAATGAAGCATGCATGACCACATATAAATGAATGAATATCCCAAGACCTACCATTGACATAATAGATTCAACTTCAAAATATTCATTTAACAAACAAAGGAGAACTTACTTAAAAAAAACAAAGAAGATTTAAACTCATTAACAAACAAAGCAAAAAAACAATAGTAAAAATTAGGAGTAAAAAACATAAGAAGTAAACAAGTAAAAAAAATGGAAATTTTGTTTTTTTTTTTTAAATAACAACATTTCCTCAGTTCCAAATTAATTGGGGTCGGCTACATGGATCAAACTCTTCCATTGTGCTCGATTTTGTGCAATTGATGGTGAACATTCCAAACTATTCAAGTCCCTCATAATTAATCATCCTATGATAACTTCGGTCTACACTTACCTTGTCGAATTTCTTCAGTCTCTATCGAGTCAAGTTTTCTAGTGGGAGCATATGTAGGTTGTCTTTGCAGGTGTCTAAACCACTGCGACTGCCCTTCTCGAATCTTTGTGTTAATTATTGTTACTCCTACTTTTCTTTGAATTTTTATATTTTGTATTTTATCTTTACGAGTTTTATCACACATCCGCCTAAGCATTCTCATTTCTGCTACGTTCATTTTATGTAATTGTTGTTGCATTACCGCATAATATTCACTTCCATAGAGCATAGCTAGCCCTAAACTTTCCCGTTTCTTCCATTCAGCTTGAATTTTATGTGTGACACCATTCTCAATATTGTCATTATTTTGTATGATTGATCCTATATATCTAAAGTGTTTTACCTTGAGAACTTTTACTTCCCCTAATTTTACCACTCTATCTCTATGTCTAGTATTTCTAAACTCACAGTGCATGTATTCGATCTTCGTCCTACTTAACTTAAAGCCTTTAGATTCTAATATATTCTTTCAAAGTTCTAATTTCATATTCACTCCAGCTCTTGTTTCGTCCACTAAGAACATGTCATCTACAAATAACATGCCATGGTATATCCTCTTGAATATGTATAATTAGTTCATTAATAACTTGAGTAAAGATATATAGGCTAAAAGCTGATCCTTGATATAGTCTTATCGTAATGGGAATTTCTTTTACAGTTCCTCCAAATATCTTTATGCTCTTTACTACTCCCTCATACATATCCTTAATAGTGTCTATGTATCTAGCAAGCACTCATTTTCTTTCTAGAACCAACCATTTTGAAAACGTTTTTTTTTAAATTGAAAATTAAAAGAAATTTGTTTAGAGTTGTCGGAGAGTCGTCAGAAACTTGTCGGAGTGTTAGAAGCTCATCGGTGTCCTTGCTGGAGATCAACAAATGGATGGTAGTGGGGCATAACAAATGGTCATGTGGGGTAGAATTGTGAAAGTGGTGGGGACTAGAGTTAAATCTTATTGTTTATATATGAACATTTAATTGTAAAGTGACTCCTTTTCTTTATATAAGCTTAGCTAGACTTCCCTCAAGACTTTAAAAATGTTCTAAGAAACCCCCCATTGCCAAGGCGTCGCCTTGCGATTGTTGATTTTGAGTGTGTTAGATATAAGCTTGGATTCTTCATATTGGGATTTGGCCCTGACTTTAAATCTTGATTTAATTAGGATTTTATTGTTTTGAACTTTTAATGCGTCTAATCATTCAGTTAGTGTTTTAGTAGGACTTGTTTGTTTCAAGATGAGATTAGTATTAGTTATGTTTGAGTTGGATTGTGTGTTAATTTCGTAAGAATTAGGACTTTATAGTCTGTTCGCTTCTCTGATTAGTGCTATTTGGACTCTTAGAGTCCAGACTCCTAGGGAGTTGAAATTTTTTATTTCAAATTCCCCCTCAAGCAATAAATAACTTTGAAATAATAACTTATAACTCTACTTTGATATTTGCAAAAATTTAAAAAACTCCCTATGAGTTCGGACTCTAAGAATCCAAACAAATTTTTTGTTTTGTTTATCGAGATAGAAGATTTGGTTATGAGAGGCGTGCAAATCCCGTATTTGGAGTTAATCCTAAAAGTACGAATTGTTCATCTAGACGAAGACAAACTCGATGCTAACTAATTAGGTGATTGCAAAATTACCCAAATGCCTTCATCGCTTGATCTGATCACAAACCCTAAACCTTTATCCCCAATTTGATTCATAAAAAACTCCAACATGCCCAAACCTATTAAAATCGAAGCCGCAACCAAATAAAAAATTTGAAACAAAGCAATCTCCATCGATTGAGTCAATTAGGGCATTATTTTTTCCATTGCGAAGCCTTTGTGTTGCTCTCTCTCTCTCTCTCTCTCTTATGACTTCATCCCATTCATCTTCTCCTTCACTTATCACACCTCTATGATCAAGAACAACTACGGATGCAAATGGATACGGTTGGGGATGGGGATCTCATATCCATTCCCATCTCCATTTAAGAACTCATCACCATCTCTATGATGACCCCAATTTTCTAGAGGTCAACCCGCGACCTACGCCCTCCGCTCGCAAGCCTAGCAGCGCCTATCAAGTCACCGGACACATTATCACTACTGCCACGTCCGCAACTCTGTGAAGTGACGCTCCATTTAATTAATCCTACTATATTGAATTATTAAATTCTCCTAAATATCTAGCAGGTTAGTTAATAATAATAATAATAATAATAGTGGAAGCATTTAATTCGTATTTTATGAGAATTTATTTAACCTAATTAGTGGAAAACCTGGAAATAAACACCATCTATATAAATGGCACGAAGTAAACAGAAATCCATATACATGTGATAAATTTCTAAAGCCCCCAAGACCCAACAAAACAAAATATACATACTAGATAGTCAAAACACGAGCTATCAGCAGCAACAGCCTCAGAGATAGTAGCCTAGTACCACTTTTCCCTTGCTCTTGCTCGTACCAGGATCTGCGCTCAGTTGTCCAACACATACAACAACGAGCCCAGTGAGTAAATTTTCAAGACAATTCTACACGATAATCATGAAAACCACAGTAACCTACGAGACATGTGAATATGATCCTAGCAATAGGAATTATATTCCCATGGTTGGCAGCGAAAAACATTTACAACAAAGTTAGCGATAACACACAGTAGAAATAAAACATCATTCAAGTAAATCCGGTTCAACAATGATATCAATTAAAGCTAGATAGAGGTGTGACGGAGTCTAACAAAACTAGATCATACTTTGTAGATTCGGATTCCCCAGCTGAGCACATCAAGCCTAGACCTCACCTGAACTACTAACGGTGATCAGAAACACATCACAACCCACCGGACACATGCACCACACTACGCAGGTAGCTATTCACCGGTTGAACCCAGTACATGCGCTACAATCTAGCCTGCTCAATTTCGTAACACGACCATCTCGATTAACCTCCGACCATGTGAACAAATCAAACACCGACTAACACATGATCACAGTGCTTAAACATGGCAACCAAATAAGTAACAAAGTGATAAATGAATAACTGAATAAACATTCATTTACATGAACAAACCACGCATGCATTAAAGTGTAACATTCTCAAGGGTTTTAGACACATGTAAACACGCACTCCAACTTCCTGGACCCGTCAATCTGACCCGCCTAGCTCCCCGGTGTTCGAGCTAAGGTTCCCTAGTCCCTGAAGTTCATTTATAGTGTTTGTATTAATTAAGTGGGTTTGTTATTAATTAGGTTCAATTTCATGTTTTAAAATTCAGGGGTCTGGATTAGCGCGCTAGGCTGGGTGATTAGCACGCTAATTGATCTTCGTGCACTGTTCATGTACGAAGATCTTCATCTTCCCCAGCGTGCCTAGCGCGCCAGTATTCATCACCTAGCGCACTAGGTGTGCTCTGCCTAGAATTTTTAGAAACTGATTATGGGTTTTTCTTGTTTCCAACACCTCAATTCATCGTACAAACAATACACACTCCAAAAGCATCAAATTCCTCTCCAAAACACCAATTAAACAAGGTTTTCACTCAAAACTGAGAATCAAAGTGTGTATGTTTTAAAATCCGAAATCACCAAATTCACCTCAATTTTCCACAAATGTGATTCAAAACGATGTAATTCATCAACTTTAACCTCAAGAACATCAAATCCAAAAAACAAGTGATGATTTCATCATAAAATTCGTTTTATCCTCAACCAACAAAAACCATGTTTTTTATCAAAAATTCAAGCTTAGGAGGAATAGATTACCTTGGATCTATGTTATTTGATCCCCAAATCTATGTTATTTGTTGGGTTTTGCATGCCTCCATCGATCAAACGTATATTTATAGGTGGTTAATCTAATCTGATGTGTGCACGCATTCCGAGGATGATCTAATGGTCTCTAATCACCCTGTGTCACTCAAGTTTTCGACACCTTATCATGACACTAGAGTCCTTGATCCACCCTATTGCGCATCAAGGATCATTCTATGTTTCCTGATTTTTTCTATCCATACTATAGGATTTTAATTAATCCATTTATACATTTTTCAACTTTAGGCTAGGTCACCTAATAAATTATAAAAATCATATGTGAGGTCACACTAGCTCTCAGCTACCCGACAAACCATGCCCGGTACTCGATCCCCGACATGCATTTCGGGACATATACTCGATTCGTGACCTTTCCCGATATCAACGTTCACACATTCGATGTTTGTATACATAAACATAATTAATATACCCCACGTCGCAATATTAGGCATCACACCATGCACAAATAGCATAAATATAGCCTGAGTTCCTACATCTGAGTCACCCAGCTATCCACGTAACGCCCGAATTAACCGTTAATCATCGTGATTAACACTAATACTCAATTAAATTAATTTGGGCCGTTACAATCTCCATACCTGTCTAATCCCCACGAGGATGTGTAATCCTCATGAAAAAATCTTTTCCTCATTTCATTCCCCATTAGAGATCCCCATGGAGATTTTCACGGGGATGGAAATCCCTGTGGGGAAAATATTTATTTCCACTAAATTTTTCTCAAAAAAAGAATTATAAAAAATAAAGTGTTAAAGATACATAAAATCACAATTGTTGGAAATTCCAACAATCGTAGATATTCAAATTCATTGATAAATACATTCAAACTTAGGTTTTTTGCTAATCATTGATATTATTATAATTATACTTAAGAAAAAGTTCATGTCATATTATTGTTGATTAATTTATATTTCTCTGATGGCATAATTTTTATTTAGAAATTCGTGAGTTACTCCAAATCACCTACACACGTAACAATTAATATATGTTACGAAAACAAATTCTTAAACTCTAATTTTTTTTCAATTTTGATTTTCTCAAAAAAAAAAATTTCTCGAGTGTTAACAGAATGTCTCTATTTGCTTCATGTGCTTGTCGACTAGTAATATTAATTATAATTACATACATGGCATATATTTCTATACCCTTCAATAGCAACATTAATAAAAAATTATGCATCTCGATCTTATCATTGCCACTACTAATTATTTACTTATAATAGATCAATTTCGTGACTTATCACACGTGCTTAACACATACACAGAACTAGTATATATATACATATACATCCGACACGCACATAATTGTGTCATATGTCCTTTTATGTCATTTTGTATTTCTCAAGTACTCAATCAACTATTCTTCCAAACAATTTTTAGTTGACCAGTTATGTTATCATCTTTCAACTAGATTATCAACTATCAACTAGATTATGTTGTGCACAAATTACTCCCATAATTATTTTGTGCCCAAATCACTCTAAAGATTTTGTTGTGCACAAATCATTTCCGTAATTATGTGCTACCTTATTTAGATGTTTCCTTTTGTATGTAATTGCATCTCTATATATAGAGACATAATATATCACAACAAAATATACAATAAACTTGTCATATTCACTGTTAAGTTTTCACATTGGCTTCTAATCCTAGGTTGTGCATATTTACTAATTGCACAATATTCCTTAACAAAAGTACTCTTCATTTACTAATTGCACAATATTCCTTAACAAAAGTACTCTTCAGTTGTGCATATGTATGACCTTGAACAAAAGTACTCTTCATTTGACACATTGCTATGCAATCTTTCATTTTAAATCACATTGTTACTTTTCTACATATGTAATTTTCCTAAAAAAAAAAAAGGAATTGATATGTACTTATTTATTTAATATTTTTTCTAAGTACAAATCAAGCTTATTTGAAACAAGTGGGTTTAGTCAATAACATGAACTCGTTAACAGATCTAATACGTACTATTTTTCAATATATCAAATAATGACAAATGAAGCGTTTAATTGAAGTTTGAATGGATAAATATTAGAAAGGTAAGCTTGTCTCGAAAGTTTACGTGGAGGCAAAAACGTTAAATAAGTTGGAAAGATTACCTAACCTAAACGAACACTTAACACTTAATTAAAATTTTAATGGATAAATATTACAATAGGTAAGTTTGTCTCGAAAGTTTATGCTAAAGATAGATGGATATGGGGAGGGGGAACAGGGATATATACACAGTTAAGAGCGGATATCGCCATCTAAGCCCGTTTCTCAATTCGAATGATACCATGAGTCTTGTAAATTCCTGGCAGGATTGCTAATCAAAAAAAAATCCTAGCAGAACATCTAGAGTGCATTAGTCCTGCCTAAAGTCAAGAATTTTTTTATGGAGAATGGTGACGAATTTCTTGCCCACAACTATAAACCTTCACAGTAAAAAAGTTCCTATCGACATTATGTGCCCAGTCTGTAAGAATGAAGCAGAAGATGTTTTCCATGCAATGGTTGATTGTGCCATAACAAGAAGTTGTTAGGATATAATACAGATGGATATGAAACATTTCTATCCGAGATCGGTCATGAGATGGATGGAAGTCGTGTTCAACGACACTCTAAAGGAGAAGGTGGAAATTTTCCTAATGGTTGTGTGAACCTATGGAACAATCAAAATTCAGTGGTTTGGAGGAAGAGTAGACAATCTCCTACACAAATTAGGCAAGTCCAGCTTTATTAGAATGGCAACGAGCACAGAACATTGGTGAAGTGTAGGGGATGGACATCAAAAGACAAAAGGTTCAGTTCTTATTTAAGCCCAAGTCTGGTGTTTTGAAGTGTAATGTAGATGTTGTCATATTTAAAGACAAGGTTTAGTTCTTATGGCTCCATCCTTAGAGATGACCTATTTTGTTCGTGGTAGCGAAAGGAGGTCAGATGGTGGGAGCTCTAGAACCGTGAGAAGCAGAGATAATACGAGTTCGTGAGGTGCTCAGCTGGCTAAAGGAGAAAGGGATGAGGATTCTTGCTGAAACGGATGCACTTATAGTTTTTCAGGCATTAAAGAGTGGGAGAGAAGATATGTCATACTTTGGCTCTTTAATTTGAGATTGTAAACTTTTGTTAATGGACTCGATGTCCTATTGTGTGAGTTATGTTGGTAGATCAGTGAATTTGGCGGCTTATTCTATTGCTAGGGAAGCTAGTTCTATGACTGATTGTTATGAGTGATCTGCTATACCCTCGTTTATTGTAGATGTACTCTCGAATGATTTGAAATAAAAGTAATTCTAATGTTTTTTCCAAAAAAATGAGTTGTACAAATGATATAAATGAGCACTTAGCACTTAATTAAACTTTTAACAGATAAATATTACAAAAAGGTAAGTTTGTCTTGAAAGTTGTGCTGAAAGAGAAAACGTTAATTTAATTGAAAAGATTATCTAAACAAACATTTAACCTACATTTTGTGAATGATATTGCAAATAGAAAACCTCCCTCCAAAGCCATTTTGGAAGCAAACTACAACAACTAAATTGGATTTTGTAAACTAGCAATGTTACTAGCTCCCTCCATCTATTTATATAGGTCGTATGGCTAAAGCACAATTGTAACTTTACTTTTCAAATTTGTCCCTTTATATCTATGTTTGATTGGATGAAGAATTGAAGTGCTCTAATGAAAATTAAATGTTTAAGTCAAGGGGTGAAGTTGGAACATAAGGTGCCAAAATATATGCAAACGACTTATAAATTTTGAAAACATATTTTGCCTAAAATTATGTACATGAATGGATGGAGGGAGTAATTGTGACGGCCCTAAATCCCGAGGCCCGCCAAGTCATGTGTCGGGGGCCCACAACTCTGCCATGTCACCGCCTTGTTGTGTCTCACGTGCACCACGCCATTATTCCCTCAAATTTTGTAATTCATTTTCAATAATTGACATTATAATCAGTGGAAGACTTAATAGCATGAAATAAATGTAAAATTCATGTCATTTAGAGCATCAGTCCTAATGTGGAAAACCTGGTAAAATACCAAGCTTATAACTGAGGCGAATAATAACAGAAATCCATATACATGTATTCAGTGTCTACAGTCTCTAAAATTCCAAAAAACATAAATATATACATATTGTAATCCAAAACACGAGCTGAAGCAACAACAAACTCGAAAGTAGCGCCTAATACCTCCTTGCCCTTGCTCATTGAAAGATCTACACAAAATCACCCGACAAATACAATGACGAGTCCAGTGAGTAAATTCCCAAGAGAAGTTCATACAGTATTCATGAATAAAACTAATAAATCTACAAGACATGCGAATATGACCTTTGGCAACAGACAATCATATTATCATGGTTGTAGACATAATACATCATACCAAAATCATCATAAAAAAATATAAAGCATCACCAAAATACTTCAAAAGCAGCAATAAGTAAATAAACCGGCTCAACGTTAAGCTGTAAATAAATCACTAATTGAATAACCACGATAAATTCCCCAACCTATCCCAGAAAAATATAAATAAAACAAGATAGAAACCACGCAAATACTGTGACGGCCCCAATTTCCCCGTGCAATTGGGTACGCCCGGCCTAGACCCGTAGAAGCCCCGAGTTATCACTCGGTTACCTGACGAGCCTAGTCAGCCTCATATTTACTCAATTTAGCAATTTATGAAAGAGTTATTGCAATAATACACAATGGAAGACTAAACAGTAAATAACAAGGGGAAATAACTCAATCAAAGGGAAATTAGAAATTCTAAAAGTGTGGAAAACCCCGGGTATTCATGTACAATTCGATAAGCATATATATACATGATACCAATCTCACAAAAAGAAATACCAAGTTCTATAAACCAAAAACATACATATATAAAGCGATATACAAATGAGCAAAAACATATAACCTACTCTAGGGTTCCTCAAGTCCAAATAGCTAATCCTCACAAAAAGTCGCCTAAGCAAGGCTCTTTGCCTCTACTCGCACTCCGCTTTATATCTGCACCCACCGTCACAAACTAGACGGTGAGCAAGCGAGAGAAATCGAAAGTAATGCCGAAGAATATAACAAGAATTCATGAATTATCAAACAAGGCGATCTAAATATCATGCGGTAATAAAAAGACAGAAGTTATATAAACAAGGTGCATGATAGGCGGATCGGAAACAATAACAATCGAAACATGCGTGTTCTACGAGTCAAGAGAGGCTATAAGTGGTCTAAAATCCACAACAATACCACAACAATATCCACAACAATCCACAACAATCCAGTACATGGTATCTCACAATCACTAGGGGTGGTCAAACACTCGTGCGCCCGAGTGCCCGCGTTTTATCCCTTCTAGTGCAGGCCGCATGTACCTTCGAGACACACACTTATGCCAAGAACATACATACAAGGAATATGGAATGGAATGCCAACAAATAGATAATAGCAAACACAATGGATTGAAGATGAATCACATGATATTTTCTTAGCTGGCTTACTAACGTACAAGTGCTTTTTAGGGCAAGTGTACTTACCTGAACTAATCGCAACCCGTGTAACAACACTCTCGCGTTCCCAGTAAGTATCCCCGAGTTTCCTGCTACCTGACAAGGTTGGAAACTCTAATTAATGGGTCGAATCATTAACTAAACCCTAGGTTGGTACCCTAGCATTTTCTCAGTGTTTTAATGACTCGAACACTTCGCTAACTCAATCGGTAAATCAAACCAAAAATACAACGAAACACAATGACTCTTTTGGGTATTATAACCACACTTATGTAAGCCTAATTATAGGTCTTAAGCTCGGCTCAGTCGTATGTGAAATCACACCATAGTCTCGAGGACCGGCGGTGTGTCCACGACGTCACTACCGTTCAATCAATGTAAAACACAATCACGACGTCGTTCAACAATCACGACTCAATACGAAACTCAAAACATCGGAACATGAAAACAAGTCCCCTGAATCCATGATATCCATAACATTCCATACACGCATGAACACGATTTTCATTTAGTCGAAATGCAACCAAAACGAAAACACAACTCATAAAACAAGTCTCTCACACATATTGTGTGTTCATCGACATAACCAAACAACGATAAACTTAATCACGCCCAAGGTCGAGACCTTCATCTCGAATTATAAGTACTGTCCAGCATTGGGAGGGTTTCCTCGGCATGGATTGGCTGAAAAACACCTCGCCTAATCGGAGCTCAAATGCACACTTATAAACAAGAACAACCGAACGAAAAGCCATGAAATCACGTCAATGTACTTCGTCACCACTAGCTCAGACCCATTGGAGAGTTACGAGACACCATCATTAGCTTAGCATGGTCCTCGACAACCTCCCGAACAGCAGTCCGGCCAACAGCGCCGCTGACAGTGGCGGTTTCCGACCAACCAGTCAATACATAAAGAAATAGAGATAGTTCGGACAACATTGGTTTACACCACATATCAACGATTTTTCAGGGATGTGGGGGTTCTGGTGGACCGCTAGGGGTCACCCCCGACCTTTGACACCCACCGGAGTAGCGACAAAGCAACCTCCGACAGTGAGGACAGATTGCACACAAAGTGGGGGCGGACTTAATGAAGAAGAACAACACACACAGCTTTCACTCAACTCGACAGATCAGAGACATGCCATTGCATCTCCACCACATATTGGACTCTTTTGGGACTTATGAAGACTCCGGTGACCCCAGCAGGGTCGTCTCCGACCACAACAGACCTAACATGTTGCAAATCCGTGACAAGGCAGAGCAAAGAGAGAGAGAGAAGAGAGAAAACAGAGAGGCCGTGAGAGAGAGAGAGAGGATCACGGACCTCTGGCGTGACGAGTCCGGTGAGGGTCTGTCGTCCAGTGTTGGCGAGGCTGGTGATGACAGTCGAGAAAGAGGGAGAGGAGGAACTGCCAAGACGAACGAGAACATGAGGCCGAGAGGGAGGGACCGAGAGAGAGGGACCAAGAGAGAGGGAATCTCACCTCGTCGGAGTCGGCGTCGCCGGTGGGACGTGGCAGTGGCGAGAGGAGTGGAGCGAATGAACAGTGGCGGCAGTGAGTTGGGAGAGATGATGAATAGTGTAGTAGGGTTTTCTTTTCGACGTTTTATATATATAGGACTCAAATGACCATTTTACCCTTGGACTAACACTTGTGTATTTTTAAATCCTTTGCCCTTAAGAGTCATTTACCTCATCATCACATCTAGACATGAATACACATCTCAATGTCAATCTCATGGCTCCTCACAATTGGGCTGTGTCACTTTAACAATTCAAATTCCATAGTCCGTGTGTTACAAAATTATCCAACTCCCGCATCAGTTTTACATTTCCTCGGTTCATTTTCTCCGTAAATTGTCTCGCCGCGCCCGTTTCTCGCCACATCTCAACACTAATTAATTACATTTATTAGAAAATTCATTTATTTGTATGTTTTACTTGTTTTTATCCCCATTTAACTAGTCAAAACCTCAGTCAATTAAATATCGCCCAAACGGCGCGAGACTCGTAAAATACTAAAATACTAATATACACAATCAAAGAATCATAAAATTACTTCGGTGTCGACTCCCAAAGTTCGAAATACTGTCCAGTATTCACGTAGCCGGGTCACAATTATGACAAGTGCAACACAAGTCAGTTAAAAATTTGAGGTTGTTACAAATATACTATTCAGGAATCCAGTGGCTAAACCCAAACTTCAATAAACTGCATGATCCCTCCGATTGTGTTACACATCAAGACAACACTAATCCCTCTCAATAGTCACAAGTATATCCTACTTCCATCGACATGAGCCCTGTCCTAAGATGACTGAAGCAAGGAATTTAGCCACTAGCAATATATATAAATATATAAGCTTATGGAGTAAAACCATGTGTGCCCACTAGCAGACACACATAAATACAATACAAATATACGATTAAAATCACGCCATAGAATGAGACTCCCTTGCAATGCTATGGGTTGCTACATTCACTGATCTACGGACAAAAACAATAGAATAGGACGCCATGTCCATAAACAATTAGATTCAATCTCTAATAAATCATACCAAAGTATGAGTTCTTTGTTCTTATTGTGATCATCTATGCTCTTGGAAGATGTATTTTTGTATTATTCTATTGTTGGTGAATCTCATTCAATTGAGATATATAGTACACTTTATTCACATAGTAGATTGTTCGGAGTTTGGCCCATGGATTTTACCTATGATTTGGAGGTTTTCAACGTTAAATCTTGTGTCTTGTGGTATGTTTATTTTGTGCATTGATCGTGGTTTGGTAGAACTTGGTATTCATTTGTTTCATTGTTTGAAGAGGTTGAGTAAAATCCCAACAATAGGTTTATTTTTTTCATATAAAGAATGTATGAATTTTTAATTGTCGTCATTTGATATTTTCGTTATTTATAATTTTTGTATTTTTATATTTAAATTTCAATTACAATTTTAAAGCTAAGTATTAAATTTTTTTATTTTTAATGAAGTGGGAGTCGAACTCACGACTTTCCCATCTCTAGCCTTTTAGCAAGTGACGTATCTACCATATCAAGAGAGATGCTTTGTGGAGTGTTAAATTGTTGTAATGCTAAATCGATCAAAGTACTCTGCATATTTTGTGCATCTCAATGACCAAAAACAATTATAGTTGGTTGAGAAAAAAGTAGTTTAATAAGTAATATAATCTAAGCCTCACCAAAAAGTTTATTTGTACTAGATAAAGTGTGGTATTTGCTATAGGGGTAGTTAAATTATAGTATTTAATTAAACTTGTATCATAATATTAATTATAATTACATACATGGCATATATTTCTACACCCTTCAATGGCACCATTAATAAAAAACTACCGTATATGCATCTCGATCTTATCACTGCCACTTCTAATTATTTATTTATAATAGATCAATTTTGTGACTCAGATTTTGTACATATAAAAATAAGACCAATTTAAAAAATAACATCAATTTCGTGACTTTACACACGTGTTTAGCACGTACATAAAACTAGTATATACACACACACGTAATTGTGTCATATGTCCTTTTATGTCATTTTGCATTTCTCAAATACTCAATCGACTATTCTTCCAAACAATTTTTAGTTGATCAATTAGATAATCAGCTTTTCACTACTAGCTACTAGATTATCAACTATCAGTTAGGTTATCATCTATCAACTAGATTATCAGCTATCAACTAGATTATGTTGTGCACAAATCACTCCCGTAATTATGTTGTGCATAAATCACTCTCAAGATTATGTTGTGTACAAACCATTCCCGTAATTATGTGCTACGTTATTTAGATGTTTCCTTTTGTATGTAATTGCATCTCCATATATAGAGACATATGTAATATATCGCAACAAAATATATAATAAACTTATCATATTCTCTATTAAGATTTCACATGGTATCAAAGCTTGGCTTCTACTCCTAAGTTGTGCATATTTACTAATTGCAAAATATTTATTAACAAAAGTACTCTTCATTTGACACATTGCTATGCAATCTTTCATCCTAAATCACATTATTACTTTTTTCTACATATGTAATTTTCGTCAAAAAAACGGAATTGATATGTATTTCTTTAATTAATTTTTTTTCCAAGTACAAATCAAGCTTATCTGAAACAAGAGGGTTTAGGCAGTAACTCGAACTTATGAACAAATCTAATATGTACTATTTTTCACTATCTCAAATAACAAAAAATGAAGCGTTTAATTGAAGTTTTAACGGATAAATATTAAAAAGAAAAGCATGTCTTGAAAGTTTAGTTGGAGGCGGAAACGTTAAATAAGTTGGAAAGATTATCTAACATAAACGAACACTTAACACTTAATTAAACTTTTAACGGATAAATATTATAATAGGTAAGCTTGTCTTGAAAGTTTATGTTGTAGGTAAAAAAACATAAATATATACATACTGTAATCCAAAACATGAGCTAAAACAGCAACAAACTCGAAAGTAATCGCCTAATACCCCCTTGCCCTTACTCTTGCTCGTCGAAGGATCTACACTAAGTCACCTAACAAATACAGTGACGAGTTCAGTAAGTAAATTCACAACAGAAGTCCACACAGTATTTATGAATAAAACTAATAAATCTACAAGACATGCGAATATGACATTTGGCAACAAACAATCGCATTCTCATAGTTGTAGGCAACATACATCATGCCAAAATCATCATCAAGAAATATAAAGCATCACAAAAATACTTCAAAAGCAACAGAAAGTAAATAAACTGGCTCGTCTTTAAGTAGTAAATAAATCACTAATAGAATAACCACGATAAATTCCCCAACCTATCTCGGAAGGATATCAATAAAACAACATAGTAACCACGCATATATACTATTCAGGAATCCAGCTACTAAACCTTAACTTTAATAAACAGCATGATCCCTCATATTGTGTTACACATCAGGAACAACCCTAATCCCTCTCGACAATCGCAAGTATATCCTACCGCCATCGACATGAGCCCTGTCCCAAGATGACTCACGCAAGGAATTTAGCCACTAGCAACATATATATATATACATAACCGAAGCTTATGGAGTAAATCCATGTGTGCCCACCAGCAGACACACATAAATACGATACAAATATACAATTAAAATCACGCCATGAATAAAGTGAAGCATTCTCAAGGGTTTTACGCACCTCAAACCGTAGTTCAACACCTTTATATAATTCGTGATCCAATCCCGTTCTTGCCTCGGAATGCGTGTTGATATCCAACTATGACATCACAAGTCCTTGGTGTCCTAATGAATCATTAGAATCCAAAAAAATTGGAAATTCAAAATAAAATTTTCATTTTTTTTATTAGTTTTTTTCTCAGGTCTAACGCCGTAGGGGACGCCGATGTGGGTAAATCCTTACGACATCACTTTGGCAGACCCACTGCTTAGACGCCGTGGGTGGCACCGTGGAGTATTACCCTACACGGCTCCTCTGGCAGCGCCAGACCTGAACCTTATTTTGGGGTTTTTGGGACCCCCAGTCCCGTCGCCGTGGTCCAAACCCGTTTCATCCTCCTATGATTTTCCAAACCAACCATAGAGTGCCTTGGAATCTCGACAAACCCAAATGGAAAAGTCCTAGTATTTTTCGCCTTAACATCGATAAAATCTATTTTTCCCCATCAACAACAACAACCTCAACAAATCTATCAATTACATGATCAAAACAACATTAAAACCATTATTTTTTTATTAACAATGGGTATCCAGACACTTGTCTAAGTAGTCTTATTGACCCTGATATTGCAGAAAGAGACCACCAATATGAACCGACGTTTGGATGTTATAAGGAACTGAACTCAAGACCGTGTGCCTAACCCACACAATTCTGCCTTCGCCCTTACCTCTAGGCCAATTCGTCTAGGTTAATTAAGTTGTTTGTTTTTCAAAATGAGTGAAAAAATATAGAATTAGAAAACATGCATTAATGTGGTGCTCGAATAATTAATTTTACTCTTATTAAAATAAACATAAATATACTGTACATATACAAAAAGAATTAATTAATAAAAAATGTGCCCCCAAAAAAAAATGTAAGTCGATCGAGTTTTCAAATTCAATCATAAAGTTGGGAGTGAAGGCGAGGTGCCATGAGCACTTGCAGTGGGTGCATCATAGAAAGAAGTATTCCCGAGCACTCTTTCAAGTCAACGCCGACATTTGGATGGGTCTTGAGCTCAAATGCTTGTAAAATTCGGGCCAAAGTAAGGTGCATCACTTGGAGAGCCAATCCCACGCCAGAACACGATCGTCTTCCGGACCCAAATGGCAACAACTCGTGATTCTGACCCTTCACGTCCATGTCCACATGGGTGGTCAAGAACCTCTCTGGGTTAAACCGGTCGAGCTCGGCCCATACATTTGGGTCACGTTGTATGGTCCATGCGTTGATGAATAGGCCGCTCCACGTGGCACGAAGTACCCACCACGTGGCGGTCCTCCATTGCCTCGTGTGGGACCAAGAGAGGCCCCACTGGGTACATTCGGAGGGTCTCCTTTAAGAGGGCTTGTAAGTAGTTCAAATTTGGGATATCGGACTCCTCGACGAGTCTATCTTTGCCTACCTTGGTGTCGAGCTCATCTTGAGCTTTGGCAAGCATTTCGGGGTTGTTCAACAAAAGAGCCAACACCCACACCATAGTGTTTGCCATGCTGTCCACTCCGGCGACTAATTGGGTCAGTGCCAAGGCTTTGATTGTGGTGTCTATGTCATTGATTGCTGATGAAAATTGGCCGGTCTTCTCCATCATTACAAGCACATCGAGGAAGTCTCTGGTGTTGTTGATGGCGTCGCCACGCATTTGATCGGCTTTGACGCGGTGCTCATCCAACCAAGTTTGCATGATGTAGTCCAAGTCCTTTTGTGTATTTCTCATGGCCTTGGCGTCGCCCTTGAAGTCTAGCCATGCCATGAAAGGCAAGGCATCGTACATCTCTGAATTGCCTAGATGATAGTTAAATTGTTGCACGGCGTGGCGGAAAAGTCCCGCCATCTTCTCGTCCGCCTTGGCGACGTTACTCCCGTAGTAACGCTTTCCGGCGACCATTTGCATTAGCAAGTTGAATGTCAATTCTTCCAATTGGCTTTTGAGCTCTACCGAAACAGAGCTCTTTCCATTATGTACCCACTTCTCATGCAAACCCTTCATCCACAACGAAACCTCAGACTGTCTCACGGGCTTCAACATCCCAATCCTACGAGCTGAGAACAACTCCACTGTCGCAATCTTGCGAATTTCTCTCCAATAAGTCCCAAATGGCGTGAAGCCCATGACTGAATGATCATAAGCCATGAGCTTCCCAGCAGTGGTGACAGGCCTAGTTGCAAACACATGATCTTTAGCAGTGTAACATTCTTTAGCAACCTCTCTGCTGCTCACAATGAGCATAGGGCTCATGCCCATGCGAAGCATGAACGCCGGTCCATACTTCTCAGCAAGTGCGGCAAATGCCCGATGAGGCTGCTTGGCCGAGACAAGTAGAGGAAGGTGACCAATGATCGGCCACGCACCGGGCGGCTCAGGCGCATACTTCTTGTTCACGACGACCTTGCTATTAAGTGATGGCGACTTGGTAAGCTTTCGAACTTTCTTCCTCAGACACCATAACTCATACAACAAAAAGGTCACCACTGCGGTGGCAATGGCTTGGGCAAGCAACATGTAGGACTCCATTAAAAAAAAAATAATAATAATAATAAAAAGTGATGACCAAGCCATTTTTTTTTTGGGTGTAGTGGACCAAGGCATATACGTATTATGTTTTGACCAAACAAAACAGTTTGAATTCTCTTCATCAACAACAGTACTAGCACGATTATGTAGTGTAATCACATATAAGTTCAATATATATGTTGCAGCAATACATAATTGACTCGAAAATCAACGTCGAGAGTTGATATTTAACACTGAACTTCTTATATATCCGAGTGTGTATATCAAGCATGGCAGTCTAGATATCATTCGGTGTTGTGGATTTTATAATACTTATAGCTTCTCTTGACTCGTAAAACACGTATGTTTCGTTGCTATCATTTCATTATGCTTATCATGCTCTCTTGATCTATTTAAATTCTTATCTTTCAATTACCGCATGATATCTAGACTGCCATGCTTGATAATTCATGAATTACTGTTATATTCTTCTAGCATTACTTTCGATTTCTTTCAGTTACTCACCATCTAGTTTGTGATATTGAGTGCTGATAGAGTGGAGTGCAGCAAGAGCAAAGGGCTATCTGCTTAGACGATTTCCTGTGAGGACTTAGCACCTGGATTTTAGAGACCTTAGAGATAGGTTATGTTTGTTTTTTATCGTATGTTGAGTTATATATATGATTTGGTTGTTGAACTGGGGATAACATTTTTTTGGATATCATGTACACGTTTATTTTGTTCTAATCTATTTGTACATGAATATTACGGGGTTTTCCACATTAATAGATTCCTGAATTTTCCTTTGATTGAATTATTTCCCATTATTGTAGTTTACTTATTTTTCTGCTGCATATAACTTGCAATAACTCTTTTATAAAGTGTATAATTAAATGAACAGAGGCTGACTAGGCTCGTCAGGTTGGCCGAGATTCGACTCGGGGGCTTGGATGGGTCTAGGTCGGGCATACCCAATTGCTTGGGGAAATTGGGGTCGTCACATAAGCCTTCCCAAGGTCTATCTTTATGGCTATCTATCCACTCCTCCCTGTCTTGCGCCGCATTGAGTGTATCACCTCCTGAATGATGCTGGTATTATCTGTGATGTTTCGACCAGGTACAAAGCTGGATTGTGTCCTCAATTTTCATATCTCCATTTATGGCTTAAGCCTGCTGGCAATGAGTTTTGTGATAGTTTTATAGACTACATTACAAAGACTTATTGGGCGGAGACCTTCAAAACATGTTGGAGGGTGAGTTTTCGGGATTGGTACAAGTAAAGTGTTATTCAACGTAGTCAGAAGAATGCCATGAGTGAAGAATTCCTTTACACATTAGATGGCTGACTCAATACTCCACTATTTTTGGAAAAAAATTAGGACTCCACTCGTTTGGTCCTGGAGCATCTATTATTGCGGCATATACGGCTTCGATCCCGTCGACAACGATACTTGAAGGAGCTGTTATTGCGCTGGTTACACAGATTGAAACTGAGACACCTCTTATGCTGACTGGGATAGTACCAATTGAAACGACTGAGGCAGTGCCTATTACTGTTACTACTCCAGAGAAGAGTTCGGAAGTCACTTCTAAGGCGAGGCAGTGGAGAGGGTTCAAGAGGCACAACCTCGTCAAGTTCTTTGGTGGTACAGAAGTAGCAGCGACAAAGCTATTTCTGAAGAATCGAGAGAAGATTCATACCATCATCGCCACATAGGACCATATGAGAGCGACAATCTCTACGTTTATGCTACAGGGAGAGGCAAATGATTAGTGGACGACCATTGTAACTACCCGAGGCATTCCGAGAGACTAGATCGACTTTAAGAGCCAGTTTACCCATAAGTATTTTTTGTCGACGGTGTTACAGGCAAAGAGGAACGAGTTCATGTCTTTGAGTTAGTTTGCAGGTGAGCTAGCTATGGACTACATGAGCAGATTCATTCAGTTGTTGCCTTATGCAGGAGGATATGTCGATTCAAAGACTGATAGGATTTACTACTTCACTAAGGGTTTGCTACCTGCGATTAGAGGTTCCATTGTCACGACTGAGCGGGAGACCTTACAGTGAACATACGAGCGGAGTCTAGTGAGGAGGCTAAACTGGCCAAACTGAAGTCCCGATTAGAGGAGCATCGCCAGGACAAGAAGAGGAATAAGGGCAAGTGGAATTACCATGACCATAGGGCTCAGAGTGTAGGTTCTGTTGCACAGCAGTATACTCGACCGGCACAGACCATCCCACTAGTACCGAGTTTTTCCAGTTATCCACTGCAGCCTAGTCGACCAAGACAGCAGTCACAGAGGAAAACTACTGAGAGTAGGAGTATTGATAAAGGAGACAGGCAGAGGAAGACATAGATGTCTAGTCATGCCCAAACTCAGGGTTTCGCACAAGGACGAGGCCAGAGCCAAACTCAGGGACCGTAGGATAGCTGAACATGTTTCGGGAGCGCCAGTGTTGTTTGTGAAGAAAGAGGATGGTAGTTTGAGGCTGTGTATAGATTACCACCAGCTGAACCAGACCACAGTGAAGAACAAGTACCCGTTGCCACGCATAGATGATTTATTTGATCAGCTGACCAGTGCACAGTGGTTCATAAAGATAGATATGAGGTAAAGCTATCATCAACTCAAGATCAATACTGAGGATCGAGAGAATACGACATTCAATACGAGATACGGTCACTTCCAGTTCACAGTCATGCATTTCGGTTTAACTAACATGTCGGCCATATTCATGGATCTCATGCATAGAGTGATGAGAGAGTACTTAGATAGATTTGTGATTGTGTTCATCGATTACATCTTTGTCTATTCCAGGACTCGAGAGGAGCGCGTAGGACATCTACGAGCAGTATTGCAGACTCTGAGGGACCACCGACTCCATGCTGAGTTCAGCAAGTGTGAGTTTTGGCTGCCAGAGGTCAGATTTTTAGGGCACGTAGTTGGAGCTAACGGTATTGTCATTGATCCAGAGAATTTAGAGCCGTGATTCAGTGGCCTACTCCAACTACAGTTACATAGATTCATAGTTTTCTGGGGTTGGTAGGATATTACCGCAGATTTGCGCAGGACTTCTCCAAAATCGCTGCACCAATGACGAAACTGACTTAGAAGAATGCGAAGTTTGATTAGAATGAATAGTATGAGTAGGCGTTCAACACTCTAAAGAAAAAAACTTACTACCGCGCCTGTCTAGTGTCGCCCGAGGCAGGGAAGAACCTAGTCGTGTATACCAATGCGTTGAAGATTGGTTTAGGTTGTGTACTGATGCAGGAGGGTAGAGTTACCGCTTATGTATCCCGACAGCTGAAGGTTCATGAGAGGAACTACCCTACACACGACTTAGAGTTGGTTGCAATCGTGTTAGCATTGAAGATATGGAGACACCACTTGTATGGTGTACGATTCAAGTTGTACATAGACCAGAAAAGCTTGAATTACCTTTTCTCTCATAAGAAGCTGAATCTGAGACAGAGGCATTGGCTTGAATTTCTGAAGGACTACGGTTTCGCACTCGAGTATTATCTAGGGAAAGTCAATGTTGTTGCTGATGCTTTGAGCCGCAGGGGATCTAATGATGGGGTAGTTGTGTGTCGTATGACCCACGAGTATGCATTACTTGAGGCAGCCGAGATGATGAGTTCAACGGACATGCCGAAGACTACCAGTACATAAATGTGTGGTCAGATGAGGTTGCAGACCATTTCACTAAAGACTGTTCTCGAGGGATAGAAGGGTGATGAGTCGTACCAGTGTTACAGTGAGGTGGCAGACAGTTCAGAACTTCCAGATTGAAGTCGGTCGACGACTTTTACTTAAGGTATCGTGGGCGATCATGGACTCCATTGGCGCTTGACTTGCGAACCAAGACACTTCAAGAGGCTCACCATTCTCGTTTTTATGTGCATCCGAGTCGGACCAAGATGTACGTGGATATGCGACGTCTCTTTTGGTGGCCAGGGATGAAATCAGATGTGTCAAAGTTCATTAGAGCGACTAAGATATGGCAACATGTGAAGGCTGAACATCGACAACCTAGAGGATTACTAAAGCCCCTACCCATTCCTCAGTGGAAGTGGGAGCACATTACTATGGATTTTGTAAGTGGATTGCCCCGATCTCCTCATGTTCACGATATCATATGGGTAATTGTGGATAGATTGACGAAATCTGCTCATTTCATACCGGTATCCACTACACACCGAGTTTATAGACTGAATATCCTTTACGTGTGTGAGATAGTCAGATTGCACGAAGTTCCATTATCGATCATATCAGACCAAAGGACGCAGTTCACTTCGTTGTTGTGGTAGAGCATGCAGGTTTAGTTTGACATCAAACTTGAGTTGAGTACGGCGTTCCATTCGCAGACAGACGGACAGTCCGAGAGGTTGATCAAGCTATTGGAAAACATGCTCACGATGTGTGTTTTGGAGTACAAGTGGTCATGGGAAGAGTTCCTTCATTTGTGCGAATTTGCTTACAACAACAGTTATTAGGCGAGTATCAATATGGCACCGTTTGAGGCGCTCTATGGCAGGCCTTGTAAATCACCTTCTTGATGGGCTGAGCCAGAGGATGTTGTGACACTTGGTCCTGAGACTGTTGCTAATCATACTGAGAAGATACGACAGATTCGTTTGAGACTTAAAAGTGCATAGAGGCAACAAAATAAATACTACAAAAAGTAACACGATGAGCTTTAGTATGATTTGGCATACTATGTTTACCTGAAGGTCTCCCCATTGAAGGGTCACAAGCGGTTCGAAATCAAGGGAAAGCTCGCTCCTAGATTTACCGATAACTTCAAGATTATGAAGAGGCTCGGTAAGGTTGCTTATCAGTTGGAATTACCGCTAGAGCTTGCCAGTATTCATCCAGAATTCCACATTTCGATGCTTCGACTAGACAAGTCAAGCGGAGGGCGGCAACCGACGGTGGACTTGAGTCAGATCGACTTGCGTGATGATGCTACATATGAGGAGCAGCCGATCCAGATTCTTGACCGCAAGGTCAAGACACTAAGGAACAAGGAGATTCCTTCGGTTCTCGTGAAATGGCAATTTCAGGGAGACGATGAGCTAACATGGAAGTTAGAATCCTACATGCGCAAGCACTTTCCCTACCTGTTTGATTTCGGTGAGTTTTTTTGTTTGTTTTTACTTATTAGTTTAATTTTAGGGATGAAATTCTAATAAGTGGGGGAACTGTAACAACCCTCAAAATTTAACCCAACTTGTGTTACACTTGTCAGGACCGTAACCCAACTACGTGATACTTCGCGGTATTTCAGACATGTGGAGTCGACGCTGAGGTAATTTTATGATTCTGTGTTGTTTTGTATTAGTATGACAGTCTAATACGTGCCTCGAGGCATTTGGCGATCATTAGTTAAATTAGGCTTCGCCAAGGAAAACGGGGAGTTAAAAAACAAAAAACCTAAATAAATAGATTTTTGAATAATAAATATAATATTTTATTCGGGTCGAAACGTGGACACGACGATGAGCACACAATGGACGGGTAGTGGTGCAATACGGGTCGTGTAGCGCAGGATCAACATGGGAGCTGAATAACTAAGTGAAAACCAAGTCACTTAGTAGAGTCAACATGGAGAGTTAAACTTGGGGGACACTCCAAAGGGGGAGCTGATGGATTTTCCTCGAGATGTGCGCATACAAGTGGATGATGAGAGGGACTATATAAGGACCACTCCACTACTTGATCCCCTTTTCACTATTCATTTTCTTCTTTCCCCCTCTCCTTCTTTTCCTTTCCTTTCTTGGTAAGCAAACCACCACGGGAGGTGGTGTTGGGCAACCGGAATTCTCGCCAGAAGCCCCATTTGTCGCCAGAATCTAGGTGGGAAACCTTGCTCTTTTGTTTCTCCTCTCTAGTCTTGGGTTGTTTCTTCTCTTTATTTTTGGGTTGATTGTGTCATTTAAATTCATCACGATGACCAAGGTGCCTTGCCAGAGACGAATCTTGGTGAACCACCAGTGTCTCGGCAACCTTCAGAGCACTCAACACGCGACATTGATGCCGGTGTTGCTCTTTGATGTATTTTGTTAATTTTATTAGATTTTCAGATTTAGTTGTTTATTTAGGGTTTTCAATCGAATCTGGGCATCCCACGACGATCCGGAGTCGATTTTGGAGAGTCTTGATGCCTGGAAACATGTTGGCATTAATAGCTGAGAGTGGGGTTTGAGGATAATACATGTCACGACGTGCTCCTGTGGACGTCACAGAGAAGCTTTGAGGATAATACATGTCACGACGTCTCTCTGGTAAGTGTGAACCAGAGACGAGTCATTTGCACGCCATCCATACGTTTTGTTGTTTTTGACTTCTGGGACGTGTTTATATGTGAGTGTATAAGCAGGCCGTGGTGAAGTTTTGTGTTTGTGTTTAAACAGCAGTGGGCCTTTTCTTACTGTTTGGGCCTGTTTTAGAATTGTTTTAAAACCTGAGTGTTTACAGGCTTTTCTATCGATTTAATATAGTTTCTCGAGTCTATTTTTACTGAATTTTTACCAAAACTTTGGGATAACTACGGGGTTTATTTTAGGACTAATTAATGACCATAAACCTAATATTTGGGGTTCAAACCTATGTCAGGTAGTCGGGAACCTGGGAATACGCGTTAGAGTCGCAGGAGTTGTACTGTGTTGTGTTAGTCAGGTAAGTACACTAGCCCACAAGCTTATGTATGATTAGTAAGCCGGTAAGGAAATACCATGTGATCATTATCATTCTATTTCTATTTTCCTATACTCTACTTGTTGGCATTCCATTTTATACTCCTTGTATGTATGTTCTTGTTATAAGTGTGTGTCTCTAAGGTACTTGCGGCCTGCACTAGTTGGGATAAAATGTGAGCACTTCTGCAGAAGTGTTAGTAATTGTGTAATACCAAATACTAGATTTGTTGTGGATATTGTTATGGTTATCGATGTTACTACATCGTTGTCGTGGATTTGTTGTGGATTTTAGACCACTTATGGCCTCTCTTGATTCATAGAACACGCATGTTTCGTTGCTATCATTTCAGTCTGTTTATCATGCTCTCTTGATCTATTTAAATTCATATCTTTCAATTACCGCATGATATCTAGACTGCCATACTTGATAATTTATGAATTACTGTTATATTCTTCTTGCATTACTTTCGATTTCTCTCAGTTACTCACCGTCTAATTTGTAATGGTAGGTGCAGATAGAGTGGAGTGCAGTAAGGGCAAAGGGCTCATCCTAGGCGATTTCTTGTGAGGACTTAGCAGCTGGACTTTGGAGATCTTAGAGATAGGTTTTGTTTGTTTTTGATAGTATGTTGCTTTATATATATGATTTGGTTCTTGATCTTAGGATAACATTGTTTTGGATATCATGTACACGTTTATTTCATTCCTATCTGTTTGTACATGAATATTACGGGGTTTTCCCTATTAATAGATTCATGAATTTCCCTTTGATTGAGTTATTTCCCATTATTGTAGTTTACTTATTTTTCTCCTGCGTATATCTTGCAATAACTCTTTCATAAAGTATATAATTAAATGAACAGATGCTAACTAAGCTTGTCAGGTTTGTCGAGATTCGACTTGGGGGCTTGCACGTGTCTAGGCCGGGCATACCCAACTGCATGGAGAAATTGGAGGCCTTACATAAGCCTTTTCTAGGTCTATCTTTATGATCATCATCCCCTTCTCCCTGTCTTGCTCAGCATCGAGTGTATCACCTCCTGAATGATGATGGTATTATCTGTAATGTTCTGACTTGGTACAAAGCTGGATTGTATCCTCAATATTCATCTCTCCATTTTCAGCTTAAATCTGTTGTCAATGAGTTTTGTGATAGTTTTATAGACTACATTAGAAAGACTTATTGGGCAGGGACCTGCAAAACATGTTGAAGGGTGAGTTTTGAGGATTGGTACAAGTAGAGTATTATTCAACGTAGTCGAAAAAATGTCATGAGTGAAGAATTCCTTTACATACTTGATGGCTGACTCACAAACAACACTCTGATGTTTTTGGAAAAAAAATAGGACTCCATTCGTTTGGTGTTGGAGCTTTAAAGGCTCCCATCTCAAGCATAGCATTACGGACTTCTGTTGGGTCAATTGCTTTGGCAATGTATGTTCTCTCAGCACCTGACACCTTGGAAAACACTACTGGCCAAGGGACCCTGCAAATGTAAATTCTTCCTCTGTGTATAGGTTCTCTTAGAACTGAAAGGCCGACTGTTAGAGAAGTAGTTGATCTGTCACCCAATGCCCATTGTTGACATATAGGCCAACAATATGGTTTTGTCTCCTCCGGTGCAAAATACTCAAATGGAAGAATCTTGTATTCCCCTAGTTGGAGCCACTTGGACCTAGACTTATGGAACCAAATCATTTCTTCCTTGACTAGCAATTCCACGAGCCTCCCTTGGATACTCTCTCTTCAGGTGTATAGAGCTTTTGTAAGGCCTACTACCAATTTGTATTGCACTGTTTCAACTTCCTTCTGCAATTTATTCTTTCTCTAAAAGATATTCCCAAACACCGATTAATTCTAGCCTTGCAATTTCATAAAGAAATTAAACGCAGCCAAGGTATAGGTCTCCTCTTTATTCCAATTCAATTGAGAAAATTCTGAGAAACGTTCATGGGTGATCCAACTTACTAAGAATCTAAAGGGCCTTTCTTGAAATGGGAATTCTTTTATCCTCTTCGTTTGCAACAAAAGAGGGTGATGATCAGACCTCATCGTAGGGAGGTGTGATATAGTGCAATCCAGAAATCCCAATCTCCAAGTTGCATTACAGAGACCTCGATCAAGTCTTTCCTGAAGGTGCCCACGAATCCAAGTGAATTTAGGTCCAATAAAGCTTATATCCTGCAGAGAGCATGCTTGCATAAAATCGTAAAGTTCCCTATATTTTGATTGGTTTGTCTGTGCTCTCCCACTTTTTCATCAGCTACCAGGTACACATTCAGATCACTAATGATCACCCAAGTGCATTCATTCGGGATCTGAAAGTTTTCTAAGTCTGTCAACAGGCTTTTCTCAGGCGTACTGCTGGCAATGCATACACTACAATACCCAATCCTTCCTCATGTCCTTGCTTCTATTTGAACAAGACTTATTGCTTATCTGGTTTTATTACTTCTACTTAAATAGAGTGGTCATTCCACAAAAGCCATATGCCACCAGAGAAGTCGATTGCATCCTCTTTCCAACACTTACTAAACCCCATCTTCCAAGTCATTGCATTTGTCATATCACCACTGCTTCTCAGTTAAAAAATTGCTACAATGTTTGCATTATTTTTCTTCATTAACTCCTTAAAAACTGTAACAAAAATAGGATTTTTGGCCCCCCTGCAATTCCAAGATAGTAATATCATTGACAATAAATATAAAAAGTAACTAAGAAACCGATAGCTATTGATGACCACCTTTTGAACCCGGTTAATTGGTTACACCATTATCTGAGATCATATGCTCATATGTGCCTTTCTCTTGTGCTTCCATGTCCTGCCTCTGAGACTCCCATTTTGCACTAGCTTCTGCTAGGATTTTTCGACCATTGTTGATAGCGTTCTGCGTAATTCCTATTTGACTGCATTTTTTGCCCATATCAACTGCTAATTCCTCTGTTGACATACATTGGAATGGTACAGAGGCATCTACTCTCCTCTGCGTCCCTTCTCTATTTATAAGATTCTGGAAAGAATGGATCTTCCATGCATTTTCTTGGATTAAGAATTTTGATGAAAGATCCTGCATATTTGGCCTACAGGCCTTTAAGGTAGAAATGGGCCTTGGCAACCCTTGGTTTTTTTTAGGTAATTCATTATTTGAAAACTCATCTCTTTTGGCCCATCATCCTTGGGCACATTCATTTTTGGGATATAGTTTTTGGTTTGTATCACACTCTTCGGATTCTTGTTCTTTTCTTTCCCTTCATTGACTATTTTGGAAACCATACCTTGATTGGTTGGGGTTCCTTTTTTCGTGGAGAAAATCATGGTTGGACATGTGCTGTTATCTTTTGGATGTTTGAATTTCGAATAATTATGTTCACTCGAGTTGACTAATAATCCATTTTAATTTTTTTGGTTTCCTTATTTAAAACCCTGATGTTTCCATCCACTCAAATCTACAGATTTATGCTTCTTCTCGTTTGATTCTCGCGCTAGATTCTCTCCTCCCCCTTTTGGCAATTTCTCCATTCCGATGAGGCTTCCTCGAGCAATCATCCACCGCCCAAAATTGGACTCTACTGGCGGCTGTGAAGGCGGCATACCACCTCTGGGTCATTTGACCTCATCTATTTCGTGACTATAGAACCTTGGGGTTCCTTAAGAGCATTAAGAGGACATGCGGTGTTATTGTGCCCCACCTTCACATCGTAAACATATGTGGGAAGCTCTTCATACTACACCTTCACCAAAAGTCTTCCACTCTAAATTTTGACATCGAGGTTTTGAGAAATCCAATTCCACTTGCCACTCGAGCAAACCCCTCTCTGTTGGCTATAGTAGTACTTGAAGTAGTACCTGAATCCACCCTTAGCGACCGTCCCACTACATTTCCATGTCCCCAAATGATAGAATCACAGAAATACTCAGGAGGGAGGTATGAAAACAAATCCAAACTGCTGTTTTTGATATTAATGCAGTTGCCAGTCGGAAAGATGTCCTCAATTTTTACACAGAAACGACATGGCAAAGGATTTCATATGGCTATCCGAGTAAAGCTCTATCCATATCTCCTGCATACATTAATTGAACCAAATAGAAATCATTAGAGATTTCTATAACTCTGTAGTCCTTTTTAGGGTGCCACATTGCTACGATTCTATTGCATAACATCTTGTAACCTAAAGATCTTCCCATCAGTTTCACCACCACCGCGTTTTTCATTTTTTTCTCTAACTTGCTATGCAAGTTAAATGAAAACGTCATCAATGGACTTAGTGTCACGGCCCAATTTCCTAATCTTGATTAACTTGCTTAATCAGGATCACGGACCCGTGACGTGGGGCCCACATGAGATGCACACATTGACCGAGGCACGTGGCCGAGGTAAATGTTATATTTGTACTGGTGTATGCCTAGTGTTGTGTATGTGTGTAGACTAATTAAGTCAATTTTTACAAACCATAGACGGCGAGTTGACGCGAGTTGGGACACGCCTTGGAGTGCGTGCAAGTACGAGTACCTAGTGGAATTACCGGGGTAGCAAGAGTAGGCTAGGAAATAAGAATTTATTTCAAATCTACCTTAACATAAATTAAGCTATTTAATTTAGTTGGAAAATACGACGTTCGACGCACGAGGAAAGCGCCTCGAGTTGCGTGCAAGTCGGGACATCGAGTGCCGGGGAGTTGAGAGTCGGTGTGACCATTTAGATAAATTTTATAAATTTGTGTGACAAATTAATTATGGTCCATATGGGGTTAATGTGCATTAATCAATTTAACCTATAGTTTATTTATCAAGAACTCACATTTTTTATATCCTATAGTTTGTTGTGAATTAAACTAACATTAGGACAGGCCTCGAGATCCGTGCTGCCACACACTTCCATGATGGGAGTCACCCAAGTTGTGTCACATGAGAAGCTAGACTGCCTGGTTAGTAGCCATCAGATTTACCTCGAGATGCGCAATACATACTAGATCCCATCAACACCTATATATACAACTTGATGGAAAAAAAAATTTGCACTATTTACATGCAAATCATATAGAACGAAGAGGGAGATTTTGGGGAAGTTTGGAGAGAAATTTGAGCTAGGAGTGGAGAGAATCAGAGATCCAAACTAAGGTAATCTCACCCACCATTTCTTTTACCCAATTTCTTATGGATTTTTTTTATTTATTGGGTTTCAAACACAAATTTTGGATTTATGGACATGCACTATGGATTTGGTTGATTTGGAGCCTAAATGGTATGAATTACTCAAACAAACTAGTTTTAATCGAAGTTGTTGGGAATTGTTGGTGAGAAGTTGGTATTTTCGAATTTTTTTGGGTTTATATACAAGCATGTTGATCCGAGAATTTATTATTGTTTATGTGATTTTTTATGTAAAAATTTGGTCTCTTGAGGTGCTATTAGATCAGTGATAGAGAGAAGAGGATTAAAGAAGTGAAGAAAGAAATAAAGAAATCAAAAAAAAAAAAAAACAACAACAACAAACCAGAGACGTTCTGGACAAAAAAAAAAAAAAAAAAAGAAAGAAAGAAGAAATTATAGTATCTAATTAAACTTGTATCATAATATTAATTATAATTACATACATGGCATCTATTTCTACACCCTTCAATGGCACCATTAATAAAAAACTACCGTATATGCATCTCGATCTTATCACTGCCACTTCTAATTATTTATGTATAATAGATCAATTTTGAGACTTAGATCTTGTACATATAAAAATAAGACCAATTTAAAAATAACATCAATTTCGTGACTTTTCACACATGTTTAGCATGTACATAAAACTAGTATATACACACACACGTAATTGTGTCATATGTCCTTTTATGTCATTTTGCATTTCTCAAATACTCAATCGACTATTCTTCCAAACAATTTTTAGTTGATCAATTAGATAATCAGCTTTCTACTACTAGCTACTAGATTATCACTATCGCTTAGGTTATCATCTATCAACTAGATTATCAGCTATCAACTAGATTATGTTGTGCACAAATCACTCCCGTAATTATGCTGTGCATAAATCACTCTCAAGATTATGTTGTGTACAAACCATTCCCGTAATTATGTGCTACCTTATTTAGATGTTTCCTTTTGTATGTAATTGCATCTCCATATATAGAGACATATGTAATATATCACAACAAAATATATAATAAACTTATCATATTCTCTATTAAGATTTCACATGGTATCAAAGCTTGGCTTCTACTCCTAAGTTGTGCATATTTACTAATTGCAAAATATTTATTAACAAAAGTACTCTTCTTTGTGCATATATATGAAGAAAAAACACTTGAACAAAAGTACTCTTCATTTGACACATTGCTATGCAATCTTTCATCCTAAATCACATTATTACTTTTTCTACATATGTAATTTTCGTCAAAAAAAAAAGGAATTGATATGTATTTCTTTAATTAATTTTTTTTCCAAGTACAAATCAAGCTTATCTGAAACAAGAGGGTTTAGGCAGTAACTCAAACTTATGAACAGATCTAATAGGTACTACTTTTCACTATCTCAAATAACAAAAAATGAAGCATTTAATTGAAGTTTTAACGGATAAATATTAGAAAGAAAAGCATGTCTCGAAAGTTTAGTTGGAGGCGAAAACATTAAATAAGTTGGAAAGATTATCTAACATAAACGAACACTTAACACTTAATTAAACTTTTAACGGATAAATATTATAATAGGTAAGTTTGTCTCGAAAGTTTATGTTGTAGGTAAAAAAATATAAATATACACATACTGTAATCCAAAACACGAGCTAAAACAGCAACAAACTCGAAAGTAGTCGCCTAATACCCCCTTGCCCTTACTCTTGCTCGTCGAAGGATCTAAACTAAGTCACCCAACAAATACAGTGACGATTCCAGTAAGTAAATTCACAAGAGAAGTCCACACAGTATTTGTGAATAAAACTAATAAATCTACAAGACATGCGAATATGACCTTTGGCAACAAACAATCGCATTCTCATAGTTGTAGGCAAAATACATCATGCCAAAATCATCATCAAGAAATATAAAGCATCACAAAAATACTTCAAAAGCAACAGAAAGTAAATAAACCGGCTCGTCTTTAAGTAGTAAATAAATCACTAATAGAATAACCACGATAAATTCTCCAACCTATCCCTGAAGGATATCAATAAAACAACATAGTAACCACGCATATATATTATTCAGGAATCCAGCTACTAAACCTTAACTTTAATAAACAACATGATCCCTCCGATTGTGTTACACATCAAGAACAACCCTAATCCCTCTCGACAGTCGCAAGTATATCCTACCTCCATCGACATGAAACCTGTCCCAAGATGACTCACGCAAGGAATTTAGCCACTAGCAACATATATATATATATATATATATATATATATATATATATATACACAACCAAAGCTTATGGAGTAAAACCATGTGTGCCCACCAGCAGACACACATAAATACGATACAAATATACAATTAAAATCACGCCATAAATAAAGTGAAGCATTCTCAAGGGTTTTACGCACCTCAAACCGCACTCCAACACCCTTATATATTTCGTGATCCAATCCCGTTCTTGCCTCGGAATGCGTATTGATATCCAACTATGACATCTCAAGTCCTTGATGTCCTAATGAATCATTAGAATCCTAAAAAATTGGAAATTCAAACATTTATTTACATTTATTTTATTATTTTTTTTCTCAGGTCTGACGCCGTAGGGAACGCCGATGTGGATAAATCCGTACGACATCACTTTGGCAGACCCACTGCATAGACGCTGTGGGTGGCGCCGTGGAGTATTACCCTACACGGCTCCTCTGGCAGCGCTAGACCTGAACCTTATTTTGGGGTTTTTGGGACCCCCAGTCCCGTCGCCGTGGTCCAAACCCGTTTCATCCTCCTATGATTTTTCAAACCAACCATAGAGTGCCTTTGAATCTCGACAAATCTCACCCAAATGGAAAAGTCCAACGATTTTTCACCTTAACATCGATAAAATCTATTTTTCCCCATCAACAACAACAACCTCAACAAATCTATCAATTACATGATCAAAACAACATTAAAACCATTGTTTTTTTTATTTACAATGGGTATCCAGACACTTGTCTAACTAGTCTTATTGACCCTGATATTGCAGAAAATGACCACCAATATGAACCGACGTTTAGATGTTATAAGGAACTGAACTCAAGACCGTGTGCCTAACCCACACAATTCTGCCTTCGCCCTTATCTCTAGGCCAATTCGTCCAGGTTAATTAAGTTGTTTGTTTTTCAAAATGAGTGAAAAAAATATAGAATTAGAAAACATGCATTAATGTGGTGCTCGAATAATTAATTTTACTCTTATTAAAATGAACATAAATATACTGTACATATACAAAAAGAATTAATTAATAAAAAATGTGCCCCAAAAAAAAATGTAAGTCGATCGAGTTTTCAAATTCAATCATAAAGTTGGGAGTGAAGGCGAGGTGCCATGAGCACTTGCAGTGGGTGCATCATAGAAAGAAGTATTCCCGAGCACTCTTCCAAGTCAACGCCGACATTTGGATGGGTATTGAGCTCAAATGCTTGTAAAATTCGGGCCAAAGTAAGGTGCATCACTTGGAGAGCCAATCCCACGCCAGGACACGATCGTCTTCCGGACCCAAATGGCAACAACTCGTGATTCTGACCCTTCACGTCCATGTCCACATGGGTGGTCAAGAACCTCTCTGGGTTAAACCGGTCGGGCTCGGCCCATACATTTGGGTCACGTTGTATGGTCCATGCGTTGATGAATAGGCCGGTTCCACGTGGCACGAAGTACCCACCACGTGGCAGTCCTCCATTGCCTCGTGTGGGACCAAGAGAGGCCCCACTGGGTACATTCGGAGGGTCTCCTTTAAGAGGGCTTGTAAGTAGTTCAAATTTGGGATATCGGACTCCTCGACGAGTCTATCTTTGCCTACCTTGGTGTCGAGCTCATCTTGAGCTTTGGCAAGCATTTCGGGGTTGTTCAACAAAAGAGCCAACACCCACACCATAGTGTTTGCCATGCTGTCCACTCCGGCGACTAATTGGGTCAGTGCCAAGGCTTTGATTGTGGTGTCTATGTCATTGATTGCTGATGAAAATTGGCCGGTCTTCTCCATCATTACAAGCACATCGAGGAAGTCTCTGGTGTTGTTGATGGCGTCGCCGCGCATTTGATCGGCTTAGACGCGGTGCTCATCCAACCAAGTTTGCATGATGTAGTCCAAGTCCTTTTGTGTATTTCTCATGGCCTTGGCGTCGCCCTTGAAGTCTAGCCATGCCATGAAAGGCAAGGCATCATACATCTCTGAATTGCCTAGATGATAGTTAAATTGTTGCACGGCGTGGCGGAAAAGTCCCGCCATCTTCTCGTCCGCCTTGGCGACGTTACTCCCGTAGTAACGCTTTCCGGCGACCATTTGCATTAGCAAGTTGAATGTCAATTCTTCCAATTGGCTTTTGAGCTCTACCGAAACAGAGCTCTTTCCATTATGTACCCACTTCTCATGCAAACCCTTCATCCACAACGAAACCTCAGACTGTCTCACGGGCTTCAACATCCCAATCCTACGAGCTGAGAACAACTCCACTGTCGCAATCTTGCGAATTTCTCTCCAATAAGTCCCAAATGGCGTGAAGCCCATGACTGAATGATCATAAGCCATGAGCTTCCCAGCAGTGGTGACAGGCCTAGTTGCAAACACATGATCTTTAGCAGTGTAACATTCTTTAGCAACCTCTCTGCTGCTCACAATGAGCATAGGGCTCATGCCCATGCGAAGCATGAACGCCGGTCCATACTTCTCAGCAAGTGCGGCAAATGCCCGATGAGGCTGCTTGGCCGAGACAAGTAGAGGAAGGTGACCAATGATCGGCCACGCACCGGGCGGCTCAGGCGCATACTTCTTGTTCACGACGACCTTGCTATTAAGTGATGGCGACTTGGTAAGCTTTCGAACTTTCTTCCTCAGACACCATAACTCATACAACAAAAAGGTCACCACTGCGGTGGCAATGGCTTGGGCAAGCAACATGTAGGACTCCATTAAAAAAAAATAATAATAATAATAAAAAGTGATGACCAAGCCATTTTTTTTTTGGGTGTAGTGGACCAAGGCATATACGTATTATGTTTTGACCAAACAAAACAGTTTGAATTCTCTTCATCAACAACAGTACTAGCACGATTATGTAGTGTAATCACATATAAGTTCAATATATATGTTGCAGCAATACATAATTGACTCGAAAATCAACGTCGAGAGTTGATATTTAACACTGAACTTCTTATACATTTGACTGTGTATTTTTAAATATTGATAAAAAAAAAGTGTGTATATTGTTATAAGAAATATATTCAAGTGTGTATATACATATATTAATTGGCCACGCCAAAGTGCTAGTTCAAGATACTTTTTGTGATATTGAGTGCTTGATAGAGTGGAGTGCAAAGAAGAGCAAAGGGCTATCTCGCTTAGACGATTTCTGTGAGGACTTAGCAAATTGGATTTTAGAGACCTTAGAGATAGGTTATGTTTTTTTTTTTTTTTTTTATCGTATGTTGAGTTATATATATGATTTGGTTGTTGAACTGGGATAACATTTTTTTGGATATCATGTACACGTTTATTTTGTTCTAATCTATTTGTACATGAATAATACGGGGTTTTCCATATTAATAGATTCCTGAATTTCCCTTTGATTGAATTATTTCCCATTATTGTAGTTTACTTATTTTTCTGCTGCGTATAACTTGCAATAACTCTTTTATAAAGTGTATAATTAAATGAACAGAGGCTGACTAGGCTCGTAAGGTTGGCCGAGATTCGACTCGGGGGCTTGGATGGGTCTAGGTCGGGCGTAACCAATTGCTTGGGGAAATTGGGGTCGTCACATAAGCCTTCCCAAGGTCTATCTTTATGGCCATCTATCCACTCCTCCTGTCTTGCGCCGCATTGAGTGTACCACCTCCCGAATGATCTTTGGTATTATCTCGTGATGTTTCGACCAGTACAAAGTTGGATTGTGTCCTCAATTTTCATATCTCCATTTATGGCTTAAGCTTCTCACGCAATGAGTTTTGTGATAGTTTTATAGACTACATTACAAAGACTTATTGGGCGGAGACCTTCAAAACATGTTGGAAGGTGAGTTTTCGGGATTGGTACAAGTAAAGTGTCATTCAACGTAGTCAGAAGAATGCCATGAGTGAAGAATTCCTTTACACACTCGATGGCTGACTCAATACTCCACTATTTTTGGAAAAAAATTAGGACTCCACTCGTTTGGTCCTGGAGCATCTATTATTGCGGCATATACGGCTTCGATCCCGTCGACAACGATACTTGAAGGAGCTATTATTGCGCTGGTTACACAGACTGAAACTGAGACACCTCTTATGCTAACTGGGATAGTACCAATTGAAACGACTGAGGCAGTGCCTATTACTGTTACTACTCCAGAGAAGAGTTCGAAAGTCACTTCTAAGGCGAGGCAGTGGAGAGGGTTCATGAGGCACAACCTCGTCAAGTTCTTTGGTGGTACAGAAATAGCAGCGACAGAGCTATTTCTGAAGAATCGAGAGACGATTCATAACATCATCGCCACATAGGACCATATGAGAGCGACAATCGCTACGTTTATGCTACAGGGAGAGGCAAATGATTAGTGGACGACCATTGTAACTACCCGAGGCATTCCGAGAGACTAGATCGACTTTAAGAGCCAGTTTACCCATAAGTATTTATTGTCGACGGTGTTACAGGCAAAGAGGAACGAGTTCATGTCTTTGAGGTAGTTTGCAGGTGAGCTAGCTATGGACTACATGAGCAGATTCATTCAGTTGTTGCCTTATGCAGGAGGATATGTCGATTCAAAGACTGATAGGATTTACTACTTCACTAAGGGTTTGCTACCTGCGATTAGAGGTTCCATTGTCACGACCGAGCGGGAGACTTTACAAAGTGAACATACGAGCGAGTCTAGTGAGGAGGCTAAACGCCAAACGAAGTCCCGATTAGAGGAGCATCGCCAGGGACAAGAAAAGGAATAAGGGCAAGTGGAATTACCATGACCATAGGGCTCGAGTGCGGGTTACATTGCACAAAAGATACTCGACCGCACGAGACCATCCCACTAGTACCGAGTTTTTCCAGTTATCCACCGCAGCCTAGTCGACCAAGACAGCAGTCACAGAGGAAAACTACTAAGAGTAGGAGTATTGATAAAGGAGACAGGCAGAGGAAGACACAGAGGTCTAATCATGCCCATACTCAGGGTTCCGCACAAGGACGAGGCCAGAGCCAAACTCAGGGATCGTAGGATAGCTGAACATGTTTCGGGAGCGCCAGTGTTGTTTGTGAAGAAAGAGGATGGTAGTTTGAGGCCGTGTATAGATTACCACCAGCAGAACCAGACCACAGTGAAGAACAAGTACCCGTTGCCACGCATAGACGATTTATTTGATCAGCTGACCAGTGCTCAGTGGTTCTCAAAGATAGATATGAGGTAAAGCTATCATCAACTCAAGATCAATACCGAGGATCGAGAGAATACGACATTCAATACGAGATACGGTCACTTCCAGTTCACAGTCATGCATTTCTGTTTAACTAACGTGTCGGCCATATTCATGGATCTCATGCATAGAGTGATGAGAGAGTACTTAGATAGATTTGTGATTGTGTTCATCGATTACATCGTTGTCTATTCCAGGACTTGAGAGGAGCACGAAGGACATCTATGAGCAGTGTTGCAGACTCTAAGGGACCACCGTCTCCATGTTGAGTTCAGCAAGTGCGAGTTTTGGCTGCCAGAGGTCAGATTTTTAGGGCACGTAGTTGGAGCTAACGGTATTGTCATTTATCCAGAGAATTTAGAGCTGTGATTCAGTGGCCTACTCCAACTACAGTTACATAGATTCATAGTTTTCTGGGGTTGGTAGGATATTACCGCAGATTTGTGCAGGACTTCTCCAAAATCGCTGCACCAATGACGAAACTGACTTAGAAGAATGCGAAGTTTGATTAGAATGAAGAGTATGAGTAGGCATTCAACACTCTAAAGCAAAAAACTTACTACCGCGCCTGTCTAGTGTCGCCCGAGGCATGGAAGAACCTAGTCGTGTATACCAATGCGTTGAAGATTGGTTTAGGTTGTGTACTGATGCAGGAGGGTAGAGTTATCGCTTATGTATCCCGACAGCTGAAGGTTCATGAGAGGAACTACCCTACACACGACTTAGAGTTGGTTGCAATCGTGTTAGCATTGAAGATATGGAGACACCACTTGTATGGTGTACGATTCAAGTTGTACATAGACCACAAGAGCTTGAATTACCTTTTCTCTCATAAGAAGCCGAATCGAGACAGGCGTTGGCTTGAATTCTGAAGGACTACGGTTTCGCACTCGAGTATTATCTAGGGAAAGTCAATGTTGTTGCTTGATGCTTTGAGCGCAGGGATCTAATGATGGGGTAGTTGTGTGTCGTATGACCCACGAGTATGCATTGCTTGAGGCGTAGAGATGATGAGTTCAATGGACATGCCGAAGACTACCAGTACACAGATGTGTGGTCAGATGAGGTTGCAGAGCATTTCACTAAAGACTGTTCTCGAGGGATAGAAGGGTGATGAGTCGTACCAGTGTTACAGTGAGATGGCAGACAGTTCAGAACTTCCAGATTGAAGTCGGTCGACAGACTTTTACTTAAGGTATCGTGGGCGACTGTGGACTCCATTGGCAGTTGACTTGCGAACCAAGACACTTCAAGAGGCTCACCATTCTCGTTTTTATGTGCATCCGAATCGGACCAAGATGTACGTGGATATGCGATGTCTCTTTTGGTGGCCAGGGATGAAATCAGATGTGTCAAAGTTCATTAGAGCGACTAAGATATGCCAACATGTGAAGGCTGAACATCGACAACCTAGAGGATTATTAAAGCCCCTACCCATTCCTCAGTGGAAGTGGGAGCACATTACTATGGATTTTGTAAGTGGATTGCCCCAATCTCCTCATGTTCACGATATCATATGGGTAATTGTGGATAGATTGACGAAATCTGCTCATTTCATACCGGTATCCACTACACACCGAGTTTATAGACTGAATATCCTTTACGTGTGTGAGATAGTCAGATTGCACGGAGTTCCATTATCGATCGTGTCAGACCAAAGGACGCAGTTCACTTCGTTGTTGTGGTAGAGCATGCAGGTTTAGTTTTACATCAAACTTGAGTTGAGTACGGCGTTTCATCCGCAGACAGACGGACAATCCGAGAGGTTGATCCAGCTATTGGAAAACATGCTCACGATGTGTGTTTTGGAGTACAAGTGGTCGTGGGAAGAGGTCCTTCATTTGTGCGAATTTTCTTACAACAACAGTTATTAGGCGAGTATCAATATGGCACCGTTTGAGGCGCTCTATGGCAGGCCTTGTAAATCACCTTCTTGATGGGCTGAGCCAGAGGATGTTGTGACACTTGGTCCTGAGACTGTTGCTGATCATACTGAGAAGATACGACAGACTCGTTTGAGACTTAAAAGTGCGTAGAGGCAACAAAATAAATACTACAAAAAGTAACACGATGAGCTTTAGTATGATTTGGCATACTATGTTTACCTGAAGGTCTCCCCATTGAAGGGTCACAAGCGGTTCGGAATCAAGGGAAAGCTCGCTCCTAGATTTACCGATAACTTCAAGATTATGAAGAAGCTCGGTAAGGTTGCTTATCAGTTGGAATTACCGCTAGAGCTCGCCAGTATTCATCCAGTATTCCACATTTCGATGCTTCGACTAGACAAGTCAAGCGGAGGGCGGCAACCGACGGTGGACTTGAGTCAGATCGACTTGCGTGATGATGCTACATATGAGGAGCAGCCGATCCAGATTCTTGACCGCAAGGTCAAGACACTAAGGAACAAGGAGATTCCTTCGGTTCTCGTGAAATGGCAATTTCAGGGAGACGATGAGCTAACATGGAAGTTAGAATCCTACATGCGCAAGCACTTTCCCTACCTGTTTGATTTCGGTGAGTCTTTTGTTTGTTTTTACTTATTAGTTTAATTTTAGAGATGAAATTCTAATAAGTGGGGGAACTGTAACAACCCTCAAAATTTAACCCAATTTGTGTTACACTCGTCAGGACCGTAACCCAACTACGTGATACTTCGCGGTATTTCAGACATGTGGAGTCGACGCCGAGGTAATTTTATGATTATGTGTTGTTTTGTATTAGTATGACAGTCTAATACGTGTCTCGAGGCATTTGGCGATCATTAGTTAAGTTAGGCTTCGCCTAAGAAAACGGGGGAGCTAAAAAACAAAAAAACCTAAATAAATAGATTTTTGAATAATAAATATAATATTTTATTCGGGTCGAAACGTGGACACGATGATGAGCACACAATGGATGGGTAGTGGTGCAATACGGGTCGTGGAGCACAGGATCAACATGGGATAGCTGAATAACTAAGTGAAAACCAAGTCACTTAGTAGAGTCAACATGGAGAGTTAGACTTGGGGGACACTCCAAAGGGGGAGCTGATGGATTTTCCTCGAGATATGCGCATACAAGTGGATGATGAGAGGGACTATATAAGGACCACTCCACCACTTGATCCCCTTTTCACTATTCATTTTCTTCTTTCCCCCTCTCCTTCCTTTCCTTTCCTTTCTTGGTAAGCAAACCACCACAGGAGGTGGTGTTGGGCAACCAGAATTCTCGCCAGAAGCCCCATTTGTCGCCAGAATCTAGGTGGGAAACCTTGCTCTTTTGTTTCTCCTCTCTAGTCTTGGGTTGTTTCTTCTCTTTATTTTGGGTTGATTGTGTCATTTAAATTCATCACGATGACCAAGGTGCCTTGCCAGAGACGAATCTTGGTGAACCACCAGTGTCTCGGCAACCTTCAGAGCGCTCAACACGCGACATTGATGCCGGTGTTGCTCTTTGATGTATTTTGTTAATTTTATTGGATTTTCAGATTTAGTTGTTTATTTAGGGTTTTCAATCGAATCTGGGCATCCCATGACGATCCGGAGTCGATTTTGGGGAGTCTTGATGCCTGGAAACATGTTGGCATTAATAGCTGAGAGTGGGGTTTGAGGATAATACATGTCACGACGTGCTCCTGTGGACGTCACAGAGAAGCTTTGAGGATAATACATGTCACGACGTCTCTCTGGTAAGTGTGAACCAGAGACGAGTCATTTGCACGCCGTCCATACGTTTTGTTGTTTTTGACTTGTGGGACGTGATTTCGTGTGTGTACAACATGTGTGGGCGTCTCTTTGCAGCGTCTTGATCACGCCACGTGCCCATGGCGTGACCCACACACGACTTGGTCAGTGGGCCTTTTCTTACTGTTTGGGCTGTTTTAGAATTGTTTTAAAACCTGAGTGTTTACAGGCTTTTCTATCGATTTAATATAGTTTCTCGAGTCTATTTTTACTGAATTTTTACCAAAACTTTGGGATAACTATGGGGTTTATTTTAGGACTAATTAATGACCATAAACCTAATATTTGGGGTTCAAACCTATGTCAGGTAGTCGGGAACCTGGGAATACGCGTTAGAGTCGCATGAGTTGTATTGTGTTGTGTTAGTCAGGTAAGTACACTAGCCCACAAGCTTATGTATGATTAGTAAGCCGGTAAGGAAATACCATGTGATCATTATCATTCTATTTCTATTTTCCTATACTCTACTTGTTGGCATTCCATTTTATACTCCTTGTATGTATGTTCTTGGCATAAGTGTGTGTCTCAAAGGTACTTGCGGCCTGCACTAGTTGTGATAAAATGTGAGCACTTTTGCAGAAGTGTTAGTAATTGTGTAATACCAAATACTAGATTTGTTGTGGATATTGTTATGGTTATTGATGTTACTACATCATTGTCGTGGATTTGTTGTGGATCTTAGACCACTTATGGCCTCTCTTGATTCATAGAACACGCATGTTTCGTTGCTATCATTTCAGTCTGTTTATCATGCTCTCTTGATCTATTTAAATTCATATCTTTCAATTACTGCATGATATCTAGACTGCCATACTTGATAATTTATGAATTACTGTTATATTCTTCTTGCATTACTTTCGATTTCTCTCAGTTAGTCACCGTCTAATTTGTAATGGTAGGTGCAGATAGAGTGGAGTGCAGTAAGGGCAAAGGGCTCATCCTAGGCGATTTCCTGTGAGGACTTAGCAGCTGGACTTTGGAGATCTTAGAGATAGGTTTTGTTTGTTTTTGATAGTATGTTGCTTTATATATATGATTTGGTTCTTGATCTTAGGATAACATTGTTTTGGATATCATGTACACGTTTATTTCATTCCTATCTGTTTGTACATGAATATTACGGGGTTTTCCCTATTAATAGATTCATGAATTTCCCTTTGATTGAGTTATTTCCCATTATTGTAGTTTACTTATTTTTCTCCTAGTATATCTTGCAATAACTCTTTCATAAAGTATATAATTAAATGAACAGATGCTAACTAAGCTTGTCAGGTTTGTCGAGATTCGACTTGGGGGCTTGCACGGGTCTAGGCCGGGCATACCCAACTGCATGGAGAAATTGGAGGCCTCACATAAGCCTTTTCTAGGTCTATCTTTATGATCATCCATCCCCTTCTCCCTGTCTTGCTCAGCATCGAGTGTATCACCTCCTGAATGATGATGGTATTATCTGTAATGTTCTGACTTGGTACAAAGCTGGATTGTATCCTCAATATTCATCTCTCCATTTGCGGCTTAAATGTGTTGTCAATGAGTTTTGTGATAGTTTTATAGACTACATTAGAAAGACTTATTGGGCAGGGACCTGCAAAACATGTTGAAGGGTGAGTTTTGAGGATTGGTACAAGTAGAGTATTATTCAACGTAGTCGAAAAAATGTCATGAGTGAAGAATTCCTTTACACACTCGATGGCTGACTCGCTAACAACACTCTGCTGTTTTTGGAAAAAAAATAGGACTCCATCCGTTTGGTGTTGGAGCTTTAAAAGCTCTCATCTCAAACATAGCATCACGGACTTCTGTTGGGTTAATTGCTTTGGCAATGTATGTTCTCTCAGCACCTGGCACCTCGGAAAACACTACTGGCCAAGGGACCCTGCAAATGTAAATTCTTCCTCTGTGTATAGGTTCTCTTAGAACTGAAAGGCCGATTTGAGAAAGTAGTTGATCTGTCACCCAATGCCCATTGTTGACATATAGGCCAACAATATGGTTTTGTCTCCTCCTGTGCAACATACTCAAATGGAAGAATCTTGTATTTTTGTCCCCTAGTAGGAGCCACTTGGACCTAGACTTGTGGAACCAAATCATTTCTTCCTTGACTAGCAATTCCACGAGCCTCCCTTGGATACTTTCTCTTCAGGTGTATAGAGCTTTTATGTGGCCTACTACCAATTTGTATTCCACTGTTTCAACTTCCTTCTGCAATTTATTCTTTCTCTAAAAGATATTCCTGAACACCGATTAATTCCAGCCTTGCAATTTCACAAAGAAATTAAACGCAGCCAAAGTATAGGTCTCCTCTTTATTCCAATTCAATTGAGAAAATTCTGAGAAATGTTCATGGACTTGCTAAGAATCTAAAGGGCCTTTCTTGAAATGGGAATTCTTTTATCCTCTTCGTTTGCAACAAAAGAGGGCGATGATCAGACCTCATCATAGGGAGGTGTGATATAGTGCAATCCAGAAATCCCAATCTCCAAGTTGCATTACAAAGACCTCGATCAAGTCTTTCCTGGAGGTGCCCACGAATCCAAGTGAATTTAGGTCCAATAAAGCTTATATACTGCAGAGAGCATGCTTGCATAAAATCGTAAAGTTCCCTATATTTTGATTGGTTTGTCTGTGCTCCCCCACTTTTTTCATCAGCTACCAGGTACACATTCAGATCACCAATGATCACCCAAGTGCATTCATTCGGGATCTGAAAGTTTTCTAAGTTTGTCAACAGGCTTTTCTCAGGCTTACTGCTGGCAATGCATACACTACAATAACCAATCCTTCCTCATGTCCTTGCTTCTATTTGAACAAGACTTATTGCTTATCTGGTTTTATTACTTCTACTTAAATAGAGTGGTCATTCCACAAAAGCCATATGCCACCAGAGAAGTCGATTGCATCCTCTTTCCTACACTTACTAAACCCCATCTTCCAAGTCATTGCATTTGTCATATCACCACTGATTCTCAGTTAAAAAATTGCTACAATGTTTGCCTTGTGTTTCTTCATTAACTCCTTAAAAACTGTAAAAAAAAAAAGGATTTTTGGCCCCCCTGCAATTCCAAGATAGTAATATCATTGACAACAAATATAAAAAGTAACTAAGAAACCGATAGCTATTGATGACCACCATTCGAACCCGGTTAATTGGTTACTCCATCGTCTGAGATCATATGCTCATATGTGCCTTTCTCTTGTGCTTCCATGTCCTGCCTCTGAGACACCCATTTTGCACTAGCTTCTGCTAGGATTTTGTGACCATTGTTAATAGCGTTCTGCATAATTCCTATTTGACTGCATTTTTTGCCCATATCAACTGCTAATTCCTCTGTTGACATACATTGGAATGGTACAGAGGCATCTACTCTCCTCTGCGTCCCTTCTCTATTTGTAAGATTCAGGAAAGAATGGATCTTCCATGCATTTTCTTGGATTAAGAATTTAGATGAAAGATCCTGCATATTTGGCCTACAGGCCTTTAAGGTAGACATGGGCCTTGGCAACCCTTGGTTTGTTTTAGGTAATTCATTATTTGAAAACTTATCTCTTTTGGCCCATCATCCTTGGGCACATTCATTTTTGGGATATAGTTTTGGGTCTGTACCACACTCTTAGGATTCTTGTTCTTTTCTTTCCCTTCATTGACTATTTTGGATGTTTGACTTTAGAATCATTATGTTCACTCGAGTTGACTAATAATCCATTTTAATTTTTTAGGTTTCCTTATTTGAAACCCTGATGTTTCCTTCCACTCAAATCTACAGATTTATGCTTCTTCTCATTTGATTCTTGCGCTAGATTCTCTCCTCCCCCCTTTTTGGCAATTTCTCCATTCCGATGAGGCTTCCTCTGAGCAATCATCCACTGCCCAAAATTATACTCAACGGCAGCCTGTGAAGGCAGCATACCACCTCCTGGGTCATTTGACCTCATCTATTTCGTGACTACAGAACCATGGGGTTCCTTAGGAGCATTAAGAGGGCATGCAGTGTTATTGTGCCCCACCTTCGCACATCGTAAACATATGTGGGAAAGCCCTTCATACTACACCTTCAGCCAAAAGTGTTCCACTCTAAATTTTGACATCAGAGGTTTTGAGAAATCGAATTCCACCGCCACTCGAGCAAACCCTCTCTGTTAGCTGTAGTAGTACTTGAAGTAGTACTTGAATCCACCCTTAGCGACAGTCCCACTACATTTTCATGTCCCCAAATGATAGAATCACAGAAATACTCAGGAGGGAGGTATGAAAAACGACTCCAAACTGCTGCTTTCGATATTAATGCAGTTGCCAGTTGGAAAGATGTCCCCCATTTTTACACAGAAAGGACATGGCAAAGGATTTCATATGGCCATCTGAGTAAAGCTCTATCCATATCTCCTGCCTACATAAAATGAACCAAATAGAAATCATTAGAGATTTCTATAACTCTGTAGTCCTTTTTAGGGTGCCACATTGCTACGATTCTATTGCATAACATCCTGTAACCTAAAGATCTTCCCATCACTTTCACCACCACCGCGTTTTCCATTTGTTTCTCTAACTTGCTATGCAAGTTAAAAGAAAACTTCACCAATGGACTTAGAGCATCAGAAGTAATGCTCATATCCCCTGCCGCTAGTGCTACATTTTTTGAGAACCTTCTATTTTTGTCATTGACTGGTGATCCCTATACTTTTTATGAGTATCCGGTTCGTTGTCAACCTCCATCTTATCTTCAGATACACAGTTAAGGCACAAGAAAACGAATGCCCAAACTTGTAGACCTGTCATAGAATCACTTTGCCTGAGCAAGTCTATCAGCTACGCAATTCAAACTCTATTATTGCAGTTTAATCACTGGAAGCAAGACATGTCTACTTGTAAAACATTTTAACTAAAACACATACAAAGTGCAAAATCCTTAGCAAAGTTATTAATGACATGAATCTCTCGCTCGCACTAGCAATGACAATATCAATGAATCAATTAAAAGCAATTTCAAATTTAATATGGTGCTAATTCTATAAGCTTTGCTCGCTACAAAAAATGCGAAGTATTTTATGATTTAAAGAAACAAGAGAAAAGAATAAAGTGGAAAAAGAAACCTGATCACATATTATTATTGTGCGTGGACCAATACATGTTGGTCTTTCATCCTTATCTAAATCAAGCTATCATTTGTTTGGATTTCAACTTATCTTACGATCAATAAGTTATTAACTTATTATATATAAATTAGTTTCCATTGCAGCAAATAAATTAATGGGCATCCAAAAAAAAATTGTAGAAATTGTTGTCATAAAATATACATACTCACCTTTGTAAAAGGCTCTTGGGCATCCATCACAAAGTAATAGATCTCCAAAGTCTGAACAGATGTTGCAGATACTACAACAAAAAGTGGTTTTAGCAACGAAAGCTTTTGTTGCTAAAGGCTCTGATTTCGTTGCGTAAACTTCTTAGCAACAAAAATATTTCGTTGCTGAGTTTGTTGTTGATAGTCCGTACCTAATAGTTCTCAACAACGAAAGGGACATTTTTTGCTTAAAATAGTTTTCAACAATAAACTCATTTGTTGTTGAAACTGCTTATAGCAACAAACATTTTTGTTGATGGAATTCTTTATCGCAACAAATTCTGGACATGTTGCAACAAATAGTGTTGTTGATAAATTATACTAAAGCATGAAAAAAATTGTTTCAACAACAATTCCCATCCGAAAGAACAATTGGTGTTGAATTTATAATTGAAATTTAAATGAAATCAAATTTACTTATAAAAACTGAATTGTCGATATTACAAATTCACAAATAACAAACAAATGAAAACCGAATTATAATCTAAATCAATACATAACGTAGACAAAAAAAATAAATCAAAGTGTATAAATCAATACACGAATATAGCAGTCCCTTTTTTCCAATGTTGGCTGAGGAGTGGTGCAGAGGAGGATTGACAAAAGAAAAAACAAATCAAGGTGTCAAATAAATGGTATGTCTAACACGTACAACATATCTCAAGTCATAGGGAACAACCTCAAAGTTTTCAATAGTAAACTTATTATCTGAATTGAAGGAAATTTGCCTTAGTTGGTGTGAATACACGCAATACTAGACATCACATTTACCAAGAACATCTCAAGTACATCTGCAAATCAAGTTTGAACATCGTAAGTATTCATATAGCTCCGAATGAAGAAAACAAAAAACATCATAAACTCCTCTCAGTACTAGTGTTAAACAGTTATTGCAAAGTTAGTAGGAATCGATTATGATGAAAAGTCAATACAACCCAAGATATTGTGTGTATGTAATGCAATACTAAGAAGGACATGAAGCAGTAGAAAGTTCAGAGTACAAACTTACTAAGACAATGCATGATACATAAAATATTGTTCCTACATAATTCCGCAACCTAATTCAACCAAAAAGCAGCTAAAAATTATAAAACCATGTTAGAAAAACTCTGGGCAGGCAATTCTTAAGAAGATAATGAACCAACAGTACCAAGAATGAATAAGAAATCAGATTTTACAACATATCAAAAACAGCTACAGAATGTCGATAAAGCAAATGAGGACCGTATGGGTCAATTCTGTTATTAGAGGGTAACTAGAAAGTGAAAAAATAGGAAAGGTTCATTGATATGCTTGATTAAGGAACATGTTTCTATAGAGCTTAATCAATTCAATGGTGATTGAACAAAGTCCAACTATAAATTCGACATACCGTTTACATTCCATCGCTTCATGTAATGTAAGCACATTTCTAACTTGTATATCAACAAATACATCATTGTTACATTCTATGTTATCATACATAAATTCGTGTATATGTTCTACGTCCAAAAATGGGCATGTTTAGATGAGTAAGCTTTCTAGAAATTGGGCATATAGAATTTAAGAACTTGACATGTACCTTTTCATCTACACATTTCCATCGCCTTCAGGCCCGTCCTTTGCAAGGCCGAAATCTGATAGCTTAGTTGAGTAATCCTGCATTGAACATGAAAGAAGTTTCATTAATTACCGTTACTGCTAGTCGAGAAAATCAGATAACCTATTGTATTCATTTAGAGCATTTATCAACTCATCTAAGATAATCACTAATAGAATGTGGATTGAATGTCAATGTGTGACACCTAGGACTAAATAGACATTAGAGTAAAAAATCATCTCCAATGGAATGTGCATTTTGAATGTTAAGATGACGTGGATAGACATTATCTATTTTGAATGTCACTTCTTGACATTCAAATTGACATCCATGTTGGATAATAGTTTTTTTTTTTTTAAATATTTACTTATTTTGTTTAGACTTTATTTTCAAAATTTAATTAGTAAAATTACAAAAAGAAATGTCACCTCATCAATTGAGCCACCGATTCACATCAACCATTGGAGACTTATTTTCAAGCTCAATGTCAATTTGAGCCACATGGGATGGACATCCTATTCACATTGAGAATTCACACCCACAATCCATATTACCTTTGGAGATGCTCTAAAATTCTCCTTAAAAATAAGTGAATCTAATTAATTACACGATTGTATTAATGATAGGATTAGCAGAGCAAAATTATTAATCGAATTACAAAATCTTGACACAAATAATATAAATTTGACTCAAATAATAATAAAAATTCTTACATATAAGTTAATTGATTAACTTGCCAATAAATTAGCTGATTCTAAAACTCACCTTAAAAATAGGTAAATCTAATTACACAGTTGTAATCATGATAGGATTAGTACAACAAAACCATCAATCGAATTATAAGACCTCGACTTAAATAACATATATTTTTTTTTGATAACCCACTTCCATATTTTATTCCAGATTTACCTTCAAAATAATAGATAGAAATGATGGTACAACTCACCATTCATTTTTACCAGACATAGAATGAGTCTCCCTTGCAATGCTATGGGTTGCTACATTCGCTGATCTACGGACAAAAGCAATAGAATAGGACGCAATGTCCATAAACAATTAGATTCAATTTCTGATAAATCATATCAAAATATGAGTTCTTTATTCTTATTGTGATCATCTAAGCTCTTGGAATAGGTAATTATGTATTATTTTATTGTTGGTGAATCTCATTCAATTGAAATATATAGTACACTTTATTCACATAGTAGATTGTTCGAAGTTTGGCCCATGGATTTTACCTATGATTTGGAGGTTTTCCACGTTAAATCTTGTGTCTTGTGGTATGTTTATTTTGTGCATTGATCGTGGTTTGGTAGAACTTGGTATTCATTTGTTTCATTTCTTGAAGGGGTTGAGTAAAACCCCAACAATTGGTTTATTTTTTTCATATAAAGAATGTATGAATTTTTAATTGTCGTAATTTGATATTTTCCTTATATATAATTTTTATTATTTTTATATTTAAATTTCAATTACAATTTTCAAGCTAAGTATTAAATTATTTATTTTTTAATGAAGTGGGAGTCGAACTCACGACTTCCCCATATCTATCCTTTTAGCAAGTGACATATCTACCATATCAAGAGAGATGCTTTGCGGAGAGTTAAATTGTTGTAATGCTAAATCGATCAAAGTACTCCTTTGCATATTTAGTGCATCTCAATGACCAAAAACAACTATGGTTGGTTGAGAAAAAAGTAGTTCAATAAGTAATATAATCTAAGCCTCACCAAAAAGTTTATTTGCACTAGATAAAGTGTGGTATTTGCTATAGGGGTAGTTAAATTATAGTATCTAATTAAACTTGTATCATAATATTAATTATAATTACATACATGGAATATATTTCTACACCTTTCAATAGCAACATTAATAAAAAACTACCGTATATGCATCTCGATCTTATCACTGCCACTACTAATTATTTATTTATAAAAGATAAATTTTGTGACTTAGATCTTGTACATCTAAAAATAAGACCAATTTAAAAATAACATCAATTTCGTGACTTATCACACGTGCTTAGCACGTACGTAAAACTAGTATATACACACACACACACATGTAATTGTGTCATATGTCCTTTTATGTCATTTTGCATTTCTCAATTACTCAATCGACTATTCTTCCAAACAATTTTTAGTTGATTAATTAGATAATCAGCTTTCCACTACTAGCTACTTGATTATCAGCTATCAGTTAGGTTATCATCTTTCAACTAGATTATCAGCTATCAACTAGATTATGTTGTGCACAAATCACTCCCGTAGTTATGTTGTGCATAAATCACTCTCAAGATTATGTTGTGTACAAACCATTCCCATAATTATGTGCTACCTTATTTAGATGTTTCCTTTTGTATGTAATTGCATCTCCATATATAGTGACATATATAATATATCACAACAAAATATACAATAAACTTATCATATTCTCTGTTAAGGTTTCACTTGGTATCAAAGCTTGGCTTCTAATCCTAGGTTGTGCATATTTACTAATTGCAAAATATTTATTAACAAAAGTACTCTTCTTTGTTCATATATATGAAGTAAAAACACTTGAACAAAAGTACTCTTCATTTGACACATTGCTATGCAATCTTTCATTCTAAATCACATTATTACTTTTTTCTACATATGTAATTTTCATCAAAAAAAAAGGAATTGATATGTATTTCTTTAATTAATTTTTTGTCCAAGTACAAATCAAGCTTATCTGAAACAAGAGGGTATAGGCAGTAACTCAAACTCATGAACAGATCTAATACGTACTATTTTTCAATATCTCAAATAACAAAAAATGAAGCGTTTCATTGAAGTTTTAACGGATAAATATTAGAAAGAAAAGCATGTCTCGAAAGTTTAGTTGGAGGCGAAAACGTTAAATAAGTTGGAAAGATTAACTAACCTAAACAAACACTTTACACTTAATTAAACTTTTAACTGATAAATATTACAATTGGTAAGTTTGTCTCGAAAGTTTACGTTGTAGGCAAAAACGTTAATTAAGTTGTACAGATGATCTAAATGAACACTTAGCACTTAATTAAACTTTTAATGAATAAATATTACAAAAAAGTAAGTTTGTATTGAAAGTTGTGCTGAAGGAGAAAATATTAATTTAATTGAAGAGATTATCTAAACTAGCAAACTCCCTCCAAAGTTATTTCGAAGAGATGATCTAATCAACACTTTGTGAATGATATTACAAATAGAAAATCTCCCTCCAAAGTTATTTTGGAAGCAAACTAAACAGCGAAATTGGATTTCTAAACTAGCAGTGAAATATTACTAGCTCCCTCCCTATTTTTATAGGTCGTATAGCTAAAGCACAATTGTAAGTTTACTTTCCAAATTTGTACCCTTATATCTATGTTTGATTGGCTGAAAATTGAAGTGCACTAATGAAAATTAAATGTTTAAGTCAAGGGGTTTAGTTGGTACATAAGGTGCCAAAATATATGCAAATGACTTATAAATTTAGAAAACATATTTTGCCTAAAATGATGTACATGAATGGATGGAGGGAGTAATTGTGACGGCCCCAAATCCCGAGGCCCGCCAAGTCATGTGTCGTGGGCCCATAACTCTGCCATGTCACCGCCTTGTTGTGTCTCACATGCACCACGTCATTATTCCATCAAGTTTTATTATTCATTCTCAATAATTGACATTATAATCAGCGGAAGACTTAAATAGCATGAAATAAATGTAAAATTCATGTCATTTAGAGCATCAGTCCTAATGTGGAAAACCCAGTAAAATACCATGCTTATAACTGAGGTGAATAATAACAAAAATCCATATACATGTATTCAATGTTCTACAGTCCCTAAAAACCCAAAAAATAAAAAACATAAATATATACATACTGTAATCCAAAACACGAGCTAAAACAGCAACAAACTCGAAAGTAGTCGCCTAATCCCCCTTGCCCTTACTCTTACTTGTCGAAGGATCTACACTAAGTCACCCAACAAATACAGTGACGAGTCCAGTGAGTAAATTCACAAGAGAAGTCCACACAGTATTTATGAATAAAACTAATAAATCTACAAGACATGTGAATATGATCTTTGGCAAAAAACAATCGCATTCTCATGGTTGTAGGAAACATATATCATGCCAAAATCATCATCAAGAAATATAAAGCATCACAAAAATACTTCAAAAGCAGCAGAAAGTAAATAAATCGGCTAGTCGTTAAGTAGTAAATAAATCACTAATAGAATAACCACGATAAATTCCCCAACCTATCCCGAATGATATCGATAAAACAAGATAGTAACCACGCATATATACTATTCAGAATCAAGCTACTAAACCTTAACTTTAATAAACAAGATGATCCCTCCGATTGCGTTACACATCGGGAACAACCCTAATCCCTCTCGACGATCAAGTATATCCTACCTCCATCGACATGAGCCATGTCCCAAGATGACTCACGCAAGGAATTTAGGCACAAGCAACATATATATATATACACAACCGAAGCTTATGGAGTAAAACCATGTGTGCCCACCAGCAGACACACATAAATACAATACAAATATACAATTAAAAACACGCCATGAATAAAGTGAAGCATTCTCAAGGGTTTTACACACCTCAAACCGCACTCCAACACCCTTATATAATCCGTGATCCAATCCCGTTCTTGCCTTGGAATGCGTGTCGATATCCAACTATGACATCTCAAGTCCTTGATGTCCTAATGAATCATTAGAATCCTAAAAAATTGGAAATTCAAACATTTTTTTCATTTTTTTTATTATTTTTTTTTCTCGGAGTCCGACACCGCGCAGGGGACGCCGATGTGGGTAAATCCGTATGACATCACTTTGGCAGATCCACTGCTTAGACGCCGTGGAGTATTACCCTACACAGCGCCTCTGGCAGCGCCAAACCTGAACCTTATTTTGGGGTTTTTGGGACCCCCAGTCCCGTCGACGTGGTCCAAACCCGTTTCATCCTCCTATGATTTTCCAAACCAACCATAGAGTGCCTTTCAATCTCGACAAATCTCACCCAAATGGAAAAGTCCAACTATTTTTCGCCTTAACATCGATAAAATCTATTTTTCCCCATCAACAACAACAACCTCAACAAATCTATCAATTACATGATCAAAACAACATTATAACCATTGTTTTTTTATTAACAATGGGTATCCAGACACTTGTCTAAGTAGTCTTATTGACTGCATAAAGAGACCACCAATATGAACCGACGTTTGGATGTTATAAGGAACTGAACTCAAGACCGTGTGCCTAACCCACACAATTCTGCCTTCGCCCTTATCTCTAGGCCAATTCGTCCAGGTTAATTAAGTTGTTTGTTTTTCAAAATGAGTGAAAAAAATATAGAATTAGAAAACATGCATTAATGTGGTGCTCGAATAATTAATTTTACTCTTATTAAAGTAAACATAAATATACTGTACATATACAAAAAGAATTAATTAATAAAAATGTGCCCCAAAAAAAATGTAAGTCGATCGAGTTTTCAAATTCAATCATAAAGTTGGGAGTGAAGGCGAGGTGCCATGAGCACTTGCAGTGGGTGCATCATGGAAAGCGGTATTCCCGAGCACTCTTCCAAGTCAACGTCGACATTTGGATGGGTCTTGAGCTCAAATGCTTGTAAAATTCGGGCCAAAGTAAGGTGCATCACTTGGAGAGCCAATCCCACGCCAGGACACGATCTTCTTCCGGACCCAAATGGCAAAAACTCGTGATTCTGACCCTTCACGTCCATGTCCACATGGGTGGTCAAGAACCTCTCAAGCAATAAATAACTTTGAAATAATAACTTATAACTCTACTTTGATATTTGCAAAAATTTAAAAAACTCCCTATGAGTTCGGACTCTAAGAATCCAAACAAATTTTTTGTTTTGTTTATCGAGATAGAAGATTTGGTTATGAGAGGCGTGCAAATCCCGTATTTGGAGTTAATCCTAAAAGTACGAATTGTTCGTCTAAACGAAGACAAACTCGATGCTAACTAATTAGGTGATTGCAAAATTACCCAAATGCCTTCATCGCTTGATCTGATCACAAACCCTAAACCTTTATCCCCAATTTGATTCATAAAAAACTCCAACATGCCCAAACCTATCAAAATCGAAGCCGCAAAAATTTGAAACAAAGCAATCTCCATCGATTAAGTCAATTAGGGCATTATTTTTTCCATCGCGAAGCCTTTGTGTTGCTCTCTCTCTCTCTCTCTCTCTCTCCCTTATGACTTCATCCCATTCATCTTCTCCTTCACTTATCACACCTCTATGATCAAGAACAACTACGGATGCAAATGGATAGGGTTGGGGATGGGGATCTCATATCCATTCCCATCTCCATTTAAGAACTCATCACCATCTCTATGATGGCCCAAATTTTCTAGAGGTCGTCCCGCGACCTACGCCCTCCGCTCGCAAGCCTAGCAGCGCCTATCACGTCACCGGACACATTATCACTACTGCCACGTCCGCAGCTCTGTGAAGTGACGCTCCGTTTAATTAATCCTACTATATTGAATTATTAAATTCTCCTAAACATCTTGCAGATTAGTTAATAATAATAATAATAATAATAATAATAATAATAATAATAATAATAATAGCGGAAGCATTTAATTCGTATTTTATGAGAATTTATTTAACCTAATTAGTGGAAAACCTGGAAATAAACACCATGTATATAAATGGCACGAAGTAAACAGAAATCCATATACATGTGATAAATTTCTAAAGCCCCCAAGACCCAGCAAAACAAAATATACATACTAGATAGTCAAAACACGAGCTATCAACAGCAACAGGCTCAGAGATAGTAGCCTAGTACCACTTTTCCCTTGCTCTTGCTCGTACCAGGATCTGCGCTCAGTTGTCCAACACATACAACAACGAGCCCAGTGAGTAAATTTCCAAGACAATTCTGCACGATAATCATGAAAACCGCAGTAATCTGCGAGACATGTGAATATGATCCTAGCAATAGGAATTATATTCCCATGGTTGGCAGCAAACAACATTTACAACAAAATTAGCGATAACACACAGTAGAAATAAAACATCATTCAAGTAAATCCGGTTCAACAACGATATCAATTAAAGCTAGATAGAGGTGTGACGGAGTCTAACAAAACTAGATCATACTTTGTAGATTCGGATGCCCCAGCAGAGCACATCAAGCCTAGACCACACCTGAACTACTAACGGTGATCAGAAACACATCACAACCCACCGGACACATGCACCCCACTACGCAGGTAGCTATTCACCGGTTGAGCCCAGTACATGCGCTACAATCTAGCCTGCTCAATTTCGTAACACGACCATCTCGATTAACCTCCGACCATGTGAACAAATCAAACACCGACTAACACATGATCACAGTGCATAAACATGGCAACCAAATAAGTAACAAAGTGATAAATGAATAACTGAATAAACACTCATTTACATGGACAAACCACGCATGCATTAAAGTGTAACATTCTCAAGGGTTTTAGACACATGTAAACACGAACTCCAACTTCCTGGACCCGTCAATCCGACCCGCCTAGCTCCCCGGTGTTCGAGCTAAGGTTCCCTAGTCCCTGAAGTTCATTTATAGTGTTTGTATTAATTAAGTGGGTTTGTTATTAATTAGGTTCGATTTCATGTTTTAAAATTCAGGGGTCTGGATTAGCGCGCTAGGCTGGGTGATTAGCACGCTAATTGATCTTCGTGCACTGTTCATGTACGAAGATCTTCATCTTCCCCAACGTGCCTAGCGCGCTAGGTGTGCTCTGCCCAGAATTTTTAGAAACTGATTATGGGTTTTTCTTGTTTCCAACACCTCAATTCATCGTACAAACAATACACACTCCAAAAGCATCAAATTCCTCTCCAAAACACCAATTAAACAAGGTTTTCACTCAAAACTGAGAATCAAAGTGTGTATGTTTTAAAATCCGAAATCACCAAATTTACCTCAATTTTCCACAAATGTGATTCAAAACGATGCAATTCATCAACTTTAACCTCAAGAACATCAAATCCAGCAAAAACAGTGATGATTTCATCATAAAATTCGTTTTATCCTCAACCAACAAAAACCATGTTTTTTATCAAAAATTCAAGCTTAGGAGGAATAGATTACCTTGGATCTATGTTATTTGATCCCCAAATCTATGTTATTTGTTGGGTTTTGCATGCCTCCATCGATCAAACGTATATTTATAGGTGGTTAATCTAATCTGATGTGTGCACGCATTCCGAGGATGATCTAATGGTCTCTAATCACCCTGTGTCACTCAAGTTTTCGACACCTTATCATGACACCAGAATCCTTGATCCACCCTGTTGTTCATCAAGGATCATCCTATGTTTCCTGATTTTTTCTATCCATACTATAGGATTTTAATTAATCCATTTATACACTTTTCAACTTTAGGCTAGGCCACCTAATAAATTATAAAAATCATATGTGAGGTCACACTAGCTCTCAGCTACCCGAAAAACCATGCCCGGTACTCAATCCCCGACACGCATTTCAGGACATATACCCGATTCGTGACCTTTCCCGATATCAACGTTCACACATTCGATGTTTGTATACATAAACATAATTAATATACCCCACATCGCAATATTAGGCATCACACCATGCACAAATATCATAAATATAGCCTGAGTTCCTACATCTGAGTCACCCAGCTATCCACGTTACGCCCGAATTAACCGTTAATCATCGTGATTAACACTAATACTCAATTAAATTAATTTAGGCCGTTACAATCTCCATACCTGTCTAATCCCCACGAGGATGTGTAATCCTCATGAAAAAATCTTTTCCTCATTTCATTCCCCATTAGGGATTCCTGTGGAGATTTTCACGGGGATGGAAATCCCTGTGGGGAAAATATTTATTTCCACTAAATTTTCCTCAAAAAAAGAATTATAAAAATAAAGTGTTAAAGATACATAAAATCACAATTGTTGGAAATTCCAACAATGGTAGATATTCAAATTCATTGATAAATACATTCAAACTTAGGTTTTTTGCTAATCATTGATATTATTATAGTTATACTTAAGAAAAAGTTCATGTCTTATTATTGTTGATTAATTTATATTTCTCTGATGGCATAATTTTTATTTAGAAATTCGTGAGTAACTCCAAATCACCTACACACGTAACAATTAATATATGTTACAAAAACAAATTCTTAAACTCTAATTTTTTTTCAAATTTGATTTTCTCAAAAAAAAAAATTTCTCGAGTGTTAACATAATGTCTCTATTTGCTTCATGTGCTTGTCGACTAGTAATATTAATTATAATTACATACATGGCATATATTTCTACACCCTTCAATAGCGACATTAATAAAAAATTATGCATCTCGATCTTATCATTGCCACTACTAATTATTTACTTATAATAGATCAATTTCGTGACTTATCACACGTGCTTAACACATACACAGAACTAGTATATATATATACATATACATCTGACACACACATAATTGTGTCATATGTCCTTTTATGTCATTTTGTATTTCTCAAGTACTCAATCAACTATTCTTCCAAACAATTTTTAGTTGACTAGTTATGTTATCATCTTTCAACTAGATTATCAACTATCAACTAGATTATGTTGTGCACAAATTACTCCCATAATTATTTTGTGCCCAAATCACTCTAAAGATTTTGTTGTGCACAAATCATTTCCGTAATTATGTGCTACCTTATTTAGATGTTTCCTTTTGTATGTAATTGCATCTCTATATATAGAGACATAATATATCACAACAAAATATACAATAAACTTGTCATATTCACTGTTAAGTTTTCACATTGGCTTCTAATCCTAGGTTGTGCATATTTACTAATTGCACAATATTCCTTAACAAAAGTACTCTTCATTTACTAATTGCACAATATTCCTTAACAAAAGTACTCTTCAGTTGTGCATATGTATGAAGTATAAACCCTTGAACAAAAGTACTCTTCATTTGACACATTGCTATGCAATCTTTCATTTTAAATCACATTGTTACTTTTCTACATATGTAATTTTCCTCAAAAAAAAAGGAATTGATATGTACTTATTTATTTAATATTTTTTCTAAGTACAAATCAAGCTTATTTGAAACAAGTGGGTTTAGTCGGTAACAGGAACTCGTTAACAGATCTAATACGTACTATTTTTCAATATCTCAAATAATGACAAATGAAGCGTTTAATTGAAGTTTGAATGGATAAATATTAGAAAGGTAAGCTTGTCTCGAAAGTTTATGTGGAGGCAAAAACGTTAAATAAGTTGGAAAGATTACCTAACCTAACACTTAATTAAACTTTTAATGGATAAATATTACAATAGGTAAGTTTGTCTCGAAAGTTTATGCTAAAGATAGATGGATATGGGGAGGGGGAACAGGGATATATACACAGTTAAGAGCGGATATCGCCATCTAAGCCCGTTTCTCAATTCGAATGATACCATGAGTCTTGTAAATTCCTGGCAGGATTGCTAATCAAAAAAAAATCCTAGCAGAACATCTAGAGTGCATTAGTCCCGCCTAAAGTCAAGAATTTTTTTATGGAGAATGGTGACGAATTTCTTGCCCACAACTATAAACCTTCACAGTAAAAAAGTTCCTATCGACATTATGTGCCCAGTCTGTAAGAATGAAGCAGAAGATGTTTTCCATGCAATGGTTGATTGTGCCATAACAAGAAGTTGTTAGGATATAATACAGATGGATATGAAACATTTCTATCCGAGATCGGTCATGAGATGGATGGAAGTGGTGTTCAACGACACTCTAAAGGAGAAGGTGGAAATTTTCCTAATGGTTGTGTGAACCTATGGAACAATCGAAATTCAGTGGTTTGGAGGAAGAGTAGACAATCTCCTACACAAATTAGGCAAGGCCAGCTTTATTAGAATGGCAACGAGCACAGAACATTGGTGAAGTGTAGGGGATGGACATCAAAAGACAAAAGGTTCAGTTCTTATTTAAGCCTAAGTCTGGTGTTTTGAAGTGTAATGTAGATGTTGTCATATTTAAAGACAAGGTTTAGTTCTTATGGCTCCATCCTTAGAGATGACCTATTTTGTTCGTGGTAGCGAAAGGAGGTCGGATGGTGGGAGCTCTAGAACCGTGAGAAGCAGAGATAATACGAGTTCGTGAGGTGCTCACCAAGGCTAAGGAGAAAGGGATGAGGATTCATGCTTTGAAACGGATGCACTTATAGTTACTCGTGGCATTAAAGAGTGGGAGAGAAGATATGTCATACTTTGGCTCTTTAATTTGAGATTGTAAACTTTTGTTAATGGACTCGATGTCCTATTGTGTGAGTTATGTTGGTAGATCAGTGAATTTGGCGGCTTATTCTATTGCTAGGGAAGCTAGTTCTATGACTGATTGTTATGAGTGATCTGCTATACCCTCGTTTATTGTAGATGTACTCTCGAATGATTTGAAATAAAAGTAATTCTAATGTTTTTTTGCCAAAAAAATGAGTTGTACAAATGATATAAATGAACACTTAGCACTTAATTAAACTTTTAACAGATAAATATTACAAAAAGGTAAGTTTGTCTTGAAAGTTGTGCTGAAAGAGAAAACGTTAATTTAATTGAAAAGATTATCTAAACAAACATTTAACCTACACTTTGTGAATGATATTGCAAATAGAAAACCTCCCTCCAAAGCCATTTTGGAATAAATTGGATTTTGTAAACTAGCAATGTTACTAGCTCCTTCCATCTATTTTTATAGGTCGTATGGCTAAAGCACAATTGTAACTTTACTTTTCAAATTTGTCCCTTTATATCTATGTTTGATTGGATGAAGAATTGAAGTGCTCTAATGAAAATTAAATGTTTAAGTCAAGGGGTGAAGTTGGAACATAAGGTGCCAAAATATATGCAAACGACTTATAAATTTAGAAAACATATTTTGCCTAAAATTATGTACATGAATGGATGGAGGGAGTAATTGTGACGGCCCTAAATCCCGAGGCCCGCCAAGTCATGTGTCGGGGGCCCACAACTCTGCCATGTCACCGCCTTGTTGTGTCTCACGTGCACCACGCCATTATTCCCTCAAATTTTGTTATTCATTTTCAATAATTGACATTATAATCAGTGGAAGACTTAATAGCATGAAATAAATGTAAAATTCATGTCATTTAGAGCATCAGTCCTAATGTGGAAAACCTGGTAAAATACCAAGCTTATAACTGAGGCGAATAATAACAGAAATCCATATACATGTATTCAGTGTCTACAGTCTCTAGAAATCCAAAAAACATAAATATATACAAATTGTAATCCAAAACACGAGCTGAAGCAACAACAAACTCGAAAGTAGCGCCTAATACCTCCTTGCCCTTGCTCATTGAAAGATCTACACAAAATCACCCAACAAATACAATGACGAGTCCAGTGAGTAAATTCCCAAGAGAAGTTCATACAGTATTCATGAATAAAACTAATAAATCTACAAGACATGCGAATATGACCTTTGGCAACAGACAATCACATTATCATGGTTGTAGACATAATACATCATACCAAAATCATCATAAAAAAATATAAAGCATCACCCAAATACTTCAAAAGCAGCAACAAGTAAATAAACCGGCTCAACGTTAAGCAGTAAATAAATCACTAATTGAATAACCACGATAAATTCCCCAACCTATCCCAGAAAAATATAAATAAAACAAGATAAGAACCACGCAAATATACTATTCAGGAATCCAGTGGCTAAACCCAAACTTCAATAAACTGCATGATCCCTCCGATTGTGTTACACATCAAGACAACCCTAATCCCTCTCAATAGTCACAAGTATATCCTACTTCCATCGACATGAGCCCTGTCCTAAGATGACTGAAGCAAGGAATTTAGCCACTAGCAATATATATAAATATATAAGCTTATGGAGTAAAACCATGTGTGCCCACTAGCAGACACACATAAATACAATACAAATATACGATTAAAATCACGCCATAGAATGAGTCTCCCTTGCAATGCTATGGGTTGCTACATTCGCTGATCTATGGACAAAAACAATAGAATAGGACGCAATGTCCATAAACAATTAGATTCAATCTCTAAAAAATCATATCAAAGTATGAGTTCTTTGTTCTTATTGTGATCATCTATGCTCTTGGAAGATGTATTTTTGTACTATTCTATTGTTGGTGAATCTCATTCAATTGAGATATATAGTACACTTTATTCACATAGTAGATTGTTCGGAGTTTGGACCATGGATTTTACCTATGATTTGGAGGTTTTCAACGTTAAATCTTGTGTCTTGTGGTATGTTTATTTTGTGCATTGATCGTGGTTTGGTAGAACTTGGTATTCATTTGTTTCATTGTTTGAAGGGGTTGAGTAAAATCCCAACAATAGGTTTATTTTTTTCATATAAAGAATGTATGAATTTTTAATTGACGTCATTTGATATTTTCGTTATTTATAATTTTTGTATTTTTATATTTAAATTTCAATTACAATTTTAAAGCTAAGTATTAAATTTTTTTATTTTTAATGAAGTGGGAGTCGAACTCACGACTTCCTCATATCTAGCCTTTTAGCAAGTGACATATCTACCATATCAAGAGAGATGCTTTGCGGAGTGTTAAACTGTTGTAATGCTAAATTGATCAAAGTACTCTGCATATTTTGTGCATCTCAATGACCAAAAGCAATTATAGTTGGTTGAGAAAAAAGTAGTTTAATAAGTAATATAATCTAAGCCTCACCAAAAAGTTTATTTGCACTAGATAAAGTGTGGTATTTGCTATAGGGGTAGTTAAATTATAGTATTTAATTAAACTTGTATCATAATATTAATTATAATTACATACATGGCATATATTTCTACACCCTTCAATGGCACCATTAATAAAAAACTACCGTCTATGCATCTCGATCTTATCACTGCCACTTCTAATTATTTATTTATAATAGATCAATTTTGTGACTTAGATCTTGTACATATAAAAATAAGACCAATTTAAAAATAACATCAATTTCGTGACTTTACACACGTGTTTAGCACGTACATAAAACTAGTATATACACACACACACGTAATTGTGTCATATGTCCTTTTATGTCATTTTGCATTTCTCAAATACTCAATCGACTATTCTCCAAAACAATTTTTAGTTGATCAATTAGATAATCAGCTTTTCACTACTAGCTACTAGATTATCAACTATCAGTTAGGTTATCATCTATCAACTAGAATATCAGCTATCAACTAGATTATGTTGTGCACAAATCACTCCCGTAATTATGTTGTGCATAAATCACTCTCAAGATTATGTTGTGTACAAACCATTCCCGTAATTACGTGCTACCTTATTTAGATGTTTCCTTTTGTATTTAATTGCATCTCCATATATAGAGACATATGTAGTATATCACAACAAAATATATAATAAACTTATCATATTCTCTATTAAGATTTCACATGGTATCAAAGCTTGGCTTCTACTCCTAAGTTGTGCATATTTACTAATTGCAAAATATTTATTAACAAAAGTACTCTTCATTTGACACATTGCTATGCAATCTTTCATCCTAAATCACATTATTACTTTTTTCTACATATGTAATTTTCGTCAAAAAAAAGGAATTGATATGTATTTCTTTAATTAATTTTTTTTCCAAGTACAAATTAAGCTTATATGAAACAAGAGGGTTTAGGCAGTAACTGGAACTTATGAACAGATCTAATACGTACTATTTTTCACTATATCAAATAACAAAAAATGAAGCGTTTAATTGAAGTTTTAACGGATAAATCTTAAAAAGAAAAGCATGTCTTGAAAGTTTAGTTGGAGGCGAAAACGTTAAATAAGTTGGATAGATTATCTAACATAAACGAACACTTAACACTTAATTAAACTTTTAACGGATAAATATTATGATAGGTAAGTTTGTCTTGAAAGTTTATGTTGTAGGTAAAAAAACATAAATATATACATACTGTAATCCAAAACATGAGCTAAAACAGAAACAAACTCGAAAGTAGTTGCCTAATACCCCCTTGCCCTTACTCTTGCTCGTCGAAGGATCTACACTAAGTCACCCAACAAATACAGTGACGAGTCCAGTAAGTAAATTCACAACAGAATTCCACACAGTATTTATGAATAAAACTAATAAATCTACAAGACATGCGAATATGACCTTTGGCAACAAACAATCGCATTCTCATAGTTGTAGGCAACATACATCATGCCAAAATCATCATCAAGAAATATAAAGCATCACAAAAATTCTCAAAAGCAACAGAAAGTAAATAAACCGGCTCGTCTTTAAGTAGTAAATAAATCACTATTAGAATAACCATGATAAATTCCCCAACCTATCTCGGAAGGATATCAATAAAACAACATAGTAATCACGCATATATACTATTCAGGAATCCAGCTACTAAACCTTAACTTTAATAAACAGCATGATCCCTCCGATTGTGTTACACATCAGGAACAACCCTAATCCCTCTCGACAGTCGCAAGTATATCCTACCGCCATTGACATGAGCCCTGTCCCAAGATGACTCACGCAAGGAATTTAGCCACTAGCAACATATATATATATATATACATAACCGAAGCATATGGAGTAAAACCATGTGTGCCCACCAGCAGACACACATAAATACGATACAAATATACAATTAAAATCACGCCATGAATAAAGTGAAGCATTCTCAATGGTTTTACGCACCTCAAACCGTACTTCAACACCTTTATATAATTCGTTATCCAATCCCGTTCTTGCCTCGGAATGCGTGTTGATATCCAACTATGACATCTCAAGTCCTTGATGTCCTAATGAATCATTAGAATCCTAAAAAATTGGAAATTCAAACATTTTTTTTTCATTTTTTTTATTATTTTTTTCTCAGGTCTAACGCCGTAGGGGACGCCGATGTGGGTAAATCCGTACGACATCACTTTGGCAGACCCACTGCTTAGACGCTGTGGGTGGCGCCGTAGAGTATTACCCTCACGGCTCCTCTGGCACCACCAAACCTGAACCTTATTTTGGGGTTTTTGGGACCCCCAGTCCCGTCGTCGTGGTCCAAACCCGTTTCATCCTCCTATGATTTTCCAAACCAACCATAGAGTGCCTTTCAATCTCGACAAATCTCACCCAAATGGAAAAGTCCAACTATTTTTCGCCTTAACATCTATAAAATCTATTTTTCCCCTTAACATCGATAAAATCTATTTTTCCCCATCAACAACAACAACCTCAACAAATCTATCAATTACATGATCAAAACAACATTAAAACCATTGTTTTTTTATTAACAATGGGTATCCAGACACTTGTCTAACTAGTCTTATTGACTGCATAAAGAGACAACCAATATGAACCGACGTTTGGATGTTATAAGGAACTGAACTCAAGACCGTGTGCCTAACCCACACAATTCTGCCTTCGCCCTTACCTCTAGGCCAATTCGTCCAGGTTAATTAAGTTGTTTGTTTTTCAAAATGAGTGAAAAAAATATAGAATTAGAAAACATGCATTAATGTGGTGCTCGAATAATTAATTTTACTCTTATTAAAATAAACATAAATATACTGTACATATACAAAAAGAATTAATTAATAAAAAATGTGCCCCCAAAAAAAATGTTAGTCGATCGAGTTTTCAAATTCAATCATAAAGTTGGGAGTGAAGGCGAGGTGCCATGAGCACTTGCAGGTGGGTGCATCATAGAAAGAAGTATTCCCGAGCACTCTTCCAAGTCAACGCCGACATTTGGATGGGTATTGAGCTCAAATGCTTGTAAAATTCGGGCCAAAGTAAGGTGCATCACTTGGAGAGCCAATCCCACGCCAGGGACACGATCGTCTTCCGACCCAAATGGCAACAACTCGTGATTCGACCCTTCACGTCCATGTCCACATGGGTGGTCAAGAACCTCTCTGGGTTAAACCGGTCGGGCTCGGCCCATACATTTGGGTCACGTTGTATGGTCCATGCGTTGATGAATAGGCCAGTTCCACGTGGCACGAAGTACCCAGCCACGTGGCAGTCCTCCATTGCCTCGTGTGGGACCAAGAGAGGCCCCACTGGGTACATTCGGAGGGTCTCCTTTAAGAGGGCTTGTAAGTAGTTCAAATTTGGGATATCGGACTCCTCGACGAGTCTATCTTTGCCTACCTTGGTGTCGAGCTCATCTTGAGCTTTGGCAAGCATTTCGGGGTTGTTCAACAAAAGAGCCAACACCCACACCATAGTGTTTGCCATGCTGTCCACTCCGGCGACTAATTGGGTCAGTGCCAAGGCTTTGATTGTGGTGTCTATGTCATTGATTGCTGATGAAAATTGGCCGGTCTTCTCCATCATTACAAGCACATCGAGGAAGTCTCTGGTGTTGTTGATGGCGTCGCCGCGCATTTGATCGGCTTTGACGCGGTGCTCATCCAACCAAGTTTGCATGATGTAGTCCAAGTCCTTTTGTGTATTTCTCATGGCCTTGGCGTCGCCCTTGAAGTCTAGCCATGCCATGAAAGGCAAGGCATCGTACATCTCTGAATTGCCTAGATGATAGTTAAATTGTTGCACGGCGTGGCGGAAAAGTCCCGCCATCTTCTCGTCCGCCTTGGCGACGTTACTCCCGTAGTAACGCTTTCCGGCGACCATTTGCATTAGCAAGTTGAATGTCAATTCTTCCAATTGGCTTTTGAGCTCTACCGAAACAGAGCTCTTTCCATTATGTACCCACTTCTCATGCAAACCCTTCATCCACAACGAAACCTCAGACTGTCTCACGGGCTTCAACATCCCAATCCTACGAGCTGAGAACAACTCCACTGTCGCAATCTTGCGAATTTCTCTCCAATAAGTCCCAAATGGCGTGAAGCCCATGACTGAATGATCATAAGCCATGAGCTTCCCAGCAGTGGTGACAGGCCTAGTTGCAAACACATGATCTTTAGCAGTGTAACATTCTTTAGCAACCTCTCTGCTCCTCACAATGAGCATAGGGCTCATGCCCATGCGAAGCATGAACGCCGGTCCATACTTCTCAGCAAGTGCGGCAAATGCCCGATGAGGCTGCTTGGCCGAGACAAGTAGAGGAAGGTGACCAATGATCGGCCACGCACCGGGCGGCTCAGGCGCATACTTCTTGTTCACGACGACCTTGCTATTAAGAAGTGATGGCGACTTGGTAAGCTTTCGAACTTTCTTCCTCAGACACCATAACTCATACAACAAAAAGGTCACCACTGCGGTGGCAATGGCTTGGGCAAGCAACATGTAGGACTCCATTAATTTCAGATCAACTGCTACCTAGGCAGCTCTGTTTTCTTAACTGATTGATTGATGAATTTGGGGGAAATGAGAGATGGTATATATAGATGAATCAATCAAGTAGTTTTCAATTAATTAAGGAAGATTCGTACGTAAGTAACTCCATGGATCTGTACGTTCATCAGTTGAACGTATGAAACTTCGAGGTACCATATTAATTTGTATACTTATTGCACTAGTGACATTCTCAGTCTCGTTTAGTTGTTGTAGCTATGTTGACCAAGACATGCATCCTCAAAATTAAAAAAAAAATAATAATAATAAAAAGTGATGACCAAGCCATTTTTTTTTTTGGTGTAGTGGACCAAGGCATATACGTATTATGTTTTGACCAAACAAAACAGTTTGAATTCTCTTCATCAACAACAGTACTAGATATCAAGCATGGCAGTCTAGATATCATTCGGTGTTGTGGATTTTATACTACTTATAGCTTCTCTTGACTCGTAAAACACGTATGTTTCGTTGCTATCATTTCATTATGCTTATCATGTTCTCTTGATCTATTTAAATTCTTATCTTTCAATTACCGCATGATATCTAGACTGCCATGCTTGATAATTCATGAATTACTGTTATATTCTTCTAGCATTACTTTCGATTTCTCTCAGTTACTCACCGTCTAGTTTGTGATATTGAGTGCTGATAGAGTGGAGTGCAGCAAGAGCAAAGGGCTATCTGCTTAGACGATTTTCTGTGAGGACTTAGCAGCTGGATTTTAGAGACCTTAGAGATAGGTTATGTTTTTTTTTTTTTTATCGTATGTTGAGTTATATATATGATTTGGTTGTTGAACTAGGGGATAACATTTTTTTGGATATCATGTACACGTTTATTTTGTTCTAATCTATTTGTACATGAATAATACGGGTTTTCCACATTAATAGATTCCTGAATTTCCCTTTGATTGAATTATTTCCCATTATTGTAGTTTACTTATTTTTCTGCTGCGTATAACTTGCAATAACTCTTTTATAAAGTGTATAATTAAATGAACAGAGGCTGACTAGGCTCGTCAGGTTGGCCGAGATTCGACTCGGGGGCTTGGATGGGTCTAGGTCGGGCGTACCCAATTGCTTGGGGAAATTGGGGTCGTCACATAAGCCTTCCCAAGGTCTATCTTTATGGCCATCTATCCACTCCTCCCTGTCTTGCGCCACATTGAGTGTATCACCTCCTGAATGATGCTGGTATTATCTGTGATGTTTCGACCAGGTACAAAGCTGGATTGTGTCCTCAATTTTCATATCTCCATTTATGGCTTAAGCCTGCTGGCAATAAGTTTTGTGATAGTTTTATAGACTACATTACAAAGACTTATTGGGCGGAGACCTTCAAAACATGTTGGAGGGTTAGTTTTCGGGATTGGTACAAGTAAAGTGTTATTCAACGTAGTCAGAAGAATGCCATGAGTGAAGAATTCCTTTACACACTCGATGGCTGACTCAATACTCCACTATTTTTGGAAAAAAATTAGGACTCCACTCGTTTGGTCCTGGAGCATCTATTATTGCGGCATATACGGCTTCGATCCCGTCGACAACGATACTTGAAGGAGCTGTTATTGCGCTGGTTACACAGATTGAAACTGAGACACCTCTTATGCTGACTGGGATAGTACCAATTGAAACGACTGAGGCAGTGCCTATTACTGTTACTACTCCAGAGAAGAGTTCGGAAGTGACTTCTAAGGCGAGGCAGTGGAGAGGGTTCAAGAGGCACAACCTCGTCAAGTTCTTTGGTGGTACGGAAGTAGCAGCGACAAAGCTATTTCTGAAGAATTGAGAGAAGATTCATACCATCATCGCCACCTAGGACCATATGAGAGTGACAATCTCTACGTTTATGCTACAGGGAGAGGCAAATGATTAGTGGACGACCATTGTAACTACCCGAGGCATTCCGAGAGACTAGATCGACTTTAAGAGCCAGTTTACCCATAAGTATTTTTTGTCGACGGTGTTACAGGCAAAGAGGAACGAGTTCATGTCTTTGAGTTAGTTTGCAGGTGAGCTAGCTATGGACTACATGAGCAGATTCATTCAGTTGTTGCCTTATGCAGGAGGATATGTCGATTCAAAGACTGATAGGATTTACTACTTCACTAAGGGTTTGCTACTGCGATTAGAGGTTCCATTGTCACGACTGAGCGGGAGACCTTACAGTGAACATAGGAGCGGAGTCTAGTGAGGAGGCTAAACTGGCCAAACTGAAGTCCCGATTAGAGGAGCATCGCCAGGACAAGAAGAGGAATAAGGGCAAGTGGAATTACCATGACCATAGGGCTCAGAGTGTAGGTTCTGTTGCACAGCAGTATACTCGACCGGCACAGACCATCCCACTAGTACCGAGTTTTTCCAGTTATCCACCGCAGCCTAGTCGACCAAGACAGCAGTCACAGAGGAAAACTACTGAGAGTAGGAGTATTGATAAAGGAGACAGGCAGAGGAAAACACAGATGTCTAGTCATGCCCAAACTCAGGGTTTCGCACAAGGACGAGGCCAGAGCCAAACTCAGGGATCCTAGGATAGCTGAACATGTTTTGGGAGCGCCAGTGTTGTTTGTGAAGAAAGAGGATGGTAGTTTGAGGCTGTGTATAGATTACCACCAGCTGAACCAGACCACAGTGAAGAACAAGTACCCGTTGCCACGCATAGACGATTTATTTGATCAGCTGACCAGTGCACAGTGGTTCTTAAAGATAGATATGAGGTAAAGCTATCATCAACTCAAGATCAATACTGAGGATCGAGAGAATACGACATTCAATACGAGATACGGTCACTTCCAGTTTACAGTCATGCATTTCGGTTTAACTAACATGTCGGCCATATTCATGGATCTCATGCATAGAGTGATGAGAGAGTACTTAGATAGATTTGTGATTGTGTTCATCGATTACATCGTTGTCTATTCCAGGACTCGAGAGGAGCGCGTAGGACATCTACGAGCAGTGTTGCAGACTCTGAGGGACCACCGACTCCATGCTGAGTTCAGCAAGTGTGAGTTTTGGCTGCCAGAGGTCAGATTTTTAGGGCACGTAGTTGGAGCTAACGGTATTGTCATTGATCCAGAGAATTTAGAGCTGTGATTCAGTGGCCTACTCCAACTACAGTTACATAGATTCATAGTTTTCTGTGGTTGGTAGGATATTACCGCAGATTTGTGCAGGACTTCTCCAAAATCGCTGCACCAATGACGAAACTGACTTAGAAGAATGCGAAGTTTGATTAGAATGAATAGTATGAGTAGGCGTTCAACACTCTAAAGCAAAAAACTTACTACCGCGCCTGTCTAGTGTCGCCCGAGGCAGGGAAGAACCTAGTCGTGTATACCAATGCGTTGAAGATTGGTTTAGGTTGTGTACTGATGCAGGAGGGTAGAGTTACCGCTTATGTATCCCGACAGCTGAAGGTTCATGAGAGGAACTACCCTACACACGACTTAGAGTTGGTTGCAATCGTGTTAGCATTGAAGATATGGAGACACCACTTGTATGGTGTACGATTCAAGTTGTACATAGACCGTAAGAGCTTGAATTACCTTTTCTCTCATAAGAAGCTGAATCTGAGACAGAGGCGTTGGCTTGAATTCCTGAAGGACTACGGTTTCGCACTCGAGTATTATCTAGGGAAAGTCAATGTTGTTGCTGATGCTTTGAGCCGCAGGGGATCTAATGATGGGGTAGTTGTGTGTCGTATGACCCACGAGTATGCATTACTTGAGGCGTAATGAGATGATGAGTTCAACGGACATGCCGAAGACTACCAGTACACAGATGTGTGGTCAGATGAGGTTGCAGACCATTTCACTAAAGACTGTTCTCGAGGGATAGAAGGGTGATGAGTCGTACCAGTGTTACAGTGAGATGGCAGACAGTTCAGAACTTCCAGATTGAAGTCGGTCGACAGACTTTTACTTAAGGTATCGTGGGCGACTGTGGACTCCATTGGCAGTTGACTTGCGAACCAAGACACTTCAAGAGGCTCACCATTCTCGTTTTTATGTGCATCCGAGTCGGACCAAGATGTACGTGGATATGCGACGTCTCTTTTGGTGGCCAGGGATGAAATCAGATGTGTCAAAGTTCATTAGAGCGACTAAGATATGGCAACATGTGAAGGCTGAACATCGACAACCTAGAGGATTACTAAAGCCCCTACCCATTCCTCAGTGGAAGTGGGAGCACATTACTATGGATTTTGTAAGTGGATTGCCCCGATCTCCTCATGTTTACGATATCATATGGGTAATTGTGGATAGATTGACGAAATCTGCTCATTTCATACCGGTATCCACTACACACCGAGTTTATAGACTGAATATCCTTTACGTGTGTGAGATAGTCAGATTGCACGAAGTTCCATTATCGATCATATCAGACCAAAGGACGCAGTTCACTTCGTTGTTGTGGTAGAGCATGCAGGTTTAGTTTGACATCAAACTTGAGTTGAGTACGGCGTTCCATTCGCAGACAGACGGACAGTCCGAGAGGTTGATCAAGCTATTGGAAAACATGCTCACGATGTGTGTTTTGGAGTACAAGTGGTCATGGGAAGAGTTCCTTCATTTGTGCGAATTTGCTTACAACAACAGTTATTAGGCGAGTATCAATATGGCACCGTTTGAGGCGCTCTATGGCAGGCCTTGTAAATCACCTTCTTGATGGGCTGAGCCAGAGGATGTTGTGACACTTGGTCCTGAGACTGTTGCTAATCATACTGAGAAGATACGACAGATTCGTTTGAGACTTAAAAGTGCATAGAGGCAACAAAATAAATACTACAAAAAGTAACACGATGAGCTTTAGTATGATTTGGCATACTATGTTTACCTGAAGGTCTCCCCATTGAAGGGTCACAAACGGTTCGAAATCAAGGGAAAGCTCACTCCTAGATTTACCGATAACTTCAAGATTATGAAAAGGCTCGGTAAGGTTGCTTATCAGTTGGAATTACCGCTAGAGCTTGCCAGTATTCATCCAGAATTCCACATTTTGATGCTTCGACTAGACAAGTCAAGCAGAGGGCGGCAACCGACGGTGGACTTGAGTCAGATCGACTTGCGTGATGATGCTACATATGAGGAGCAGCCGATCCAGATTGTTGACCGCAAGGTCAAGACACTAAGGAACAAGGAGATTCCTTCGGTTCTCGTGAAATGGCAATTTCAGGGAGACGATGAGCTAACATGGAAATTAGAATCCTACATGCGCAAGCACTTTCCCTACCTGTTTGATTTCGGTGAGTTTTTTTGTTGTTTTTACTTATTAGTTTAATTTTAGAGATGAAATTCTAATAAGTGGGGGAACTGTAACAACCCTCAAAATTTAACCCAACTTGTGTTACACTTGTCAGGACCGTAACCCAACTACGTGATACTTCGCGGTATTTCAGACATGTGGAGTCGACGCTGAGGTAATTTTATGATTCTGTGTTATTTTGTATTAGTATGACAGTCTAATACGTGTCTCGAGGCATTTGGCGATCATTAGTTAAATTAGGCTTCGCCAAGGAAAACGGGGAGTTAAAAAACAAAAAAACCTAAATAAATAGATTTTTGAATAATAAATATAATATTTTATTCGGGTCGAAACGTGGACACGACGATGAGCACACAATGGACGGGTAGTGGTGCAATACGGGTCGTGTAGCGCAGGATCAACATGGGAGCTGAATAACTAAGTGAAAACCAAGTCACTTAGTAGAGTCAACATGGAGAGTTAAACTTGGGGGACACTCCAAAGGGGGAGCTGATGGATTTTCCTCGAGATGTGCGCATACAAGTGGATGATGAGAGGGACTATATAAGGACCACTCCACTACTTGATCCCCTTTTCACTATTCATTTTCTTCTTTCCCCCTCTCCTTCTTTTCCTTTCCTTTCTTGGTAAGCAAACCACCACAGGAGGTGGTGTTGGGCAACCGGAATTCTCGCCAGAAGCCCCATTTGTCGCCAGAATCTTGGTGGGAAACCTTGCTCTTTTGTTTCTCCTCTCTAGTCTTGGGTTGTTTCTTCTCTTTATTTTTGGGTTGATTGTGTCATTTAAATTCATCACGATGACCAAGGTGCCTTGCCAGAGACGAATCTTGGTGAACCACCAGTGTCTCGGCAACCTTCAGAGCACTCAACACGCGACATTGATGCCGTTGTTGCTCTTTGATGTATTTTGTTAATTTTATTGGATTTTCAGATTTAGTTGTTTATTTAGGGTTTTCAATCGAATCTGGGCATCCCACGACGATCCGGAGTCGATTTTGGAGAGTAATGATGCCTGGAAACATGTTGGCATTAATAGCTGAGAGTGGGGTTTGAGGATAATACATGTCACGACGTGCTCCCGGACGTCACGCAAAGCTTTGAGGATAATACATGTCACGACGTCTCTCTCGGTAAGTGTGAACCGAGAGACGAGTCATTTGCACGCCGTCCATACGTTTTGTTGTTTTTGACTTCGGGACGTGTTTATATGTGAGTGTATAAGCGGTGCCGTGGTGAAGTTTTGTGTTTGTGTTTAAACAAGCGGGGGCCTTTTCTTCTTGTTTGGGCTGTTTTAGAATTGTTTTAAAACCCGAGTGTTTACGAGCTTTTCTATCGATTTAATATAGTTTCTCGAGTCTATTTTTACTTGAATTTTTACCAAAACTTTGGGATAACTATGGGGTTTATTTTAGGACTAATTAATGACCATAAACCTAATATTTGGGGTTCAAACCTATGTCAGGTAGTCGGGAACCTGGGAATACGCGTTAGAGTCGCAGGAGTTGTACTGTGTTGTGTTAGTCAGGTAAGTACACTAGCCCACAAGCTTATGTATGATTAGTAAGCCGGTAGGGAAATACCATGTGATCATTATCATTCTATTTCTATTTTCCTATACTCTACTTGTTGGCATTCCATTTTATACTCCTTGAATGTATGTTCTTGTCATAAGTGTGTGTCTCAAAGGTTCTTGCGGCCTGCACTAGTTGGGATAAAATGTGAGCACTTCTGCAGAAGTGTTAGTAATTGTGTAATACCAAATACTAGATTTGTTGTGGATATTGTTATGGTTATCGATGTTACTACATCGTTGTCGTGGATTTGTTGTGGATTTTAGACCACTTATGGCCTCTCTTGATTCATAGAACACGCATGTTTCGTTGCTATCATTTCAGTCTATTTATCATGCTCTCTTGATCTATTTAAATTCATATCTTTCAATTACCGCATGATATCTAGACTGCCATACTTGATAATTTATGAATTACTGTTATATTCTTCTTGCATTACTTTCGATTTCTCTCAGTTACTCACCGTCTAATTTGTAATGGTAGGTGCAGATAGAGTGGAGTGCAGTAAGGGCAAAGGGCTCATCCTAGGCGATTTCCTGTGAGGACTTAGCAGCTGGACTTTGGAGATCTTAGAGATAGGTTTTGTTTGTTTTTGATAGTATGTTGCTTTATATATATGATTTGGTTCTTGATCTTAGGATAACATTGTTTTGGATATCATGTACACGTTTATTTCATTCCTATCTGTTTGTACATGAATATTGCGGGGTTTTCCCTATTAATAGATTCATGAATTTCCCTTTGATTGAGTTATTTCCCATTATTGTAGTTTACTTATTTTTCTCCTACGTATATCTTGCAATAACTCTTTCATAAAGTATATAATTAAATGAACAGATGCTAACTAAGCTTGTCAGGTTTGTCGAGATTCGACTTGGGGGCTTGCACGGGTCTAGGCCGGGCATACCCAACTGCATGGAGAAATTGGAGGCCTCACATAAGCCTTTTCTAGGTCTATCTTTATGATCATCCATCCCCTTCTCCCTGTCTTGCTCAGCATCGAGTGTATCACCTCCTGAATGATGATGGTATTATCTGTAATGTTCTGACTTGGTACAAAGCTGGATTGTATCCTCAATATTCATCTCTCCATTTTCAGCTTAAATCTGTTGTCAATGAGTTTTGTGATAGTTTTATAGACTACATTAGAAAGACTTATTGGGCAGGGACCTGCAAAACATGTTGAAGGGTAAGTTTTGAGGATTGGTACAAGTAGAGTATTATTCAACGTAGTCGAAAAAATGTCATGAGTGAAGAATTCCTTTACACACTCGATGGCTGACTCACAAACAACACTCCGCTATTTTTGGAAAAAAAAATAGGACTCCATTCGTTTGGTGTTGGAGCTTTAAAGGCTCCCATCTCAAGCATAGCATTACGGACTTCTGTTGGGTCAATTGCTTTGGCAATGTATGTTCTTTCAGCACCTGACACCTTGGAAAACACTACTGGCCAAGGGACCCTGCAAATGTAAATTCTTCCTCTGTGTATAGGTTCTCTTAGAACTGAAAGGCCGACTGTTAGAGAAGTAGTTGATCTGTCACCCAATGCCCATTGTTGACATATAGGCCAACAATATGGTTTTGTCTCCCCCGGTGCAAAATACTCAAATGGAAGAATCTTGTATTTTTGTCCCCTAGTTGGAGCCACTTGGACCTAGACTTATGGAACCAAATCATTTCTTCCTTGACTAGCAATTCCACGAGCCTCCCTTGGATACTCTCTCTTCAGGTGTATAGAGCTTTTGTAAGGCCTACTACCAATTTGTATTGCACTGTTTCAACTTCCTTCTGCAATTTATTCTTTCTCTAAAAGATATTCCCAAACACCGATTAATTCCAGCCTTGCAATTTCATAAAGAAATTAAACGCAGCCAAGGTATAGGCCTCCTCTTTATTCCAATTCAATTGAGAAAATTCTGAGAAACGTTCATGGGTGATCCAACTTACTAAGAATCTAAAGGGCCTTTCTTGAAATGGGAATTCTTTTATCCTCTTCGTTTGCAACAAAAGAGGGTGATGATCAGACCTCATCGTAGGGAGGTGTGATATAGTGCAATCCAGAAATCCCAATCTCCAAGTTGCATTACAGAGACCTCGATCAAGTCTTTTCTGAAGGTGCCCACGAATCCAAGTGAATTTAGGCCCAATAAAGCTTATATCCTGCAGAGAGCATGCTTGCATAAAATAGTAAAGTTCCCTATATTTTGATTGGTTTGTCTGTGCTCCCCCACTTTTTTCATCAGCTACCAGGTACACATTCAGATCACTAATGATCACCCAAGTGCATTCATTCGGGATCTGAAAGTTTTCTAAGTCTGTCAACAGGCTTTTCTCAGGCGTACTGCTGGCAATGCATACACTACAATACCCAATCCTTCCTCATGTCCATGCTTCTATTTGAACAAGACTTATTGCTTATCTGGTTTTATTACTTCTACTTAAATAGAGTGGTCATTCCACAAAAGCCATATGCCACCAGAGAAGTCGATTGCATCCTCTTTCCAACACTTACTAAACCCCATCTTCCAAGTCATTGCATTTGTCATATCACCACTGCTTCTCAGTTAAAAAATTGCTACAATGTTTGCATTAATTTTCTTCATTAACTCCTTAAAAACTGTAACAAAAATAGGATTTTTGGCCCCCCTGCAATTCCAAGATAGTAATATCATTGACAATAAATATAAAAAGTAACTAAGAAACCGATAGCTATTGATGACCACCTTTCGAACCCGGTTAATTGGTTACACCATTATCTGAGATCATATGCTCATATGTGCCTTTCTCTTGTGCTTCCATGTCCTGCCTCTGAGACTCCCATTTTGCACTAGCTTCTGCTAGGATTTTTCGACCATTGTTGATAGCGTTCTGCGTAATTCCTATTTGACTGCATTTTTTGCCCATATCAACTGCTAATTCCTCTGTTGACATACATTGGAATGGTACAGAGGCATCTACTCTCCTCTGCGTCCCTTCTCTATTTATAAGATTCTGGAAAGAATGGATCTTCCATGCATTTTCTTGGATTAAGAATTTTGATGAAAGATCCTGCATATTTGGCCTACAGGCCTTTAAGGTAGAAATGGGCCTTGGCAACCCTTGGTTTTTTTTAGGTAATTCATTATTTGAAAACTCATCTCTTTTGGCCCATCATCCTTGGGCACATTCATTTTTGGGATATAGTTTTGGGTTTGTATCACACTCTTCGGATTCTTGTTCTTTTCTTTCCCTTCATTGATTATTTTGGAAACCATACCTTGATTGGTTGGGGTTCCTTTTTTCGTGGAGAAAATCATGGTTGGACATGTGCTGTTATCTTTTGGATGTTTGAATTTCGAATAATTATGTTCACTCGAGTTGACTAATAATCCATTTTAATTTTTTTGGTTTCCTTATTTAAAACCCTGATGTTTCCATCCACTCAAATCTACAGATTTATGCTTCTTCTCGTTTGATTCTCGCGCTAGATTCTCTCCTCCCCCCTTTTGGCAATTTCTCCATTCCGATGAGGCTTCCTCTGAGCAATCATCCACTACCCAAAATTGGACTCTACGGCAGCCTGTGAAGGCGGCATATCACCTCCTGGGTCATTTGACCTCATCTATTTCGTGACTATAGAACCTTGGGGTTCCTTAAGAGCATTAAGAGGACATGCAGTGTTATTGTGCCCCACCTTCACATCGTAAACATATGTGGGGAAGCTCTTCATACTACACCTTCAGCCAAAAGTCTTCCACTCTAAATTTTGACATCAGAGGTTTTGAGAAATCCAATTCCACTGCCACTCGAGCAAACCCCCTCTGTTGGCTATAGTAGTACTTGAAGTAGTACCTGAATCCACCCTTAGCGACCGTCCCACTACATTTCCATGTCCCCAAATGATAGAATCACAGAAATACTCAGGAGGGAGGTATGAAAACAAATCCAAACTGCTGTTTTTGATATTAATGCAGTTGCCAGTCGGAAAGATGTCCCCAATTTTTACACAGAAACGACATGGCAAAGGATTTCATATGGCCATCCGAGTAAAGCTCTATCCATATCTCTTGCATACATAAATTGAACCAAATAGAAATCATTAGAGATTTCTATAACTCTGTAGTCCTTTTTAGGGTGCCACATTGCTACGATTCTATTGCATAACATCTTGTAACCTAAAGATCTTCCCATCAGTTTCACCACCACCGCGTTTTTCATTTGTTTCTCTAACTTGCTATGCAAGTTAAATGAAAACGTCATCAATGGACTTAGTGTCACGGCCCAATTTCCTAATCTTGATTAACTTGCTTAATCAGGATCACGGACCCATGACGTGGGGCCCACATGAGATGCACACATTGACCGAGGCACGTGGCCGAGGTAAATGTTATATTTGTACTGGTGTATGCCTAGTGTTGTGTATGTGTGTAGACTAATTAAGTCAATTTTTACAAACCATAAACGACGAGTTGACGCGAGTTGGGACACCCCTTGGAGTGCGTGCAAGTACGAGTACCTAGTGGAATTACCGGGGTAGCAAGAGTAGGCTAGGAAATAACAATTTATTTCAAATCTACCTTAACATAAATTAAGCTATTTAATTTAGTTGGAAAATACGACGTTCGACGCACGAGGAAAGCGCCTCGAGTTGCGTGCAAGTCGGGACACCGAAAGTCTTAGGGAGTTGAGAGTCGGTGTGACCATTTAGATAAATTTTATAAATTTGTGTGACAAATTAATTATGGTCCATATGGGGTTAATGTGCATTAATCAATTTAACCTATAGTTTATTTATCAAGAACTCACATTTTTTATATCCTATAGTTTGTTGTGAATTAAACTAACATTAGGACAGGCCTCGAGATCCGTGCTGCCACACACTTCCATGATGGGAGTCACCCAAGTTGTGTCACATGAGAAGCTAGACTGCCTGGTTAGTAGCCATCAGATTTACCTCGAGATGCGCAATACACACTAGATCCCATCAACACCTATATATACAACTTGATGGAAAAAAAAATTTGCACTATTTACATGCAAATCATATAGAACGAAGAGGGGAGATTTTGGGGAAGTTTGGAGAGAAATTTGAGCTAGGAGTGGAGAGAATCAGAGATCCAAACTAAGGTAATCTCACCCACCATTTCTTTTACCCAATTTCTTATGGATTTTTTTTATTTATTGGGTTTCAAACACAAATTTCGGATTTATGGACATGCACTATGGATTTGGTTGATTTGGAGCCTAAATGGTATGAATTACTCAAACAAACTAGTTTTAATCGAAGTTGTTGGGAATTGTTGGTGAGAAGTTGGTATTTTCGAATTTTTTTGGGTTTATATACAAGCATGTTGATCCGAGAATTTATTGTTGTTTATGTGATTTTTTATGTAAAAATTTGGTCTCTTGAGGTGCTATTAGATCAGTGATAGAGAGAAGAGGATTAAAGAAGTGAAGAAAGAAATAAAGAAATCAAAAAAAAAAAAAAAAAAAAAACAACAACAACAAACCAGAGACGTTCTGGACAAAAAAACAAAAAAAAAAAGAAGAAAGAAGAAATTTGGGGAAGATGATGCACACGTGCGGGCCCGCACGTGTGCATCCCCCAAATTGATTGGGCGGACGGGGGCACAGGCGGGCTCGGCCCATGAGGCGAGCCTGGCCCGGCCTGCCTGGCCGGGTCGGTCGAATCGTCGACCCGACCCGACCACAGTCGAGGACCGAGTCGGGTCGACCCGACCCGACTCGAAAAAAAAAAAAAAAAAATAAAAATAAAAAATAAAAGATAAAAAATAAAAAAGATATATATATATATATTATTGATTAAATATATATATATAATAAAATAAAATAAGATATATTATTATTAATTAATTAATAATAATAATAAATTAATATATATATATATTTATATAATTATATATTTATATATATTAATTTAATTTCGGGAAAATAAGGAAAATAGTTGGAAAATTCCTGAAAAATTGGAAAAAATTATAGAAAATGTAAGAAATTGAAAAAAAAAGGTAGAAAAATAGTTTCAGGACTTTTCGAGTATTTTTGGTACCCCAATATAACTCGAAAAATGTGCCACAATTAAAGATTGACATAAAATTCTAAATTTTGGTTAAATATCACGAATCCACTTATTGTGGCTTTAAACCAATTGAAATGATATAAAAAATGAACCTCAGGAACTAAAGGAAATTCTTGGGAGTTCGGGTGCACGAGTCGGGGTGTCGGGAGGCGGATAGTTAGGACTAACTGCGTTGACTTGTAAGTGAAACTGTGGGAACTCTTTACTTTATTTCATTCTAGTCATTTATAAATTTTCAGTCTATTTGTAGACTAGCTAAATTATTTCCCACATCATGCTTTCCTTGTTTCTATTCATTTTGAATGTCGATATAGCATGATGCCTTGTTTATTATATCATTGACTCCATGTTTCCTTATATGCTCAATTTTTGTCTTGAAATATGGTTAATGGATATTTAGAAAATGCATGCTATAGGGTTATCTGTTATGTTGGACTTGTGTTCTACTTCCCTTGGGGCTTTGCAGCCTAACTAATGTTGAAATCATAACATTTTAGGATATATATTCTTGAAAACCAAAGTAGGGATTATCTAGTGTCCATTGCACACGAGGTGCGCGGATTCACGAGGATTTCGGTCTTTCGGGGTCTCCGGCACTCGCCACTACACTTGGGCGGCACACGTGGCATGGACCACGGGGTTGTCGGCAAGTATAAATGATTTAAATACGCCGAGCACAGCTCCGCCATTTGAGGTTATATTAGAAAAAAAAAGAGATTATTATCATATGTTGAGCACAGCTCCATACAGTAGTGGAAAAAGCTAGGTGATAGTTCTCACTGCCGACCGGACGTAGATTATCTCGACTTAGCCTGTGTCAGTTTATGTATCTGTTAACGTTGGTATTTACTTGCATTATTTATTCAGCATTTCTTCAGCTACATATGCTTTTAAATACCTTTTGTTTAAATTGGAAATGTAGTATTAGATGTCCCCAGTTATCACTTAAATATCACTATACTCACCGTCTAGTTTGTGACGGTGGGTGTAGGTCCATCGAGCAGCACCAGGACGGGCAAGGAGAAGATCGACGACTATCTCTGAGCTCCGAGCGCGTAGCTGCCCGTACACGTAGGGTACTTTTTGTATTATGTTTACTTATGTCTTTATCTTTTGGGATGTTATTGGGATGAGAGTTAGATTACCCGACTTTTGGCTTTCACTTTGTTTATAAATGCTCGTCATTTACTTGCATATATATGGTGATCGTTATTTCCTGGATTCCACACTTAGGCTTTATAAAAAAAAAAAAATTCCGCTAAAATATTGAAGACTTCCGCTAAATAAAATAATTGTTTAAACAAGAGAACACAGGTAGTAAAGGCTGACTAATTCGTAATCGGGTCCTATGTGTTGTGATTAGGGCTTAATTACGGGATTAGGCCGGACGGTGCCCTAAATTAGAAGCGGGGCCGTCACACTTAGAGCATCAGAAGTAATGCTCATATCCCCTGCCGCTAGTGCCACATTTTTTGAGAACCTTCTATTTTCGTCATTGACTGGTGATCCCTATACTTTTTACGAGTATCCGGATCGTTGTCAACCTCCATCTTATCTTCAGATACACAGTTAAGGCACAAGAAAACGAATGCCCAAACTTGTAGACTGTCATAGAATCACTTTGCACGAGCAAGTGTATCGCTACGCAATTCAAACTCTATTATTGCGCTTATTTGTCACTTGGAAGCAAGACATGTCTACTTGCAAAACATTTTAACTAAAACACATACAAAGTGCAAAATCCTTAGCAAAGTTATTAATGACATGAATCTCTCGCTCGCACTAACAATGACAATATCAATGAACCAATTAAAAGCAATTTCAAATATAATATGGTGCTAATTCTATAAGCTTTGCTCGCAACAAAAAATGCGAAGTATTTTATGATTTAAAGAAACAAGAGACAGAATAAAGTCGAAAAAGACACCTGATCACATATTATTATTGTGCGTGGACCAATACATGTTGGTCTTTCATCCTTATCTAAATCAAGCTATCATTTGTTTGGATTTCAACTTATCTTACGATCAATAAGTTATTAACTTATTATATATAAATTAGTTTCCATTGCAGCAAATAAATTAATGGGCATCCAAAAAAAATTGTAGAAATTGTTGTCATAAAATATACATATTCACCTTTGTAAAAGGCTCTTGGGCATCCATCACAAAGTAATAGATTTCCAAAGTCTGAACAGATGTTGCAGAGACTACAACAAAAAGTGGTTTTAGCAACGAAAGCTTTTGTTGCTAAAAGGCTCTGATTTCGTTGCTTAAACTTCTTAGCAACAAAAATATTTCGTTGCTGAGTTTGTTGTTGATAGTCCGTACCTAATAGTTCTCAACAACGAAAGGACATTTTTTGCTTAAAATAGTTTTCAACAATAAACTCATTTGTTGTTGAAATTGCTTATAGCAACAAACATTTTTGTTGAAGGAATTCTTTATAGCAACAAATTCTGGACATGTTGCAACAAATAGTGTTGTTGATAAATTATACTAAAACATGAAAAAAAAATTGTTTCAACAACAATTCCCATCCGAAAGAACAATTGGTGTTGAATTTATAATTGAAATTTAAACGAAATCAAATTTACTTATAAAAACTGAATTGTCGATATTACAAATTCACAAATAACAAACAAATGAAAATCGAATTATAATCTAAATCAATACATAACGGAGACAAAAAGAAAAATAAATCAAAGTGTATAAATCAATACTCGAATATAGCAATCCCTTTTTTCCAATGTTGGCTGAGGAGTGGTGCAGAGGAGGATCGACAAAAGAAAAAACAAATCAAGGTGTCAAATAAATGGTATGTCTAACACGTACAACATATCTCAAATCATAGGGAACAACCTCAAAGTTTTCAATAGCAAACTTATTATCTGAATTGAAGGAAATTTGCCTTAGTTGGTGTGAATACACGCAATACTAGACATCACATTTACCAAGAACATCAAAAGCACAACTGCAAATCAAGTTTGAACATCGTAAGTATTCATATAGCTCCTAATGAAGAAAACAAAAAACATCATAAACTCCTCTCAGTACTAGTGTTAAAAAGTTATTGCAAAGTTAGTAGGAATCGATTATGATGAAAAGCCAATACAACCCAAGATATTGTGTGTATGTAATGCAATATTAAGAAGGACATGAAGCAGTAGAAAGTTCAGAGTACAAACTTACTAAGACAATGCATGATACATAAAATATTGTTCCTACGTAATTCCACAACCCAATTCAACCAAAAAGTAGCTAAAAATTATAGAACCATGTTAGAAAAACTCTGGGCAGGCAATTCTTAAGAAGATAATGAACCAACAGTACCAAGAATGAATAAGAAATCAGATTTTACAACATATCATAAACAACTACAAAATGTCGATAAAGCAAATGAGGACCGTATGGGTCAATTCTGTTATTACAAGTAAATTCTCATCACCGCTTTTGTACAGATTTTGTCATAGAGTGAACAAATTAATTAACCTCAACTTGAATACGAGACTAAGTAGAGAGTTATGACAATATATCCTCAGTCCCTGATTAATTGGGACTGGCTACATGGAACAAACTCTTCCATTGTGCTCGATCTAGTGCAATTGATGGTGAACCTTAAGTAGAGGGTAACTAAAAAGTGAAAAAATAGGAAAGGTTCATTGATATGCTTGATTAAGGAACATGTTTCTATAGAGCTTAATCAATTCAATGGTGATTGAACAATGTCCGGCTATAAATTCGACATACCGTTTACATTCCATCGCTTCATGTAATGTAAGCACATTTCTAACTTGTATATCAACAAATACATCATTCCTACATTCTATGTTATCATACAAAAATTCATGTATATGTTCTACGTCAAAAAATGGGCATGTTTAGATGAGTAAGCTTTCTAGAAATTGGGTATATAGAATTTAAGAACTTGACATGTACCTTTTCATCTACACATTTCTATCGCCTTCAGACCTGTCCTTTGCAAGGCCGAAATCTGATAGCTTAGTTGAGTAATCCTGCAATGAACATGAAAGAAGTTTCATTAATTACCTTTACTGCTAGTCGAAAAATCAGATAACCTATTGTATTCATTTAGAGCATTTATCAACTCATCTAAGATAATCACCAATAGAATGTGGATTGAATACCAAAGTGTGTCACCTAGGACTAAATAGACATTAGAGTAAAAAAATCATCTCCAATGGAATGTGCATTTTGAATGTCAAGATGACGTGGATAGACATTATCTATTTTAAATGTCACTTCTTGACATTCAAATTGACATCCATGTTGGATAATAGGTTTTTTTTTAAATATTTACTTATTTTGTTTAGACTTTATTTTCAAAATTTAATTAGTAAAATTACAAAAAGAAATGTCACCTCATCAATTGAGCCACAAATTCACATCAACCATTGGAGACTTATTTTGAAGCTCAATGTCAATTTGAGCCACATGGGATGGACATCCTATACATTGAGAATTCACACCCACAATCCACATTACCTTTGGAGATGCTCTAAAACTCTCCTTAAAAATAAGTGAATCTAATTAATTACACAATTATATTAATGATAGGATTAGCAGAGCAAAATTATTAATCGAATTACAAAATCTTGACACAAATAATATAAAAATAATAATAAAAAGTCTTAAATATAAGTTAATTGACTAACTTGCCAATAAATTAGCTAATTCTAAAACTCACCTTAAAAATAGGTAAATCTAATTACACAGTTGTAATCATGATAGGATTAGTACAACAAAACCATCAATCGAATTATAAGACCTTGACTCAAATAACATATATTTTTTTTGATAACCCACTTCCATATTTTATTCTAGATTTACCTTCAAAATAATAGATAGAAATGATGGCACGACTCACCGTTCATTTTTACAAGACATAGAATGATTCTCCCTTGCAATGCTATGGGTTGCTACATTCGCTGATCTACGGACAAAAACATTAGAATAGGACGCCATGTCCATAAACAATTAGATTCAATTTCTGATAAATCATATCAAAATATGAGTTCTTTATTCTTATTGTGATCATCTATGCTCTTGGAATAGGTAATTTTGTATTATTCTATTGTTGGTGAATCTCATTCAATTGAGATATATAGTACACTTTATTCACATAGTAGATTGTTCGAAGTTTGGCCCATGGATTTTATCTATGATTTGGAGGTTTTCCACGTTAAATCTTGTATCTTGTGGTATGTTTATTTTGTGCATTAATCGTGGTTTGGTAGAACTTGGTATTCATTTGTTTCATTATTTGACGGGGTTGAGTAAAACCCCAACAATAGGTTTATTTTTTTCATATAAAGAATGTATGAATTTTTAATTGTCGTCATTTGATATTTTCGTTATTTATAATTTTTTTAATTTTTATATTTAAATTTCAATTACAATTTTCAAGCTAAGTATTAAATTTTTTATTTTTTAATGAAGTGGGAGTCGAACTCACGACTTCCCCATACCTAGCCTTTTAGCAAGTGACGTATCTACCATATCAAGAGAGATGCTTTGCGGTGTGTTAAATTGTTGTAATGCTAAATCGATCAAAGTACTCCTTTGCATATTTTGTGCATCTCAATGACCAAAAACAACTATGGTTGGTTGAGAAAAAAGTAGTTCAATAAGTAATATAATCTAAGCCTCACCAAAAAGTTTATTTGCACTAGATAAAGTGTGGTATTTGCTATAGGGGTAGTTAAATTATAGTATCTAATTAAACTTGTATCATAATATTAATTATAATTACAAACATGACATATATTTCTACACCCTTCAATAGCACCATTAATAAAAAACAAACGTATATGCATCTCGATCTTATCACTACCACTACTAATTATTTTTTTATAATAGATAAATTTTGTGACTTAGATCTTGTACATATAAAAATAAGACCAATTTAAAAATAACATCAATTTCGTGACGTATCACACGTGCTTAGCACGTACATAAAACTAGTATACACACACACGTAATTGTGTCATATGTCATTTTATGTCATTTTGCATTTCTCAATTACTCAATCGACTATTCTTCCAAACAATTTTTAGTTGTTTAATTAGATAATCAATTTTCCACTACTAGCTACTAGATTATCAACTATCAGTTAGGTTATCATCTTTCAACTAGATTATCAGCTATCAACTAGATTATGTTGTGCACAAATCACTCCCGTAATTATGTTGTGCATAAATCACTCTCAAGATTACGTTGTGTACAAACCATTCCCGTAACTATGTGCTATCTTATTTAGATGTTTCCTTTTGTATGTAATTGCATCTCCATATATAGAGACATATATAATATATCACAACAAAATATACAATAAACTTATCATATTCTCTGTTAAGATTTCACATGGTATCAACGCTTGGCTTCTAATCCTAGGTTGTGCATATTTACTAATTGCAAAATATTTATTAACAAAAGTACTCTTCTTTGGGCATATATATGAAGTAAAAACACTTGAACAAAATTACTCTTCATTTGACACATTGCTATGCAATCTTTCATTCTAAATCACATTATTACTTTTTTCTACATAAGTAATTTTCATCAAAAAAAAAAAGAATTGATATGTATTTCTTTAATTAATTTTTTGTCCAAGTACAAATCAAACTCATCTGAAACAAGAGGGTTTAGGCAGTAACTCAAACTCATGACCAGATCTAATACATACTATTTTTCAATATCTCAAATAACAAAAAATGAAGCGTTTCATTGAAGTTTTAACGGATAAATATTAGAAAGAAAAGCATGTCTCGAAAGTTTAGTTGGAGGCGAAAACGTTAAATAAGTTGGAAAGATTATATAACCTAAACAAAGACTTAACACTTAATTAAACTTTTAACTGATAAATATTACAATAGGTAAGTTTGTCTCGAAAGTTTATGTTGCAGGCAAAAATGTTAATTAAGTTGTACAGATGATCTAAATGAACACTTAGCACTTAATTAAACTTTTAATGAATAAATATTACAAAAAGGTAAGTTTGTATTTAAAGTTGTGCTGAAGGAGAAAATATTAATTTAATTGAAGAGATTATCTAAACTAGCAAACTCCCTACAAAGTTATTTTGAAGAGACGATCTAATCGACACTTTGTGAATGATATTACAAATAGAAAATCTCCCTCCAAAGTTATTTTGAAAGCAAACTACAACAGCGAAATTGGATTTCTAAACTAGCAGTGAAATATTACTAGCTCCCTCCCTATTTATATAGGTCCTATAGCTAAAGCACAATTGTAAGTTTACTTTCCAAATTTGTACCTTTATACCTATGTTTGATTGGCTGAAGAATTGAAGTGCTCAAATGAAAATTAAATGTTTAAGTCAAGGGGTGAAGTTGGTACATAAGGTGCCAAAATATATGCAAATGACTTATAAATTTAGAAAACATATTTTACCTAAAATGATGTACATGAATGGATGGAGGGAGTAATTGTGACGGCCCCAAATCCCGAGGCCCGCCAAGTCATGTGTCGTGGGCCCATAACTCTGCCATGTCACCGCCTTGTTGTGTCCCACATGCACCACGTCATTATTCCCTCAAGTTTTATTATTCATTTTCAATAATTGACATAATAATCAGCGGAAGACTTAATAGCATGAAATAAATGTAAAATATATGTCATTTAGAGCATCAGTCCTAATGTGGAAAGCCCAGTAAAATACCATGCTTATAACTTAGGCGAATAATAACAAAAATCGATATACATGTATTCAGTGTTCTACAGTCCCTAAAAACCCAAAAAATAAAAAAACATAAATATATACATACTGTAATCCAAAACACGAGGTAAAACAGCAACAAACTCGAAAGTAGTTGCCTAATCCCCCTTGCCCTTACTCTTACTCGTCGAAGGATCTACACTAAGTCACCCAACAAATACAGTGACGAGTCCAGTGAGTAAATTCACAAGAGAAGTCCACACAGTATTTATGAATAAAACTAATAAATCTACAAGACATGTGAATATGACCTTTGGCAACAAACAATCGCATTCTCATGGTTGTAGGCAACATATATCATGCCAAAATCATCATCAAGAAATATAAAGCATCACAAAAATACTTCAAAAGCAGCAGAAAGTAAATAAATCGGTTAGTCGTTAAGTATTAAATAAATCACTAATAGAATAACCACGATAAATTCCCCAACCTATCCCGGAATGATATCGATAAAACAAGATAGTAGCCACGCATATATACTATTCAGGAATCAAGCTACTAAACCTTAACTTTAATAAACAGCATGATCCCTCCGATTGCGTTACACATCAGGAACAACCCTAAACCCTCTCGACAATCGCAAGTATATCCTACCTCTATCGACATGAGCCATGTCCCAAGATGACTCACGCAAGGAATTTAGCCACTAGCAACACACATATATATATACACAACCGAAGCTTATCGAGTAAAACCATGTGTGCCCACCAGCAGACACACATAAATACGATACAAATATGCAATTAAAATCACGCCATGAATAAAGTGAAGCATTATCAAGGGTTTTATGCATTTTCTTGGATTAAGAATTTAGATGAAAGATCCTCCATATTCGGCCTACAGGCCTTTATGGTAGACATGAGCCTTGGCAACCCTTGGTTTGTTTTAGGTGATTCATTCTTTGAAAACCCATCTCCTTTTGGCCCATCATCTTTGGGCACATTCATTTTTGGGACATAGTTTTGGGTCTGTATAAAACTCTTAGGATTCTTGTGCTTTTCTTTCCCTTCATTGACTATTTTGGAAACCATACCTTGATTGGTTGGGGTTCCTTTTTTCGTAGAGAAAATCATGATTTGACTTGTGCTGTTATCTTTTGGATGTTTGGCTTTCGAATCATTATGTTCACTCGAGTTGATTGATAATCCATTCTAATTTTTTTGGTTTCCTTATTTGAAACCTTGATGTTTCCTTCCATTTAAATCTACAGATTTATGCTTCTTCTCCTTTAATTCTCGCGCTAGATTCTCTCCTCCCCCCTTTTTGGAAATTTCTCCTTTCCGACAAGGGTTCCTCTGAGCAATCATCCACTGCCCAAAATTAGACTCTACGGCAGCCTGCGAAGGCGGCATACCACCTCCTAGGTCATTTGACCTCATCTATTTCGTAACTACAGAACCTTGGGGTTCCTTAGGAGCATTAAAAGGACATGCAGTGTTATTGTGTCTCACATTCCCACATCGTAAACATATGTGGGGAAGCCCTTCATACTACACCTTCAGCCAAAAGTCTTCCACTCTAAATTTTGACATAAGAGGTTTTGAGAAATTCAATTCCACCGCCACTCGAGCAAACCTCTCTGTTAGTTGTAGTAGTACTTGAATCCACCGACCGTCCCACTACATTTCCATGTCCCCAAACGATAGAATCACAGAAATACTCAGGAGGGAGGTATGAAAAACGAATCCAAACCGTTGCTTTCGATATTAATGCAGTTGCCAGTCGGAAAGATGGCCCCCATTTTTGCACAGAAAGGACATGGCCAAGGATTTCATATGGCCATCTGAGTAAAGCTCTATCCATATCTCCTGCATACATAAATTGAATCAAATAGAAATCATTAGAGATTTCCATAACTCTGTAGTCCCCTTTAGGGTGCCACATTGCTACAATTCTATTGCATAACATCTTGTAAACTAAAGATCTTCCCGTCAGTTTCACCACCACCGCGTTTTCCATTTGTTTCTGTAACTTGCTATGCAAGTTAAAAGAAAACGTCACCAAGGGACTTAGCGCATCAGAAGTAATGCTCATATCTCCTGCCTCTATTGCCACGTTTTTTGAGAACCTTCTATTTCCGGCATTGACTAGGTGATCCCTATACTTTTTACGAGTATCCGGATCGTTGTCAACCTCCATCTTATCTTCAGATACACAGTTAAGGCACAAGAAAATGAATGCCCAAACTTGTAGACCTGTCATAGAATCACTTAGCCTGAGCAATTCTATCGACTACACAATTCAAATTCTATTATTGTAGTTTATTTATCACTGGAAGGAAGACATGTCTACATGTAAAACACTTTAACTAAAACACATACAAAGTGCAAAATCCTTAGCAAAGTTATTAATGACATGAATCTCTCGCTCGCACTAACAATGACAATATCAATGAACCAATTAAAAGCAATTTCAAATATAATACGGTGCTAATTCTATAAGCTTTGCTCGCTACAAAAAATGCGAAGTATTTTATGATTTAAAGATACAAGAGACAAAGAATAAAGTGGAAAATGAAACCTAATCACATATTAATATTGTGCGTGGAACAATACATGTTGGTCTTTCATCCTTATCTAAATCAATCTATCATTTGTTTGAATTTCAACTTATCTTACGATTAATAAGTTATTAACTTATTATATATAAATTAGTTTCCATTGCAGCAAATAAATTAATGGGCATCCAAAAAAATTGTAGAAATTGTTGTCATAAAATATACATATTCACCTTTGTGAAAGGCTCTTGGGCATCCATCACAAAGTAATAGATCTCCAAAGTCTGAACAGATGTTGCAGATACTACAACAAAAAGTGATTTAGCAATGAAAGCTTTTGTTGCTAAAGGCTCTGATTTCGTTGCTTAAGCTTCTTAGCAACAAAAATATTTCGTTGCTGAGTTTGTTGTTGATAGTCCGTACCTAATAATTCTCAACAACGAAAGGGACATTTTTTGCTTAAAATAGTTTTCAACAATAAACTCATTTGTTTTTGAAACTGCTTATAGCAACAAACATTTTTTGTTGATGGAATTCTTTACAGCAACAAATTCTGGACATGTTGCAACAAATAGTGTTGTTGATAAATTATACTAAAGCATGAAAAAAAATTGTTTCAACAACAATTCCCATCCGAAAGAACAATTGGTGTTGAATTTATAATTGAAATTAAAATGAAATCAAATTTACTTATGAAAACTGAATTGTCGATATAAAAAATTCACAAATAACAAACAAATGAAAATCAAATTATAATCTAAATCAATACATAACGGAGACGAAAAGAAAAATAAATCAAAGTGTCTAAATCAATACTCGAATATAACAGTCCCTTTTTTCCAATGTTGGTTGCAGAGTGATGCAGAGGAGGATCTACAAAAGAAAAACAAATCAAGGTGTCAAATAAATGGTATGTCTAACACGTACAACATATCTCAAATCATAGGGAACAACCGCAAAGTTTTCAATAGTAAACTTATTATCTGAATTGAAGGAAATTTGCCTTTGTTGGTGTAAATACACGCATGATACTAGACATCACATTTGCCAAGAACATCTCAAGCACAACCGCAAATCAAGTTTGAACATCGTAAGTATTCATATAGCTACTAATGAAGAAAACAAAAAACATCATAAACTCCTCTCAGTACTAGTGTTAAACAGTTATTGTAAAGTTAGTATGAATTGATTATAATGAAAAGCCAATACAACATAAGATATTGTGTGTATATAATGCAATACTAAGATGGACATGAAGCAGTAGAAAGTTCAGAGCACAAACTTACTAAGACAATGCATGATACATAAAATATTGTTCCTACGTAATTCTGCAACCCAATTCAACCAAAAGGTAGCTAAAGATTATAGAACCATGTCAGACAAACTCTGGGCAGGCAGTTCTTAAGAAGATAATGAACCAACAGTACCAAGAATGAATAAGAAATCAGATTTTACATCATATCAAAAACAACTACAGAATGTCGATAAAGCAAATGAGTACCGTATGGGTAAATTATGTTGTTCGAAGCAAATTCTCATCACCACTTTTATACAGATTTTTTCAGAGTGAACAAATTAATTAACCTCAACTTGAATGAGACTAAGTAGAGAGTTATGACAATATAGCGTCAGTCCCTAATTAATTGCAGCCGGCTACATGGATCAAACTCTTCCATTCTGCACGATTTAGTGCAATTGATGGTGAACCTTAAGTAGAGGGTAACTAGAAAGTGAAAAAATAGGAAAGGTTCATTGATATGCTTGATTAAGGAACATGTTTCTATAGAGCTTAATCAATTCAATGGTGATTGAACAAAGTCCGCTATAAATTCGACATACCGTTTACGTTCCATCGCTTCATGTAATGTAAGCACATTTCTAACTTGTATATCAACAAATACATCATTCCTACATTCTATGTTATCATACATAAATTCATGTATATGTTCTACGTCCAAAAAGGGGCATGTTTAGATGAGTAAGCTTTCTAGAAATTGGGCATATAGAATTTAAGAACTTGACATGTACCTTTTCATCTACACATTTCCATCGCCTTCAGGCCGTCCTTTGCAAGGCCGAAATCTGATAGCTTAGTTGAGTAATCCTGCAATGAACATGAAAGAAGTTTCATTAATTACCTTTATTGCTAGTCGAGAAAATCAGATAACCTATTGTATTCATTTAGAGTATTTATCAACTCATCTAAGATAATCACCAATGGAATGTGGATTGAATGTCAATGTGTGCCACCTAGGACTAAATAGACATTGGAGTGAAAAAATCATCTCCAATGGAATGTGCATTTTGAATGTCAAAATGACGTGGATAGACATTATCTATTTTGAATGTCACTTCTTGACATTCAAATTGACAAACATGTTGGATAATAGGTTTTTTTAAAAAAAATATTTACTTATTTTGTTTAGACTTTATTTTCAAAATTTAATTAATAAAATTACAAAAAAAATGTCACCTCATCAATTGAGCCAACAATTCACATCAACCATTGGAGACTTATTTTGAAGCTCAATGTCAATTTGAGCCACATGGGATAGACATTTTATTCCCATTGAGATAACCTATTGTATTCACATTACCATTGGAGATGCTCTAAAAATCTCCTTAAAAATAAGTGAATCTAATTAATTACACGATTGTATTAATGATAGGATTAGCAAAGCAAAATCATCAATCAAATTACAAAATCTCGACACAAATAATAATAAAAAGCCTTACATATAAGTTAATTGATTAACTTGCCAATAAATTAGCTAATTCTAACACTCACCTTAAAAGTAAGTAAATCTAATTACACTATTGTAATCATGATAGGATTAGTACAACAAAACCATCAATCGAATTATAAGACCTTGACCCAAATAACATATATTTTTTTTTTGATAACCCACTTCCATATTTTATTCCATATCTACCTTCAAAACAATAGATAGAAATGATGGCACAACTCACCGTTCATTTTTACCAGACATAGAATGAGTCTCCCTTGCAATGCTATGGGTTGCTACATTCGCTGATCTACGGACAAAAACAATAGAATAGGACGCCATGTCCGTAAACAATTAGATTCAATCTCTAATAAATCATATCAAAGTATGAGTTCTTTGTTCTTATTGTGATCATCTATGCTCTTGGAAGATGTATTTTTGTATTATTCTATTGTTGGTGAATCTCATTCAATTGAGATATATAGTACACTTTATTCACATAGTAGATTGTTCGGAGTTTGGCCCATGGATTTTACCTATGATTTGGAGGTTTTCAATGTTAAATCTTGTGTCTTGTGGTATGTTTATTTTTTGCATTGATCGTAGTTTGGTTGTTTCATTGTTTGAAGGGGTTGAGTAAAACCCCAACAATTGGTTTATTTTTTTCATATAAAGAATGAATGAATTTTTAATTGTCGTCATTTGATATTTTCGTTATTTATAATTTTTGTATTTTTTTATTTAAATTTCAATTGCAATTTTAAAGCTAAGTATTAAATTTTTTATTTTTTAATGAAGTGGGAGTCGAACTCACGACTTCCCCATATCTAGCCTTTTAGCAAGTGACATATCTACCATATCAAGAGAGATGCTTTGCGGAGTGTTAAATTGTTGTAATGCTAAATCGATCAAAGTACTCTACATATTTTGTGCATCTCAATGACCAAAAACAATTATAGTTGGTTGAGAAAAAAGTAGTTTAATAAGTAATATAATCTAAGCCTCACCAAAAAGTTTATTTGCACTAGATAAAGTGTGGTATTTGCTATAGGGGTAGTTAAATTATAGTATCTAATTAAACTTGTATCATAATATTAATTATAATTACATACATGGCATCTATTTCTACACCCTTCAATGGCACCATTAATAAAAAACTACCGTATATGCATCTCGATCTTATCACTGCCGCTTCTAATTATTTATGTATAATAGATCAATTTTGAGACTTAGATCTTGTACATATAAAAATAAGACAAATTTAAAAATAACATCAATTTCGTGACTTTTCACACATGTTTAGCACGTACATAAAACTAGTATATACACACGCACGTAATTGTGTCATATGTCCTTTTATGTCATTTTGCATTTCTCAAATACTCAATCGACTATTCTTCCAAACAATTTTTAGTTGATCAATTAGATAATCAGCTTTCTACTACTAGCTACTAGATTATCAGCTATCAGTTAGGTTATCATCTATCAACTAGATTATCAGCTATCAACTAGATTATGTTGTGCACAAATCACTCCCGTAATTATGTTGTGCATAAATCACTCTCAAGATTATGTTGTGTACAAACCATTCCCGTAATTATGTGCTACCTTATTTAGATGTTTCCTTTTGTATGTAATTGCATCTCCATATATAGAGACAAATGTAATATATCACAACAAAATATATAATAAACTTATCATATTCTCTATTAAGATTTCACATGGTATCAAAGCTTGGCTTCTACTCCTAAGTTGTGCATATTTACTAATTGCAAAATATTTATTAACAAAAGTACTCTTCTTTGTGCATATATATGAAGAAAAAACACTTGAACAAAAGTACTCTTCATTTGACACATTGCTATGCAATCTTTCATCCTAAATCACATTATTACTTTTTCTACATATGTAATTTTCGTCAAAAAAAAAAAGGAATTGATATGTATTTCTCAAATTAATTTTTTTTCCAAGTACAAATCAAGCTTATCTGAAACAAGAGGGTTTAGGCAGTAACTCAAACTTATGAACAGATCTAATACGTACTACTTTTCACTATCTCAAATAACAAAAAATGAAGCATTTAATTGAAGTTTTAACGGATAAATATTAGAAAGAAAAGCATGTCTCGAAAGTTTAGTTGGAGGCGAAAACATTAAATAAGTTGGAAAGATTATCAAACATAAACGAACACTTAACACTTAATTAAACTTTTAACGGATAAATATTATAATAGGTAAGTTTGTCTCGAAAGTTTATGTTGTAGGTAAAAAAACATAAATATACACATACTGTAATCCAAAACACGAGCTAAAACAGCAACAAACTCGAAAGTAGTCGCCTAATACCCCCTTGCCCTTACTCTTGCTCGTCGAAGGATCTAAACTAAGTCACCCAACAAATACAAAGACGATTCCGAAGAAGTAAATTCACAAGAGAAGTCCACACAAAGATTTGTGAATAAAACTAATAAATCTACAAGACATGCGAATATGACCTTTGGCAACAAACAATCGCATTCTCATAGTTGTAGGCAAAATACATCATGCCAAAATCATCATCAAGAAATATAAAGCATCACAAAAATACTTCAAAAGCAACAGAAAGTAAATAAACCGCTCGTCTTTAAGTAGTAAATAAATCACTAATAGAATAACCACGATAAATTCCCCAACCTATCCCTGAAGGATATCAATAAAACAACATAGTAACCACGCATATATACTATTCAGGAATCCAGCTACTAAACCTTAACTTTAATAAACAACATGATCCCTCCGATTGTGTTACACATCAAGAACAACCCTAATCCCTCTCGACAGTCGCAAGTATATCCTACCTCCATCGACATGAACCATGTCCCAAGATGACTCACGCAAGGAATTTAGCCACTAGCAACATATATATATATACACAACCAAAGCTTATGGAGTAAAACCATGTGTGCCCACCAGCAGACACACATAAATACGATACAAATATACAATTAAAATCACGCAATGAATAAAGTGAAGCATTCTCAAGGGTTTTACGCACCGCAAACCGCACTCCAACACCCTTATATATTTCGTGATCCAATCCCGTTCTTGCCTCGGAATGCGTGTTGATATCCAACTATGACATCTCAAGTCCTTGATGTCCTAATGAATCATTAGAATCCTAAAAAATTGGAAATTCAAACATTTATTTACATTTATTTTATTATTTTTTTCTCAGGTCTGACGCCGTAGGGAACGCGCCGATGTGGATAAATCCGTACGACATCACTTTGGCAGACCCACTGCTTAGACGATGTGGGTGGCGCCGTGGAGTATTACCCTACACGGCTCCTCTGGCAGCGCTAGACCTGAACCTTATTTTGGGGTTTTTGGGACCCCCAGTCCCGTCGCCGTGGTCCAAACCCGTTTCATCCTCTTATGATTTTTCAAACCAACCATAGAGTGCCTTTGAATCTCGACAAATCTCACCAAAATGGAAAAGTCCAACGATTTTTCACCTTAACATCGATAAAATCTATTTTTCCCCATCAACAACAACAACCTCAACAAATCTATCAATTACATGATCAAAACAACATTAAAACCATTGTTTTTTATTTACAATGGGTATCCAGACACTTGTCTAACTAGTCTTATTGACCCTGATATTGCAGAAAATGACCACCAATATGAACCGACGTTTAGATGTTATAAGGAACTGAACTCAAGACCGTGTGCCTAACCCACACAATTACGCTTCGCCTTATCTCTAGGCCAATTCGTCCAGGTTAATTAAGTTATTTGTTTTTCAAAATGAGTGAAAAAAATATAGAATTAGAAAACATGCATTAATGTGGTGCTCGAATAATTAATTTTACTCTTATTAAAATGAACATAAATATACTGTACATATACAAAAAGAATTAATTAATAAAAAATGTGCCCCAAAAAAAAATGTAAGTCGATCGAGTTTTCAAATTCAATCATAAAGTTGGGAGTGAAGGCGAGGTGCCATGAGCACTTGCAGTGGGTGCATCATAGAAAGAAGTATTCCCGAGCACTCTTCCAAGTCAACGCCGACATTTGGATGGGTATTGAGCTCAAATGCTTGTAAAATTCGGGCCAAAGTAAGGTGCATCACTTGGAGAGCCAATCCCACGCCAGGACACGATCGTCTTCCGGACCCAAATGGCAACAACTCGTGATTCTGACCCTTCACGTCCATGTCCACATGGGTGGTCAAGAACCTCTCTGGGTTAAACCGGTCGGGCTCGGCCCATACATTTGGGTCACGTTGTATGGTCCATGCGTTGATGAATAGGCCAGTTCCACGTGGCACGAAGTACCCAGCCACGTGGCAGTCCTCCATTGCCTCGTGTGGGACCAAGAGAGGCCCCACTGGGTACATGTCTCCTTTAAGAGGGCTTGTAAGTAGTTCAAATTTGGGATATCGGACTCCTCGACGAGTCTATCTTTGCCTACCTTGGTGTCGAGCTCATCTTGAGCTTTGGCAAGCATTTCGGGGTTGTTCAACAAAAGAGCCAACACCCACACCATAGTGTTTGCCATGCTGTCCACTCCGGCGACTAATTGGGTCAGTGCCAAGGCTTTGATTGTGGTGTCTATGTCATTGATTGCTGATGAAAATTGGCCGGTCTTCTCCATCATTACAAGCACATCGAGGAAGTCTCTGGTGTTGTTGATGGCGTCGCCGCGCATTTGATCGGCTTTGACGCGGTGCTCATCCAACCAAGTTTGCATGATGTAGTCCAAGTCCTTTTGTGTATTTCTCATGGCCTTGGCGTCGCCCTTGAAGTCTAGCCATGCCATGAAAGGCAAGGCATCGTGCATCTCTGAATTGCCTAGATGATAGTTAAATTGTTGCACGGCGTGGCGGAAAAGTCCCGCCATCTTCTCGTCCGCCTTGGCGACGTTACTCCATAGTAACGCTTTCCGGCGACCATTTGCATTAGCAAGTTGAATGTCAATTCTTCCAATCGGCTTTTGAGCTCTACCGAAACAGAGCTCTTTCCATTATGTACCCACTTCTCATGCAAACCCTTCATCCACAACGAAACCTCAGACTGTCTCACGGGCTTCAACATCCCAATCCTACGAGCTGAGAACAACTCCACTGTCGCAATCTTGCGAATTTCTCTCCAATAAGTCCCAAATGGCGTGAAGCCCATGACTGAATGATCATAAGCCATGAGCTTCCCAGCAGTGGTGACAGGCCTAGTTGCAAACACATGATCTTTAGCAGTGTAACATTCTTTAGCAACCTCTCTGCTGCTCACAATGAGCATAGGGCTCATGCCCATGCGAAGCATGAACGCCGGTCCATACTTCTCAGCAAGTGCGGCAAATGCCCGATGAGGCTGCTTGGCCGAGACAAGTAGAGGAAGGTGACCAATGATCGGCCACGCACCGGGCGGCTCAGGCGCATACTTCTTGCTATTAAAAAAAAAATAATAATAATAAAAAGTGATGACCAAGCCATTTTTTTTTTTGGTGTAGTGGACTAAGACATATACGTATTATGTTTTGACCAAACAAAACAGTTTGAATTCTCTTCATCAACAACAGTACTAGCACGATTATGTAGTGTAATCACATATAAGTTCAATATATATGTTGCAGCAATACATAATTGACTCGAAAATCAACGTCGAGAGTTGATATTTAACACTGAACTTCTTATATATTTGACTGTGTATTTTTAAATATTGATAAAAAAAAAGTATGTATATTGTTATAAGAAATATATTCAAGTGTGTATATACATATATTAATTGGCCACGCCAAAGTGCTAGTTCAAGATACTTTTTGTGATATTGAGTGCTGATAGAGTGGAGTGCAGCAAGAGCAAAGGGCTATCTGCTTAGACGATTTTCTGTGAGGACTTAGCAGCTGGATTTTAGAGACCTTAGAGATAGGTTATGTTTTTTTTTTATCGTATGTTGAGTTATATATATGATTTGGTTGTTGAACTGGGGATAACATTTTTTTGGATATCATGTACACGTTTATTTTGTTCTAATCTATTTGTACATGAATAATACGGGGTTTTCCACATTAATAGATTCCTGAATTTCCCTTTGATTGAATTATTTCCCATTATTGTAGTTTACTTATTTTTCTGCTGCGTATAACTTGCAATAACTCTTTTATAAAGTGTATAATTAAATGAACAGAGGCTGACTAGGCTCGTCAGGTTGGCCGAGATTCGACTCGGGGGCTTGGATGGGTCTAGGTCGGGCGTACCCAATTGCTTGGGGAAATTGGGGTCGTCACATAAGCCTTCCCAAGGTCTATCTTTATGGCCATCTATCCACTCCTCCCTGTCTTGCGCCGCATTGAGTGTACCACCTCCTGAATGATGCTGGTATTATCTGTGTTGTTTCGACCAGGTACAAAGCTGGATTGTGTCCTCAATTTTCATATCTCCATTTATGGCTTAAGCCTGCTGGCAATGAGTTTTGTGATAGTTTTATAGACTACATTACAAAAATTTATTGGGCGGAGACCTTCAAAACATGTTGGAAGGTGAGTTTTCGGGATTGGTACAAGTAAAGTGTCATTCAACGTAGTCAGAAGAATGCCATGAGTGAAGAATTCCTTTACACACTCGATGGCTGACTCAATACTCCACTATTTTTGGAAAAAAATTAGGACTCCACTCGTTTGGTCCTGGAGCATCTATTATTGCGGCATATACAGCTTCGATCCCGTCGACAATGATACTTGAAGGAGCTGTTATTGCGCTGGTTACACAGACTGAAACTGAGACACCTCTTATGCTGACTGGGATAGTACCAATTGAAACGACTGAGGCAGTGCCTATTACTGTTACTACTCCAGAGAAGAGTTCGAAAGTCACTTCTAAGGCGAGGCAGTGGAGAGGGTTCAAGAGGCACAACCTCGTCAAGTTCTTTGGTGGTACAGAAGTAGCAGCGACAGAGCTATTTCTGAAGAATCGAGAGACGATTCATAACATCATCGCCACATAGGACCATATGAGAGCGACAATCGCTACGTTTATGCTACAGGGAGAGGCAAATGATTAGTGGACGACCATTGTAACTACCCGAGGCATTCCGAGAGACTAGATCGACTTTAAGAGCCAGTTTACCCATAAGTATTTATTGTCGACGGTGTTACAGGCAAAGAGGAACGAGTTCATGTCTTTGAGGTAGTTTGCAGGTGAGCTAGCTATGGACTACATGAGCAGATTCATTCAGTTGTTGCCTTATGCAGGAGGATATGTCGATTCAAAGACTGATAGGATTTACTACTTCACTAAGGGTTTGCTACCTGCGATTAGAGGTTCCATTGTCACGACCGAGCGGGAGACTTTACAATGAACATACGAGCGGAGTCTAGTGAGGAGGCTAAACTGGCCAAACTGAAGTCCCGATTAGAGGAGCATCGCCAGGACAAGAAAAGGAATAAGGGCAAGTGGAATTACCATGACCATAGGGCTCAGAGTGTAGGTTCTGTTGCACAGCAGTATACTCGACCGGCACAGACCATCCCACTAGTACCGAGTTTTTCCAGTTATCCACCGCAGCCTAGTCGACCAAGACAGCAGTCACAGAGGAAAACTACTAAGAGTAGGAGTATTGATAAAGGAGACAGGCAGAGGAAGACACAGACGTCTAATCATGCCCAAACTCAGGGTTCCGCACAAGGACGAGGCCAGAGCCAAACTCAGGGATCGTAAGATAGCTGAACATGTTTCGGGAGCGCCAGTGTTGTTTGTGAAGAAAGAGGATGGTATTTTGAGGTCGTGTATAGATTACCACCAGCTGAACCAGACCACAGTGAAGAACAAGTACCCGTTGCCACGCATAGACGATTTATTTGATCAGCTGACCAGTGCTCAGTGGTTCTCAAAGATAGATATGAGGTAAAGCTATCATCAACTCAAGATCAATACCGAGGATCGAGAGAATACGACATTCAATACGAGATACGGTCACTTCCAGTTCACAGTCATGCATTTCGGTTTAACTAACGTGTCGGCCATATTCATGGATCTCATGCATAGAGTGATGAGAGAGTACTTAGATAGATTTGTGATTGTGTTCATCGATTACATCGTTGTCTATTCCAGGACTTGAAAGGAGCACGAAGGACATCTATGAGCAGTGTTGCAGACTCTAAGGGACCACCGTCTCCATGTTGAGTTCAGCAAGTGCGAGTTTTGGCTGCCAGAGGTCAGATTTTTAGGGCACGTAGTTGGAGCTAACGGTATTGTCATTGATCCAGAGAATTTAGAGCTGTGATTCAGTGGCCTACTCCAACTACAGTTACATAGATTCATAGTTTTCTGGGGTCGGTAGGATATTACCGCAGATTTGTGCAGGACTTCTCCAAAATCGTTGCACCAATGACGAAACTGACTTAGAAGAATGCGAAGTTTGATTAGAATGAAGAGTATGAGTAGGCGTTCAACACTCTAAAGCAAAAAACTTACTACCGCGCCTGTCTAGTGTCGCCCGAGGCAGGGAAGAACCTAGTCGTGTATACCAATGCGTTGAAGATTGGTTTAGGTTGTGTACTGATGCAGGAGGGTAGAGTTATCGCTTATGTATCCCGACAGCTGAAGGTTCATGAGAGTAACTACCCTACACACGACTTAGAGTTGGTTGCAATCGTGTTAGCATTGAAGATATGGAGACACCACTTGTATGGTGTACGATTCAAGTTGTACATAGACCACAAGAGCTTGAATTACCTTTTCTCTCATAAGAAGCTGAATCTGAGACAGAGGCGTTGGCTTGAATTCCTGAAGGACTACGGTTTCGCACTCGAGTATTATTTAGGGAAAGTCAATGTTGTTGCTGATGCTTTGAGCCGCAGGGGATCTAATGATGGGGTAGTTGTGTGTCATATGACCCACGTGTATGCATTACTTGAGGCAGCCGAGATGATGAGTTCAATGGACATGCCGAAGACTACCAGTACACAGATGTGTGGTCAGATGAGGTTGCAGACCATTTCACTAAAGACTGTTCTCGAGGGATAGAAGGGTGATGAGTCGTACCAGTGTTACAGTGAGATGGCAGACAGTTCAGAACTTTCAGATTGAAGTCGGGCGACAGACTTTTACTTAAGGTATCGTGGGCGACTGTGGACTCCATTGGCAGTTGACTTGCGAACCAAGACACTTCAAGAGGCTCACCATTCTCGTTTTTATGTGCATCCGAGTCGGACCAAGATGTACGTGGATATGTGATGTCTCTTTTGGTGGCCAGGGATGAAATCAGATGTGTCAAAGTTCATTAGAGTGACTAAGATATGCCAACATGTGAAGGCTGAACATCGACAACCTAGAGGATTACTAAAGCCCCTACCCATTCCTCGGTGGAAGTGGGAGCACATTACTATGGATTTTGTAAGTGGATTGCCCCGATCTCCTCATGTTCACGATATCATATGGGTAATTGTGGATAGATTGACGAAATCTGCTCATTTCATACCGGTATCCACTACACACCGAGTTTATAGACTGAATATCCTTTACGTGTGTGAGATAGTCAGATTGCACGGAGTTCCATTATCGATCGTGTCAGACCAAAGGACGCAGTTCACTTCGTTGTTGTGGTAGAGCATGCAGGTTTAGTTTGACATCAAACTTGAGTTAAGTACGGTGTTCCATCCGCAGACGACGGACAGTCCAAGAGGTTGATCCAGCTATTGGAAAACATGCTCACGATGTGTGTTTTGGAGTACAAGTGGTCATGGGAAGAGGTCCTTCATTTGTGCGAATTTGCTTACAACAAAAGTTATTAGGCGAGTATCAATATGGCAACGTTTTAGGCGCTCTATGGCAGGCCTTGTAAATCACCTTCTTGATGGGCTGAGCCAGAGGATGTTGTGACACTTGGTCCTGAGACTGTTGCTGATCATACTGAGAACATACGACAGACTCGTTTGAGACTTAAAAGTGCGTAGAGGCAATAAAATAAATACTACAAAAAGTAACACGATGAGCTTTAGTATGATTTGGCATACTATGTTTACCTGAAGGTCTCCCCATTGAAGGGTCACAAGCGGTTCAGAATCAAGGGAAAGCTCGCTCCTAGATTTACCGATAACTTCAAGATTATGAAAAGGCTCGGTAAGGTTGCTTATCAGTTGGAATTACCGCTAGAGCTCGCCAGTATTCATCCAGTATTCCACATTTCGATGCTTCGACTAGACAAGTCAAGCGGAGGGCGGCAACCGACGGTGGACTTGAGTCAGATCGACTTGCGTGATGATGCTACATATGAGGAGCAGCCGATCCAGATTGTTGACCGCAAGGTCAAGACACTAAGGAACAAGGAAATTCCTTCGGTTCTCGTGAAATGGCAATTTCAGAGAGACGATGAGCTAACATGGAAGTTATAATCCTACATGCGCAAGCACTTTCCCTACCTGTTTGATTTCGGTGAGTTTTTTTGTTTGTTTTTACTTATTAGTTTAATTTTAGAGATGAAATTCTAATAAGTGGGGAACTGTAACAACCCTCAAAATTTAACCCAACTTGTGTTACACTCGTCAGGACCGTAACCCAACTACGTGATACTTCGCGGTATTTCAGACATGTGGAGTCGACGCCGAGGTAATTTTATGATTCTGTGTTGTTTTGTATTAGTATGACAGTCTAATACGTGTCTCGAGGCATTTGGCGATCATTAGTTAAGTTAGGCTTCGCCTAGGAAAACGGGGGAGTTAAAAAACAAAAAAACCTAAATAAATAGATTTTTGAATAATAAATATAATATTTTATTCGGGTCGAAACGCGGACACGATGATGAGCACACAATGGACGGGTAGTGGTGCAATACGGGTCTTGGAGCGCAGGATCAACATGGGAGCTGAATAACTACGTGAAAACCAAGTCACTTAGTAGAGTCAACATGGAGAGTTAGACTTGGGGGACACTCCAAAGGGGGAGCTGATGGATTTTCCTCGAGATGTGCGCATACAAGTGGATGATGAGAGGGACTATATAAGGACCACTCCACCACTTGATCCCCTTTTCACTATTCATTTTCATCTTTCCCCCTCTCCTTCTTTTCCTTTCCTTTCTTGGTAAGCAAACCAGCACAGGAGGTGGTGTTGGGCAACCGGAATTCTCGCCAGAAGCCCCATTTGTCGCCAGAATCTAGGTGGGAAACCTTGCTCTTTTGTTTCTCCTCTCTAGTCTTGGGTTGTTTCTTCTCTTTATTTTTGGGTTGATTGTGTCATTTAAATTCATCACGATGACCAAGGTGCCTTGCCAGAGACGAATCTTGGTGAACCACCAAAGTGTCTAAGAACTTTCGAGCGCTCAACACGCGACATTGATGCCGGTGTTGCTCTTTGATGTATTTTGTTAATTTTATTGGATTTTCAGATTTAGTTGTTTATTTAGGGTTTTCAATCGAATCTGGGCATCCCACGACGATCCGGAGTCGATTTTGGGGAGTCTTGATGCCTGGAAACATGTTGGCATTAATAGCTGAGAGTGGGGTTTGAGGATAATAAGGTAAACCAGAGACTAGTCATTTGCACGCCGTCCATACGTTTTGTTGTTTTTGACTTCTGCGACGTGTTTATATGTGAGTGTATAAGCAGGCCGTGGTGAAGTTTTTTGTTTGTGTTTAAACAGCAAACGTGTTTCGGCCCAATAAGGGTCCAACAAGATGTTTTTGCAGTATAAGGGCCCACGGGAGTGTTAAGGTGTTTTGGGTGTGTGCGCATTTTCCAATTTAGAAGCTGTGAAGGCATTGTTTGTGTTGTGTATGTCGTGATTTCGTGTGTGTACAACATGTGTGGGCGTCTCTTTGCAGCGTCTTGATCACGCCATGTGCCCATGGCGTGACCCACACACGACTTGGTCAGTGGGCCTTTTCTTACTGTTTGGGCCTGTTTTAGAATTGTTCTAAAACCTGAGTGTTTACAGGCTTTTCTATCGATTTAATATAGTTTCTCGAGTCTATTTTTACTGAATTTTTACCAAGACTTTGGGATAACTATGGGGTTTATTTTAGGACTAATTAATGACCATAAACCTAATATTTGGGGTTCAAACCTATGTCAGGTAGTCGGGAACCTGGGAATATGCGTTAGAGTTGCAGGAGTTGTACTGTGTTGTGTTAGTCAGGTAAGTACACTAGCCCACAAGCTTATGTATGATTAGTAAGCCGTTAAGGAAATACCATGTGATCATTATCATTCTATTTCTATTTTCCTATGCTCTACTTGTTGGCATTCCATTTTATACTCCTTGTATGTATGTTCTTGGCATAAGTGTGTGTCTCAAAGGTACTTGCGACCTGCACTAGTTGGGATAAAATGTGAGCACTTCTGCAGAAGTGTTAGTAATTGTGTAATACCAAATACTAGATTTGTTGTGGATATTGTTATGGTTATCGATGTTACTACATCGTTGTCGTGGATTTGTTGTGGATTTTAGACCACTTATGGCCTCTCTTGATTCATAGAACACGCATGTTTCGTTGCTATCATTTCAGTCTGTTTATCATGCTCTCTTGATCTATTTAAATTCATATCTTTCAATTACCGCATGATATTTAGACTGCCATACTTGATAATTTATGAATTACTGTTATATTCTTCTTGCATTACTTTCGATTTCTCTCAGTTACTCACCGTCTAATTTGTAATGGAAGGTGCAGATAGAGTGGAGTGCAGTAAGGGCAAAGGGCGGGCCCTTTGGAGATTTCCTGTGAGGACTTAGCAGCTGGACTTTGGAGATCTTGGAGATAGGTTTTGTTTGTTTTTGATAGTATGTTGCTTAATATATATGATTTGGTTCTTGATCTTAGGATAACATTGTTTTGGATATCATGTACACGTTTATTTCATTCCTATCTGTTTGTACATGAATATTATGGGGTTTTCCCTATTAATAGATTCCTGAATTTCCCTTTGATTGAGTTATTTCTCATTATTGTAGTTTACTTATTTTTCTCCTGCGTATAACTTGCAATAACTCTTTCATAAAGTATATAATTAAATGAACAGATGCTAACTAAGCTTGTCAGGTTTGTCGAGATTCGACTTGGGGGCTTGCACGGGTCTAGGCCGGGCATACCCAACTGCATGGAGAAATTGGAGCCCTCACATAAGCCTTTTCTAGGTCTATCTTTATGGTCATCCATCCCCTTCTCCCTGTCTTGCTCAACATCGAGTGTATCACCTCCTGAATGATGATAGTATTATATGTAATGTTCTGACTTGGTACAAAGCTGGATTGTATCCTCAATATTCACCTCTCCATTTGCGACTTAAATCTGTTGGCAATGAGTTTTGTGATAGTTTTATAAACTACATTACAAAAACTTATTGGGCGGGGACCTGCAAAACATGTTGAAGGGTGAGTTTTGAGGATTGGTACAAGTAGAGTATTATTCAACGTAGTCGAAAAAATGTCATGAGTGAAGAATTCCTTTACACACTCGATGGCTAACTCGCTAACAACACTCCGTTGTTTTTGGAAAAAAAATAGGACTCCATCCGTTTGGTGTTGGAGCTTTAAAGGCTCCCATCTCAAGCATAGCATCACGGACTTCTGTTGGGTCAATTGCTTTGGCAATGTATGTTCTCTCAAAGACTCGACACCTTGGAAAACACTACTGCCAAGGGACCCCGCAAATGTAAATTCTTCCTCTCGTGTATAGGTTCTCTTAGAACCGAAAGGCCGATCGTTAGAGAAGTAGTTGATCTCGTCACCCAATGCCCATTGTTGACATATAGGCCAACAATATGGTTTTGTCTCCTCAGGTGCAAAATACTCAAATGGAAGAATCTTGTATTTTTGTCCCCTAGTTGGAGCCACTTGGACCTAGACTTATGGAACCAAATCATTTCTTCCTTGACTAGCAATTCCACGAGCCTCCCTTGGATACTCTCTCTTCAGGTGTATAGAGCTTTTGTAAGGCCTACTACCAATTTGTATTGCACTATTTCAACTTCCTTCTGCAATTTATTCTTTCTCTAAAAGATATTCCCAAACACCGATTAATTCCAGCCTTGCAATTTCATAAAGAAATTAAACGCAGCCAAGGTATAGGTCTCCTCTTTATTCCAATTCAATTGAGAAAATTCTGAGAAACGTTCATGGGTGATCCAACTTACTAAGAATCTAAAGGGCCTTTCTTGAAATGGGAATTCTTTTATCCTTTTCATTTGCAACAAAAGAGGGTGATGATCAGACCTCATCGTAGGGAGGTGTGATATAGTGCAATCCGTAAATCCCAATCTCCAAGTTGCATTACGAGACCTCGATCAAGTCTTTCCCGAAGGTGCCCACGAATCCAAGTGAATTTAGGTCCAATAAAGCTTATATCCCAAAGAGCATGCTTGCATACAATCGTAAAGTTCCCTATATTTTGATTGGTTTGTCTGTGCTCCCCCACTTTTTTCATCAGCTACCAGGTACACATTCAGATCACCAATGATCACCCAAGTGCATTCATTCGGGATCTGAAAGTTTTCTAAGTCTGTCAACAGGCTTTTCTCAAGCGTACTGCTGGCAATGCATACACTACAATACCCAATCCTTCCTCATGTCCTTGCTTCTATTTGAACAAGACTTATTGCTTATCTGGTTTTATTACTTCTACTTAAATAGAGTGGTCATTCCACAAAAGCCATATGCCACCAGAGAAGTCGATTGCATCCACTTTCCAACACTTACTAAACCCCATCTTCCAAGTCATTGCATTTGTCATATCACCACTGATTCTCAGTTAAAAAATTGCTACAATGTTTGCATTATTTTTCTTCATTAACTCCTTAAAAACTGTAACAAAAATAGGATTTTTGGCCCCCCTGCAATTCCAAGATAGTAATATCATTGACAATAAATATAAAAAGTAACTAAGAAACCGATAGCTATTGATGACCACCATTCGAACCCTAAGTTAATTGGTTACACCATTATCTCGAGATCATATGCTCATATGTGCCTTTCTCTTGTGCTTCCATGTCCCGCCTCTCGAGACTCCCATTTTGCACTAGCTTCGCTAGGGATTTTTCGACCATTGTTGATAGCGTTCTGCATAATTCCTATTTGACTGCATTTTTTGCCCATATCAACTGCTAATTCCTCTGTTGACATACATTGGAATGGTACAGAGGCATCTACTCTCCTCTGCGTCCCTTCTCTATTTATAAGATTCTGGAAAGAATGGATCTTCCATGTATTTTCTTGGATTAAGAATTTTTATGAAAGATCCTGCATATTTGGCCTACAGGCCTTTAAGGTAGAAATGGGCCTTGGTAACCCTTGGTTTTTTTTAGGTAATTCATTATTTGAAAACTTATCTCTTTTGGCCCATCATCCTTGGGCACATTTATTTTTGGGATAGAGTTTTGGGTTTGTATCACACTCTTAGGATTCTTGTTCTTTTCTTTCCCTTCATTGACTATTTTGGAAACCATACCTTAATTGGTTGGGGTTCCTTTTTTCGTGGAGAAAATCATGGTTTGACATGTGCTGTTATCTTTTGGATGTTTGAATTTCGAATCATTATGTTCACTCGAGTTGACTAATAATCCATTTTAATTTTTTTGGTTTCCTTATTTGAAACCCTAATGTTTCCTTCCACTCAAATCTACAGATTTATGCTTCTTCTCGTTTGATTCTCGCGCTAGATTCTCTCCTCCCCCCTTTTGGCAATTTCTCCATTCTGATGAGGCTTCCTCTGAGCAATCATCCACTGCCCAAAATTAGACTCTACTACGACTGTGAAGGCGGCATACCACCTCCTGGGTCATTTGACCTCATCTATTTCGTGACTACAGAACCTTGGGGTTCCTTAGGAGCATTAAGAGGACATGCAGTGTTATTGTGCCCCACCTTCGCACATCGTAAACATATGTAGGGAAGCCCTTCATACTACACCTTCAGCCAAAAGTGTTCCACTCTAAATTTTGACATCAGAGGTTTTGAGAAATCCAATTCCACCTCCACTCGAGCAAACCCCCTCTGTTAGCTGTAGTAGTACTTGAAGTAGTACCTGAATCCACCCTTAGCAACCGTCCCACTACATTTCCATGTCCCCAAATGATAGAATCACAGAAATACTCAGGAGGGAGGTATGAAAAACGACTCCAAACTGCTGCTTTCGATATTAATGCAGTTGCCAGTCGGAAAGATGTCCCCAATTTTTACACAGAAACGACATGGCAAAGGATCTCATATGGCCATCCGAGTAAAGCTCTATCCATATCTCCTGCGTACATAAATTGAACCAAATAGAAATCATTAGAGATTTCTATAACTCTGTAGTCCCTTTTAGGGTGCCACATTGCTACGATTCTATTGCATAACATCCTGTAACCTAAAGATCTTCCCATCGCCACCACCACCGCGTTTTCCATTTGTTTCGTAAATTGCTATGCAAGTTAAAAGAAAACGTCACCAAGGGACTTAGCGCATCGAAGTATTGCTCATATCCCCGCCTCTAGTGCCACGTTTTTGAGAACCTTCTATTTCCGGCATTGACTAGGTGATCCCTATACTTTTTACGAGTATCCTGATCGTTGTCAACCTCCATCTTATCTTCGATACACGCTTAAGGCACAAGAAAATGAATGCCCAAACTTGTAGACTGTCATAGAATCACTTAGCCCTGAGCAAGTCTATCGACTACACAATTCAAATTCTATTATTGTAGTTTATTTATCACTCGGAAGGAAGACATGTCTACATGTAAAACACTTTAACTAAAACACATACAAAGTGCAAAATCCTTAGCAAAGTTATTAATGACATGAATCTCTCGCTCGCACTAACAATGACAATATCAATGAACCAATTAAAAGCAATTTCAAATATAATACGGTGCTAATTCTATAAGCTTTGCTCGCTACAAAAAATGCGAAGTATTTTATGATTTAAAGAAACAAGAGACAAAGAATAAAGTGGAAAATGAAACCCGATCACATATTATTATTGTGCGTGGACCAATACATGTTGGTCTTTCATCCTTATCTAAATCAAGCTATCATTTGTTTGGATTTCAACTTATCTTACGATTAATTAGTTATTAACTTATTATATATAAATTAGTTTCCATTGCAGCAAATAAATTAATGAGCATCCAAAAAAATTGTAGAAATTGTTGTCATAAAATATACATATTCACCTTTGTGAAAGGCTCTTGGGCATCCATTACAAAGTAATAGATCTCCAAAGTCCGAACGAGATGTTGCGATACTACAACAAAAAGTGGTTTTAGCAATGAAAGCTTTTGTTGCTAAAGGCTCTGATTTCGTTGCTTAAACTTCTTAGCAACAAAAATATTTCGTTGCTGAGTTTGTTGTTGATAGTCCGTACCTAATAATTCTCAACAACGAAAGGGACATTTTTTGCTTAAAATAGTTTTCAGCAATAAACTCATTTGTTGTTGAAACTGCTTATAGCAACAAACATTTTTTGTTGATGGAGTTCTTTACAGCAACAAATTCTGGATATGTTGCAACAAATAGTGTTGTTGATAAATTATACTAAAGCATGAAAAAAAATTGTTTCAACAACAATTCCCATCCGAAAGAACAATTGGTGTTGAATTTATAATTGAAATTTAAATGAAATCAAATTTACTTATGAAAACTGAATTGTCCATATAAAAAATTCACAAATAACAAACAAATGAAAATCGAATTATAATCTAAATCAATACATAACGGAGACAAAAAGAAAAATAAATCAAAGTGTATAAATCAATACTCGAATATAGCAATCCCTTTTTTTCAATGTTGGCTGAGGAGTGGTGCAGAGGAGGATCGACAAAAGAAAAAACAAATCAAGGTGTCAAATAAATGGTATGTCTAACACGTACAACATATCTCAAATCATAGGGAACAACCTCAAAGTTTTCAATAGCAAACTTATTATCTGAATTGAAGGAAATTTGCCTTAGTTGGTGTGAATACACGCAATACTAGACATCACATTTACCAAGAACATCTCAAGCACAACTGCAAATCAAGTTTGAACATCGTAAGTATTCATATAGCTCCTAATGAAGAAAACAAAAAACATCATAAACTCCTCTCGGACTAGTGTTAAACAAGTTATTGCAAAGTTAGTAGGAATCGATTATGATGAAAAGCCAATACAACCCAAGATATTGTGTGTATGTAATGCAATATTAAGAAGGACATGAAGCAGTAGAAAGTTCAGAGTACAAACTTACTAAGACAATGTATGATACATAAAATATTGTTCCTACGTAATTCCACAACCCAATTCAACCAAAAAGTATCCAAAAATTATAGAACCATGTTAGAAAAACTCGGGCGGTGCAATTCTTAAGAAGATAATGAACCAACAAGACCAAGAATGAATAAGAAATCAGATTTTACATCATATCATAAACAACTACGGATGTCGATAAAGCAAATGAGGACCGTATGGGTCAATTCTGTTATTTCAAGTAAATTCTCATCACCGCTTTTGTACAGATTTTGTCATAGAGTGAACAAATTAATTAACCTCAACTTGAATACGAGACTAAGTAGAGAGTTATGACAATATATCCTCAGTCCCTAATTAATTGGGACTGGCTACATGGAACAAACTCTTCCATTGTGCTCGATCTAGTGCAATTGATGGTGAACCTTAAGTAGAGGGTAACTAAAAAGTGAAAAAATAGGAAAGGTTCATTGATATGCTTGATTAAGGAACATGTTTCTATAGAGCTTAATCAATTCAATGGTGATTGAACAATGTCCGGCTATAAATTCGACATGCCGTTTACATTCCATCGCTTCATGTAATGTAAGCACATTTCTAACTTGTATATCAACAAATACATCATTCCTACATTCTATGTTATCATACATAAATTCATGTATATGTTCTACGTCCAAAAATGGGCATGTTTAGATGAGTAAGCTTTCTAGAAATTGGGTATATAGAATTTAAGAACTTGACATGTACCTTTTCATCTACACATTTCTATCGCCTTGCACCCGTCCTTTGCAAGGCCGAAATCGATAGCTTAGTTGAGTAATCCTGCAATGAACATGAAAGAAGTTTCATTAATTACCTTTACTTGCTAGTCGAAAAATCGATAACCTATTGTATTCATTTAGAGCATTTATCAACTCATCTAAGATAATCACCAATAGAATGTGGATTGAATGCCAAAGTGTGTCACCTAGGACTAAATAGACATTAGAGTAAAAAAATCATCTCCAATGGAATGTGCATTTTGAATGTCAAGATGACGTGGATAGACATTATCTATTTTAAATGTCACTTCTTGACATTCAAATTGACATCCACGTTGGATAATAGGTTTTTCTTTTAAATATTTACTTATTTTGTTTAGACTTTATTTTCAAAATTTAATTAGTAAAATTACAAAAAGAAATGTCACCTCATCAATTGAGCCACAGATTCACATCAACCATTGGAGACTTATTTTGAAGCTCAATGTCAATTTGAGCCACATGGGATGGACATCCTATTCACATTGAGAATTCACACCACAATCCACATTACCTTTGGAGATGCTCTAAAACTCTACTTAAAAATAAGTGAATCTAATTAATTACACGATTGTATTAATGATAGGATTAGCAGAGCAAAATTATTAATCGAATTACAAAATCTTGACACAAATAATATAAAAATAATAATAAAAAGTCTTATATATAAGTTAATTGACGAACTTGCCAATAAATTAGCTAATTCTAAAACTCACCTTAAAAATAGGTAAATCTAATTACACAGTTGTAATCATGATAAGATTAGTACAACAAAACCATCAATCGAATTATAAGACCTCGACTCAAATAACATATATTTTTTTTTTGATAACCCACTTCCATATTTTATTCCAAATTTACCTTCAAAATAATAGATAGAAATGATGGCACGACTCACCATTCATTTTTACAAGACATAGAATGAGTCTCCCTTGCAATGCTCTGGGTTGCTACATTCGCTGATCTACGGACAAAAACATTAGAATAGGACGCCATGTCCATAAACAATTAGATTCAATTTCTGATAAATCATATCAAAATATGAGTTCTTTATTCTTATTGTGATCATCTATGCTCTTGGAAGAGGTATTTTTGTATTATTCTATTGTTGGTGAATCTCATTCAATTGAGATATATAGTACACTTTATTCACATAGTAGATTGTTCGAAGTTTGGCCCATGGATTTTATCTATGATTTGGAGGTTTTCCACGTTGAATCTTGTATCTTGTGGTATGTTTATTTTGTGCATTGATCGTGGTTTGGTAGAACTTGGTATTCATTTGTTTCATTGTTTGACGGGGTTGAGTAAAACCCCAACAATAGGTTTATTTTTTCATATAAAGAATGTATGAATTTTTAATTGTCGCCATTTGATATTTTCGTTATTTATAATTTTTTTTATTTTTATATTTAAATTTCAATTACAATTTTCAAGCTAAGTATTAAATTTTTTATTTTTTAATGAAGTGGGAGTCGAACTCACGACTTCCCCATAATATTTAATATAATTACAAACATGACATATATTTCTACACCCTTCAATAGCACCATTAATAAAAAACAAACGTATATGCATCTCGATCTTATCACTACCACTACTAATTATTTTTTTATAATAGATAAATTTTGTGACTTAGATCTTGTACATATAAAAATAAGACCAATTTAAAAATAACATCAATTTCGTGACTTATCACACGTGCTTAGCACGTACATAAAACTAGTATACACACACACGTAATTGTGTCATATGTCCTTTTATGTCATTTTGCATTTCTCAATTACTCAATCGACTATTCTTCCAAACAATTTTTAGTTGATTAATTAGATAATCGTTTTCCACTACTAGCTACTAGATTATCGCTATCGCTTAGGTTATCATCTTTCAACTAGATTATCAGCTATCAACTAGATTATGTTGTGCACAAATCACTCCCGTAATTATGTTGTGCATAAATCACTCTCAAGATTATGTTGTGTACAAACCATTCCCGTAATTATGTGCTACCTTATTTAAATGTTTCTTTTTGTATGTAATTGCATCTCCATATATAGAGACATATATAATATATCACAACAAAATATACAATAAACTTATCATATTCTCTGTTAAGATTTCACATGGTATCAAAGCTTGGCTTCTAATCCTAGGTTGTGCATATTTACTAATTGCAAAATATTTATTAACAAAAGTACTCTTCTTTGTGCATATATATGAAGTAAAAACACTTGAACAAAAGTACTCTTCATTTGACACATTGCTATGCAATCTTTCATTCTAAATCACATTATTACTTTTTTCAACATAAGTAATTTTCATCAAAAAAAAAGAATTGATATGTATTTCTTTAATTAATTTTTTGTCCAAGTACAAATCAAGCTCATATGAAACAAGAGGGTTTAGGCAGTAAGTCAAACTCATGACCAGATCTAATACGTACTATTTTTCAATATCTCAAATAACAAAAAATGAAGCGTTTCATTGAAGTTTTAACGGATAAATATTAGAAAGAAAAGCATGTCTTGAAAGTTTAGTTGGAGGCGAAAACGTTAAATAAGTTGGAAAGATTATCTAACCTAAACAAACACTTAACACTTAATTAAACTTTTAACTGATAAATATTACAATAGGTAAGTTTGTCTCGAAAGTTTATGTTGTAGGCAAAAATGTTAATTAAGTTGTACAGATGATCTAAATGAACACTTAGCACTTAATTAAAATTTTAATGAATAAATATTACAAAAAGGTAAGTTTGTATTTAAAGTTGTGCTGAAGGAGAAAATATTAATTTAATTGAAGAGATTATCTAAACTAGCAAACTCCCTCCAAAGTTATTTTGAAGAGATGATCTAATCGACACTTTGTGAATGATATTACAAATAGAAAATCTCCCTCCAAAGTTATTTTGAAAGCAAACTACAACAGCGAAATTGGATTTCTAAACTAGCAATGAAATATTACTAGCTCCCTCCCTATTTATATAGGTCGTATAGCTAAAGCACAATTGTAAGTTTACTTTCCAAATTTGTACCTTTATACCTATGTTTGATTGGCTGAAGAATTGAAGTGCTCTAATGAAAATTAAATGTTTAAGTCAAGGGGTGAAGTTGGTACATAAGGTGCCAAAATATATGCAAATGACTTATAAATTTAGAAAACATATTTTACCTAAAATGATGTACATGAATGGATGCAGGGAGTAATTGTGACGGCCTCAAATCCCGAGGCCCGCCAAGTCATGTGTCGTGGGCCCATAACTCTGCCATGTCACCGCCTTGTTGTGTCCCACATGCACCACGTCATTATTCCCTCAAGTTTTATTATTCATTTTCAATAATTGACATAATAATCAGCGGAAGACTTAATAGCATGAAATAAATGTAAAATATATGTCATTTAGAGCATCAGTCCTAATTAGGAAAACCCAGTAAAATACCATGCTTATAATTTAGGTGAATAATAACAAAAATCGATATACATGTATTCAAGTGTTCTACAAATCCCTAAAAACCCAAAAAATAAAAAACATAAATATATACATACTGTAATCCAAAACACGAGCTAAAACAGTAACAAACTCGAAAGTAGTTGCCTAATCCCCCTTGCCCTTACTCTTACTCGTCGAAGGATCTACACTAAGTCACCCAACAAATACAGTGACGAGTCCAGTGAGTAAATTCACAAGAGAAGTCCACACAGTATTTATGAATAAAACTAATAAATCTACAAGACATGTGAATATGACCTTTGGCAACAAACAATCGCATTCTCATGGTTGTAGGCAACATATATCATGCCAAAATCATCATCAAGAAATATAAAGCATCACAAAAATACTTCAAAAGCAGCAGAAAGTAAATAAATCGGCTAGTCGTTAAGTAGTAAATAAATCACTAATAGAATAACCACGATAAATTCCCCAACCTATCCCGGAATGATATCGATAAAACAAGATAATAGCCACGCATATATACTATTCAGGAATCCAGCTACTAAACCTTAACTTTAATAAACAGCATGATCCCTCCGATTGCGTTACACATCAGGAACAACCCTAAACCCTCTCGACAGTCGCAAGTATATCCTACCTCTATCGACATGAGCCATGTCCTAAGATGACTCACGCAAGGAATTTAGCCACTAGCAACACACACATATATATATACACACAACCAAAGCTTATCAAGTAAAACCATGTGTGCCCACCAGCAGACACACATAAATACGATACAAATATGCAATTAAAATCACGCCATGAATAAAGTGAAGCATTATCAAGGGTTTTATGCATTTTCTTGGATTAAGAATTTAGATGAAAGATCCTCCATATTCGGCCTACAGGCCTTTAAGGTAGACATGAGCCTTGGCAACCCTTAGTTTGTTTTAGGTGATTCATTCTTTGAAAACCCATCTCCTTTTGGCCCATCATCTTTGGGCACATTCATTTTGGGACATAGTTTTGGGTCTATATCAAACTCTTAGGATTCTTGTGCTTTTCTTTCCTTTCATTGACTATTTTGGAAACCATACTTGATTGGTTGGGGTTCCTTTTTTCGTAGAGAAAATCATGATTTGACTTGTCTTTGTTATCTTTTGGATGTTTGGCTTTCGAATCATTATGTTCACTCGAGTTGACTAATAATCCATTCTAATTTTTTGGTTTCCTTATTTGAAACCTTGATGTTTCCTTCCATTTAAATCTACAGATTTATGCTTCTTCTCCTTTAATTCTCGTGCTAGATTCTCTCCTCCCCCCTTTTTGGAAATTTCTCCATTCCGACAAGGGTTCCTCTGAGCAATCATCCACGCCCAAAATTAGACTCTACGGCAGACTCAAAAAGGCGGCATACCACCTCCTAGGTCATTTGACCTCATCTATTTCGTAACTACAGAACCTTGGGGTTCCTTAGGAGCATTAAAAGGACATGCAGTGTTATTGTGTCTCACATTCCCACATCGTAAACATATGTGGGGAAGCCCTTCATACTACACCATTAGCCAAAAGTCTTCCACTCTAAATTTTGACATAAAAGGTTTTGAGAAATTCAATTCCACCGCCACTCGAGCAAACCCTCTCGTTAGTTGTAGCGGTACTTGAATCCACCGACCGTCCCACTACATTTCCATGTCCCCAAACGATAGAATCACGAAATACTCGGGAGGGAGGTATGAAAAACGAATCCAAACCGCGCTTTCGATATTAATGCAAACCGATCGGAAAGATGGCCCCCATTTTTGCACAGAAAGGACATGGCCAAGGATTTCATATGGCCATCCGAGTAAAGCTCTATCCATATCTCCTGCATACATAAATTGAATCAAATAGAAATCATTAGAGATTTCCATAACTCTGTAGTCCCCTTTAGGGTGCCACATTGCTACGATTCTATTGCATAACATCGTGTAACCTAAAGATTTTCCCATCAGTTTCACCACCACTGCGTTTTCCATTTCTTTCTGTAACTTGCTATGCAAGTTAAAAGAAAACGTCACCAAGGGACTTAGCGCATCAGAAGTATTGCTCATATCCCCTGCCTCTAGTGCCACGTTTTTTGAGAACCTTCTATTTCCGGCATTGACTAGGTGATCCCTATACTTTTTACGAGTATCCGGATCGTTGTCAACCTCCATCTTATCTTCAGATACACAGTTAAGGCACAAGAAAATGAATGCCCAAACTTGTAGACCTGTCATAGAATCACTTAGCCTGAGCAAGTCTATCGACTACACAATTAAAATTCTATTATTGTAGTTTATTTATCACTGGAAGGAAGACATGTCTACAGGTAAAACACTTTAACTAAAACACATACAAAGTGCAAAATCCTTAGCAAAGTTATTAATGACATGAATCTCTCGCTCGCACTAACAATGACAATATCAATGAACCAATTAAAAGCAATTTCAAATATAATACGGTGCTAATTCTATAAGCTTTGCTCGCTACAAAAAATGCGAAGTATTTTATGATTTAAAGAAACAAGAGACAAAGAATAAAGTGGAAAATGAAACCTGATCACATATTATTATTGTGCGTGGACCAATACATGTTGGTCTTTCATCCTTATCTAAATCAAGCTATCATTTGTTTGGATTTCAACTTATCTTACGATTAATTAGTTATTAACTTATTATATATAAATTAGTTTCCATTGCAGCAAATAAATTAATGGGCATCCAAAAAAATTGTAGAAATTGTTGTCATAAAATATACATATTCACCTTTGTGAAAGGCTCTTGGGCATCCATTACAAAGTAATAGATCTCCAAAGTCTGAACAGATGTTGCAGATACTACAACAAAAAGTGGTTTTAGCAATGAAAGCTTTTGTTGCTAAAGGCTCTGATTTCGTTGCTTAAACTTCTTAGCAACAAAAATATTTCGTTGCGGAGTTTGTTGTTGATAGTCCGTGCGGCGGCCCCAAATTCCGAGGCCGCCCCGTGGCTTCCCTTTACCAGCTGCACGTGCACCGGAAATGCCTGCCACGTCACTCGTCTGCCCTCGTACTTAGGTAGTTATCATATAAGTTGTTATAGTCAAAATTTAACAGCGGAAGAATTTAAAATTTGACAAAAATGCTTTCATATATATATATATAAAAGTTTTACTGATCAAACCTATAGTGGAAAACCCGGCTGTACTGTGCATACAGGCGATCAACTGTTAGAGTGTGTATACCAGTACAAGTGTGTATCCAGTTTCCCAACCCAAAATATAGTACAAAATATCAAAAATATAGACATCACACGTACCAGCAGGCCTCGGCGTAGGCAAGTTAGATGAAATCGCCGATGATCCCCTTGCCCTGCGCTAGTACTAGGATCTGCGCTCGGCCACCACAAAAGGCGCAGATGGCGAGCCCAAGAAGTAAAATCCCAAGGAAAACCACCGTGCATAAATAATGGAAATAATTAACGAGCCAATAAGTAGTGTTAAATAAACATGCGGAAAGAAGGAAAATATGCAGACAACTGCTCAAAGTTAATCGCATGTATATAAACACCTTGATAGACAAAGGGGTGCGAACACAGCCACTAAGTGTGTACTAGGACCAGGAGCCCTGGTCGTGGCCCATGCCTCCGACCCTACGACTGTATCCCAGCGACATTAACCCTAGTGGGCTAATCGAACGCGTGAAATGGAGTACAACTCGGGATATCATCTACCGAATTCCTAGAACACGCGCTACACACCTAGCCGACCTCAACTACCCGTGGATACATAGACGGTCCCATAACCGTCCCAAGAGGAATATAAATCACGATTTTCAAGGAAATAAAGATCAATGGGAAAAAAATAAGTAAATGCAAAGAGTGGTGTTCAATTGGGTTTTACGTACCTCACGCCGCGCTCAAAAATCCCAAAATATACCCCCGTCCGATCCCCGACTAAGTCCCCGACTCCAACTACGTCCCGAGACTCCCGAGGTCTAATCCCGGGGTTCATTGATTAGTTAACTTTGGTTTAACATCAATTAGTTTCGATTTTCATGTTTTAATTAAGGTTCGAGGGGGTCATTAGCGCGCTAGGTGGGTATTAGCGCGCTAATTGATCTTCGTGTCTTGTTCATACACGAAGATCTTCATCTTCCCCCGAGAGGATTAGCGCTACTATTCATCATTAGCGTGCTAATTACTCTCTGCCCAGATTTTTCTAAAAAATCCGAACTCTTCCCTAACTTGATTCAAACACTCCAAAACCAACATGCAACATCCAATATACTTCAATATCATCGATTTACTCTTAAAAACATCAATTTAAACTAGAAATCCTGCTAAATTCTCAAATCCAAACATGCATGTTAGAAAATGAATTCATCGAACAATCATCTTGTTGCCACCAACTCGATTCCAATAAACATAGAACATCACAACTAACCTCACAGTCCTCAAATCTAGTAAAATCAGTGACAATTTCACAAAAACTCGTTGCAATCATACATACCACAACATGCAACATTTCTCATCAAAAATCCAAGAAACAGGGGAGTAGATTACCTCAAGCTTGTAGTTAATGTTCAAATCCACCTCTAAAACGCCATAGTTGAGCTCCATAACATTGATTTCTCTCTCAGAAATCCGAAGTTTTGGTTTAGAATGGCTTGTGGTTTGCATGTGGGTTTGATCGGTGGTATTTATAGTTGTTAATGTAATCTGAAGTGCACACGTATCTCGAGGCCCATCAGACGGTCCTTATCCAGCCCGTGTCACTCCATCCAGCCACCTTATCATGACACATATTGCCTAGTTTTTGATCTGTTGTCAATCTCGAGGATAATCCAATGTGTGTTGATTTTCCAGTTCAAACTATAGGACTTTCTTCAATTATATCTATCTTAACTTGTACACTCTACCCAAGCTGTCAACTAAATTCCGTAAAATGCCAAATATGGTCCCACTACGCTCCCGACTACCTGGCTCCCAGTGCCCCGTGTCCGGCACGCTTCCCAAGGCGGTCCCACACCTAGTGTACCAATTATTCATTCATTTAGCCTATAGTCACATATGAATTTCGTTGCATTTAAACCCTCAACCATGCTAATATAATATTGATTGAATTTGTCTAACTCCCAACGCCCAGCCTCACAGCTACCAAACCCCGCGTTGGCATGTTCACCGAAATAAAACCCCGGCTCACAACTCACCCGACAAGTTTATTTTAATTGCACACCGTGACGATAATACATCATTATCAATAAATCACCGAAATTAGAAAAACAATAATACTAGTCAATATTAGGTCCGAACATGCCTAATCTATCCGCGCGTCCACGCGTCGTCCGAGCCGGCGTCCTAATCTCGAATATGGATAATAACGGCGTTAATAAAATAACGGGCGTTACAATTCTCCCCAACTAAAAGAAATTTCGTCCCGAAATTTGGGTTAGTTTAGAACATACCGGGAATAATCGGGATAACGCTCTCGCATGGTCGACTTCAACTCCCAGGTAAGTCCCTCTGTACCGTGATGCTGCCACCGCACGAGTACCTTAGCTATCTCTCTGTTCCTGAGAGTCTGGATCTTACGATCTAATATCGCCAATGGCCGTTCCTCGTAAGTTGCGTCAGGCTGAACATCCACCTGTCGCACGTCAACCATGGGTCGTGGCCCGGTCCTATCCAATCGCAACATCGAAATGTGGAAGGTAGGATGAATCCCTACCAACTCCGCCGGTAAATCTAGTCTGTACGCCACACTGCCAACCTTCGCTATAACTCGATATGGTCCAATAAATCTCGGTGCTAGTTTCCCCTTAATCCCAAACCTCTGCTGGCCCTTCCGAGGAGAAACCTTCAGGTAAACCATATCGCCAACCTCATAGCTCAGACTATCGTGGTATCTATCCGCGTATTTCTTCTGCCTGTCCTGTGCTGCTCGAAGCCTCTGACAAATCTGTCGGATCTTCTCTGTATGATCAACAACTATCTCCGGCCCAATCGTAACTGTATCTTCCGGCTCTGCCCAACACGCTGGTGACCTGCAGGGCCTCCCATATAGCGCCTCATAAGGAGGCATCCCGATACTAGCCTGATAGCAGTTGTTGTAGGCAAATTCACACAGTGGTAAGTAATCCTCCCATGAGCCTCCAAACTGCAAAATGCAAGCTCTCAACATATCCTCTAAAATCTGTATCAATCTCTCAGACTGGCCATCTGTCTGCGGGTGATAAGCCGTCTTGGAATTGCAACCTAGTACCAAACTGCTCCTGCATCGCCTCCCAAAATCTCGAAGTGAACCTGGGATCCCGGTCAGATACTATAGAGATTGGTACCCCATGCAGTCTGATGATCTCTTGCTCGAACAGTCTGCTCAACTGGTGAAACGTATACCTCATCGAAACTGGTATAAAGTGTGCAGATTTCGTCAGTCTATCTATCACCACCCAAATCGCATCATGTCGCCTCGAAGTCTGGGGTAATCCACTGACAAAATCCATAGCAAGGTGTTCCCACTTCCACTGAGGAATGGGTAACGGCTGCAACAATCCTCCAGGTCGTCTATGCTCCGCCTTCACCCGCGACATATGTGACATCCCCGAACATATTCACCAACATCAGCCTTCATCCCCGGCCACCACACCAAAACAATCTCCGCAAGTCATGGTACATCTTGGTTCTGCCCGGATGAACTGTGTATCGCGACCGATGAGCATCCTCTAATATACTATCTCGTATCTCTGACACGGCTGGTACCCATAGTCGACCTCGATGCCGCAAACATCCATCAGATGTCTCCGCCCAAACAGTGCACTCGGGATCCCGTGCCAATCCACTGAACATCCCATAAAGCCCATCAGCCCTCTGACACTCAGATACCCGTTCCAGTGACACTGCCGGTACCCTCATCTGACCACAAATCTGTAGATCCTGCATAACCGAAAGGTCTGACATGCTCAAAACTGACGTCATCTCCAACAGTCCCATGTGTCGAGTCTCGGTCTGACTGTCAACCTCGCATCTGCTCAATGCATCAGCCACTACATTGGCCTTTCCGGGATGATACTCAATCGTAAAATCATAATCCTTCAACAGCTCTAACCATCTCCTCTGACGCATATTAAGATCTTTCTGTGTGAAAATGTAGCGTAGACTCTGATGGTCAGTGTAAAGCACAAACTTCTCTCCGTAGAGGTAGTGTCTCCAAGCCTTCAGCGCAAACACAACTGCCGCAAGCTCCAAATCGTGTACGGGGTAGTTACACTCATGTGGTCACAATCGCCTGGATAAATAAGCTACTGGTCGTCACTTCTAAGGCGAGGCAGTGGAGAGGGTTCAAGAGGCACAACCTCGTCAAGTTCTTTGGTGGTACAGAAGTAGCAGCGACAGAGCTATTTCTGAAGAATCGAGAGACGATTCATAACATCATCGCCACATAGGACCATATGAGAGCGACAATCGCTACGTTTATGCTACAGGGAGAGGCAAATGATTAGTGGACGACCATTGTAACTACCCGAGGCATTCCGAGAGACTAGATCGACTTTAAGAGCCAGTTTACCCATAAGTATTTATTGTCGACGGTGTTACAGGCAAAGAGGAACGAGTTCATGTCTTTGAGGTAGTTTGCAGGTGAGCTAGCTATGGACTACATGAGCAGATTCATTCAGTTGTTGCCTTATGCAGGAGGATATGTCGATTCAAAGACTGATAGGATTTACTACTTCACTAAGGGTTTGCTACCTGCGATTAGAGGTTCCATTGTCACGACCGAGCGGGAGACTTTACAATGAACATACGAGCGGAGTCTAGTAAGGAGGCTAAACTGGCCAAACTGAAGTCCCGATTAGAGGAGCATCGCGAGGACAAGAAAAGGAATAAGGGCAAGTGGAATTACCATGACCATAGGGCTCAGAGTGTAGGTTCTGTTGCACAGCAGTATACTCGACCGGCACAGACCATCCCACTAGTAACGAGTTTTTCCAGTTATCCATCGCAGCCTAGTCGACCAAGACAGCAGTCACAGAGGAAAACTACTAAGAGTAGGAGTATTGATAAAGGAGACAGGCAGAGGAAGACACAGACGTCTAATCATGCCCAAACTCAGGGTTCCGCACAAGGACGAGGCCAGAGCCAAACTCAGGTATCGTAAGATAGCTGAACATGTTTCGGGAGCGCCAGTGTTGTTTGTGAAGAAAGAGGATGGTATTTTGAGGTCGTGTATAGATTACCACCAGCTGAACCAGACCACAGTGAAGAACAAGTACCCGTTGCCACGCATAGACGATTTATTTGATCAGCTGACCAGTGCTCAGTGGTTCTCAAAGATAGATATGAGGTAAAGCTATCATCAACTCAAGATCAATACCGAGGATCGAGAGAATACGACATTCAATACGAGATACGGTCACTTCCAGTTCACAGTCATGCATTTCGGTTTAACTAACGTGTCGGCCATATTCATGGATCTCATGCATAGAGTGATGAGAGAGTACTTAGATAGATTTGTGATTGTGTTCATCGATTACATCGTTGTCTATTCCAGGACTTGAAAGGAGCACGAAGGACATCTATGAGCAGTGTTGCAGACTCTAAGGGACCACCGTCTCCATGTTGAGTTCAGCAAGTGCGAGTTTTGGCTGCCAGAGGTCAGATTTTTAGGGCACGTAGTTGGAGCTAACGGTATTGTCATTGATCCAGAGAATTTAGAGCTGTGATTCAGTGGCCTACTCCAACTACAGTTACATAGATTCATAGTTTTCTGGGGTTGGTAGGATATTACCGCAGATTTGTGCAGGACTTCTCCAAAATCGTTGCACCAATGACGAAACTGACTTAGAAGAATGCGAAGTTTGATTAGAATGAAGAGTATGAGTAGGCGTTCAACACTCTAAAGCAAAAAACTTACTACCGCGCCTGTCTAGTGTCGCCCGAGGCAGGGAAGAACCTAGTCGTGTATACCAATGCGTTGAAGATTGGTTTAGGTTGTGTACTGATGCAGGAGGGTAGAGTTATCGCTTATGTATCCCGACAGCTGAAGGTTCATGAGAGTAACTACCCTACACACGACTTAGAGTTGGTTGCAATCGTGTTAGCATTGAAGATATGGAGACACCACTTGTATGGTGTACGATTCAAGTTGTACATAGACCACAAGAGCTTGAATTACCTTTTCTCTCATAAGAAGCTGAATCTGAGACAGAGGCGTTGGCTTGAATTCCTGAAGGACTACGGTTTCGCACTCGAGTATTATTTAGGGAAAGTCAATGTTGTTGCTGATGCTTTGAGCCGCAGGGGATCTAATGATGGGGTAGTTGTGTGTCGTATGACCCACGTGTATGCATTACTTGAGGCAGCCGAGATGATGAGTTCAATGGACATGCCGAAGACTACCAGTACACAGATGTGTGGTCAGATGAGGTTGCAGACCATTTCACTAAAGACTGTTCTCGAGGGATAGAAGGGTGATGAGTCGTACCAGTGTTACAGTGAGATGGCAGACAGTTCAGAACTTTCAGATTGAAGTCGGGCGACAGACTTTTACTTAAGGTATCGTGGGCGACTGTGGACTCCATTGGCAGTTGACTTGCGAACCAAGACACTTCAAGAGGCTCACCATTCTCGTTTTTATGTGCATCCGAGTCGGACCAAGATGTACGTGGATATGTGATGTCTCTTTTGGTGGCGAGGGATGAAATCAGATGTGTCAAAGTTCATTAGAGTGACTAAGATATGCCAACATGTGAAGGCTGAACATCGACAACCTAGAGGATTACTAAAGCCCCTACCCATTCCTCGGTGGAAGTGGGAGCACATTACTATGGATTTTGTAAGTGGATTGCCCCGATCTCCTCATGTTCACGATATCATATGGGTAATTGTGGATAGATTGACGAAATCTGCTCATTTCATACCGGTATCCACTACACACCGAGTTTATAGACTGAATATCCTTTACGTGTGTGAGATAGTCAGATTGCACGGAGTTCCATTATCGATCGTGTCAGACCAAAGGACGCAGTTCACTTCGTTGTTGTGGTAGAGCATGCAGGTTTAGTTTGACATCAAACTTGAGTTGAGTACGGTGTTCCATCCGCAGACAGACGGACAGTCCAAGAGGTTGATCCAGCTATTGGAAAACATGCTCACGATGTGTGTTTTGGAGTACAAGTGGTCATGGGAAGAGGTCCTTCATTTGTGCGAATTTGCTTACAACAAAAGTTATTAGGCGAGTATCAATATGGCAACGTTTTAGGCGCTCTATGGCAGGCCTTGTAAATCACCTTCTTGATGGGCTGAGCCAGAGGATGTTGTGACACTTGGTCCTGAGACTGTTGCTGATCATACTGAGAACATACGACAGACTCGTTTGAGACTTAAAAGTGCGTAGAGGCAATAAAATAAATACTACAAAAAGTAACACGATGAGCTTTAGTATGATTTGGCATACTATGTTTACCTGAAGGTCTCCCCATTGAAGGGTCACAAGCGGTTCAGAATCAAGGGAAAGCTCGCTCCTAGATTTACCGATAACTTCAAGATTATGAAAAGGCTCGGTAAGGTTGCTTATCAGTTGGAATTACCGCTAGAGCTCGCCAGTATTCATCCAGTATTCCACATTTCGATGCTTCGACTAAACAAGTCAAGCGGAGGGCGGCAACCGACGGTGGACTTGAGTCAGATCGACTTGCGTGATGATGCTACATATGAGGAGCAGCCGATCCAGATTGTTGACCGCAAGGTCAAGACACTAAGGAACAAGGAAATTCCTTCGGTTCTCGTGAAATGGCAATTTCAGAGAGACGATGAGCTAACATGGAAGTTAGAATCCTACATGCGCAAGCACTTTCCCTACCTGTTTGATTTCGGTGAGTTTTTTTGTTTGTTTTTACTTATTAGTTTAATTTTAGAGATGAAATTCTAATAAGTGGGGGAACTGTAACAACCCTCAAAATTTAACCCAACTTGTGTTACACTCGTCAGGACCGTAACCCAACTACGTGATACTTCGCGGTATTTCAGACATGTGGAGTCGACGCCGAGGTAATTTTATGATTCTGTGTTGTTTTGTATTAGTATGACAGTCTAATACGTGTCTCGAGGCATTTGGCGATCATTAGTTAAGTTAGGCTTCGCCTAGGAAAACGGGGGAGTTAAAAAACAAAAAAACCTAAATAAATAGATTTTTGAATAATAAATATAATATTTTATTCGGGTCGAAACGCGGACACGATGATGAGCACACAATGGACGGGTAGTGCTGCAATACGGGTCGTGGAGCGCAGGATCAACATGGGAGCTGAATAACTAAGTGAAAACCAAGTCACTTAGTAGAGTCAACATGGAGAGTTAGACTTGGGGGACACTCCAAAGGGGAGCGATGGATTTTCCTCGAGATGTGCGCATACAAGTGGATGATGAGAGGGACTATATAAGGACCACTCCACCACTTGATCCCCTTTTCACTATTCATTTTCATCTTTCCCCCTCTCCTTCTTTTCCTTTCCTTTCTTGGTAAGCAAACCAAAGCAGAGGTGGTGTTGGGCAACCGAATTCTCGCCGAAGCCCCATTTGTCGCGAATCTAGGTGGGAAACCTTGCTCTTTTGTTTCTCCTCTCTAGTCTTGGGTTGTTTCTTCTCTTTATTTTTGGGTTGATTGTGTCATTTAAATTCATCACGATGACCAAGGTGCCTTGCCAGAGACGAATCTTGGTGAACCACCAAGTGTCTCGGCAACCTTCGAGCGCTCAACACGCGACATTGATGCGGTGTTGCTCTTTGATGTATTTTGTTAATTTTATTGGATTTTCAGATTTAGTTGTTTATTTAGGGTTTTCAATCGAATCTGGGCATCCCACGACGATCCGAGTCGATTTTGGGGAGTCTTGATGCCTGGAAACATGTTGGCATTAATAGCTGAGAGTGGGGTTTGAGGATAATAAGGTAAACCAGAGACTAGTCATTTGCACGCCGTCCATACGTTTTGTTGTTTTTGACTTCTGCGACGTGTTTATATGTGAGTGTATAAGCAGGCCGTGGTGAAGTTTTTTGTTTGTGTTTAAACAGCAAACGTGTTTCGGCCCAATAAGGGTCCAACAAGATGTTTTTGCAGTATAAGGGCCCACGGGAGTGTTAAGGTGTTTTGGGTGTGTGCGCATTTTCCAATTTAGAAGCTGTGAAGGCATTGTTTGTGTTGTGTATGTCGTGATTTCGTGTGTGTACAACATGTGTGGGCGTCTCTTTGCAGCGTCTTGATCACGCCATGTGCCCATGGCGTGACCCACACACGACTTGGTCAGTGGGCCTTTTCTTACTGTTTGGGCCTGTTTTAGAATTGTTCTAAAACCTGAGTGTTTACAGGCTTTTCTATCGATTTAATATAGTTTCTCGAGTCTATTTTTACTGAATTTTTACCAAGACTTTGGGATAACTATGGGGTTTATTTTAGGACTAATTAATGACCATAAACCTAATATTTGGGGTTCAAACCTATGTCAGGTAGTCGGGAACCTGGGAATACGCGTTAGAGTTGCAGGAGTTGTACTGTGTTGTGTTAGTCAGGTAAGTACACTAGCCCACAAGCTTATGTATGATTAGTAAGCCGTTAAGGAAATACCATGTGATCATTATCATTCTATTTCTATTTTCCTATGCTCTACTTGTTGGCATTCCATTTTATACTCCTTGTATGTATGTTCTTGGCATAAGTGTGTGTCTCAAAGGTACTTGCGACCTGCACTAGTTGGGATAAAATGTGAGCACTTCTGCAGAAGTGTTAGTAATTGTGTAATACCAAATACTAGATTTGTTGTGGATATTGTTATGGTTATCGATGTTACTACATCGTTGTCGTGGATTTGTTGTGGATTTTAGACCACTTATGGCCTCTCTTGATTCATAGAACACGCATGTTTCGTTGCTATCATTTCAGTCTGTTTATCATGCTCTCTTGATCTATTTAAATTCATATCTTTCAATTACCGCATGATATTTAGACTGCCATACTTGATAATTTATGAATTACTGTTATATTCTTCTTGCATTACTTTCGATTTCTCTCAGTTACTCACCGTCTAATTTGTAATGGAAGGTGCAGATAGAGTGGAGTGCAGTAAGGGCAAAGGGCGGGCCCTTTGGAGATTTCCTGTGAGGACTTAGCAGCTGGACTTTGGAGATCTTGGAGATAGGTTTTGTTTGTTTTTGATAGTATGTTGCTTAATATATATGATTTGGTTCTTGATCTTAGGATAACATTGTTTTGGATATCATGTACACGTTTATTTCATTCCTATCTGTTTGTACATGAATATTACGGGGTTTTCCCTATTAATAGATTCCTGAATTTCCCTTTGATTGAGTTATTTCTCATTATTGTAGTTTACTTATTTTTCTCCTGCGTATAACTTGCAATAACTCTTTCATAAAGTATATAATTAAATGAACAGATGCTAACTAAGCTTGTCAGGTTTGTCGAGATTCGACTTGGGGGCTTGCACGTGTCTAGGCCGGGCATACCCAACTGCATGGAGAAATTGGAGCCCTCACATAAGCCTTTTCTAGGTCTATCTTTATGGTCATCCATCCCCTTCTCCCTGTCTTGCTCAGCATCGAGTGTATCACCTCCTGAATGATGATAGTATTATATGTAATGTTCTGACTTGGTACAAAGCTGGATTGTATCCTCAATATTCACCTCTCCATTTGCGACTTAAATCTGTTGGCAATGAGTTTTGTGATAGTTTTATAAACTACATTACAAAAACTTATTGGGCGGGGACCTGCAAAACATGTTGAAGGGTGAGTTTTGAGGATTGGTACAAGTAGAGTATTATTCAACGTAGTCGAAAAAATGTCATGAGTGAAGAATTCCTTTACACACTCGATGGCTAACTCGCTAACAACACTCCGTTGTTTTTGGAAAAAAAATAGGACTCCATCCGTTTGGTGTTGGAGCTTTAAAGGCTCCCATCTCAAGCATAGCATCACGGACTTCTGTTGGGTCAATTGCTTTGGCAATGTATGTTCTCTCAGCACCTGACACCTTGGAAAACACTACTGGCCAAGGGACCCTGCAAATGTAAATTCTTCCTCTGTGTATAGGTTCTCTTAGAACTGAAAGGCCTACTGTTAGAGAAGTAGTTGATCTGTCACCCAATGCCCATTGTTGACATATAGGCCAACAATATGGTTTTGTCTCCTCCGGTGCAAAATACTCAAATGGAAGAATCTTGTATTTTTGTCCCCTAGTTGGAGCCACTTGGACCTAGACTTATGGAACCAAATCATTTCTTCCTTGACTAGCAATTCCACGAGCCTCCCTTGGATACTCTCTCTTCAGGTGTATAGAGCTTTTGTAAGGCCTACTACCAATTTGTATTGCACTGTTTCAACTTCCTTCTGCAATTTATTCTTTCTCTAAAAGATATTCCCAAACACCGATTAATTCCAGCCTTGCAATTTCATAAAGAAATTAAACGCAGCCAAGGTATAGGTCTCCTCTTTATTCCAATTCAATTGAGAAAATTCTGAGAAACGTTCATGGGTGATCCAACTTACTAAGAATCTAAAGGGCCTTTCTTGAAATGGGAATTCTTTTATCCTTTTCATTTGCAACAAAAGAGGGTGATGATCAGACCTCATCGTAGGGAGGTGTGATATAGTGCAATCCAGAAATCCCAATCTCCAAGTTGCAATACAGAGACCTCGATCAAGTCTTTCCTGAAGGTGCCCACGAATCCAAGTGAATTTAGGTCCAATAAAGCTTATATCCTGCAAAGAGCATGCTTGCATAAAATCGTAAAGTTCCCTATATTTTGATTGGTTTGTCTGTGCTCCCCCACTTTTTTCATCAGCTACCAGGTACACATTCAGATCACCAATGATCACCCAAGTGCATTCATTCGGGATCTGAAAGTTTTCTAAGTCTGTCAACAGGCTTTTCTCAAGCGTACTGCTGGCAATGCATACACTACAATACCCAATCCTTCCTCATGTCCTTGCTTCTATTTGAACAAGACTTATTGCTTATCTGGTTTTATTACTTCTACTTAAATAGAGTGGTCATTCCACAAAAGCCATATGCCACCAGAGAAGTCGATTGCATCCACTTTCCAACACTTACTAAACCCCATCTTCCAAGTCATTGCATTTGTCATATCACCACTGATTCTCAGTTAAAAAATTGCTACAATGTTTGCATTATTTTTCTTCATTAACTCCTTAAAAACTGTAACAAAAATAGGATTTTTGGCCCCCCTGCAATTCCAAGATAGTAATATCATTGACAATAAATATAAAAAGTAACTAAGAAACCGATAGCTATTGATGACCACCATTCGAACCCGGTTAATTGGTTACACCATTATCTGAGATCATATGCTCATATGTGCCTTTCTCTTGTGCTTCCATGTCCTGCCTCTTAGACTCCCATTTTGCACTAGCTTCTGCTAGGATTTTTCGACCATTGTTGATAGCGTTCTGCATAATTCCTATTTGACTGCATTTTTTGCCCATATCAACTGCTAATTCCTCTGTTGACATACATTGGAATGGTACAGAGGCATCTACTCTCCTCTGCGTCCCTTCTCTATTTATAAGATTCTGGAAAGAATGGATCTTCCATGTATTTTCTTGGATTAAGAATTTTTATGAAAGATCCTGCATATTTGGCCTACAGGCCTTTAAGGTAGAAATGGGCCTTGGCAACCCTTGGTTTTTTTTAGGTAATTCATTATTTGAAAACTCATCTCTTTTGGCCCATCATCCTTGGGCACATTTATTTTTGGGATAGAGTTTTGGGTTTGTATCACACTCTTAGGATTCTTGTTCTTTTCTTTCCCTTCATTGACTATTTTGGAAACCATACCTTAATTGGTTGGGGTTCCTTTTTTCGTGGAGAAAATCATGGTTTGACATGTGCTGTTATCTTTTGGATGTTTGAATTTCGAATCATTATGTTCACTCGAGTTGACTAATAATCCATTTTAATTTTTTTGGTTTCCTTATTTGAAACCCTAATGTTTCCTTCCACTCAAATCTACAGATTTATGCTTCTTCTCGTTTGATTCTCGCGCTAGATTCTCTCCTCCCCCCTTTTGGCAATTTCTCCATTCTGATGAGGCTTCCTCTGAGCAATCATCCACTGCCCAAAATTAGACTCTACGGCAGCCTGTGAAGGCGGCATACCACCTCCTGGGTCATTTGACCTCATCTATTTCGTGACTACAGAACCTTGGGGTTCCTTAGGAGCATTAAGAGGACATGCAGTGTTATTGTGCCCCACCTTCGCACATCGTAAACATATGTAGGGAAGCCCTTCATACTACACCTTCAGCCAAAAGTGTTCCACTCTAAATTTTGACATCAGAGGTTTTGAGAAATCCAATTCCACCTCCACTCGAGCAAACCCCCTCTGTTAGCTGTAGTAGTACTTGAAGTAGTACCTGAATCCACCCTTAGCAACCGTCCCACTACATTTCCATGTCCCCAAATGATAGAATCACAGAAATACTCAGGAGGGAGGTATGAAAAACGACTCCAAACCTAACTGCTTTCGATATTAATGCAGTTGCCAGTCGGAAAGATGTCCCCAATTTTTACACAGAAACGACATGGCAAAGGATCTCATATGGCCATCCGAGTAAAGCTCTATCCATATCTCCTGCGTACATAAATTGAACCAAATAGAAATCATTAGAGATTTCTATAACTCTGTAGTCCCTTTTAGGGTGCCACATTGCTACGATTCTATTGCATAACATCCTGTAACCTAAAGATCTTCCCATCAGTTTCACCACCACCGCGTTTTCCATTTGTTTCTGTAACTTGCTATGCAAGTTAAAAGAAAACGTCACCAAGGGACTTAGCGCATCAGAAGTATTGCTCATATCCCCTGCCTCTAGTGCCACGTTTTTTGAGAACCTTCTATTTCCGGCATTGACTAGGTGATCCCTATACTTTTTACGAGTATCCGGATCGTTGTCAACCTCCATCTTATCTTCAGATACACAGTTAAGGCACAAGAAAATGAATGCCCAAACTTGTAGACCTGTCATAGAATCACTTAGCCTGAGCAAGTCTATCGACTACACAATTCAAATTCTATTATTGTAGTTTATTTATCACTGGAAGGAAGACATGTCTACATGTAAAACACTTTAACTAAAACACATACAAAGTGCAAAATCCTTAGCAAAGTTATTAATGACATGAATCTCTCGCTCGCACTAACAATGACAATATCAATGAACCAATTAAAAGCAATTTCAAATATAATACGGTGCTAATTCTATAAGCTTTGCTCGCTACAAAAAATGCGAAGTATTTTATGATTTAAAGAAACAAGAGACAAAGAATAAAGTGGAAAATGAAACCTGATCACATATTATTATTGTGCGTGGACCAATACATGTTGGTCTTTCATCCTTATCTAAATCAAGCTATCATTTGTTTGGATTTCAACTTATCTTACGATTAATTAGTTATTAACTTATTATATATAAATTAGTTTCCATTGCAGCAAATAAATTAATGAGCATCCAAAAAAATTGTAGAAATTGTTGTCATAAAATATACATATTCACCTTTGTGAAAGGCTCTTGGGCATCCATTACAAAGTAATAGATCTCCAAAGTCTGAACAGATGTTGCAGATACTACAACAAAAAGTGGTTTTAGCAATGAAAGCTTTTGTTGCTAAAGGCTCTGATTTCGTTGCTTAAACTTCTTAGCAACAAAAATATTTCGTTGCTGAGTTTGTTGTTGATAGTCCGTACCTAATAATTCTCAACAACGAAAGGGACATTTTTTGCTTAAAATAGTTTTCAGCAATAAACTCATTTGTTGTTGAAACTGCTTATAGCAACAAACATTTTTTGTTGATGAAATTCTTTACAGCAACAAATTCTGGACATGTTGCAACAAATAGTGTTGTTGATAAATTATACTAAAGCATGAAAAAAAATTGTTTCAACAACAATTCCCATCCGAAAGAACAATTGGTGTTGAATTTATAATTGAAATTTAAATGAAATCAAATTTACTTATGAAAACTGAATTGTCCATATAAAAAATTCACAAATAACAAACAAATGAAAATCGAATTATAATCTAAATCAATACATAACGGAGACAAAAAGAAAAATAAATCAAAGTGTATAAATCAATACTCGAATATAGCAATCCCTTTTTTCAATGTTGGCTGAGGAGTGGTGCAGAGGAGGATCGACAAAAGAAAAAACAAATCAAGGTGTCAAATAAATGGTATGTCTAACACGTACAACATATCTCAAATCATAGGGAACAACCTCAAAGTTTTCAATAGCAAACTTATTATCTGAATTGAAGGAAATTTGCCTTAGTTGGTGTGAATACACGCAATACTAGACATCACATTTACCAAGAACATCTCAAGCACAACTGCAAATCAAGTTTGAACATCGTAAGTATTCATATAGCTCCTAATGAAGAAAACAAAAAACATCATAAACTCCTCTCAGTACTAGTGTTAAACAGTTATTGCAAAGTTAGTAGGAATCGATTATGATGAAAAGCCAATACAACCCAAGATATTGTGTGTATGTAATGCAATATTAAGAAGGACATGAAGCAGTAGAAAGTTCAGAGTACAAACTTACTAAGACAATGTATGATACATAAAATATTGTTCCTACGTAATTCCACAACCCAATTCAACCAAAAACTATCCAAAAATTATAGAACCATGTTAGAAAAACTCTGGGCAGGCAATTCTTAAGAAGATAATGAACCAACAGTACCAAGAATGAATAAGAAATCAGATTTTACATCATATCATAAACAACTACAGTATGTCGATAAAGCAAATGAGGACCGTATGGGTCAATTCTGTTATTTCAAGTAAATTCTCATCACCGCTTTTGTATAGATTTTGTCATAGAGTGAACAAATTAATTAACCTCAACTTGAATACGAGACTAAGTAGAGAGTTATGACAATATATCCTCAGTCCCTAATTAATTGGGACTGGCTACATGGAACAAACTCTTCCATTGTGCTCGATCTTGTGCAATTGATGGTGAACTTTAAGTAGAGGGTAACTAAAAAGTGAAAAAATAGGAAAGGTTCATTGATATGCTTGATTAAGGAACATGTTTCTATAGAGCTTAATCAATTCAATGGTGATTGAACAATGTCCGGCTATAAATTCGACATACCGTTTACATTCCATCGCTTCATGTAATGTAAGCACATTTCTAACTTGTATATCAACAAATACATCATTCCTACATTCTATGTTATCATACATAAATTCATGTATATGTTCTACGTCCAAAAATGGGCATGTTTAGATGAGTAAGCTTTCTAGAAATTGGGTATATAGAATTTAAGAACTTGACATGTACCTTTTCATCTACACATTTCTATCGCCTTCAGACCCGTCCTTTGCAAGGCTGAAATCTGATAGCTTAGTTGAGTAATCCTGCAATGAACATGAAAGAAGTTTCATTAATTACCTTTACTGCTAGTCGAAAAATCAGATAACCTATTGTATTCATTTAGAGCATTTATCAACTCATCTAAGATAATCACCAATAGAATGTGGATTGAATGCCAAAGTGTGTCACCTAGGACTAAATAGACATTAGAGTAAAAAAATCATCTCCAATGGAATGTGCATTTTGAATGTCAAGATGACGTGGATAGACATTATCTATTTTAAATGTCACTTCTTGACATTCAAATTGACATCCACGTTGGATAATAGGTTTTTCTTTTAAATATTTACTTATTTTGTTTAGACTTTATTTTCAAAATTTAATTAGTAAAATTACAAAAAGAAATGTCACCTCATCAATTGAGCCACAGATTCACATCAACCATTGGAGACTTATTTTGAAGCTCAATGTCAATTTGAGCCACATGGGATGGACATCCTATTCACATTGAGAATTCACACCACAATCCACATTACCTTTGGAGATGCTCTAAAACTCTACTTAAAAATAAGTGAATCTAATTAATTACACGATTGTATTAATGATAGGATTAGCAGAGCAAATTATTAATCGAATTACAAAATCTTGACACAAATAATATAAAAATAATAATAAAAAGTCTTATATATAAGTTAATTGACGAACTTGCCAATAAATTAGCTAATTCTAAAACTCACCTTAAAAATAGGTAAATCTAATTACACAGTTGTAATCATGATAAGATTAGTACAACAAAACCATCAATCGAATTATAAGACCTCGACTCAAATAACATATATTTTTTTTTTGATAACCCACTTCCATATTTTATTCCAAATTTACCTTCAAAATAATAGATAGAAATGATGGCACGACTCACCATTCATTTTTACAAGACATAGAATGAGTCTCCCTTGCAATGCTCTGGGTTGCTACATTCGCGATCTACGGACAAAAACATTAGAATAGGACGCCATGTCCATAAACAATTAGATTCAATTTCTGATAAATCATATCAAAATATGAGTTCTTTATTCTTATTGTGATCATCTATGCTCTTGGAAGAGGTATTTTTGTATTATTCTATTGTTGGTGAATCTCATTCAATTGAGATATATAGTACACTTTATTCACATAGTAGATTGTTCGAAGTTTGGCCCATGGATTTTATCTATGATTTGGAGGTTTTCCACGTTGAATCTTGTATCTTGTGGTATGTTTATTTTGTGCATTGATCGTGGTTTGGTAGAACTTGGTATTCATTTGTTTCATTGTTTGACGGGGTTGAGTAAAACCCCAACAATAGGTTTATTTTTTCATATAAAGAATGTATGAATTTTTAATTGTCGCCATTTGATATTTTCGTTATTTATAATTTTTTTTATTTTTATATTTAAATTTCAATTACAATTTTCAAGCTAAGTATTAAATTTTTTATTTTTTAATGAAGTGGGAGTCGAACTCACGACTTCCCCATAATATTTAATATAATTACAAACATGACATATATTTCTACACCCTTCAATAGCACCATTAATAAAAAACAAACGTATATGCATCTCGATCTTATCACTACCACTACTAATTATTTTTTTATAATAGATAAATTTTGTGACTTAGATCTTGTACATATAAAAATAAGACCAATTTAAAAATAACATCAATTTCGTGACTTATCACACGTGCTTAGCACGTACATAAAACTAGTATACACACACACGTAATTGTGTCATATGTCCTTTTATGTCATTTTGCATTTCTCAATTACTCAATCGACTATTCTTCCAAACAATTTTTAGTTGATTAATTAGATAATCAGTTTTCCACTACTAGCTACTAGATTATCAGCTATCAGTTAGGTTATCATCTTTCAACTAGATTATCAGCTATCAACTAGATTATGTTGTGCACAAATCACTCCCGTAATTATGTTGTGCATAAATCACTCTCAAGATTATGTTGTGTACAAACCATTCCCGTAATTATGTGCTACCTTATTTAAATGTTTCCTTTTGTATGTAATTGCATCTCCATATATAGAGACATATATAATATATCACAACAAAATATACAATAAACTTATCATATTCTCTGTTAAGATTTCACATGGTATCAAAGCTTGGCTTCTAATCCTAGGTTGTGCATATTTACTAATTGCAAAATATTTATTAACAAAAGTACTCTTCTTTGTGCATATATATGAAGTAAAAACACTTGAACAAAAGTACTCTTCATTTGACACATTGCTATGCAATCTTTCATTCTAAATCACATTATTACTTTTTTCAACATAAGTAATTTTCATCAAAAAAAAAAAGAATTGATATGTATTTCTTTAATTAATTTTTTGTCCAAGTACAAATCAAGCTCATATGAAACAAGAGGGTTTAGGCGAAGAAGTCAAACTCATGACCAGATCTAATACGTACTATTTTTCAATATCTCAAATAACAAAAAATGAAGCGTTTCATTGAAGTTTTAACGGATAAATATTAGAAAGAAAAGCATGTCTTGAAAGTTTAGTTGGAGGCGAAAACGTTAAATAAGTTGGAAAGATTATCTAACCTAAACAAACACTTAACACTTAATTAAACTTTTAACTGATAAATATTACAATAGGTAAGTTTGTCTCGAAAGTTTATGTTGTAGGCAAAAATGTTAATTAAGTTGTACGATGATCTAAATGAACACTTAGCACTTAATTAAAATTTTAATGAATAAATATTACAAAAAGGTAAGTTTGTATTTAAAGTTGTGCTGAAGGAGAAAATATTAATTTAATTGAAGAGATTATCTAAACTAGCAAACTCCCTCCAAAGTTATTTTGAAGAGATGATCTAATCGACACTTTGTGAATGATATTACAAATAGAAAATCTCCCTCCAAAGTTATTTTGAAAGCAAACTACAACAGCGAAATTGGATTTCTAAACTAGCAGTGAAATATTACTAGCTCCCTCCCTATTTATATAGGTCGTATAGCTAAAGCACAATTGTAAGTTTACTTTCCAAATTTGTACCTTTATACCTATGTTTGATTGGCTGAAGAATTGAAGTGCTCTAATGAAAATTAAATGTTTAAGTCAAGGGGTGAAGTTGGTACATAAGGTGCCAAAATATATGCAAATGACTTATAAATTTAGAAAACATATTTTACCTAAAATGATGTACATGAATGGATGCAGGGAGTAATTGTGACGGCCTCAAATCCCGAGGCCCGCCAAGTCATGTGTCGTGGGCCCATAACTCTGCCATGTCACCGCCTTGTTGTGTCCCACATGCACCACGTCATTATTCCCTCAAGTTTTATTATTCATTTTCAATAATTGACATAATAATCAGCGGAAGACTTAATAGCATGAAATAAATGTAAAATATATGTCATTTAGAGCATCAGTCCTAATTAGGAAAACCCAGTAAAATACCATGCTTATAATTTAGGTGAATAATAACAAAAATCGATATACATGTATTCAGTGTTCTACAGTCCCTAAAAACCCAAAAAATAAAAAACATAAATATATACATACTGTAATCCAAAACACGAGCTAAAACAGTAACAAACTCGAAAGTAGTTGCCTAATCCCCCTTGCCCTTACTCTTACTCGTCGAAGGATCTACACTAAGTCACCCAACAAATACAGTGACGAGTCCAGTGAGTAAATTCACAAGAGAAGTCCACACAGTATTTATGAATAAAACTAATAAATCTACAAGACATGTGAATATGACCTTTGGCAACAAACAATCGCATTCTCATGGTTGTAGGCAACATATATCATGCCAAAATCATCATCAAGAAATATAAAGCATCACAAAAATACTTCAAAAGCAAGAAAAGTAAATAAATCGGCTAGTCGTTAAGTAGTAAATAAATCACTAATAGAATAACCACGATAAATTCCCCAACCTATCCCGGAATGATATCGATAAAACAAGATAATAGCCACGCATATATACTATTCAGGAATCCAGCTACTAAACCTTAACTTTAATAAACAGCATGATCCCTCCGATTGCGTTACACATCAGGAACAACCCTAAACCCTCTCGACAGTCGCAAGTATATCCTACCTCTATCGACATGAGCCATGTCCTAAGATGACTCACGCAAGGAATTTAGCCACTAGCAACACACACATATATATATATACACACAACCAAAGCTTATCAAGTAAAACCATGTGTGCCCACCAGCAGACACACATAAATACGATACAAATATGCAATTAAAATCACGCCATGAATAAAGTGAAGCATTATCAAGGGTTTTATGCATTTTCTTGGATTAAGAATTTAGATGAAAGATCCTCCATATTCGGCCTACAGGCCTTTAAGGTAGACATGAGCCTTGGCAACCCTTAGTTTGTTTTAGGTGATTCATTCTTTGAAAACCCATCTCCTTTTGGCCCATCATCTTTGGGCACATTCATTTTTGGGACATAGTTTTGGGTCTATATCAAACTCTTAGGATTCTTGTGCTTTTCTTTCCTTTCATTGACTATTTTGGAAACCATACCTTGATTGGTTGGGGTTCCTTTTTTCGTAGAGAAAATCATGATTTGACTTGTGCTGTTATCTTTTGGATGTTTGGCTTTCGAATCATTATGTTCACTCGAGTTGACTAATAATCCATTCTAATTTTTTGGTTTCCTTATTTGAAACCTTGATGTTTCCTTCCATTTAAATCTACAGATTTATGCTTCTTCTCCTTTAATTCTCGTGCTAGATTCTCTCCTCCCCCCTTTTTGGAAATTTCTCCATTCCGACAAGGGTTCCTCTGAGCAATCATCCACTGCCCAAAATTAGACTCTACGGCAGCCTGCAAAGGCGGCATACCATCTCCTAGGTCATTTGACCTCATCTATTTCGTAACTACAGAACCTTGGGGTTCCTTAGGAGCATTAAAAGGACATGCAGTGTTATTGTGTCCCACATTCCCACATCGTAAACATATGTGGGGAAGCCCTTCATACTACACCATTAGCCAAAAGTCTTCCACTCTAAATTTTGACATAAAAGGTTTTGAGAAATTCAATTCCACCGCCACTCGAGCAAACCCCTCTGTTAGTTGTAGTAGTACTTGAATCCACCGACCGTCCCACTACATTTCCATGTCCCCAAACGATAGAATCACAGAAATACTCAGGAGGGAGGTATGAAAAACGAATCCAAACCGCTGCTTTCGATATTAATGCAGTTGCCAGTCGGAAAGATGGCCCCCATTTTTGCACAGAAAGGACATGGCCAAGGATTTCATATGGCCATCCGAGTAAAGCTCTATCCATATCTCCTGCATACATAAATTGAATCAAATAGAAATCATTAGAGATTTCCATAACTCTGTAGTCCCCTTTAGGGTGCCACATTGCTACGATTCTATTGCATAACATCGTGTAACCTAAAGATCTTCCCATCAGTTTCACCACCACTGCGTTTTCCATTTCTTTCTGTAACTTGCTATGCAAGTTAAAAGAAAACGTCACCAAGGGACTTAGCGCATCAGAAGTATTGCTCATATCCCCTGCCTCTAGTGCCACGTTTTTTGAGAACCTTCTATTTTCGGCATTGACTAGGTGATCCCTATACTTTTTACGAGTATCCGGATCGTTGTCAACCTCCATCTTATCTTCAGATACACAGTTAAGGCACAAGAAAATGAATGCCCAAACTTGTAGACCTGTCATAGAATCACTTAGCCTGAGCAAGTCTATCGACTACACAATTAAAATTCTATTATTGTAGTTTATTTATCACTGGAAGGAAGACATGTCTACATGTAAAACACTTTAACTAAAACACATACAAAGTGCAAAATCCTTAGCAAAGTTATTAATGACATGAATCTCTCGCTCGCACTAACAATGACAATATCAATGAACCAATTAAAAGCAATTTCAAATATAATACGGTGCTAATTCTATAAGCTTTGCTCGCTACAAAAAATGCGAAGTATTTTATGATTTAAAGAAACAAGAGACAAAGAATAAAGTGGAAAATGAAACCTGATCACATATTATTATTGTGCGTGGACCAATACATGTTGGTCTTTCATCCTTATCTAAATCAAGCTATCATTTGTTTGGATTTCAACTTATCTTACGATTAATTAGTTATTAACTTATTATATATAAATTAGTTTCCATTGCAGCAAATAAATTAATGGGCATCCAAAAAAATTGTAGAAATTGTTGTCATAAAATATACATATTCACCTTTGTGAAAGGCTCTTGGGCATCCATTACAAAGTAATAGATCTCCAAAGTCTGAACAGATGTTGCAGATACTACAACAAAAAGTGGTTTTAGCAATGAAAGCTTTTGTTGCTAAAGGCTCTGATTTCGTTGCTTAAACTTCTTAGCAACAAAAATATTTCGTTGCTGAGTTTGTTGTTGATAGTCCGTGCGGCGGCCCCAAATTCCGAGGCCGCCCCGTGGCTTCCCTTTACCAGCTGCACGTGCACCGGAAACGCCTGCCACGTCACTCGTCTGCCCTCGTACTTAGGTAGTTATCATATAAGTTGTTATAGTCAAAATTTAACAGCGGAAGAATTTAAAATTTGACAAAAATGCTTTCATATATATATATAAAAGTTTTACTGATCAAACCTATAGTGGAAAACCCGGCTGTACTGTGCATACAGGCGATCAACTGTTAGAGTGTGTATACCAGTACAAGTGTGTATCCAGTTTCCCAACCCAAAATATAGTACAAAATATCAAAAATATAGACATCACACGTACCAGCAGGCCTCGGCGTAGGCAAGTCAGATGAAATCGCCGATGATCCCCTTGCCCCGCTAGTACTAGGATCTGCGCTCGACCACCACAAAAAGGCAGATGGCGAGCCCAAGTAAGTAAAATCCCAAGGAAAACCACCGTGCATAAATAATGGAAATAATTAACAGAGCCAATAAGTAGTGTTAAATAAACATGCGGAAAGAAGGAAAATATGCAGACAACTGCTCAAAGTTAATCGCATGTATATAAACACCTTGATAGACAAAGGGGTGCGAACACAGCCACTAAGTGTGTACTAGGACCAGGAGCCCTGGTCGTGGCCCATGCCTCCGACCCTACGACTGTATCCCAGCGACATTAACCCTAGTGGGCTAATCGAACGCGTGAAATGGAGTACAACTCGGGATATCATCTACCGAATTCCTGAGAACACGCGCTACACACCTAGCCAGCGACCTCAACTACCCGTGGATACATAGACGGTCCCATAACCGTCCCGGTAGGAATATAAATCACAGATTTTCAAGGAAATAAAGATCAATGGGAAAAAAAATAAGTAAATGCAGTAGTGGTGTTCAGTTGGGTTTTACGTACCTCACGCCGCGCTCAAAAATCCCGAAATATACCCCCGGTCCGATCCCCGACTAAGTCCCCGACTCCAACTACTGTCCCGAGACTCCTGAGGTCTAATCCCGGGGTTCATTGATTAGTTAACTTTGGTTTAACATCAATTAGTTTCGATTTTCATGTTTTAATTAAGGTTCAGGGGGTCATTAGCGCGCTAGGTGGGGTATTAGCGCGCTAATTGATCTTCGTGTACTGTTCATACACGAAGATCTTCATCTTCCCCAGAGGATTAGCGCGCTACTATTCATCATTAGCGTGCTAATTACTCTCTGCCCAGATTTTTCTAAAAAATCCGAACTCTTCCCTAACTTGATTCAAACACTCCAAAACCAACATGCAACATCCAATATACTTCAATATCATCGATTTACTCTTAAAAACATCAATTTAAACTAGAAATCCTGCTAAATTCTCAAATCCAAACATGCATGTTAGAAAATGAATTCATCGAACAATCATCTTGTTGCCACCAACTCGATTCCAATAAACATAGAACATCACAACTAACCTCACAGTCCTCAAATCTAGTAAAATCAGTGACAATTTCACAAAAACTCGTTGCAATCATACATACCACAACATGCAACATTTCTCATCAAAAATCCAAGAAACAGGGGAGTAGATTACCTCAAGCTTGTAGTTAATGTTCAAATCCACCTCTAAAACGCCATAGTTGAGCTCCATAACATTGATTTCTCTCTCGAAATCAAGTTTTGGTTTAGAATGGCTTGTGGTTTGCATGTGGGTTTGATCGGTGGTATTTATAGTTGTTAATGTAATCTGAAGTGCACACGTATCTCGAGGCCCATCAGACGGTCCTTATCCAGCCCGTGTCACTCCATCCAGCCACCTTATCATGACACATATTGCCTAGTTTTTGATCTGTTGTCAATCTCGAGGATAATCCAATGTGTGTTGATTTTCCAGTTCAAACTATAGGACTTTCTTCAATTATATCTATCTTAACTTGTACACTCTACCCAAGCTGTCAACTAAATTCCGTAAAATGCCAAATATGGTCCCACTACGCTCCCGACTACCTGGCTCCCAGTGCCCCGTGTCCGGCACACTTCCCAAGGCGGTCCCACACCTAGTGTACCAATTATTCATTCATTTAGCCTATAGTCACATATGAATTTCGTTGCATTTAAACCCTCAACCATGCTAATATAATATTGATTGAATTTGTCTAACTCCCAACGCCCAGCCTCACAGCTACCAAACCCCGCGTTGGCATGTTCACCGAAATAAAACCCCGGCTCACAACTCACCCGACAAGTTTATTTTAATTGCACACCGGTGACAGATAATACATCATTATCAATAAATCACCGAAATTAGAAAAACAATAATACTAGTCAATATTAGGTCCAGAACATGCCTAATCTATCCGCGGCGTCCACGCGTCGTCCGAGCTGGCGTCCTAATCTGAAATATGGATAATAACGGCGTTAATAAAATAACGGGCCGTTACAATTCTCCCCAACTAAAAGAAATTTCGTCCCGAAATTTGGGTTAGTTTAGAACATACCGGGGAATAACTGGGATAACGCTCTCGCATGGTCGACTTCAACTCCCAGGTAAGTCCCTCTGTACCGTGATGCTGCCACCGCACGAGTACCTTAGCTATCTCTCTGTTCCTGAGAGTCTGGATCTTACGATCTAATATCGCCAATGGCCGTTCCTCGTAAGTTGCGTCAGGCTGAACATCCACCTGTCGCACGTCAACCATGGGTCGTGGCCCGGTCCTATCCAATCGCAACATCGAAATGTGGAAGGTAGGATGAATCCCTACCAACTCCGCCGGTAAATCTAGTCTGTACGCCACACTGCCAACCTTCGCTATAACTCGATATGGTCCAATAAATCTCGGTGCTAGTTTCCCCTTAATCCCAAACCTCTGCTGGCCCTTCCGAGGAGAAACCTTCAGGTAAACCATATCGCCAACCTCATAGCTCAGACTATCGTGGTATCTATCCGCGTATTTCTTCTGCCTGTCCTGTGCTGCTCGAAGCCTCTGACAAATCTGTCGGATCTTCTCTGTATGATCAACAACTATCTCCGGCCCAATCGTAATCGTATCTTCCGCTCGCCCAACACGCCGGTGACTGCGGGGCCTCCCATATAGCGCCTCATAAGGAGGCATCCCGATACTAGCTCGATAGCAGCGTTGTTGTAGGCAAATTCACACAAAGTGGTAAGTAATCCTCCCATGAGCCTCCAAACTGCAAAATGCAAGCTCTCAACATATCCTCTAAAATCTGTATCAATCTCTCGGGCGGCCATCTGTCGCGGGTGATAAGCCGTCTGAATCGCAACCTAGTACCAAATCGCTCTCGCATCGCCTCCCAAAATCTCGAAGTGAACCTGGGATCCCGGTCAGATACTATAGAGATTGGTACCCCATGCAGTCTGATGATCTCTTGCTCGAACAGTCTGCTCAACTGGTGAAACGTATACCTCATCGAAATCGGTATAAAGTGTGCGATTTCGTCGCCTCTATCTATCACCACCCAAATCGCATCATGTCGCCTCGAAGTCTGGGGTAATCCACTGACAAAATCCATAGCAAGGTGTTCCCACTTCCACTGAGGAATGGGTAACGGCTGCAACAATCCTCCAGGTCGTCTATGCTCCGCCTTCACCTGCTGACATATGTGACATCCTCGAACATATTCACCAACATCAGCCTTCATCCCCGGCCACCACACCAAAACAATCTCCGCAAGTCATGGTACATCTTGGTTCTGCCCGGATGAACTGTGTATCGCGACCGATGAGCATCCTCTAATATACTATCTCGTATCTCTGACACGGCTGGTACCCATAGTCGACCTCGATGCCGCAAACATCCATCAGATGTCTCCGCCCAAACAGTGCACTCGGGATCCCGTGCCAATCCACTGAACATCCCATAAAGCCCATCAGCCCTCTGACACTCAGATACCCGTTCCAGTGACACCGCTGCCCTCACCCTCATCGACCACAAATCTGTAGATCCTGCATAACCGAAAGGTCTGACATGCTCAAAACTGACGTCATCTCCAACAGTCCCATGTGTCGAGTCTCGGTGCACCGTCAACCTCGCATCTGCTCAATGCATCAGCCACTACATTGGCCTTTCCGGGATGATACTCAATCGTAAAATCATAATCCTTCAACAGCTCTAACCATCTCCTCTGACGCATATTAAGATCTTTCTGTGTGAAAATGTAGCGTAGACTCTGATGGTCAGTGTAAAGCACAAACTTCTCTCCGTAGAGGTAGTGTCTCCAAGCCTTCAGCGCAAACACAACTGCCGCAAGCTCCAAATCGTGTACGGGGTAGTTACACTCATGTGGTCACAATCGCCTGGATAAATAAGCTACTGGTCGTCCTTCCTGCATCAGAACACATCCCGGACCAGTTCCCGATGCATCAGTGTAAACTGTTAACTCCTTCCCTTGCTCAGGTAATGCCAACACTGGCGCAGTCGTCAACCGTTTCTTTAACTCCAGAAATGCCTGCTCACATTCCTCAGACCACTCAAATGGAACATTCTTCTTAGTCAACCCAGTCATTGGTGCAGCAATCGTGGAAAAATCCTGTACAAATCGGCGGTAGTAACCTGCTAAACCCAAGAAACTCGTATCTCAAAAACAGATCTCGGTCTCTTCCAAATCAATCACCGCTCTAATTTTGTCTCCCTCAACAAATGCCCCGACCGCTGATCACATGTCCCAAAAACTTCACTTCCCTCATCCGAATTCACACTTATCGAATTTCGCATGCAAATGATGCTCCTCAACGTCGTCAACACCGATCGAAGATGACTCTCGTGATCCACTCGCGTCCGGCTGTATATCAGTATATCGTCAATGAAGACTATCACGTATCGGTCTAAGTAGGGTCTCAGTACTCGATGCATCAGATCCATGAAAACTGCCGGAGCGTTCGTCAACCCAAACGGTAACACCGTAAACTCGAACAACCCGTATCTGGTACTGAAAGCAGTCTTCTTGATATCCTCTTCTCGAATCCGCAACTGGTGATATCCCGAGCGTAAATCGATCTTCGAGAAGAACTGTGCACCCGTCAGCTGGTCAAACAAATCGTCGATCCTCGGAAGCGGGTAACGATTTTTAACCGTCACCTGGTTCAGCTTCCGATAGTCCATACACATCCTCATCGATCCATCCTTCTTCCTCACAAACAACACTTTGCGCTCCCCACGGAGACATACTCGGTTGAATGAATCCCTTCGCCAACAATTCCCCTACTAGCTTTCCCGACCTCCTCCCCGCTCCATGGGGACATACGATATGGTCTGCTAGATATCGGCTGAGTCCCTGGTAACAACTCTATAACAAACTCTATCGCACGTGGTGGTGGTAATCCGGGTAGATCATCTGGGAAAATATCCGCGAACTCTCGGACTATAGGTACGTCCTCAATCCTAACCGATCCTCCGGTCTCAGGCTCAACGATTTCTGCAAAGTCCTCCATCTCCTGAGCAGTCGCTAATCTACCTCTCGTAATAGGCAAATCAGAGGCGTTCCCGATCAATGTAAACTCTGGTAAACCCGGAATACGAAACTCTACCCTCTTCCCATAACATCTATCATGCATGGTAAGTGACCCATCCATACCAAGGAGTGCATCAAACTCTAGGTACTCCAAGACTCGCAGATCGGTTGTAATCGATGTCCGCAACCTCAACCATGACGTCCCGAACTATCCGGTTAGGGTAAATCTTATCCCCAACAGCCGTGCTGAGAACAAGATGAGTCTCTAGTGTGTGTGTGTCCAACCCTAACTCCCCCACTAACCGACCAGTAATAAAAGATAATGTACTACCCGAGTCAAACATAGCATGAATAAGTCTACTGTGAATGAGTAACGTACCCTCAACTAGCTGCCTGGTGGCTCCTGGATCTGGCTGTGCCACTGTATGTACTATGTCTCTCTCCTGACCCTGCTCCCGTCGTGGAGATGACACCCGACAATCCAATTTCAAATGTCCCCTCCGAACACACCGGAAACATCTGCGTGTCTCGCGTCTCCCAGTCCGCACATCATCCGATCTCGGCTCCTGACCCCGGTCCCTCTGACCCCTGTCTCGGCCACCCTAATCTCCAACCTGGTGCTGCTGAGGCTGCTGCCGCTGCTGTGGTGTTGGAGCTATGGTGTGTACTGTGCCCGTCCCTATATCCGATCCCCCTGCCATCCCGACGTCGTCTCTCGCCATCCCGGCGGCGGTCATCCCAGCGACCTCTAATAAACTGGTCCCGCTGTCTCTTCGGCCTCCTATCCTGTCGAGAGCTCTGCCCAACCTCCACCTCGGTCGATGCTGCCATAGGAAGACCATTCTTTTGCATCAAGAACGTCTCGTAGGTAAGTGCTCGCTCAAACATCGCCTGAACTGTCGGTGCCCCGGACGATACGATCGCGCTGGCAATGTCATCCCTCACTCCCCGAATGAAGTAGTAGATCTGTAATCGCTCTGTGCCAGCGATATCCATCGAGAACTGCAGCAAATATCGGTACCTATCCATATACTTGCATCATGCTCCGGTTTCCCCCTCGGGGATAAAAACTCCTCCTCAATCTCAATCGTACCTCCATAGGTATGAACTGGTCATAAAATATCTCTCGGAACTCTGCCCAAGTTGCGGGATCAGCATGCGTCTCCTAGTAGTTAGTCCACCACACTGCGGCATCTGATCTGAAACACGTCCCAGATAGTCTCGCTCTAAACCTCTCTTCCGTATTCAACTCCTTGTGCAGGCGCTGGTGCGATAAAATCCAATCTCTTGCAGTCTCAGGGTCTCCTCCTCCATAAAAGTAAGCGGGCTGAAATTTGAGGAAATCCCGTAACCTCCTGGCCTGCGGATTCATCACATACTCTAACACTACCGTCGGGGTAACCTCTACTGCTGCGGTAGGTGTAGGAATCGGTGTCTCCACTGCTGCTACTACCGGTGTAGTATCGACTGCCTGAACCTCGGGTACCATTTGCTCGAGTAAGAGTAACTGCGGTCTCTATGGGTCCCGTAGTCGCCACTGCCTCCCTAGACATAGCCATTTCAGCCATCATAGCGGCCTGCTCTCTCTATAGTCTTAAGATCTCGGCTATCTGAGTCTCGTGCGCCGTAACTCGGTCCTCTAATGGAACTGACGATCCGGAAGCCCTCGCGGTATCACTAGACTGTCCATCCATCGTGTCCTGCATCGTGATGCGTGTCCGGATCAGCTTTGTATATACGTATTCGTATAGTATATATATACAACAATACATATATCACATAACAATCTTAGCTCTACCCGCTTTCTTGCTTCCCAACTAAAAGTTCTAGGCAGACTCATCGGGTTTCCACATCTAGTTTGTTAAGTTTTATGATCTTGTAAAACTTTTTTTTTTTTAACAAATTATTTTCTCGAAACTCTCGCTCTGATACCAGCTGCGGCGGCCCCAAATTCTGAGGCCGCCCCGTGGCTTCCCTTTACCAGCTGCACGTGCACCGGAAACGCCTGCCACGTCACTCGTCTGCCCTCGTACTTAGGTAGTTATCATATAAGTTGTTATAGTCAAAATTTAACAGCGGAAGAATTTAAAATTTGACAAAAATGCTTTCATATATATATATATAAAAGTTTTACTGATCAAACCTATAGTGGAAAACCCGGCTGTACTGTGCATACAGGCGATCAACTGTTAGAGTATGTATACCAGTACAAGTGTGTATCCAGTTTCCCAACCCAAAATATAGTACAAAATATCAAAAATATAGACATCACACGTACCAGCAGGCCTCGGCGTAGGCAAGTCAGATGAAATCGCCGATGATCCCCTTGCCCCTGCTAGTACTAGGATCTGCGCTCGACCACCACAAAAAGGCAGATGGCGAGCCCAAGTAAGTAAAATCCCAAGGAAAACCACAAAGGCATAAATAATGGAAATAATTAACAGAGCCAATAAGTAGTGTTAAATAAACATGCGGAAAGAAGGAAAATATGCAGACAACTGCTCAAAGTTAATCGCATGTATATAAACACCTTGATAGACAAAGGGGTGCGAACACAGCCATTAAGTGTGTACTAGGACCAGGAGCCCTGGTCGTGGCCCATGCCTCCGACCCTACGATCGTATCCCAAATGACATTAACCCTAGTGGGCTAATCGAACGCGTGAAATGGAGTACAACTCGGGATATCATCTACCGAATTCCTAGAACACGCGCTACACACCTAGCCGCCGACCTCAACTACCCGTGGATACATAGACGGTCCCATAACCGTCCCAAGAGGAATATAAATCACGATTTTCAAGGAAATAAAGATCAATGGGAAAAAAATAAGTAAATGCAAATGCATAGTGGTGTTCAGTTGGGTTTTACGTACCTCACGCCGCGCTCAAAAATCCCAAAATATACCCCCGGTCCGATCCCCGACTAAGTCCCCGACTCCAACTACTGTCCCGAGACTCCTGAGGTCTAATCCCGGGGTTCATTGATTAGTTAACTTTGGTTTAACATCAATTAGTTTCGATTTTCATGTTTTAATTAAGGTTCAGGGGGTCATTAGCGCGCTAGGTGGGGTATTAGCGCGCTAATTGATCTTCGTGTACTGTTCATACACGAAGATCTTCATCTTCCCCAGAGGATTAGCGCGCTACTATTCATCATTAGCGCGCTAATTACTCTCTGCCCAGATTTTTCTAAAAAATCCGAACTCTTCCCTAACTTGATTCAAACACTCCAAAACCAACATGCAACATCCAATATACTTCAATATCATCGATTTACTCTTAAAAACATCAATTTAAACTAGAAATCCTGCTAAATTCTCAAATCCAAACATGCATGTTAGAAAATGAATTCATCGAACAATCATCTTGTTGCCACCAACTCGATTCCAATAAACATAGAACATCACAACTAACCTCACAGTCCTCAAATCTAGTAAAATCATGACAATTTCACAAAAACTCGTTGCAATCATACATACCACAACATGCAACATTTCTCATCAAAAATCCAAGAAACAGGGGAGTAGATTACCTCAAGCTTGTAGTTAATGTTCAAATCCAAATCTAAAACGCCATAGTTGAGCTCCATAACATTGATTTCTCTCTCGAAATCCGAAGTTTTGGTTTAGAATGGCTTGTGGTTTGCATGTGGGTTTGATCGGTGGTATTTATAGTTGTTAATGTAATCCGAAGTGCACACGTATCTCGAGGCCCATCGACGGTCCTTATCCAGCCCGTGTCACTCCATCCAGCCACCTTATCATGACACATATTGCCTAGTTTTTGATCTGTTGTCAATCTCGAGGATAATCCAATGTGTGTTGATTTTCCAGTTCAAACTATAGGACTTTCTTCAATTATATCTATCTTAACTTGTACACTCTACCCAAGCTGTCAACTAAATTCCGTAAAATGCCAAATATGGTCCCACTACGCTCCCGACTACCTGGCTCCCAGTGCCCCGTGTCCGGCACGCTTCCCAAGGCGGTCCCACACCTAGTGTACCAATTATTCATTCATTTAGCCTATAGTCACATATGAATTTCGTTGCATTTAAACCCTCAACCATGCTAATATAATATTGATTGAATTTGTCTAACTCCCAACGCCCAGCCTCACAGCTACCAAACCCCGCGTTGGCATGTTCAATGAACTAAAACCCCGGCTCACAACTCACCCGACAAGTTTATTTTAATTGCACACCGGTGACAGATAATACATTATTATCAATAAATCACCGAAATTAGAAAAACAATAATACCAGTCAATATTAGGTCCAGAACATGCCTAATCTATCCGCGGCGTCCACGCGTCGTCCGAGCTGGCGTCCTAATCTGAAATATGGATAATAACGGCGTTAATAAAATAACGGGCCGTTACAGTCCGTACCTAATAATTCTCAACAACGAAAGGGACATTTTTTGCTTAAAATAGTTTTCAGCAATAAACTCATTTGTTGTTGAAACTGCTTATAGCAACAAACATTTTTTGTTGATGGAATTCTTTACAGCAACAAATTCTGGACATGTTGCAACAAATAGTGTTGTTGATAAATTATACTAAAGCATGAAAAAAATTGTATCAACAACAATTCCCATCCGAAAGAACAATTGGTGTTGAATTTATAATTGAAATTTAAATGAAATCAAATTTACTTATGAAAACTGAATTGTCCATATAAAAAATTCACAAATAACAAACAAATGAAAATCGAATTATAATCTAAATCAATACATAACGGAGACAAAAAGAAAAATAAATCAAAGTGTCTAAATCAATACTCGAATATAACAGTCCCTTTTTTCCAATGTTGGCTGCGGAGTGATGCAGAGGAGGATCTACAAAAGAAAAACAAATCAAGGTGTCAAATAAATGGTATGTCTAACACGTACAGCATATCTCAAATCATAGGGAACAACCGCAAAGTTTTCAATAGTAAACTTATTATCTGAATTGAAGGAAATTTGCCTTTGTTGGTGTAAATACACGCAGTACTAGACATCACATTTGCCAAGAACATCTCAAGCACAACTGCAAATCAAGTTTGAACATCGTATGTATTCATATAGCTACTAATGAAGAAAACAAAAAACATCATAAACTCCTCTCAGTACTAGTGTTAAACAGTTATTGTAAAGTTAGTATGAATTGATTATGATGAAAAGCCAATACAACATAAGATATTGTGTGTATATAATGCAATACTAAGAAGGACATGAAGCAAAGAGAAAGTTCGAGCACAAACTTACTAAGACAATGCATGATACATAAAATATTGTTCCTACGTAATTACGCAACCCAATTCAACCAAAAGGTAGTTAAAGATTATAGAACCATGTCAGACAAACTCTGGGCAGGCAGTTCTTAAGAAGATAATGAACCAACAGTACCAAGAATGAATAAGAAATCAGATTTTACATCATATCAAAAATAACTACAGAATGTCGATAAAGCAAATGAGTACCGTATGGGTAAATTATGTTGTTAGAAGCAAATTCTCATCACCACTTTTATACAGATTTTTTCATAGAGTGAACAAATTAATTAACCTCAACTTGAATGAGACTAAGTAGAAAGTTATGACAATATAGCGTCAGTCCCTAATTAATTGCAGCCGGCTACATGGATCAAACTCTTCCATTCTGCACGATTTAGTGCAATTGATGGTGAACCTTAAGTAGAGGGTAACTAGAAAGCGAAAAAATAGGAAAGGTTCATTGATATGCTTGATTAAGGAACATGTTTCTATAGAGCTTAATCAATTCAATGGTGATTGAACAAAGTCCGGCTATAAATTCGACATACCGTTTACGTTCCATCGCTTCATGTAATGTAAGCACATTTCTAACTTGTATATCAACAAATACATCATTCCTACATTCTATGTTATCATACATAAATTCACGTATATGTTCTACGTCCAAAAAGGGGCATGTTTAGATGAGTAAGCTTTCTAGAAATTGGGCATATAGAATTTAGGAACTTGACATGTACCTTTTCATCTGCACATTTCCATCGCCTTCAGGCCCGTCCTATGCAAGGCCGAAATCTGGTAGCTTAGTTGAGTAATCCTGCAATGAACATGAAAGAAGTTTCATTAATTACCTTTATTGCTAGTCGAGAAAATCAGATAACCTATTGTATTCATTTAGAGTATTTATCAACTCATCTAAGATAATCACCAATGGAATGTGGATTGAATGTCAATGTGTGCCACCTAGGACTAAATAGACATTGGAGTGAAAAAATCATCTCCAATGGAATGTGCATTTTGAATGTCAAAATGACGTGAATAGACATTATCTATTTTGAATGTCACTTCTTGACATTCAAATTGACAAACATGTTGGATAATAGGTTTTTTTTAAAAAAATATTTACTTATTTTGTTTAGACTTTATTTTCAAAATTTAATTAATAAAATTACAAAAAAAATGTCACCTCATCAATTGAGCCAACAATTCACATCAACCATTGGAGACTTATTTTGAAGCTCAATGTCAATTTGAGCCACATGGGATAGACATCTTATTCCCATTGAGAATCAACACACACATTCCACATTACCATTGGAGTTGCTCTAAAAATCTCCTTAAAAATAAGTGAATCTAATTAATTACACGATTGTATTAATGATAGGATTAGCAAAGTAAAATCATCAATCAAATTACAAAATCTCGACACAAATAATAATAAAAAGCCTTACGTATAAGTTAATTGATTAACTTGCCAATAAATTAGCTAATTCTAACACTCACCTTAAAAGTAAGTAAATCTAATTACACTGTTGTAATCATGATAGGATTAGTACAACAAAACCATCAATCGAATTATAAGACCTTGACTCAAATAACATATATTTTTTTTTGATAACCCACTTCCATATTTTATTCCACATCTACCTTCAAAACAATAGATAGAAATGATGGCACAACTCACCGTTCATTTTTACCAGACATAGAATGAGTCTCCCTTGCAATGCTATGGGTTGCTACATTCGCTGATCTACGGACAAAAACAATAGAATAGGACGCCCTGTCCGTAAATAATTAGATTCAATCTCTAATAAATCATATCAAAGTATGAGTTCTTTGTTCTTATTGTGATCATCTATGCTCTTGGAAGATGTATTTTTGTATTATTCTATTGTTGGTGAATCTCATTCAATTGAGATATATAGTACACTTTATTAACATAGTAGATTGTTCGGAGTTTGGCCCATGGATTTTACCTATGATTTGGAGGTTTTCAACGTTAAATCTTGTGTCTTGTAGTATGTTTATTTTTTGCATTGATCGTAGTTTGGTTGTTTCATTGTTTGAAGGGGTTGAGTAAAACCCCAACAATAGGTTTATTTTTTTCATATAAAGAATGAATGAATTTTTAATTGTCGTCATTTGATATTTTCGTTATTTATAAGTTTTGTATTTTTTTATTTAAATTTCAATTACAATTTTAAAGCTAAGTATTAAATTTTTTATTTTTTAATGAAGTGGGAGTCGAACTCACGACTCCCCCATATCTAGCCTTTTAGCAAGTGACGTATCTACCATATCAAGAGAGATGCTTTGCGGAGTGTTAAATTGTTGTAATGCTAAATCGATCAAAGTACTCTACATATTTTGTGCATCTCAATGACCAAAAACAATTATAGTTGGTTGAGAAAAAAGTAGTTTAATAAGTAATATAATCTAAGCCTCACCAAAAAGTTTATTTGCACTAGATAAAGTGTGGTATTTGCTATAGGGGTAGTTAAATTATAGTATCTAATTAAACTTGTATCATAATATTAATTATAATTACATACATCGCATCTATTTCTACACCCTTCAATGGCACCATTAATAAAAAACTACCGTATATGCATCTCGATCTTATCACTGCCACTTCTAATTATTTATGTATAATAGATCAATTTTGAGACTTAGATCTTGTACATATAAAAATAAGACCAATTTAAAAATAACATCAATTTCGTGACTTTTCACACATGTTTAGCACGTACATAAAACTAGTATATACACACACACACGTAATTGTGTCATATGTCCTTTTATGTCATTTTGCATTTCTCAAATACTCAATCGACTATTCTTCCAAACAATTTTTAGTTGATCAATTAGATAATCAGCTTTCCACTACTAGCTACTAGATTATTAGCTATCAGTTAGGTTATCATCTATCAACTAGATTATCAGCTATCAACTAGATTATGTTGTGCACAAATCACTCCCGTAATTATGTTGTGCATAAATCACTCTCAAGATTATGTTGTGTACAAACCATTCCCGTAATTATGTGCTACCTTATTTAGATGTTTTCTTTTGTATGTAATTGCATCTCCATATATAGAGACATATGTAATATATCACAACAAAATATATAATAAACTTATCATATTCTCTATTAAGATTGGCTTCTACTCCTAAGTTGTGCATATTTACTAATTGCAAAATATTTATTAACAAAAGTACTCTTCTTTGTGCATATATATGAAGTAAAAACACTTGAACAAAAGTACTCTTCATTTGACACATTGCTATGCAATCTTTCATCCTAAATCACATTATTACTTTTTTCTACATATGTAATTTTCGTCAAAAAAAAAGGAATTGATATGTATTTCTTTAATTAATTTTTTTCCAAGTACAAATCAAGCTTATCTGAAACAAGAGGGTTTAGGCAGTAACTCGAACTTATGAACAAATCTAATACGTACTATTTTTCATTATCTCAAATAACAAAAAATGAAGCGTTTAATTGAAGTTTTAACGGATAAATATTAGAAAGAAAAGCATGTCTCGAAAGTTTAGTTGGAGGTGAAAACATTAAATAAATTGGAAAGATTATCTAACATAAACGAACACTTAACACTTAATTAAACTTTTAACGGATAAATATTATAATAGGTAAGTTTGTCTCGAAAGTTTATGTTGTAGGTAAAAAAACATAAATATACATATACTGTAATCCAAAACACGAGCTAAAACAACAACAAACTGGAAAGTAGTCGCCTAATACCCCCTTGCCCTTACTCTTGCTCGTCGAAGGATCTAAACTAAGTCACCAACAAATACAGTGACGAGTCCAGTAAATAAATTCACAAGAGAAGTCCATACAGTATTTATGAATAAAACTAATAAATCTACAAGACATGCGAATATGACCTTTGGCAACAAACAATCGCATTCGCATAGTTGTAGGCAACATACATCATGCCAAAATCATCATCAAGAAATATAAAGCATCACAAAAATACTTCAAAAGCAACAAAAACTAAATAAACAGGCTCGTCTTTAAGTAGTAAATAAATCACTAATAGAATAACCACGATAAATTCCCCAACCTATCCCTGAAGTATATCAATAAAACAACATAGTAACCACGCATATATACTATTCAGGAATCCACCTACTAAACCTTAACTTTAATAAACAACATGATCCCTCCGATTGTGTTACACATCAGGAACAACCCTAATCCCTCTCGACAGTCGCAAGTATATCCTACCTCCATCGACATGAACCCTGTCCCAAGATGACTCACACAAGGAATTTAGCCACTAGCAACATATATATATATATACACAACCAAAGCTTATGGAGTAAAACCATGTGTGCCCACCAACAGAAACACATAAATACTATACAAATATACAATTAAAATCACGCCATGAATAAAGTGAAGCATTCTCAAGGGTTTTACGCACCTCAAACCGCACTCCAACACCCTTATATAATTCGTGATCCAATCCCGTTCTTGCCTCGGAATGCGTGTTGATATCCAACTATGACATCTCAAGTCCTTGATGTCCTAATGAATCATTAGAATCCTAAAAAATTGGAAATTCTAACATTTATTTTCATTTTTTTTATTATTTTTTTCTCAGGTCTGACTCCGTAGGGCACGCCGATGTGGGTAAATCCGTACGACATCACTTTGGCAGACCCACTGCTTAGACGCTGTGGGTGGCACCGTGGAGTATTACCCTACACGCTCCGCTGGCAGCGCCAGACTGAACCTTATTTTGGGGTTTTTGGGACCCCCAGTCCCGTCGCCGTGGTCCAAACCCGTTTCATCCTCCTATGATTTTTCAAACCAACCATAGAGTGCCTTTGAATCTCGACAAATCTCACCCAAATGGAAAAGTCCAACGATTTTTCACCTTAACATCGATAAAATCTATTTTTCCCCATCAACAACAACCTTAACAAATCTATCAATTACATGATCAAAACAACATTAAAACCATTGTTTTTTTATTAACAATGGGTATCCAGACACTTGTCTAACTAGTCTTATTGACCCTAATATTGCAGAAAGAGACCACCAATATGAACCGACGTTTAGATGTTATAAGGAACCGAACTCAAGACCGTGTGCCTAACCCACACAATTCTGCCTTCGCCCTTATCTCTAGGCCAATTCGTCCAGGTTAATTAAGTTGTTTGTTTTTCAAAATGAGTGAAAAAAATAAAGAATTAGAAAACATGCATTAATGTGGTGCTCGAATAATTAATTTTACTCTTATTAAAATAAACATAAATATACTGTACATATACAAAAAGAATTAATTAATAAAAAATGTGCCCCAAAAAAAAATGTAAGTCGATCGAGTTTTCAAATTCAATCATAAAGTTGGGAGTGAAGGCGAGGTGCCATGAGCACTTGCAGTGGGTGCATCATAGAAAGAAGTATTCCCGAGCACTCTTCCAAGTCAACGCCGACATTTGGATGGGTCTTGAGCTCAAATGCTTGTAAAATTCGGGCCAAAGTAAGGTGCATCACTTGGAGAGCCAATCCCACGCCAGGACACGATCGTCTTCCGGACCCAAATGGCAACAACTCGTGATTCTGACCCTTCACGTCCATGTCCACATGGGTGGTCAAGAACCTCTCTGGGTTAAACCGGTCGGGCTCGGCCCATACATTTGGGTCACGTTGTATGGTCCATGCGTTGATGAATAGGCCAGTTCCACGTGGCACGAAGTACCCAGCCACGTGGCAGTCCTCCATTGCCTCGTGTGGGACCAAGAGAGGCCCCACTGGGTACATTCGGAGGGTCTCCTTTAAGAGGGCTTGTAAGTAGTTCAAATTTGGGATATCGGACTCCTCGACGAGTCTATCTTTGCCTACCTTGGTGTCGAGCTCATCTTGAGCTTTGGCAAGCATTTCGGGGTTGTTCAACAAAAGAGCCAACACCCACACCATAGTGTTTGCCATGCTGTCCACTCCGGCGACTAATTGGGTCAGTGCCAAGGCTTTGATTGTGGTGTCTATGTCATTGATTGCTGATGAAAATTGGCCGGTCTTCTCCATCATTACAAGCACATCGAGGAAGTCTCTGGTGTTGTTGATGGCGTCGCGCGCATTTGATCGGCTTTGACGCGGTGCTCATCCAACCAAGTTTGCATGATGTAGTCCAAGTCCTTTTGTGTATTTCTCATGGCCTTGGCGTCGCCCTTGAAGTCTAGCCATGCCATGAAAGGCAAGGCATCGTACATCTCTGAATTGCCTAGATGATAGTTAAATTGTTGCACGGCGTGGCGGAAAAGTCCCGCCATCTTCTCGTCCGCCTTGGCGACGTTACTCCCGTAGTAACGCTTTCCGGCGACCATTTGCATTAGCAAGTTGAATGTCAATTCTTCCAATTGGCTTTTGAGCTCTACCGAAACAGAGCTCTTTCCATTATGTACCCACTTCTCATGCAAACCCTTCATCCACAACGAAACCTCAGACTGTCTCACGGGCTTCAACATCCCAATCCTACGAGCTGAGAACAACTCCACTGTCGCAATCTTGCGAATTTCTCTCCAATAAGTCCCAAATGGCGTGAAGCCCATGACTGAATGATCATAAGCCATGAGCTTCCCAGCAGTGGTGACAGGCCTAGTTGCAAACACATGATCTTTAGCAGTGTAACATTCTTTAGCAACCTCTCTGCTGCTCACAATGAGCATAGGGCTCATGCCCATGCGAAGCATGAACGCCGGTCCATACTTCTCAGCAAGTGCGGCAAATGCCCGATGAGGCTGCTTGGCCGAGACAAGTAGAGGAAGGTGACCAATGATCGGCCACGCACCGGGCGGCTCAGGCGCATACTTCTTGTTCACGACGACCTTGCTATTAAGTGATGGCGACTTGGTAAGCTTTCGAACTTTCTTCCTCAGACACCATAACTCATACAACAAAAAGGTCACCACTGCGGTGGCAATGGCTTGGGCAAGCAACATGTAGGACTCCATTAATTTCAGATCAACTGCTACCTAGGCAGCTCTGTTTTCTTAACTGATTGATTGATGAATTTGGGGGAAATGAGAGATGGTATATATAAGTAGTTTTCAATTAATTAAGGAAGATTCGGACGTAAGTAACTCCATGGATCTGTACGTTCATCAGTTGAACGTATGAAACTTCGAGGTACCATATTAATTTGTATACTTATTGCACTAGTGACATTCTCAGTCTCGTTTAGTTGTTGTAGCTATGTTGACCAAGACATGCATCCTCAAAATTAAAAAAAAAAATAATAATAATAAAAAGTGATGACCAAGCCATTTTTTTTTTTTGGTGTAGTGGACTAAGACATATACGTATTATGTTTTGACCAAACAAAACAGTTTGAATTCTCTTCATCAACAACAGTACTAGCACGATTATGTAGTGTAATCACATATAAGTTCAATATATATGTTGCAGCAATACATAATTGACTCGAAAATCAACGTCGAGAGTTGATATTTAACACTGAAGTTCTTATATATTTGACTGTGTATTTTTAAATATTGATAAAAAAAAAGTATGTATATTGTTATAAGAAATATATTCAAGTGTGTATATACATATATTAATTGGCCACGCCAAAGTGCTAGTTCAAGATACTTTTTGGATGAAGGGGATTTGCTGATGGGAAAAAAGGTCGACAACATAGCAACAAAAGACACATCCCAATATCGACAGTCTGTTTTCACATTGAGATATGAACTCACATCTCGAAATGCATTACATCGATGGGTAAGGGGGTGGGGATGTCTTTTGATTTCAATTTAAGCATTTTTCAAAGGTGAGTGTATAAAGTTTTCGATTAAACAAAAACTCATTTAATTATTTTGTAGTTAATTATATATATACTAGTTCACATATGGTTCCCTCTCGCTACGCTCGCGAGTATCCTTTTTTAATATTTAATAAGTAAATATATTCAAGTGTGTATATACATATATTAATTGGCCACGCCAAAGTGCTAGTTCAAGATACTTTTTGTGATATTGAGTGCTGATAGAGTGGAGTGCAGCAAGAGCAAAGGGCTATCTGCTTAGACGATTTCCTGTGAGGACTTAGCAGCTGGATTTTAGAGACCTTAGAGATAGGTTATGTTTTTTTTTTTTTTATCGTATGTTGAGTTATATATATGATTTGGTTGTTGAACTGGGGATAACATTTTTTTGGATATCATGTACACGTTTATTTTGTTCTAATCTATTTGTACATGAATAATACGGGGTTTTCCACATTAATAGATTCCTGAATTTCCCTTTGATTGAATTATTTCCCATTATTGTAGTTTACTTATTTTTCTGCTGCGTATAACTTGCAATAACTCTTTTATAAAGTGTATAATTAAATGAACAGAGGCTGACTAGGCTCGTCAGGTTGGCCGAGATTCGACTCGGGGGCTTGGATGGGTCTAGGTCGGGCGTACCCAATTGCTTGGGGAAATTGGGGTCGTCACATAAGCCTTCCCAAGGTCTATCTTTATGGCCATCTATCCACTCCTCCCTGTCTTGCGCCGCATTGAGTGTACCACCTCCTGAATGATGCTGGTATTATCTGTGATGTTTCGACCAGGTACAAAGCTGGATTGTGTCCTCAATTTTCATATCTCCATTTATGGCTTAAGCCTGCTGGCATTGAGTTTTGTGATAGTTTTATAGACTACATTACAAAGACTTATTGGGCGGAGACCTTCAAAACATGTTGGAAGGTGAGTTTTCGGGATTGGTACAAGTAAAGTGTCATTCAACGTAGTCAGAAGAATGCCATGAGTGAAGAATTCCTTTACACACTCGATGGTGACTCAATACTCCACTATTTTTGGAAAAAATTAGGACTCCACTCGTTTGGTCCCGAGCATCTATTATTGCGGCATATACGGCTTCGATCCCGTCGACAACGATACTTGAAGGAGCTGTTATTGCACTGGTTACACAGACTGAAACTGAGACACCTCTTATGCTGACTGGGATAGTACCAATTGAAACGACTGAGGCAGTGCCTATTACTATTACTACTCCAGAGAAGAGTTCGAAAGTCACTTCTAAGGCGAGGCAGTGGAGAGGGTTCAAGAGGCACAACCTCGTCAAGTTCTTTGGTGGTACAGAAGTAGCAGCGACAGAGCTATTTCTGAAGAATCGAGAGACGATTCATAACATCATCGCCACATAGGACCATATGAGAGCGACAATCGCTACGTTTATGCTACAGGGAGAGGCAAATGATTAGTGGACGACCATTGTAACTACCCGAGGCATTCCGAGAGACTAGATCGACTTTAAGAGCCAGTTTACCCATAAGTATTTATTGTCGACGGTGTTACAGGCAAAGAGGAACGAGTTCATGTCTTTGAGTTAGTTTGCGGTGTGAGCTAGCTATGGACTACATGAGCGATTCATTCGGTTGTTGCCTTATGCGGGAGGATATGTCGATTCAAAGACGATAGGATTTACTACTTCACTAAGGGTTTGCTACTGCGATTAGAGGTTCCATTGTCACGACCGAAATGGAGACTTTACGGTGAACATACGAGCGGAGTCTAGTGAGGAGGCTAAACTGGCCAAACTGAAGTCCCGATTAGAGGAGCATCGCCAGGACAAGAAGAGGAATAAGGGCAAATGGAATTACCATGACCATAGGGCTCAGAGTGTAGGTTCTGTTGCACAGCAGTATACTCGACCGGCACAGACCATCCCACTAATACCGAGTTTTTCCAGTTATCCACCGCAGCCTAGTCGACCAAGACAGCAGTCACAGAGGAAAACTACAAAGAGTAGGAGTATTGATAAAGGAGACAGGCAGAGGAAGACACAGAGGTCTAGTCATGCCCAAACTCAGGGTTCCGCACAAGGACGAGGCCAAAGCCAAACTCAGGGATCGTAGGATAGCTGAACATGTTTCGGGAGTGCCGGTGTTGTTTGTGAAGAAAGAGGATGGTAGTTTGAGGCTGTGTATAGATTACCACCAGCTAAACCAGACCACAGTGAAAACAAGTACCCGTTGCCACGCATAAACGATTTATTTGATCAGCTGACCACTGCTCAGTGGTTCTCAAAGATAGATATGAGGTAAAGCTATCATCAACTCAAGATCAATACTGAGGATCGAGAGAATACGACATTCAATACGAGATACGGTCACTTCCAGTTCACAGTCATGCATTTCGGTTTAACTAACGTGTCGGCCATATTCATGGATCTCATGCATAGAGTGATGAGAGAGTACTTAGATAGATTTGTGATTGTGTTCATCGATTACATCGTTGTCTATTCCAGGACTCGAGAGGAGAGCGAAGGACATCTACGAGCAGTGTTGCAGACTCTGAGGGACCACCGACTCCATGCTGAGTTCAGCAAGTACGAGTTTTTGCTGCCAGAGGTCAGATTTTTAGGGCACGTAGTTGGAGCTAACGGTATTGTCATTGATCCAGAGAATTTAGAGCCGTGATTCAGTGGCCTACTCCAACTACAGTTACATAGATTCATAGTTTTCTGGGGTTGGTAGGATATTACCGCAGATTTGTGCAGGACTTCTCCAAAATCGCTGCACCAATGACGAAACTGACTTAGAAGAATGCGAAGTTTGATTAGAATGAAGAGTATGAGTAGGCGTTCAACACTCTAAAGCAAAAAACTTACTACTGCGCCTGTCTAGTGTCGCCCGAGGCAGGGAAGAACCTAGTCGTGTATACCAATGCGTTGAAGATTGGTTTAGGTTGTGTACTGATGCAGGAGGGTAGAGTTACCGCTTATGTATCCCGACAGCTGAAGGTTCATGAGAGGAACTACCCTACACACGACTTAGAGTTGGTTGCAATCGTGTTAGCATTGAAGATATGGAGACACCACTTGTATGGTGTACGATACAAGTTGTACATAGACCACAAGAGCTTTAATTACCTTTTCTCTCATAAGAAGCTGAATCTGAGACAGAGGCGTTGGCTTGAATTCCTGAAGGACTACGGTTTCGCACTCGAGTATTATCTAGGGAAAGTCAATGTTGTTGCTGATGCTTTGAGCCGCAGGGGATCTAATGATGGGGTAGTTGTGTGTCGTATGACCCACGAGTATGCATTACTTGAGGCAGCCGAGATGATGAGTTCAACGGACATGCCGAAGACTACCAGTACACAGATGTGTGGTCAGATGAGGTTGCATACCATTTCACTAAAGACTGTTCTCGAGGGATAGAAGGGTGATGAGTCGTACCAGTGTTACAGTGAGATGGCAGACAGTTCAGAACTTCCAGATTGAAGTCGGTCGACAGACTTTTACTTAAGGTATCGTGGGCGACTGTGGACTCCATTGGCAGTTGACTTGCGAACCAAGACACTTCAAGAGGCTCACCATTCTCATTTTTATGTGCATCCGAGTCGGACCAAGATGTACGTGGATATGCAACGTCTCTTTTGGTGGCCAGGGATGAAATCAGATGTGTCAAAGTTCATTAGAGCGACTAAGATATGCCAACATGTGAAGGCTGAACATCGACAACCTAGAGGATTACTAAAGCCCCTACCCATTCCTCAGTGGAAGTGGGAGCACATTACTATGGATTTTGTAAGTGGATTGCCCCGATCTCCTCATGTTCACGATATCATATGGGTAATTGCGGATAGATTGACGAAATCTGCTCATTTCATACTGGTATCCACTACACACCGAGTTTATAGACTGAATATCCTTTACGTATGTGAGATAGTCAGATTGCACGGAGTTCCATTATCGATCATATCAGACCAAAGGACGCAGTTCACTTCGTTGTTGTGGAAGAGCATGCAGGTTTAGTTTGACATCAAACTTGAGTTGAGTACGGCGTTCCATTCGCAGACAAACGGACAGTCCGAGAGGTTGATCAAGCTATTGGAAAACATGCTCACGATGTGTGTCTTGGAGTACAAGTGGTCATGGGAAGAGTTCCTTCATTTGTGCGAATTTGCTTACAACAACAGTTATTAGGCGAGTATCAATATGGCACCGTTTGAGGCGCTCTATGGCAGGCCTTGTAAATCACCTTCTTGATGGGCTGAGCCAGAGGATGTTGTGACACTTGGTCCCGAGACCTTGCGATCATACGAGAAGATACGACAGATTCGTTTGAGACTTAAAAGTGCGTAGAGGCAACAAAATAAATACTACAAAAAGTAACACGATGAGCTTTAGTATGATTTGGCATACTATGTTTACCTTAAGGTCTCCCCATTGAAGGGTCACAAGCGGTTCGAATCAAGGAAAGCTCGCTCCTAGATTTACCGATAACTTCAAGATTATGAAGAAGCTCGATAAGGTTGCTTATCAGTTGGAATTACCACTAGAGCTCGCCAGTATTCATCCAGTATTCCACATTTCGATGCTTCGACTAGACAAGTCAAGCGGAGGGCGGCAACCGACGGTGGACTTGAGTCAGATCGACTTGCGTGATGATGCTACATATGAGGAGCAGTCGATCCAGATTGTTGACCGCAAGGTCAAGACACTAAGGAACAAGGAGATTCCTTCGGTTCTCTTGAAATGGCAATTTCAGGGAGACGATGAGCTAACATGGAAGTTAGAATCCTACATGCGCAAGCACTTTCCCTACCTGTTTGATTTCGATGAGTTTTTTTGTTTGTTTTTACTTATTAGTTTAATTTTAGGGATGAAATTCTAATAAGTGGGGGAACTGTAACAACCCTTAAAATTTAACCCAACTTGTGTTACACTAGTCAGGACCGTAACCCAACTACGTGATACTTCGCGGTATTTCAGACATGTGGAGTCGACGCCGTGGTAATTTTATGATTCTGTTTTGTTTTATATTAGTATGACAGTCTAATACGTGTCTCGAGGCATTTGGCGATCATTAGTTAAGTTAGGCTTCGCCTAGGAAAATGGAGGAGTTAAAAAATAAAAAAACCTAAATAAATAGATTTTTGAATAATAAATATAATATTTTATTCGGGTCGAAACGTGGAAACGACGATGACCACACAATGGACGGGTAGTGGTGCAATACGGGTCGTGGAGCGCAGGATCAACATGGGAGCTGAATGACTAAGCGAAAACCAAGTCACTTAGTAGAGTCAACATGGAGAGTTAGACTTGGGGGACACTCCAAAGGGGGAGCTGATGGATTTTCCTCGAGATGTGCGCATACAAGTGGATGATGAGAGGGACTATATAAGGACCACTCCACCACTTGATCCCCTTTTCGCTATTCATTTTCATCTTTCCCCCTCTCCTTTTCCTTTCCTTTCTTGGTAAGCAAACCACCACAGGAGGTGGTGTTGGGCAACCGGAATTCTCGCCAGAAGCCCCATTTGTCGCCAGAATCTAGGTAGGAAACCTTGCTCTTTTGTTTCTCCTCTCTAGTCTTGGGTTGTTTCTTCTCTTTATTTTTGGGTTGATTGTCTCATTTAAATTCATCACGATGACCAAGGTGCCTTGCCAGGGACGAATCATGGTGAACCACCAGTGTCTCGGCAACCTTCAGAGCGCTCAACACGCGACATTGATGCCGGTGTTGCTCTTTGATGTATTTTGTTAATTTAATTGGATTTTCAGATTTAGTTGTTTATTTAGGGTTTTCAATCGAATCTGGGCATCCCACGACGATCCGGAGTCGATTTTGGGGAGTCTTGATGCCTGGAAACATGTTGGCATTAATAGGCGAGAGTGGGGTTTGAGGATAATAAGGTAAACCAGAGACTAGTCATTTGCACGCCGTCCATACGTTTTGTTGTTTTTGACTTCTGCGACGTGTTTATATGTGAGTGTATAAGCGGCCGTGGTGAAGTTTTTTGTTTGTGTTTAAACAACAAACGTGTTTCGGCCCAATAAGGGTCCAACAAGATGTTTTTGCAGTATAAGGGCCCACGGGGGATAACTTTTACTGAATTTTTACCAAAACTTTGGGATAACTATGGGGTTTATTTTAGGACTAATTAATGACCATAAACCTAATATTTGGGGTTCAAACCTATGTCAGGTAGTCGGGAACCTGGGAATACGCGTTAGAGTCGCAGGAGTTGTACTGTGTTGTATTAGTCAGGTAAGTACACTAGCCCCCAAGCTTATGTATGATTAGTAAGCCGGTAAGGAAATACCATGTGATCATTATCATTCTATTTCTATTTTCCTATGCTCTACTTGTTGGCATTCCATTTTATACTCCTTGTATGTATGTTCTTGGCATAAGTGTGTGTCTCAAAGGTACTTGCGGTCTGCACTAGTTGGGATAAAATGTGAGCACTTCTGCAGAAGTGTTAGTAATTGTGTAATACCAAATACTAGATTTGTTGTGGATATTGTTATGGTTATCGATGTTACTACATCGTTGTCGTGGATTTGTTGTGGATTTTAGACCACTTATGGCCTCTCTTGATTCATAGAACACGCATGTTTCGTTGCTATCATTTCAGTCTGTTTATCATGCTCTCTTGATCTATTTAAATTCATATCTTTCAATTACCGCATGATATCTAGACTGCCATACTTGATAATTTATGAATTACTGTTATATTCTTCTTGCATTACTTTCGATTTCTCTCAGTTACTCACCGTCTAATTTGTAATGGAAGGTGCAGATAGAGTGGAGTGCAGTAAGGGCAAAGGGCCGACTACTAGGCGATTTCTGTGAGGACTTAGCAAATTTGGACTTTGGAGATCTTAGAGATAGGTTTTGTTTGTTTTTGATAGTATGTTGCTTTATATATATGATTTGGTTCTTGATCTTAGGATAACATTGTTTTGGATATCATGTACACGTTTATTTCATTCCTATCTGTTTGTACATGAATATTATGGGGTTTTCCCTATTAATAGATTCCTGAATTTCCCTTTGATTGAGTTATTTCCCATTATTGTAGTTTACTTATTTTTCTCCTGCGTATATCTTGCAATAACTCTTTCATAAAGTATATAATTAAATGAACAGTTGCTAACTAAGCTTGTCAGGTTTGTCGAGATTCGACTTGGGGGCTTGCACGGGTCTAGGCCGGGCATACCCAACTGCATGGAGAAATTGGAGCCCTCACATAAGCCTTTTCTAGGTCTATCTTTATGGTCATCCATCCCCTTCTCCCTGTCTTGCTCAGCATCGAGTGTATCACCTCCTGAATGATGATAGTATTATATGTAATGATCTGACTTGGTACAAAGCTGGATTGTATCCTCAATATTCACCTCTCCATTTGCGACTTAAATCTGTTGGCAATGAGTTTTATGATAGTTTTATAAACTACATTACAAAAACTTATTGGGCGGGGACATGCAAAACATGTTGAAGGGTGAGTTTTGAGGATTGGTACAAGTAGAGTATTACTCAACGTAGTCGAAAAAATGTTATGAGTGAAGAATTCCTTTACACACTCGATGGCTGACTCGCTAACAACACTCCGCTATTTTTGGAAAAAAAATAGGACTCCATCCGTTTGGTGTTGGAGCTTTAAAGGCTCCCATCTCAAGCATAGCATCACGGACTTCTGTTGGGTCAATTGCTTTGGCAATGTATGTTCTCTCAGCACCTGACACCTTGGAAAGCACTACTGGCCAAGGGACCCTGCAAATGTAAATTCTTCCTCTGTGTATAGGTTCTCTTAGAACTGAAAGGCCGACTGTTAGAGAAGTAGTTGATCTGTCACCCAATGCCCATTGTTGACATATAGGCCAACAATATGGTTTTGTCTCCTCCGGTGCAAAATACTCAAATGGAAGAATCTTGTATTTTTGTCCCCTAGTTGGAGCCACTTGGACCTAGACTTATGGAACCAAATCATTTCTTCCTTGACTAGCAATTCCACGAGCCTCCCTTGGATACTCTCTCTTCAGGTGTATAGAGCTTTTGTAAGGCCTACTACCAATTTGTATTGCACTGTTTCAACTTCCTTCTGCAATTTATTCTTTCTTTAAAAGATATTCCCAAACACCGATTAATTCCGACCTTGCAATTTCATAAAGAAATTAAACGCACCAAGGTATAGGTCTCCTCTTTATTCCAATTCAATTGAAAAAATTCTGAGAAACGTTCATGGGTGATCCAACTTACAAAGAATCTAAAGGGCCTTTCTTGAAATGGGAATTCTTTTATCCTCTTCGTTTGCAACAAAAGAGGGTGATGATCAGACCTCATCGTAGGGAGGTGTGATATAGTGCAATCCAGAAATCTCAATCTCCAAGTTGCATTACAGAGACCTCGATCAAGTCTTTCCTGAAGGTGCCCACGAATCCAAGTGAATTTAGGTCCAATAAAGCTTATATCCTGCAGAGAGCATGCTTGCATAAAATCGTAAAGTTCCCTATATTTTGATTGGTTTGTCTGTGCTCCCCTACTTTTTTCATCAGCTACCAGGTACACATTCAGATCACTAATGATCACCCAAGTGCATTCATTCGGGATCTGAAAGTTTTCTAAGTCTGTCAACAGGCTTTTCTCAGCGTACTGCTGGCAATGCATACACTACAATACCCAATCCTTCCTCATGTCCTTGCTTCTATTTGAACAAGACTTATTGCTTATCTGGGTTTATTACTTCTACTTAAATAGAGTGGTCATTCCACAAAAGCCATATGCCACCAGAGAAGTCGATTGCATCCTCTTTCAAACACTTACTAAACCCCATCTTCCAAGTCATTGCATTTGTCATATCACCACTGCTTCTCAGTTAAAAAATTGCTACAATGTTTGCATTATTTTTCTTCATTAACTCCTTAAAAACTGTAACAAAAATAGGATTTTTGGCCCCCCTGCAATTCCAAGATAGTAATATCATTGACAATAAATCTAAAAAGTAACTAAGAAACCGATAGCTATTGATGACCACCATTCGAACCATGTTAATTGGTTACACCATTATCTGAGATCATATGCTCATATGTGCCTTTCTCTTGTCCTTCCATGTCCTGCCTCTGAGACTCCCATTTTGCACAAGCTTCTGCTAGGATTTTTCGACCATTGTTGATAGCGTTCTGCATAATTCCGATTTGACTACATTTTTTGCCCATATCAACTGCTAATTCCTCTGTTGACATACATTGGAATGGTACAGAGGCATCTACTCTCCTCTGCGTCCCTTCTCTATTTATAAGATTCTGGAAAGAATGGATCTTCCATGCATTTTCTTGGATTAAGAATTTTGATGAAAGATCCTTCATATTTGGCCTACAGGCCTTTAAGGTAGAAATGGGCCTTGGCAACCCTTGGTTTTTTTTAGGTAATTCATTATTTGAAAGCTCATCTCTTTTGGCCCATCATCCTTGGGCACATTCATTTTTGGGATATAGTTTTGGGTTTGTATCACACTCTTAGGATTCTTGTTCTTTTCTTTCCCTTCATTGACTATTTTGGAAACCATACCTTGATTGGTTGGGGTTCCTTTTTTCGTGGAGAAAATCATGGTTTGACATGTGCTGTTATCTTTTGGATGTTTGAATTTCGAATCATTATATTCACTCGACTTAACTAATAATCCATTTTAATTATTTTGGTTTCCTTATTTGAAACCCTAATGTTTCCTTCCACTAAAATCTACAGATTTATGCTTCTTCTCGTTTGATTCTCGCGCTAGATTCTCTCCTCCCCCCTTTTGGCAATTTCTCCATTCCGATAAGGCTTCCTCTGAGCAATCATCCACTGCCCAAAATTGGACTCTACGGCGGCCTGTGAAGGCGGCATACCACCTCCTGGGTCATTTGACCTCATCTATTTCGTGACTACAGAACCTTGGGGTTCCTTAAGAGCATTAAGAGGACATGCAGTGTTATTGTGCCCCACCTTCTCACATCGTAAACATATGTGGGGATGCTCTTCATACTACACCTTCAGCCAAAAGTTTTCCACTCTAAATTTTGACATCAGAGGTTTTGAGAAATCCAATTCCACTGCCACTCGAGCAAACCCACTCTGTTAGCTATAGTAGTACTTGAAGTAGTACCTGAATCCACCTTTAGCGACCGTCCCACTACATTTCCATGTCCCCAAATGATAGAATCACAGAAATACTCAGGAGGGAGGTGTGAAAACAAATCCAAACTGCTGTTTTCGATATTAATGCAGTTGCCAGTCGGAAAGATGTCCCCAATTTTTACACAGAAACGACATGGCAAAGGATTTCATATGGCCATCCGAGTAAAGCTCTATCCATATCTACTGCATACATAAATTGAACCAAATAGAAATCATTAGAGATTTCTATAACTCTGTAGTCCTTTTTAGGGTGCCACATTGCTACAATTCTATTGCATAACATCCTGTAACCTAAAGATCTTCCCATCAGTTTCACCACCACCGCGTTTTCCATTTGTTTCTCTAACTTGCTATGCAAGTTAAAAGAAAACGTCATCAATGGACTTAGAGCATCAGAAGTAATGCTCATATCCCCTGCCGCTAGTGCCACATTTTTTGAGAACCTTCTATTTTCGTCATTGACTGGTGATCCCTATACTTTTTACGAGTATCCGGATCGTTGTCAACCTCCATCTTATCTTCAGATACACAGTTAAGGCACAAGAAAACGAATGCCCAAACTTGTAGACCTGTCATAGAATCACTTTGCCTGAGCAAGTGTATCAACTACGCAATTCAAACTCTATTATTGCAGTTTATTTGTCACTGGAAGCAAGACATGTCTACTTGCAAAACATTTTAACTAAAACACATACAAAGTGCAAAATCCTTAGCAAAGTTATTAATGACATGAATCTCTCGCTCGCACTAACAATGAAAATATCAATGAACCAATTAAAAGCAATTTCAAATATAATATGGTGCTAATTCTATAAGCTTTGCTCGCTACAAAAAATGCGAAGTATTTTATGATTTAAAGAAACAAGAGACAAAGAATAAAGTCGAAAAAGAAACATGATCACATATTATTATTGTGCGTGGACCAATACATGTTGGTCTTTCATCCTTATCTAAATCAAGCTATCATTTGTTTGGATTTCAACTTATCTTACGATCAATAAGTTATTAACTTATTATATATAAATTAGTTTCCATTGCAGCAAATAAATTAATGGGCATCCAAAAAAAATTGTAGAAATTGTTGTCATAAAATATACATATTCACCTTTGTAAAAGGCTCTTGGGCATCCATCACAAAGTAATAGATCTCCAAAGTCTGAACAGATGTTGCAGAGACTACAACAAAAAGTGGTTTTAGCAACGAAAGCTTTTGTTGCTAAAGGCTCTGATTTCGTTGCTTAAACTTCTTAGCAACAAAAATATTTCGTTGCTGAGTTTGTTGTTGATAGTCCGTACCTAATAGTTCTCAACAACGAAAGGACATTTTTTGCTTAAAATAGTTTTCAACAATAAACTCATTTGTTGTTGAAACTGCTTATAGCAACAAACATTTTTGTTGATGGAATTCTTTATAGCAACAAATTTTGGACATGTTGCAACAAATAGTGTTGTTGATAAATTATACTAAAGCATGAAAAAAAATTGTTTCAACAATAATTCCCATCCGAAAGAACAATTGGTGTTGAATTTATAATTGAAATTTAAATGAAATCAAATTTACTTATAAAAACTGAATTGTCGATATTACAAATTCACAAATAACAAACAAATGAAAATCGAATTATAATCTAAATCAATACATAACGGAGACAAAAAGAAAAATAAATCAAAGTGTATAAATCAATACTCGAATATAGCAATCCCTTTTTTCCAATGTTGGCTGAGGAGTGGTGCAGAGGAGGATCGACAAAAGAAAAAGCAAATCAAGGTGTCAAATAAATGGTATGTCTAACACGTACAACATATCTCAAATCATAGGGAACAACCTCAAAGTTTTCAATAGCAAACTTATTATCTGAATTGAAGGAAATTTGCCTTAATTGGTGTGAATACACGCAATACTAGACATCACATTTACCAAGAACATCTCAAGCACAACTGCAAATCAAGTTTGAACATCGTAAGTATTCATATAGCTCCTAATGAAGAAAACAAAAAACATCATAAACTCCTCTCAGTACTAGTGTTAAACAGTTATTGCAAAGTTAGTAGGAATCGATTATGATGAAAAGCCAATACAACCCAAGATATTGTGTGTATGTAATGCAATATTAAGAAGGACATGAAGCAGTAGAAAGTTCAGAGTACAAACTTACTAAGACAATGCATGATACATAAAATATTGTTCCTACATAATTCCACAACCCAATTCAACCAAAAAGTAGCTAAAAATTATAGAACCATGTTAGAAAAACTCACAGGCGAGTGCAATTCTTAAGAAGATAATGAACCAACAGTACCAAGAATGAATAAGAAATCAGATTTTACATCATATCATAAACAACTACAGAATGTCGATAAAGAAAATGAGGACCGTATGGGTCAATTCTGTTATTACAAGTAAATTCTCATCACCGCTTTTGTACAGATTTTGTCATAGAGTGAACAAATTAATTAACCTCAACTTGAATACGAGACTAAGTAGAGAGTTATGACAATATATCCTCAGTCCCTAATTAATTGGGACTGGCTACATGGAACAAACTCTTCCATTGTGCTCGATCTAGTGCAATTGATGGTGAACCTTAAGTACATGATAACTAAAAAGTGAAAAAATAGGAAAGGTTCATTGATATACTTGATTAAGGAACAAGTTTCTATAGAGCTTAATCAATTCAATGGTGATTGAACAATGTCCGGCTATAAATTCGACATACCGTTTACATTCCATGGCTTCATGTAATGTAAGCACATTTCTAACTTGTATATCAACAAATACATCATTCCTACATTCTATGTTATCATACATAAATTCATGTATATGTTCTACGTCCAAAAATGGGCATGTTTAGATGAGTAAGCTTTCTAGAAATTGGGTATATAGAATTTAAGAACTTGACATGTACCTTTTCATCTACACATTTCTATCGCCTTCAGACCCATCCTTTACAAGGCCGAAATCTGATAGCTTAGTTGAGTAATCCTGCAATGAACATGAAAGAAGTTTCATTAATTACCTTTACTGCTAGTTGAAAAATCAGATAACCTATTGTATTCATTTAGAGCATTTATCAACTCATCTAAGATAATCACCAATAGAATGTGGATTGAATGCCAAAGTGTGTCACCTAGGACTAAATAGACATTAGAGTAAAAAAATCATCTCCAATGGAATGTGCATTTTGAATGTCAAGATGACGTGGATAGACATTATCTATTTTAAATGTCACTTCTTGACATTCAAATTGACATCCATGTTGGATAATAGGTTTTTTTTTAAATATTTACTTATTTTGTTTAGACTTTATTTTCAAAATTTAATTAGTAAAATTACAAAAAGAAATGTCACCTCATCAATTGAGCCACAAATTCACATCAACCATTGGAGACTTATTTTGAAGCTCAATGTCAATTTGAGCCACATGGGATGGACATCCTATTCACATTGAGAATTCACACCCACAGTCCACATTACCTTTGGAGATGCTCTAAAACTCTCCTTAAAAATAAGTGAATCTAATTAATTACACGATTGTATTAATGATAGGATTAGCAGAGCAAAATTATTAATCGAATTACAAAATCTTGACACAAATAATATAAAAATAATAATAAAAAGTCTTACATATAAGTTAATTGACTAACTTGCCAATAAATTAGCTAATTCTAAAACTCACCTTAAAAATAGGTAAATCTAATTACACAGTTGTAATCATGATAGGATTAGTACAACAAAACCATCAATCGAATTATAAGACCTCGACTCAAATAACATATATTTTTTTTGATAACCCACTTCCATATTTTATTCCAGATTTACCTTCAAAATAATAGATAGAAACGATGGCACGACTCACCGTTCATTTTTACAAGACATAGAATGAGTCTCCCTTGCAATGCTATGGGTTGCTACATTCGCTGATCTACGGACAAAAACATTAGAATAGGACGCCATGTCCATAAACAATTAGATTCAATTTCTGATAAATCATATCAAAATATGAGTTCTTTATTCTTATTGTGATCATCTATGCTCTTGGAAGAGGTATTTTTGTATTATTCTATTGTTGATGAATCTCATTCAATTGAGATATATAGTACACTTTATTTGCATAGTAGATTGTTCGAAGTATGGCCCATGGATTTTATCTATGATTTGGTGGTTTTCAACGTTAAATCTTGTATCTTGTGGTATGTTTATTTTGTGCATTGATCGTGGTTTGGTAGAACTTTGTATTCATTTGTTTCATTGTTTGACGGGGTTGAGTAAAACCCCAACAATAGGTTTATTTTTTTCATATAAAGAATGTATGAATTTTTAATTGACATCATTTGATATTTTCGTTATTTAAAATTTTTTTATTTTTATATTTAAATTTCAATTACAATTTTCAAGCTAAGTATTAAATTTTTTATTTTTTAATGAAGTGGGAGTCGAACTCACGACTTCCCCATATCTAGCCTTTTAGCAAGTGACGTATCTACCATATCAAGAGAGATGCTTTGCGGAGCGTTAAATTGTTGTAATGCTAAATCGATCAAAGTACCCCTTTGCATATTTTGTGCATCTCAATGACCAAAAAAAATATGGTTGGTTGAGAAAAAAGTAGTTCAATAAGTAATATAATCTAAGCCTCACCAAAAAGTTTATTTGCACTAGATAAAGTGTGGTATTTGCTATAGGGGTAGTTAAATTATAGTACCTAATTAAACTTGTATCATAATATTAATTATAATTACAAACATGACATATATTTCTTCACCCTTCAATAGCACCATTAATAAAAAAGAAACGTATATGCATCTCGATCTTATCACTACCACTACTAATTATTTTTTTATAATAGATAAATTTTGTGACTTAGATCTTGTACATATAAAAATAAGACCAATTTAAAAATAACATCAATTTCGTGACTTATCACACGTGCTTAGCACGTACATAAAGCTAGTATACACACACACACACGTAATTGTGTCATGTCATTTTAAGTCATTTTGCATTTCTCAATTACTCAATCGACTATTCTTCCAAACAATTTTTAGTTGATTAATTAGATAATCAGTTTTCCACTACTAGCTACTAGATTATCAGCTATCAGTTAGGTTATCATCTTTCAACTAGATTATCAGCTATCAACTAGATTATGTTGTGCACAAATCACTCCCGTAATTATGTTGTGCATAAATCACTCTCAAGATTATGTTGTGTACAAACCATTCCCGTAATTATGTGCTACCTTATTTAGATGTTTCCTTTTGTATGTAATTGCATCTCCATATATAGAGACATATGTAATATATCACAACAAAATATATAATAAACTTATCATATTCTCTATTAAGATTTCAAATGGTATCAAAGCTTGGCTTCTACTCCTAAGTTGTGCATATTTACTAATTGCAAAATATTTATTAACAAAAGTACTCTTCTTTGTGCATATATATGAAGTAAAAACACTTGAACAAAAGTACTCTTCATTTGACACATTGCTATGCAATCTTTCATCCTAAATCACATTATTACTTTTTTCTACATATGTAATTTTCGTCAAAAAAAAGGAATTGATATGTATTTCTTTAATTAATTTTTTTTCCAAGTACAAATCAAGCTCATCTGAAACAAGAGGGTTTAGGCAGTAACTCGAACTTATGAACAGATCTAATACGTACTACTTTTCACTATCTCAAATAACAAAAAATGAGGCATTTAATTGAAGTTTTAACGGATAAATATTAGAAAGAAAAGCATGTCTCGAAAGTTTAGTTGGAGGCGAAAACATTAAATAAGTTGGAAAGATTATCTAACATAAACGAACACTTAACACTTAATTAAACTTTTAACGGATAAATATTATAATAGGTAAGTTTGTCTCGAAAGTTTATGTTGTAGGTAAAAATGTTAATTAAATTGTACAGATGATCTAAATGAACACTTAGCACTTAATTAAACTTTTAATGAATAAATATTACAAAAAGGTAAGTTTGTATTTAAAGTTGTGCTGAAGGAGAAAATATTAATTTAATTGAAGAGATTATCTAAACTAGCAAACTCCCTCCAAAGTTATTTTGAAGAGATGATCTAATCGACACTTTGTGAATGATATTACAAATAGAAAATCTCCTCCAAAGTTATTTTGAAAGCAAACTACAACAAATAAAAATTGAATTTCTAAACTAGCAGTGAAATATTACTAGCTCCCTCCCTATTTATATAGGTCTTATAGCTAAAGCACAATTGTAAGTTTACTTTCCAAATTTGTACCTTTATACCTATGTTTGATTGGCTGAAGAATTGAAGTGCTCAAATGAAAATTAAATGTTTAAGTCAAGGGGTGAAGTTGGTACATAAGGTGCCAAAATATATGCAAATGCCTTATAAATTTAGAAAACATATTTTACCTAAAATGATGTACATGAATGGATGGAGGGAGTAATTGTGACAGCCCCAAATCCCGAGGCCCGCCAAGTCATGTGTCGTGGGCCCATAACTCTGCCATGTCATCGCCTTGTTGTGTCCCACATGCACCACGCCATTATTCCCTCAAGTTTTATTATTCATTTTCAATAATTGACATAATAATCAGCGGAAGACTTAATAGCATGAAATAAATGTAAAATATATGTCATTTAGAGCATCAGTCCTAATGTGGAAAACCCAGTAAAATACCATGCTTATAACTTAGGTGAATAATAAAAAAAAATCGATATACATGTATTCAGTGTTCTACAGTCCCTAAAAACCCAAAAAATAAAAAATATAAATATATACATACTGTAATCCAAAACACGAGCTAAAACAGCAACAAACTCGAAAGTAGTTGCCTAATCCCCCTTGCCCTTACTCTTACTCGTCGAAGGATCTACACTAAGTCACCAAACAAATACAGTGACGAGTCCAGTGAATAAATTCACAAGAGAAGTCCACACAGTATTTATGAATAAAACTAATAAATCTACCAGACATGTGAATATGACCTTTGGCAACAAACAATCGCATTCTCATGGTTGTAGGCAACATATATCATGCCAAAATCATCATCAAGAAATATAAAGCATCACAAAAATACTTCAAAAGCAAAGAGACAAGAAAATAAATCGGCTAGTCGTTAAGTAGTAAATAAATCACTAATAGAATAACCACGATAAATTCCACAACCTATCCCGGAATGATATCGATAAAACAAGATAGTAGCCACGCATATATACTATTCAGGAATCCAGCTACTAAACCTTAACTTTAATAAACAGCATGATCCCTCCGATTGCGTTTCACATCAGGAACAACCCTAAACCCTCTCGACAATCGCAAGTATATCCTACCTCTATCGACATGAGCCAAGTCCCAAGATGACTCACGCAAGGAATTTAGCCACTAGCAACACACACACATATATATATATATATACACAACCGAAGCTTATCGAGTAAAACCATGTTTGCCAACCAGCAGACACACATAAATACGATACAAATATGCAATTAAAATCACGCCATGAATAAAGTGAAGCATTATCAAGGGTTTTATGCATTTTCAAGGATTAAGAATTTAGATGAAAGATCCTCCATATTCGGCCTACAGGCCTTTAAGGTAGACATGAGCCTTGGCAACCCTTGGTTTGTTTTAGGTGATTCATTCTTTGAAAACCCATCTCCTTTTGGCCCATCATCTTTGGGCACATTCATTTTTGGGACATAGTTTTGGGTCTGTATCAAACTCTTAGGATTCTTGTACTTTTCTTTCCCTTCATTGACTATTTTGGAAACCATACCTTGATTGGTTGGGGTTCCTTTTTTCGTAGAGAAAATCATGATTTGACTTGTGCTGTTATCTTTTGGATGTTTGGCTTTCGAATCATTATGTTCACTCGAGTTGACTAATAATCCATTCTAATTTTTTTGGTTTCCTTATTTGAAACCTTGATGTTTCCTTCCATTTAAATCTATAGATTTATGCTTCTTCTCCTTTTAATTCTCGAGCTAGATTCTCTCCTCCCCCCTTTTTGGAAATTTCTCCATTCCGACAAGGGTTCCTCTGAACAATCATCCACTGCCCAAAATTAGACTCTACGGCAGCCTGCGAAGGCGGCATACCACCTCCTAGGCCATTTGACCTCATCTATTTCGTAACTACAGAACCTTGGGGTTCCTTAGGGGCATTAAAAGGACATGCAGTGTTATTGTGTCTCACATTCCCACATCGTAAACATATGTGGGGAAGCCCTTCATACTACACCTTCAGCCAAAAGTCTTCCACTCTAAATTTTGACATAAGAGGTTTTGAGAAATTCAATTCCACCGCCACTCGAGCAAACCCCTCTGTTAGCTGTAGTAGTACTTGAATCCACCGACCGTCCCACTACATTTCCATGTCCCCAAACAATAGAATCACAGAAATACTAAGGAGGGAGGTATGAAAAACGAATCCAAACCGTTGCTTTCGATATTAATGCAGTTGCCAGTCGGAAAGATGGCCCCCATTTTTGCACAGAAAGGACATGGCCAAGGATTTCATATGGCCATCCGAGTAAAGCTCTATCCATATCTCCTGCATACATAAATTGAATCAAATAGAAATCATTAGAGATTTCCATAACTCTGTAGTCCCCTTTAGGGTGCCACATTGCTACGATTCTATTGCATAACATCTTGTAAACTAAAGATCTTCCCATCGCCACCACCACCGCGTTTTCCATTTGTTTCGTAACTTGCTATGCAAATTAAAAGAAAACGTCACTAAGGGACTTAGCGCATCAGAAGTATTGCTCATATCCCCTTCCTCTAGTGCCACGTTTTTTGAGAACATTCTATTTCCGGCATTGACTAGGTGATCCCTATACTTTTTACGAGTATCCTGGATCGTTGTCAACCTCCATCTTATCTTCAGATACACAGTTAAGGCACAAGAAAATGAATGCCCAAACTTGTAGACCTCGTCATAGAATCACTTAGCTTTGAGCAAGTCTATCGACTACACAATTCAAATTCTATTATTGTAGTTTATTTATCACTTTGGAAGGAAGACATGTCTACATGTAAAACACTTTAACTAAAACACATACAAAGGGCAAAATCCTTAGCAAAGTTATTAATGACATGAATATCTCGCTCGCACTAACAATGACAATATCAATGAACCAATTAAAAGCAATTTCAAATATAATACGGTGCTAATTCTATAAGCTTTGCTCGCTACAAAAAATGCGAAGTATTTTATGATTTAAAGAAACAAGAGACAAAGAATAAAGTGGAAAATGAAACCTGATCACATATTATTATTGTGCGTGGAACAATACATGTTGGTCTTTCATCCTTATCTAAATCAAGCTATCATTTGTTTGGATTTCAACTTATCTTACGATTAATAAGTTATTAACTTATTATATATAAATTAGTTTCCATTGCAAAGAAATAAATTAATGGGCATCCAAAAAAATTGTAGAAATTGTTGTCATAAAATATACATATTCACCTTTGTGAAAGGCTCTTGGGCATCCATCACAAAGTAATAGATCTCCAAAGTCCGAACGATGTTGCATATACTACAACAAAAAATGGTTTTAGCAATGAAAGCTTTTGTTGCTAAAGGCTCTGATTTCGTTGCTTAAACTCCTTAGCAACAAAAATATTTCTTTGCTGAGTTTGTTGTTGATAGTCCATACCTAATAATTCTCAACAACGAAAGGGACATTTTTTGCTTAAAATAGTTTTCAGCAATAAACTCATTTGTTGTTGAAACTGCTTATAGCAACAAACATTTTTTGTTGATGGAATTCTTTACAGCAACAAATTCTGGACATGTTGCAACAAATAGTGTTGTTGATAAATTATACTAAAGCATGAAAAAAAATTGTTTCAACAATAATTCCCATCCGAAAGAACAATTGGTGTTGAATTTATAATTGAAATTTAAATGAAATCAAATTTACTTATGAAAACTGAATTGTCGATATAAAAAATTCACAAATAACAAACAAATGAAAATCGAATTATAATCTAAATCAATACATAACGGAGACAAAAAGAAAAATAAATCAAAGTGTCTAAATCAATACTCGAATATAACAGTCCCTTTTTTCCAATGTTGGCTGCGGAGTGATGCAGAGGAGGATCTACAAAAGAAAAACAAATCAAGGTGTCAAATAAATGGTATGTCTAACACGTACAACATATCACAAATCATAGGGAACAACCGCAAAGTTTTCAATAGTAAACTTATTATCTGAATTGAAGGAAATTTGCCTTTGTTGGTGCAAATACACGCAGTACTAGACATCACATTTGCCAAGAACATCTCAAGCACAACTGCAAATCAAGTTTGAACATCGTAAGTATTCATATAGCTACTAATGAAGAAAACAAAAAACATCATAAACTCCTCTCAGTACTAGTGTTAAACAGTTATTGTAAAGTTAGTATGAATTGATTATGATGAAAAGCCAATACAACATAAGATATTGTATGTATATAATGCAATACTAAGAAGGACATGAAGCAGTAGAAAGTTCAGAGCACAAACTTACTAAGACAATGCATGATACATAAAATATTGTTCCTACGTAATTCTGCAACCCAATTCAACCAAAAGGTAGCTAAAGATTATAGAACCATGTCGGACAAACTCAAGCGTGCGCTTCTTAAGAAGATAATGAACCAACAGTACCAAGAATGAATAAGAAATCAGATTTTACATCATATCAAAAACAACTACAGAATGTCGATAAAGCAAATGAGTACCGTATGGGTAAATTATGTTGTTAGAAGCAAATTCTCATCACCACTTTTATACAGATTTTTTCATAGAGTGAACAAATTAATTAACCTCAACTTGAATAAGACTAAGTAGAGAGTTATGACAATATAGCGTCAGTCCCTAATTGATTGCAGACGGTTACATGGATCAAACTCTTCCATTCTGCACGATTTAGTGCAATTGATGGTGAACCTTAAGTTGAGGGTAACTAGAAAGTGAAAAAATAGGAAAGGTTCATTGATATGCTTGATTAAGGAACATGTTTCTATAGAGCTTAATCAATTCAATGGTGATTGAACAAAGTCCGGCTATAAATTCGACATACCGTTTACGTTCCATCGCTTCATGTAATGTAAGCACATTTCTAACTTGTATATCAACAAATACATCATTCCTACATTCTATGTTATCATACATAAATTCATGTATATGTTCTACGTCCAAAAAGGGGCATGTTTAGATGAGTAAGCTTTCTAGAAATTGGGCATATAGAATTTAAGAACTTGACATGTACCTTTTCATCTACACATTTCCATCGCCTTCAGGCCCGTCCTTTGCAAGGCCGAAATCTGATAGCTTAGTTGAGTAATCCTGCAATGAACATGAAAGAAGTTTCATTAATTACCTTTATTGCTAGTCGAGAAAATCAGATAACCTATTGTATTCATTTAGAGTATTTATCAACTCATCTAAGATAATCACCAATGGAATGTGGATTGAATGTCAATGTGTGCCACCTAGGACTAAATAGACATTGGAGTGAAAAAATCATCTCCAATGGAATGTGCATTTTGAATGTCAAAATGACGTGGATAGACATTATCTATTTTGAATGTCACTTCTTGACATTCAAATTGACAAACATGTTGGATAATAGGTTTTTTTAAAAAAAATATTTACTTATTTTGTTTAGACTTTATTTTCAAAATTTAATTAATAAAATTACAAAAAAAATGTCACCTCATCAATTGAGCCAACAATTCACATGCATCAACCATTGGAGACTTATTTTGATGCTCAATGTCAATTTGAGCCACATGGGATAGACATTTTATTCCCATTGAGAATCAACACACACAATCCACATTACCACTGGAGATGCTCTAAAAATCTCCTTAAAAATAAGTGAATCTAATTAATTACACGATTGTATTAATGATAGGACTAGCAAAGCAAAATCATCAATCAAATTACAAAATCTCGACACAAATAATAATAAAAAGCCTTACTTATAAGTTAATTGATTAACTTGCCAATAAATTAGCTAATTCTAACACTCACCTTAAAAGTAAGTAAATCTAATTACACTGTTGTAATCATGATAGGATTAGTACAACAAAACCATCAATCGAATTATAAGACCTTGACTCAAATAACATATATTTTTTTTTGATAACCCGCTTCCATATTTTATTCCACATCTACCTTCAAAACAATAGATAGAAATGATGGAACAACTCACCGTTCATTTTTACCAGACATAGAATGAGTCTCCCTTGCAATGCTATGGGTTGCTACATTCGCAGATCTACGGACAAAAACAATAGAATAGGACGCCATGTCCGTAAACAATTAGATTCAATCTCTAATAAATCATATCAAAGTATGAGTTCTTTGTTCTTATTGTGATCATCTATGCTCTTGGAAGATGTATTTTTGTATTATTCTATTGTTGGTGAATCTCATTCAATTGAGATATATAGTACACTTTATTCACATAGTAGATTGTTCGGAGTTTGGCCCATGGATTTTACCTATGATTTGGAGGTTTTCAATGTTAAATCTTGTGTCTTGTGGTATGTTTATTTTTTGCATTGATCGTAGTTTGGTTGTTTCATTGTTTGAAGGGGTTGAGTAAAACCCCAACACTTGGTTTATTTTTTTCATATAAAGAATGAATGAATTTTTAATTGTCGTCATTTGATATTTTCGTTATTTATAATTTTTTATTTTTTTATTTAAATTTCAATTACAATTTTAAAGCTAAGTATTAAATTTTTTATTTTTTAATGAAGTGGGAGTCGAACTCACGACTTCCCCATATCTAGCCTTTTAGCAAGTGACGTATCTACCATATCAAGAGAGATGCTTTGCGGAGTGTTAAATTGTTGTAATGCTAAATCGATCAAAGTACTCTACATATTTTGTGCATCTCAATGGCCAAAAACAATTATAGTTGGTTGAGAAAAAAGTAGTTTAATAAGTAATATAATCTAAGCCTCACCAAAAAGTTTATTTGCACTAGATAAAGTGTGGTATTTGTTATAGGGGTAGTTAAATTATAGTATCTAATTAAACTTGTATCATAATATTAATTATAATTACATACATGGCATCTATTTCTACACCCTTCAATGGCACCATTAATAAAAAACTACCTTATATGCATCTCGATCTTATCACTGCCACTTCTAATTATTTATGTATAATAGATCAATTTTGAGACTTAGATCTTGTACATATAAAAATAAGACCAATTTAAAAATAACATCAATTTCGTGACTTTTCACACATGTTTAGCACGTACATAAAACTACTATATACACACACACACGTAATTGTGTCATATGTCCTTTTATGTCATTTTGTATTTCTCAAATACTCAATCGACTATTTTTCCAAACAATTTTTAGTTGATCAATTAGATAATCAGCTTTCTACTACTAGCTACTAGATTATCAGCTATCAGTTAGGTTATCATCTATCAACTAGATTATCAGCTATCAACTAGATTATGTTGTGCACAAATCACTCCCGTAATTATGTTGTGCATAAATCACTCTCAAGATTATGTTGTGTACAAACCATTCCCGTAATTATGTGCTACCTTATTTAGATGTTTCCTTTTGTATGTAATTGCATCTCCATATATAGAGACATATGTAATATATCACAACAAAATATATAATAAACTTATCATATTCTCTATTAAGATTTCACATGGTATCAAAGCTTGGCTTCTACTCCTAAGTTGTGCATATTTACTACTTGCAAAATATTTATTAACAAAAGTACTCTTCTTTGTGCATATATAAGAAGTAAAAACACTTGAACAAAAGTACTCTTCATTTGACACATTGCTATGCAATCTTTCATCCTAAATCACATTATTACTTTTTTCTACATATGTAATTTTCGTCAAAAAAAAAGGAATTGATATGTATTTCTTTAATTAATTTTTTTTCCAAGTATAACTCGAACTTATGAACAGATCTAATACGTACTACTTTTCACTATCTCAAATAACAAAAAATGAAGCATTTAATTGAAGTTTTAACGGATAAATATTAGAAAGAAAAGCATGTCTCGAAAGTTTAGTTGGAGGCGAAAACATTAAATAAGTTGGAAAGATTATCTAACATAAACGAACACTTAACACTTAATTAAACTTTTAACGGATAAATATTATAATAGGTAAGTTTGTCTCGAAAGTTTATGTTGTAGGTAAAAAAACATAAGTATACACATATTGTAATCCAAAACACGAGCTAAAACAGCAACAAACTCGAATGTAGTCGCCTAATACCCCCTTGCCCTTACTCTTGCTCGTCGAAGGATCTAAACTAAGTCACCCAACAAATACAGTGACGATTCCAATAAGTAAATTCACAAGAGAAGTCCACACAGTATTTGTGAATAAAACTAATAAATCTACAAGACATGCGAATATGACCTTTGGCAACAAACAATCGCATTCTCATAGTTGTAGGCAACATACATCATGCCAAAATCATCATCAAGAAATATAAAGCATCACAAAAATACTTCAAAAGCAACAGAAAGTTAAAAAACCGGCTCGTCTTTAAGTAGTAAATAAATCACTAATAGAATAACCACGATAAATTCCCCAACCTATCCCTGAAGGATATCAATAAAACAACATAGTAACCACGCATATATACTATTCAGGAATCCAGCTACTAAACCTTAACTTTAATAAACAACATGATCCCTCCGATTGTGTTACACATCAAGAACAACCTTAATCCCTCTCGACAGTCGCAAGTATATCCTACCTCCATCGACATGAACCCTGTCCCAAGATGACTCACGCAAGGAATTTAGCCACTAGCAACATATATATATATATACACAACCAAAGCTTATGGAGTAAAATCATGTGTGCCCACCAGCAGACACACATAAATACGATACAAATATACAATTAAAATCACGCCATGAATAAAGTGAAGCATTCTCAAGGGTTTTACGCACCTCAAACCGCACTCCAACACCCTTATATAATTCGTGATCTAATCCCGTTCTTGCCTCGGAATGCGTGTTGATATCCAACTATGACATCTCAAGTCCTTGATGTCCTAATGAATCATTAGAATCCTAAAAAATTGGAAATTCAAACATTTATTATCATTTTTTTATTATTTTTTTTCTCAGGTCTGACGCCGTAGGGCACGCCGATGTGGATAAATCCGTACGACAACACTTTGGCAGACCCACTGCTTAGACGCTGTGGGTGGCGCCGTGGAGTATTACCCTACACGCCTCCTCTGGCAGTGCCAGACCTGAACCTTATTTTGGGGTTTTTGGGACCCCCAGTCCCGTCGTCGTTGTCCAAACCCGTTTCATCCTCCTATGATTTTTCAAACCAACCATAGAGTGCCTTTGAATCTCGACAAATCTCACCCAAATGGAAAAGTCCAACGATTTTTCACCTTAACATCGATAAAATCTATTTTTCCCCATCAACAACAACAACCTCAACAAATCTATCAATTACATGATCAAAACAACATTAAAACCATTGTTTTTTTATTACCAATGGGTATCCAGACACTTGTCTAAGTAGTCTTATTGACTGCATAAAGAGACAACCAATATGAACCGACGTTTGGATGTTATAAGGAACTGAACTCAAGACCGTGTGCCTAACCCACACAATTCTGCCTTCGCCCTTACCTCTAGGCCAATTCGTCCAGGTTAATTAAGTTGTTTGTTTTTCAAAATGAGTGAAAAAAATATAGAATTAGAAAACATGCATTAATGTGGTGCTCGAATAATTAATTTTACTCTTATTAAAATAAACATAAATATACTGTACATATACAAAAAGAATTAATTAATAAAAAATGTGCCCCCAAAAAAAATGTAAGTCGATCGAGTTTTCAAATTCAATCATAAAGTTGGGAGTGAAGGCGAGGTGCCATGAGCACTTGCAGTGGGTGCATCATAGAAAGAAGTATTCCCGAGCACTCTTCCAAGTGAACGCCGACATTTGGATGGGTCTTGAGCTCAAATGCTTGTAAAATTCGGGCCAAAGTAAGGTGCATCACTTGGAGAGCCAATCCCACGCCAGACACGATCGTCTTCCGGACCCAAATGGCAACAACTCGTGATTCGACCCTTCACGTCCATGTCCACATGGGTGGTCAAGAACCTCTCTGGGGTTAAACCGGTCGGGCTCGGCCCATACATTTGGGTCACGTTGTATGGTCCATGCGTTGATGAATAGGCCGGTTCACGTGGCACGAAGTACCCACCACGTGGCGGTCCTCCATTGCCTCGTGTGGGACCAAGAGAGGCCCCACTGGGTACATTCGGAGGGTCTCCTTTAAGAGGGCTTGTAAGTAGTTCAAATTTGGGATATCGGACTCCTCGACGAGTCTATCTTTGCCTACCTTGGTGTCGAGCTCATCTTGAGCTTTGGCAAGCATTTCGGGGTTGTTCAACAAAAGAGCCAACACCCACACCATAGTGTTTGCCATGCTTGTCCACTCCGGCGACTAATTGGGTCAAGGTGCCAAGGCTTTGATTGTGGTGTCTATGTCATTGATTGCTGATGAAAATTGGCCGGTCTTCTCCATCATTACAAGCACATCGAGGAAGTCTCTGGTGTTGTTGATGGCGTCGCCGCACATTTGATCGGCTTTGACGCGGTGCTCATCCAACCAAGTTTGCATGATGTAGTCCAAGTCCTTTTGTGTATTTCTCATGGCCTTGGCGTCGCCCTTGAAGTCTAGCCATGCCATGAAAGGCAAGGCATCGTACATCTCTCGAATTGCCTAGATGATAGTTAAATTGTTGCACGGCGTGGCGGAAAAGTCCCGCCATCTTCTCGTCCGCCTTGGCGACGTTACTCCCGTAGTAACGCTTTCCGCGACCATTTGCATTAGCAAGTTGAATGTCAATTCTTCCAATTGGCTTTTGAGCTCTACCGAAACAGAGCTCTTTCCATTATGTACCCACTTCTCATGCAAACCCTTCATCCACAACGAAACCTCGGACTGTCTCACGGGCTTCAACATCCCAATCCTACGAGCCGAGAACAACTCCACTGTCGCAATCTTGCGAATTTCTCTCCAATAAGTCCCAAATGGCGTGAAGCCCATGACCGAATGATCATAAGCCATGAGCTTCCCAAAGAAGGTGACACAGCCTAGTTGCAAACACATGATCTTTAGCAAGTGTAACATTCTTTAGCAACCTCTCTCGCTGCTCACAATGAGCATAGGGCTCATGCCCATGCGAAGCATGAACGCCGGTCCATACTTCTCGCAAGTGCGGCAAATGCCCGATGAGGCCGCTTGGCCGAGACAAGTAGAGGAAGGTGACCAATGATCGGCCACGCACCGGCGCTCAGCGCATAGTTCTTGTTCACGACGACCTTGCTATTAAGTGATGGCGACTTGGTAAGCTTTCGAACTTTCTTCCTCAGACACCATAACTCATACAACAAAAAGCTTACCACTGCGGTGGCAATGGCTTGGGCAAGCAACATGTAGGACTCCATTAATTTCGTATCAACTGCTACCTAGCAGCTCTGTTTTCTTAACTGATTGATTGATGAATTTGGGGGAAATGAGAGATGGTATATATAAGTAGTTTTCAATTAATTAAGGAAGATTCAGATCAACTTCTATCTTTATGGCCATCTATCCACTCCTCCCTGTCTTGCGCCGCATTGAGTGTATCACCTCCTGAATGATGCTGGTATTATCTGTGATGTTTCGACCAGGTAAAAAGTTGGATTGTGTCCTCAATTTTCATATCTCCATTTATGGCTTAAGCCTGCTGGCAATGAGTTTTGTGATAGTTTTATAGACTACATTACAAAGACTTATTGGGCGGAGACCTTCAAAACATGTTGGAGGGTGAGTTTTCGGGATTGGTACAAGTAAAGTGTTATTCAACGTAGTCAGAAGAATGCCATGAGTGAAGAATTCCTTTACACACTCGATGGTCGACTCAATACTCCACTATTTTTGAAAAAAATTAGGACTCCACTCGTTTGGTCCCGGAGCATCTATTATTGCGGCATATACGGCTTCGATCCCGTCGACAACGATACTTGAAGGAGCTGTTATTGCGCTGGTTACACAGACTGAAACTGAGACACCTCTTATGCTGACTGGGATAGTACCAATTGAAACGACTGAGGCAGTGCCTATTACTGTTACTACTCCAGAGAAGAGTTCGGAAGTCACTTCTAAGGCGAGGCAGTGGAGAGGGTTCAAGAGGCACAACCTCGTCGAGTTCTTTGGTGGTACAGAAGTAGCAGCGACAGAGCTATTTCTGAAGAATCGAGAGAAGATTCATACCATCATCGCCACATACGACCATATGAGAGCGACAATCGCTACGTTTATGCTACAAGGAGAGGCAAATGATTAGTGGACGACCATTGTAACTACCTGAGGCATTCCGAGAGACTAGATCGACTTTAAGAGCCAGTTTACCCATAAGTATTTTTTGTCGACGGTGTTACAGGCAAAGAGGAACGAGTTCATGTCTTTGAGGTAGTTTGCGGTGTGAGCTAGCTATGGACTACATGAGCGATTCATTCGCTGTTGCCTCATGCAGGAGGATATGTCGATTCAAAGACTGATAGGATTTACTACTTCACTAAGGGTTTGCTACCTGCGATTAGAGGTTCCATTGTCACGACTGAGCGGGAGACTTTACAGTGAACATACGAGCGGAGTCTAGTGAGGAGGCTAAACTGGCCAAACTGAAGTCCCGATTAGAGGAGCATCGCCAGGACAAGAAGAGGAATAAGGGCAAATGGAATTACCATGACCATAGGGCTCAGAGTGTAGGTTCTGTTGCATAGCAGTATACTCGACCGGCACAGACCATCCCACTAGTACCGAGTTTTTCCAGTTATCCACCGCAGCCTAGTCGACCAAGACAGCAGTCACAGAGGAAAACTACTAAGAGTAGGAGTATTGATAAAGGAGACAGGCAGAGGAAGACACAGAGGTCTAGTCATGCCCAAACTCAGGGTTCCACACAAGGACGAGGCCAAAGCCAAACTCAGGGATCGTAGGATAGCTGAACATGTTTCGGGAGTGCCGGTGTTGTTTGTGAAGAAAGAGAATGGTAGTTTGAGGCTGTGTATAGATTACCACCAGCTAAACCAGACCACAGTGAAGAACAAGTACCCGTTGCCACGCATAGACGATTTATTTGATCAGCTGACCATTGCTCAGTGGTTCTCAAAGATAGATATGAGGTAAAGCTATCATCAACTCAAGATCAATACTGAGGATCGAGAGAATACGACATTCAATACGAGATACGGTCACTTCCAGTTCACAGTCATGCATTTCGGTTTAACTAACGTGTCGGCCATATTCATGGATCTCATGCATAGAGTGATGAGAGATTACTTAGATAGATTTTTGATTGTGTTCATCGATTACATCGTTGTCTATTCCAGGACTCGAGAGGAGAGCGAAGGACATCTACGAGCAGTGTTGCAGACTCTGAGGGACCACCGACTCCATACTGAGTTCGGCAAGTGCGAGTTTTGGCTGCCAGAGGTCAGATTTTTAGGGCACGTAGTTGGAGCTAACGGTATTGTCATTGATCCAGAGAATTTAGAGCCGTGATTCAGTGGCCTACTCCAACTACAGTTACATAGATTCATAGTTTTCTGGGGTTGGTAGGATATTACCGCAGATTTGTGCAGGACTTCTCCAAAATCGCTGCACCAATGACGAAACTGACTTAGAAGAATGCGAAGTTTGATTAGAATGAAGAGTATGAGTAGGCGTTCAACACTCTAAAGCAAAAAACTTACTACCGCGCTCTTCTCTAGTGTCGCCCGAGGCGGGAAGAACCTAGTCGTGTATACCAATGCGTTGAAGATTGGTTTAGGTTGTGTACTGATGCAGGAGGGTAGAGTTACCGCTTATGTATCCCGACAGCTGAAGGTTCATGAGAGGAACTACCCTACACACGACTTAGAGTTGGTTGCAATCGTGTTAGCATTGAAGATATGGAGACACCACTTGTATGGTGTACGATTCAAGTTGTACATAGACCACAAGAGCTTTAATTACCTTTTCTCTCATAAGAAGCTGAATCTGAGACAGAGGCGTTGGCTTGAATTCCTGAAGGACTACGGTTTCGCACTCGAGTATTATCTAGGGAAAGTCAATGTTGTTGCTGATGCTTTGAGCCGCAGGGGATCTAATGATGGGGTAGTTGTGTGTCGTATGACCCACGAGTATGCATTACTTGAGGCAGCCGAGATGATGAGTTCAACGGACATGCCGAAGACTACCAGTACACAGATGTGTGGTCAGATGAGGTTGCATACCATTTCACTAAAGACTGTTCTCGAGGGATAGAAGGGTGATGAGTCGTACCAGTGTTACAGTGAGATGGCAGACAGGGCTCGAACTTCCGAGATTGAAGTCGGTCGACGACTTTTACTTAAGGTATCGTGGGCGATCATGGACTCCATTGGCGCTTGACTTGCGAACCAAGACACTTCAAGAGGCTCACCATTCTCATTTTTATGTGCATCCGAGTCGGACCAAGATGTACGTGGATATGCGACGTCTCTTTTGGTGGCCAGGGATGAAATCAGATGTGTCAAAGTTCATTAGAGCGACTAAGATATGCCAACATGTGAAGGTGAACATCGACAACAACCTAGAGGATTACTAAAGCCCCTACCCATTCCTCAGTGGAAGTGGGAGGACATTACTATGGATTTTGTAAGTGGATTGCCCCGATCTCCTCATGTTCACGATATCATATGGGTAATTGCGGATAGATTGACGAAATCTGCTCATTTCATACTGGTATCCACTACACACCGAGTTTATAGACTGAATATCCTTTACGTATGTGAGATAGTCAGATTGCACGGAGTTCCATTATCGATCATATCAGACCAAAGGACGCAGTTCACTTCGTTGTTGTGGAAGAGCATGCAGGTTTAGTTTGACATCAAACTTGAGTTGAGTACGGCGTTCCATTCGCAGACAAACGGACAGTCCGAGAGGTTGATCAAGCTATTGGAAAACATGCTCACGATGTGTGTTTTGGAGTACAAGTGGTCATGGGAAGAGTTCCTTCATTTGTGCGAATTTGCTTACAACAACAGTTATTAGGCGAGTATCAATATGGCACCGTTTGAGGCGCTCTATGGCAGGCCTTGTAAATCACCTTCTTGATGGGCTGAGCCAGAGGATGTTGTGACACTTGGTCCTGAGACTGTTGCTGATCATACTGAGAAGATACGACAGATTCGTTTGAGACTTAAAAGTGCGTAGAGGCAACAAAATAAATACTACAAAAAGTAACACGATGAGCTTTAGTATGATTTGGCATACTATGTTTACCTTAAGGTCTCCCCATTGAAGGGTCACAAGCGGTTCGGAATCAAGGGAAAGCTCGCTCCTAGATTTACCGATAACTTCAAGATTATGAAGAAGCTCGATAAGGTTGCTTATCAGTTGGAATTACCACTAGAGCTCGCCAGTATTCATCCAGTATTCCACATTTCGATGCTTCGACTAGACAAGTCAAGCGGAGGGCGGCAACCGACGGTGGACTTGAGTCAGATCGACTTGCGTGATGATGCTACATATGAGGAGCAGTCGATCCAGATTGTTGACCGCAAGGTCAAGACACTAAGGAACAAGGAGATTCCTTCGGTTCTCGTGAAATGGCAATTTCAGGGAGACGATGAGCTAACATGGAAGTTAGAATCATGCGCAAGCACTTTCCCTACCTGTTTGATTTCGGTGAGTTTTTTTGTTTGTTTTTACTTATTAGTTTAATTTTAGGGATGAAATTCTAATAAGTGGGGGAACTGAAACAACCCTTAAAATTTAACCCAACTTGTGTTACACTAGTCAGGACCGTAACCCAACTACGTGATACTTCGCGGTATTTCAGACATGTGGAGTCGACGCCGAGGTAATTTTATGATTCTGTTTTGTTTTATATTAGTATGACAGTCTAATACGTGTCTCGAGGCATTTGGCGATCATTAGTTAAGTTAGGCTTCGCCTAGGAAAATGGGGGAGTTAAAAAATAAAAAAACCTAAATAAATAGATTTTTGAATAATAAATATAATATTTTATTCGGGTCGAAACGTGGAAACGACGATGACCACACAATGGACGGGTAGTGGTGCAATACGGGTCGTGGAGCGCAGGATCAACATGGGAGCTGAATAACTAAGTGAAAACCAAGTCACTTAGTAGAGTCAACATGGAGAGTTAGACTTGGGGGACACTCCAAAGGGGGAGCTGATGGATTTTCCTCGAGATGTGCGCATACAAGTGGATGATGAGAGGGACTATATAAGGACCACTCCACCACTTGATCCCCTTTTCGCTATTCATTTTCATCTTTCCCCCTCTCCTTCTTTTCCTTTCCTTTCTTGGTAAGCAAACCACCACAGGAGGTGGTGTTGGGCAACCGGAATTCTCGCCAGAAGCCCCATTTGTCGCCAGAATCTAGGTGGGAAACCTTGCTCTTTTGTTTCTCCTCTCTAGTCTTGGGTTGTTTCTTCTCTTTATTTTTGGGTTGATTGTGTCATTTAAATTCATCACGATGACCAAGGTGCCTTGCCAGAGACGAATCTTGGTGAACCACCAGTGTCTCGGCAACCTTCAGAGCGCTCAACACGCGACATTGATGCCGGTGTTGCTCTTTGATGTATTTTGTTAATTTAATTGGATTTTCAGATTTAGTAGTTTATTTAGGGTTTTCAATCGAATCTGGGCATCCCACGACGATTCGGAGTCGATTTTGGGGAGTCTTGATGCCTGGAAACATGTTGGCATTAATAGCTGAGAGTGGGGTTTGAGGATAATAAGGTAAACCAGAGACTAGTCATTTGCACGCCGTCCATACGTTTTGTTGTTTTTGACTTCTGCGACGTGTTTATATGTGAGTGTATAAGAAGGCCGTGGTGAAGTTTTTTGTTTGTGTTTAAACAGCATACGTGTTTCGGCCCAATAAGGGTCCAACAAGATGTTTTTGCACTATAAGGGCCCACGGGAGTGTTAAGGTGTTTTGGGTGTGTGCGCATTTTCCAATTTAGAAGCTGTGAAGGCATTGTTTGGGCCTTTTCTATTTACAACATGTGTGGGCGTCTCTTTACAGCGTCTTGATCACGCCATGTGCCCATGGCGTGACCCACACACGACTTGGTCAGTGGGCCTTTTCTTACTGTTTGGGCCTGTTTTAGAATTGTTTTAAAACTTGAGTGTTTACAGGCTTTTCTATCGATTTAATATAATTTCTCGAGTCTATTTTTACTGAATTTTTACCAAAACTTTGGGATAACTATGGGGTTTATTTTAGGACTAATTAATGACCATAAACCTAATATTTGGGGTTCAAACCTATGTCAGGTAGTCGGGAACCTGGGAATACGCGTTAGAGTCGCAAGAGTTGTACTGTGTTGTGTTAGTCAGGTAAGTACACTAGCCCCCAAGCTTATGTATGATTAGTAAGCCGGTAAGGAAATACCATGTGATCATTATCATTATATTTCTATTTTCCTATGCTCTACTTGTTGGCATTCCATTTTATACTCCTTGTATGTATGTTCTTGGCATAAGTGTGTGTCTCAAAGGTACTTGCGGTCTGCACTAGTTGGGATAAAATGTGAGCACTTCTGCAGAAGTGTTAGTAATTGTGTAATACCAAATACTAGATTTGTTGTGGATATTGTTATGGTTATCGATGTTACTACATCGTTGTCGTGGATTTGTTGTGGATTTTAGACCACTTATGGCCTCTCTTGATTCATAGAACACGCATGTTTCGTTGCTATCATTTCAGTCTGTTTATCATGCTCTCTTGATCTATTTAAATTCATATCTTTCAATTACCGCATGATATCTAGACTGCCATACTTGATAATTTATGAATTACTTGTTATATTCTTCTTGCATTACTTTCGATTTCTCTCAGTTACTCACCGTCTAATTTGTAATGGAAGGTGCAGATAGAGTGGAGTGCAGTAAGGGCAAAGGGCCCGGCCTAGGCGATTTCCTGTGAGGACTTAGCAGCTGGACTTTGGAGATCTTAGAGATAGGTTTTGTTTGTTTTTGATAGTATGTTGCTTTATATATATGATTTGGTTCTTGATCTTAGGATAACATTGTTTTGGATATCATGTACACGTTTATTTCATTCCTATCTGTTTGTACATGAATATTACGGGGTTTTCCCTATTAATAGATTCCTGAATTTCCCTTTGATTGAGTTATTTCCCATTATTGTAGTTTACTTATTTTTCTCCCGCGTATATCTTGCAATAACTCTTTCATAAAGTATATAATTAAATGAACAATGCTAACTAAGCTTGTCGGGTTTGTCGAGATTCGACTTGGGGGCTTGCACGGGTCTAGGCCGGCATACCCAACCGCATGGAGAAATTGGAGCCCTCACATAAGCCTTTTCTAGGTCTATCTTTATGGTCATCCATCCCCTTCTCCCCGTCTTGCTCAAGATCGAGTGTATCACCTCCCGAATGATGATAGTATTATATGTAATGTTCGACTTGGTACAAAGCTTGGATTGTATCCTCAATATTCACCTCTCCATTTGCGACTTAAATCTGTTGGCAATGAGTTTTGTGATAGTTTTATAAACTACATTACAAAAACTTATTGGGCGGGGACATGCAAAACATGTTGAAGGGTGAGTTTTGAGGATTGGTACAAGTAGAGTATTATTCAACGTAGTCGAAAAAATGTTATGAGTGAAGAATTCCTTTACACACTCGATGGCTGACTCGCTAACAACACTCCGCTATTTTTGGAAAAAAAATAGGACTCCATCCGTTTGGTGTTGGAGCTTTAAAGGCTCCCATCTCAAGCATAGCATCACGGACTTCTGTTGGGTCAATTGCTTTGGCAATGTATGTTCTCTCAGCACCTGACACCTTGGAAAGCACTACTGGCCAAGGGACCCTGCAAATGTAAATTCTTCCTCTGTGTATAGGTTCTCTTAGAACTGAAAGGTCGACTGTTAGAGAAGTAGTTGATCTGTCACCCAATGCCCATTGTTGACATATAGGCCAACAATATGGTTTTGTCTCCTCCGGTGCAAAATACGCAAATGGAAGAATCTTGTATTTTTGTCCCCTAGTTGGAGCCACTTGGAACTAGACTTATGGAACCAAATCATTTCTTCCTTGACTAGCAATTCCACGAGCCTCCCTTGGATACTCTCTCTTCAGGTGTATAGAGCTTTTGTAAGGCCTACTACCAATTTGTATTGCACTGTTTCAACTTCCTTCTGCAATTTATTCTTTCTTTAAAAGATATTTCCAAACACCGATTAATTCCAGCCTTGCAATTTCATAAAGAAATTAAACGCAGCCAAGGTATAGGTCTCCTCTTTATTCCAATTCAATTGAAAAAATTCTGAGAAACGTTCATGGGTGATCCAACTTACAAAGAATCTAAAGGGCCTTTCTTGAAATGGGAATTCTTTTATCCTCTTCGTTTGCAACAAAAGAGGGTGATGATCAGACCTCATCGTAGGGAGGTGTGATATAGTGCAATCCAGAAATCTCAATCTCCAAGTTGCATTACAGAGACCTCGATCAAGTCTTTCCTGAAGGTGCCCACGAATCCAAGTGAATTTAGGTCCAATAAAGCTTATATCCTGCAGAGAGCATGCTTGCATAAAATCGTAAGTTCCCTATATTTTGATTGGTTTGTCTCGTGCTCCCCTACTTTTTTCATCGCTACCAGTACACATTCGATCACTAATGATCACCCAAGTGCATTCATTCGGGATCTCGAAAGTTTTCTAAGTCTGTCAACAAGCTTTTCTCAAAGGCGTCATCTTCTTGGCAATGCATACACTACAATACCCAATCCTTCCTCATGTCCTTGCTTCTATTTGAACAAGACTTATTGCTTATCTGGGTTTATTACTTCTACTTAAATAGAGTGGCCATTCCACAAAAGCCATATGCCACCAGAGAAGTCGATTGCATCCTCTTTCAAACACTTACTAAACCCCATCTTCCAAGTCATTGCATTTGTCATATCACCACTGCTTCTCAGTTAAAAAATTGCTACAATGTTTGCATTATTTTTCTTCATTAACTCCTTAAAAACTGTAACAAAAATAGGATTTTTGGCCCCCCTGCAATTCCAAGATAGTAATATCATTGACAATAAATATAAAAAGTAACTAAGAAACCGATAGCTATTGATGACCACCATTCGAACCATGTTAATTGGTTACACCATTATCTGAGATCATATGCTCATATGTGCCTTTCTCTTGTCCTTCCATGTCCTGCCTCTGAGACTCCCATTTTGCACAAGCTTCTGCTAGGATTTTTCGACCATTGTTGATAGCGTTCTGCATAATTCCGATTTGATCGCATTTTTTGCCCATATCAACCGCTAATTCCTCTCGTTGACATACATTGGAATGGTACAGAGGCATCTACTCTCCTCTCGCGTCCCTTCTCTATTTATAAGATTCTCGGAAAGAATGGATCTTCCATGCATTTTCTTGGATTAAGAATTTTGATGAAAGATCTCGCATATTTGGCCTACTGAGCCTTTAAGGTAGAAATGGGCCTTGGCAACCCTTGGTTTTTTTTAGGTAATTCATTATTTGAAAGCTCATCTCTTTTGGCCCATCATCCTTGGGCACATTCATTTTTGGGATATAGTTTTGGGTTTGTATCACACTCTTAGGATTCTTGTTCTTTTCTTTCCCTTCATTGACTATTTTGGAAACCATACCTTGATTGGTTGGGGTTCCTTTTTTCGTGGAGAAAATCATGGTTTGACATGTGCTGTTATCTTTTGGATGTTTGAATTTCGAATCATTATATTCACTCGAGTTAACTAATAATCCATTTTAATTATTTTGGTTTCCTTATTTGAAACCCTGATGTTTCCTTCCACTAAAATCTACAGATTTATGCTTCTTCTCGTTTGATTCTCGCGCTAGATTCTCTCCTCCCCCTTTTGGCAATTTCTCCATTCCGATAAGGCTTCCTCTGAGCAATCATCCACTGCCCAAAATTGGACTCTACGGCGGCCTGTGAAGGCGGCATACCACCTCCTGGGTCATTTGACCTCATCTATTTCGTGACTACAGAACCTTGGGGTTCCTTAAGAGCATTAAGAGGACATGCAGTGTTATTGTGCCCCACCTTCTCACATCGTAAACATATGTGGGGATGCTCTTCATACTACACCTTCAGCCAAAAGTTTTCCACTCTAAATTTTGACATCGAGGGTTTTGAGAAATCCAATTCCACTGCCACTCGAGCAAACCCACTCTGTTAGCTATAGTAGTACTTGAAGTAGTACCTGAATCCACCCTTAGCGACCGTCCCACTACATTTCCATGTCCCCAAATGATAGAATCACATAAATACTCAGGAGGGAGGTATGAAAACAAATCCAAACAGCTGTTTTCGATATTAATGCAGTTGCCAGTCGGAAAGATGTCCCCAATTTTTACACAGAAACGACATGGCAAAGGATTTCATATGGCCATCCGAGTAAAGCTCTATCCATATCTACTGCATACATAAATTGAACCAAATAGAAATCATTAGAGATTTCTATAACTCTGTAGTCCTTTTCAGGGTGCCACATTGCTACGATTCTATTGCATAACATCCTGTAACCTAAAGATCTTCCCATCGCTTTCACCACCACCGCGTTTTCCATTTGTTTCTCTAACTTGCTATGCAAGTTAAAAGAAAACGTCATCAATGGACTTAGAGCATCAGAAGTAATGCTCATATCCCCTGCCGCTAGTGCCACATTTTTTGAGAACCTTCTATTTTCGTCATTGACTGGTGATCCCTATACTTTTTACGAGTATCCGGATCGTTGTCAACCTCCATCTTATCTTCAGATACACAGTTAAGGCACAAGAAAACGAATGCCCAAACTTGTAGACCTGTCATAGAATCACTTTGCCTGAGCAAGTGTATCAACTACGCAATTCAAACTCTATTATTGCAGTTTATTTGTCACTGGAAGCAAGACATGTCTACTTGCAAAACATTTTAACTAAAACACATACAAAGTGCAAAATCCTTAGCAAAGTTATTAATGACATGAATCTCTCGCTTGCACTAACAATGAAAATATCAATGAACCAATTAAAAGCAATTTCAAATATAATATGGTGCTAATTCTATAAGCTTTGCTCGCTACAAAAAATGCGAAGTATTTTATGATTTAAAGAAACAAGAGACAAAGAATAAAGTCGAAAAAGAAACATGATCACATATTATTATTGTGCGTGGACCAATACATGTTGGTCTTTCATCCTTATCTAAATCAAGCTATCATTTGTTTGGATTTCAACTTATCTTACGATCAATAAGTTATTAACTTATTATATATAAATTAGTTTCCATTGCAGAAAATAAATTAATGGGCATCCAAAAAAATTGTAGAAATTGTTGTCATAAAATATACATATTCACCTTTGTAAAAGGCTCTTGGGCATCCATCACAAAGTAATAGATCTCCAAAGTCCGAACAGATGTTGCGAGACTACGACAAAAAGTGGTTTTAGCAACGAAAGCTTTTGTTGCTAAAGGCTCGATTTCGTTGCTTAAACTTCTTAGCAACAAAAATATTTCGTTCTTTGAGTTTGTTGTTGATAGTCCGTACCTAATAGTTCTCAACAACGAAAGGACATTTTTTGCTTAAAATAGTTTTCAACAATAAACTCATTTGTTGTTGAAACTGCTTATAGCAACAAACATTTTTGTTGATGGAATTCTTTATAGCAACAAATTTTGGACATGTTGCAACAAATAGTGTTGTTGATAAATTATACTAAAGCATGAAAAAAAATTGTTTCAACAACAATTCCCATCCGAAAGAACAATTGGTGTTGAATTTATAATTGAAATTTAAATGAAATCAAATTTACTTATAAAAACTGAATTGTCGATATTACAAATTCACAAATAACAAACAAATGAAAATCGAATTATAATCTAAATCAATACATAACGGAGACAAAAAGAAAAATAAATCAAAGTGTATAAATCAATACTCGAATATAGCAATCCCTTTTTTCCAATGTTGGCTGAGGAGTGGTGCAGAGGAGGATCGACAAAAGAAAAAACAAATCAAGGTGTCAAATAAATGGTATGTCTAACACGTACAACATATCTCAAATCATAGGGAACAACCTCAAAGTTTTCAATAGCAAACTTATTATCTGAATTGAAGGAAATCTGCCTTAGTTGGTGTGAATACACGCAATACTAGACATCACATTTACCAAGAACATCTCAAGCACAACTGCAAATCAAGTTTGAACATCGTAAGTATTCATATAGCTCCTAATGAAGAAAACAAAAAACATCATAAACTCCTCTCAGTACTAGTGTTAAACAGTTATTGCAAAGTTAGTAGGAATCGATTATGATGAAAAGCCAATACAACCCAAGATATTTTGTGTATGTAATGCAATATTAAGAAGGACATGAAGCAGTAGAATGTTCAGAGTACAAACTTACTAAGACAATGCATGATACATAAAATATTGTTCCTACATAATTCCATAACCCAATTCAACCAAAAAGTAGCTAAAAATTATAGAACCATGTTAGAAAAACTCTGGGTAGGCAATTCTTAAGAAGATAATGAACCAACAGTACCAAGAATGAATAAGAAATCAGATTTTACATCATATCATAAACAACTACAGAATGTCGATAAAGAAAATGAGGACCGTATGGGTCAATTCTGTTATTACAAGTAAATTCTCATCACCGCTTTTGTACAGATTTTGTCATAGAGTGAACAAATTAATTAACCTCAACTTGAATACGAGACTAAGTAGAGAGTTATGACAATATATCCTCAGTCCCTAATTAATTGGGACTGGCTACATGGAACAAACTCTTCCATTGTGCTCGATCTAGTGCAATTGATGGTGAACCTTAAGTACATGATAACTAAAAAGTGAAAAAATAGGAAAGGTTCATTGATATACTTGATTAAGGAACATGTTTCTATAGAGCTTAATCAATTCAATGGTGATTGAACAATGTCCGGCTATAAATTCGACATACCGTTTACATTCCATGGCTTCATGTAATGTAAGCACATTTCTAACTTGTATATCAACAAATACATCATTCCTACATTCTATGTTATCATACATAAATTCATGTATATGTTCTACGTCCAAAAATGGGCATGTTTAGATGAGTAAGCTTTCTAGAAATTGGGTATATAGAATTTAAGAACTTGACATGTACCTTTTCATCTACACATTTCTATCGCTGCACCCGTCCTTTACAAGGCCGAAATCGATAGCTTAGTTGAGTAATCCCGCAATGAACATGAAAGAAGTTTCATTAATTACCTTTACTGCTAGTCGAAAAATCAGATAACCTATTGTATTCATTTAGAGCATTTATCAACTCATCTAAGATAATCACCAATAGAATGTGGATTGAATGCCAAAGTGTGTCACCTAGGACTAAATAGACATTAGAGTAAAAAAATCATCTCCAATGGAATGTGCATTTTGAATGTCAAGATGACGTGGATAGACATTATCTATTTTAAATGTCACTTCTTGACATTCAAATTGACGTCCATGTTGGATAATAGGTTTTTTTTAAAATATTTACTTATTTTGTTTAGACTTTATTTTCAAAATTTAATTAGTAAAATTACAAAAAGAAATGTCACCTCATCAATTGAGCCACAAATTCACATCAACCATTGGAGACTTATTTTGAAGCTCAATGTCAATTTGAGCCACATGGGATGGACATCCTATTCACATTGAGAATTCACACCCACAGTCCACATTACCTTTGGAGATGCTCTAAAAATCTCCTTAAAAATAAGTGAATCTAATTAATTACACGATTGTATTAATGATAGGATTAGCAGAGCAAAATTATTAATCGAATTACAAAATCTTGACACAAATAATATAAAAATAATAATAAAAAGTCTTACATATAAGTTAATTGACTAACTTGCCAATAAATTAGCTAATTCTAAAACTCTCCTTAAAAATAGGTAAATCTAATTACACAGTTGTAATCATGATAGGATTAGTACAACAAAACCATCAATCGAATTATAAGACCTCGACTCAAATAACATATATTTTTTTTGATAACCCACTTCCATATTTTATTCCAGATTTACCTTCAAAATAATAGATAGAAACGATGGCACGACTCACCGTTCATTTTTACAAGACATAGAATGAGTCTCCCTTGCAATGCTATGGGTTGCTACATTCGCTGATCTACGGACAAAAACATTAGAATAGGACGCCATGTCCATAAACAATTAGATTCAATTTATGATAAATCATATCAAAATATGAGTTCTTTATTCTTATTGTGATCATCTATGCTCTTGGAAGAGGTATTTTTGTATTATTTTATTATTGGTGAATCTCATTCAATTGAGATATATAGTACACTTTATTTGCATAGTAGATTGTTCGAAGTTTGGCCCATGGATTTTATCTATGATTTGGAGGTTTTCCACGTTAAATCTTGTATCTTGTGGTATGTTTATTTTGTGCATTGATCGTGGTTTGGTAGAACTTTGTATTCATTTGTTTCATTGTTTGACGGGGTTGAGTAAAACCCAACAATAGGTTTATTTTTTTCATATAAAGAATGTATGAATTTTTAATTGTCGTCATTTGATATTTTCGTTATTTAAATTTTTTTTTATTTTTATATTTAAATTTCAATTACAATTTTCAAGCTAAGTATTAAATTTTTTATTTTTTAATGAAGTGGGAGTCGAACTCACGACTTCCCCATATCTAGCCTTTTAGCAAGTGACGTATCTACCATATCAAGAGAGATGCTTTGCGGAGCGTTAAATTGTTGTAATGCTAAATCGATCAAAGTACCCCTTTGCATATTTTGTGCATCTCAATGACCAAAAAAAATATGGTTGGTTGAGAAAAAAGTAGTTCAATAAGTAATATAATCTAAGCCTCACCAAAAAGTTTATTTGCACTAGATATAGTGTGGTATTTGCTATAGGGGTAGTTAAATTATAGTACCTAATTAAACTTGTATCATAATATTAATTATAATTACAAACATGACATATATTTCTTCACCCTTCAATAGCACCATTAATAAAAAACAAACGTATATGCATCTCGATCTTATCACTACCACTACTAATTATTTTTTTATAATAGATAAATTTTGTGACTTAGATCTTGTACATATAAAAATAAGACCAATTTAAAAATAACATCAATTTCGTGACTTATCACACGTGCTTAGCACGTACATAAAGCTAGTACACACACACACACACGTAATTGTGTCATATGTCATTTTAAGTCATTTTGCATTTCTCAATTACTCAATCGACTATTCTTCCAAACAATTTTTAGTTGATTAATTAGATAATCAGTTTTCCACTACTAGCTACTAGATTATCAGCTATCAGTTAGGTTATCATCTTTCAACTAGATTATCAGCTATCAACTAGAATATGTTGTGCACAAATCACTCCCGTAATTATGTTGTGCATAAATCACTCTCAAGATTATGTTGTGTACAAACCATTCCCGTAATTATGTGCTACCTTATTTAGATGTTTCCTTTTGTATGTAATTGCATCTCCATATATAGAGACATATGTAATATATCACAACAAAATATATAATAAACTTATCATATTCTCTATTAAGATTTCACATGGTATCAAAGCTTGGCTTCTACTCCTAAGTTGTGCATATTTACTACTTGCAAAATATTTATTAACAAAAGTACTCTTCTTTGTGCATATATATGAAGTAAAAACACTTGAACAAAAGTACTCTTCATTTGACACATTGCTATGCAATCTTTCATCCTAAATCACATTATTACTTTTTTCTACATATGTAATTTTCGTCAAAAAAAAGGAATTGATATGTATTTCTTTAATTAATTTTTTTTCCAAGTACAAATCAAGCTCATCTGAAACAAGAGGGTTTAGGCAGTAACTCGAACTTATGAACAGATCTAATACGTACTACTTTTCACTATCTCAAATAACAAAAAATGAGGCATTTAATTGAAGTTTTAACGGATAAATATTAGAAAGAAAAGCATGTCTCAAAAGTTTAGTTGGAGGCGAAAACATTAAATAAGTTGGAAAGATTATCTAACATAAACGAACACTTAACACTTAATTAAACTTTTAACGGATAAATATTATAATAGGTAAGTTTGTCTTGAAAGTTTATGTTGTAGGTAAAAAAACATAAATATATACATACCGTAATCCAAAACATGAGCTAAAACAGCAACAAACTCGAAAGTAGTCACCTAATATCCCCTTGCCCTTACTCTTGCTCGTCGAAGGATCTACACTAAGTCACCCAACAAATACAGTGACGAGTCCAGTAAGTAAATTCACTACAGAAGTCCACACAGTATTTATGAATAAAACTAATAAATCTACAAGACATGCGAATATGACCTTTGGCAACAAACAATCGCATTCTCATAGTTGTAGGCAACATACATCATGCCAAAATCATCATTAAGAAATATAAAGCATCACAAAAATACTTCAAAAGCAACAGAAAGTAAATAAACCGGCTCGTCTTTAAGTAGTAAATAAATCACTAATAGAATAACCACGATAAATTCCCCAACCTATCTCTGAAGGATATCAATAAAACAACATAGTAACCACGCATATATACTATTCAAGAATCCAGCTACTAAACCTTAACTTTAATAAACAGCATGATCCCTCCGATTGTGTTACACATCTGGAACAACCCTAATCCCTCTCGACAGTCGCAAGTATATCCTATCGCCATCGACATGAGCCCTGTCCCAAGATGACTCACGCAAGGAATTTAGCCACTAGCAACATATATATATATATATACATAACCGAAGCTTATGGAGTAAAACCATGTGTGCCCACCAGCAGACACACATAAATACGATACAAATATACAATTAAAATCACGCCGTGAATAAAGTGAAGCATTCTCAAGGGTTTTACGCACCTCAAACCGTACTTCAACACCTTTATATAATTTGTGATCCAATCCCGTTCTTGCCTCGGAATGCGTGTTGATATCCAACTATGACATCTCAAGTCCTTGATGTCCTAATGAATCATTAGAATCCTAAAACATTAGAAATTCAAACATTTTTTTTTCATTTTTTTTATTATTTTTTTTCTCAGGTCTAACGCCGTAGGGGACGCCGATGTGGGTAAATCCGTATGACATCACTTTGGCAGACCCACTGCTTAGACGCCGTGGGTGGCGCCGTGGAGTATTACCCTACACGGCTCCTCTGGCAGCGCCAGACCTGAACCTTATTTTGGGGTTTTTAGGACCCCCAGTCCCGTCGCCGTGGTCCAAACCCGTTTCATCCTACTATGATTTTCCAAACCAACCATAGAGTGCCTTTCAATCTCGACAAATCTCACCCAAATGGAAAAGTCCAACTATTTTTCGCCTTAACATCGATAAAATCTATTTTTCCCCGTCAACAACAACAACCTCAACAAATCTATCAATTTCATGATCAAAACAACATTAAAACCATTGTTTTTTTATTAACAATCGGTATCCAGACACTTGTCTAACTAGTCTTATTGACCCTGATATTGCAGAAAGAGACCACCAATATGAACCGACGTTTAGATGTTATAAGGAACTGAACTCAAGACCGTGTGCCTAACCCACACAATTCTGCCTTCGCCATTATCTCTAGGCCAATTCGTCCAGGTTAATTAAGTTGTTTGTTTTTCAAAATGAGTGAAAAAAATATAGAATTAGAAAACATGCATTAATGTGGTGCTCGAATAATTAATTTTATTCTTATTAAAATAAACATAAATATACTGTACATATACAAAAAGAATTAATTAATAAAAAATGTGCCCCCAAAAAAAATGTAATTCGATCGAGTTTTCAAATTCAATCATAAAGTTGGGAGTGAAGGCGAGGTGCCATGAGCACTTGCAGTGGGTGCATCATAGAAAGAAGTATTCCCGAGCACTCTTCCAAGTCAACGCCCACATTTGGATGGGTCTTGAGCTCAAATGCTTGTAAAATTCGGGCCAAAGTAAGGTGCATCACTTGGAGAGCCAATCCCACGCCAGACACGATCGTCTTCCGGACCCAAATGGCAACAACTCGTGATTCTGACCCTTCACGTCCATGTCCACATGGGTGGTCAAGAACCTTTCTGGGTTAAACCGGTCGGGCTCGGCCCATACATTTGGGTCACGTTGTATGGTCCATGCATTGATGAATAGGCCAGTTCCACGTGGCACGAAGTACCCAGCCACGTGGCAGTCCTCCATTGCCTCGTGTGGGACCAAGAGAGGCCCCACTGGGTACATTCGGAGGGTCTCCTTTAAGAGGGCTTGTAAGTAGTTCAAATTTGGGATATCGGACTCCTCGACGAGTCTATCTTTGCCTACCTTGGTGTCGAGCTCATCTTGAGCTTTGGCAAGCATTTCGGGGTTGTTCAACAAAAGAGCCAACACCCACACCATAGTGTTTGCCATGCTGTCCACTCCGGCGACTAATTGGGTCAGTGCCAAGGCTTTGATTGTGGTGTCTATGTCATTGATTGCTGATGAAAATTGGCCGGTCTTCTCCATCATTACAAGCACATCGAGGAAGTCTCTGGTGTTGTTGATGGCGTCGCCGCGCATTTGAGCTTTGACGCGGTGCTCATCCAACCAAGTTTGCATGATGTAGTCCAAGTCCTTTTGTGTATTTCTCATGGCCTTGGCGTCGCCCTTGAAGTCTAGCCATGCCATGAAAGGCAAGGCATCGTACATCTCTGAATTGCCTAGATGATAGTTAAATTGTTGCACGGCGTGGCGGAAAAGTCCCGCCATCTTCTCGTCCGCCTTGGCGACGTTACTCCCGTAGTAACGCTTTCCGGCGACCATTTGCATTAGCAAGTTGAATGTCAATTCTTCCAATTGGCTTTTGAGCTCTACCGAAACAGAGCTCTTTCGATTATGTACCCACTTCTCATGCAAACCCTTCATCCACAACGAAACCTCAGACTGTCTCACGGGCTTCAACATCCCAATCCTACGAGCTGAGAACAACTCCACTGTCGCAATCTTGCGAATTTCTCTCCAATAAGTCCCAAATGGCGTGAAGCCCATGACTGAATGATCATAAGCCATGAGCTTCCCAGCAGTGGTGACAGGCCTAGTTGCAAACACATGATCTTTAGCAGTGTAACATTCTTTAGCAACCTCTCTGCTGCTCACAATGAGCATAGGGCTCATGCCCATGCGAAGCATGAACGCCGGTCCATACTTCTCAGCAAGTGCGGCAAATGCCCGATGAGGCTGCTTGGCCGAGACAAGTAGAGGAAGGTGACCAATGATCGGCCACGCACCGGGCGGCTCAGGCGCATACTTCTTGTTCACGACGACCTTGCTATTAAGTGATGGCGACTTGGTAAGCTTTCGAACTTTCTTCCTCAGACACCATAACTCATACAACAAAAAGGTCACCACTGCGGTGGCAATGGCTTGGGCAAGCAACATGTAGGACTCCATTAATTTCAGATCAACTGCTACCTAGGCAGCTCTGTTTTCTTAACTGATTGATTGATGAATTTGGGGGAAATGAGAGATGGTATATATAGATGAATCAATCAAGTAGTTTTCAATTAATTAAGGAAGATTCGTACGTAAGTAACTCCATGGATCTGTACGTTCATCAGTTGAACGTATGAAACTTCGAGGTACCATATTAATTTGTATACTTATTGCACTAGTGACATTCTCAGTCTCGTTTAGTTGTTGTAGCTATGTTGACCAAGACATGCATCCTCAAAATTAAAAAAAAAATAATAATAATAAAAAGTGATGACCAAGCCATTTTTTTTTTGGGTGTAGTGGACCAAGACATATACGTATTATGTTTTGACCAAACAAAACAGTTTGAATTCTCTTCATCAACAACAGTACTAGCACGATTATGTAGTGTAATCACATATAAGTTCAATATATATGTTGCAGCAATACATAATTGACTCGAAAATCAGCGTCGAGAGTTGATATTTAACACTGAACTTCTTATATATTCGAGTGTGTATATCAAGCATGGCAGTCTAGATATCATTCGGTGTTGTGGATTTTATACTACTTATAGCTTCTCTTGACTCGTAAAACACGTATGTTTCGTTGCTATCATTTCATTATGCTTATCATGCTCTCTTGATCTATTTAAATTCTTATCTTTCAATTACCGCATGATATCTAGACTGCCATGCTTGATAATTCATGAATTACTGTTATATTCTTCTAGCATTACTTTCGATTTCTCTCCGTTACTCACCGTCTAGTTTGTGATATTGAGTGTTGATAGAGTGGAGTGCAAAGAAGAGCAAAGGGCTATCTCGCTTAGACGATTTCTGTGAGGACTTAGCAAATTTGGATTTTAGAGACCTCAGAGATAGGTTATGTTTTTTTTTTATCGTATGTTGAGTTAAATATATGATTTGGTTGTTGAACTGGGGATAACATTTTTTTGGATATCATGTACACGTTTATTTTGTTCTAATCTATTTGTACATGAATATTACGGGGTTTTCCACATTAATAGATTCCTGAATTTCCCTTTAATTGAATTATTTCCCATTATTGTAGTTTACTTATTTTTCTGCTGCATATAACTTGCCATAACTCTTTTATAAAGTGTATAATTAAATGAACAGAGGCTGACTAGGCTCGTCAGGTTGGCCGAGATTCGACTCGGGGGCTTGGATGGGTCTAGGTCGGGCGTACCCAATTGCTTAGGGAAATTGGGGTCGTCACATAAGCCTTCCCAAGGTCTATCTTTATGGCCATCTATCCACTCCTCCCTGTCTTGCGCCGCATTGAGTGTATCACCTCCTGAATGATGCTGGTATTATCTGTGATGTTTCGACCAGGTACAAAGCTGGATTGTGTCCTCAATTTTCATATCTCCATTTATGGCTTAAGCCTGCTGGCAATGAGTTTTGTGATAGTTTTATAGACTACATTACAAAGACTTATTGGGCGGAGACCTTCAAAACATGTTGGAGGGTGAGTTTTCGGGATTGGTACAAGTAAAGTGTTATTCAACGTAGTCAGAAGAATGCCATGAGTGAAGAATTCCTTTACACACTCGATGGCTGACTCAATACTCCACTATTTTTGGAAAAAAATTAGGACTCCACTCGTTTGGTCCTGGAGCATCTATTATTGCGGCATATACGACTTCAATCCCGTCGACAACGATACTTGAAGGAGCTGTTATTGCGCTGGTTACACAGACTGAAACTGAGACACCTCTTATGCTGACTGGGATAGTACCAATTGAAACGACTGAGGCAGTGCCTATTACTGTTACTACTCCAGAGAAGAGTTCGGAAGTCACTTCTAAGGCGAGGCAGTGGAGAGGGTTCAAGAGGCACAACCTCGTCAAGTTCTTTGGTGGTACAGAAGTAGCAGCGACAGAGCTATTTCTGAAGAATCGAGAGAAGATTCATACCATCATCGCCACATAGGACCATATGAGAGCGACAATCGCTACGTTTATGCTACAGGGAGAGGCAAATGATTAGTGGACGACCATTGTAACTACCCGAGGCATTCCGAGAGACTAGATCGACTTTAAGAGCCAGTTTACCCATAAGTATTTTTTGTCGACGGTGTTACGGGTAAAAGAGGAACGAGTTCATGTCTTTGAGGTAGTTTGCAGGTGAGCTAGCTATGGACTACATGAGCAGATTCATTCAGTTGTTGCCTTATGCAGGAGGATATGTCGATTCAAAGACTAATAGGATTTACTACTTCACTAAGGGTTTGCTACCTGCGATTAGAGGTTCCATTGTCACGACTGAGCGGGAGACTTTACAGTGAACATACGAGCGGAGTCTAGTGAGGAGGCTAAACTGGCCAAACTGAAGTCCCGATTAGAGGAGCATCGCCAGGACAAGAAGAGGAATAAGGGCAAGTGGAATTACCATGACCATAGGGCTCAGAGTGTAGGTTCTGTGCACGACGAAGATACTCGACCGGCACAGACCATCCCACTAGTACCGAGTTTTTCCAGTTATCCACCGCAGCCAAGTCGACCAAGACAGCAGTCACAGAGGAAAACTACTGAGAGTAGGAGTATTGATAAAGGAGACAGGCAGAGGAAGACACAGAGGTCTAGTCATGCCCAAACTCAGGGTTTCGCACAAGGACAAGGCCAGAGCCAAACTCAGGGATCGTAGGAAAGCTGAACATGTTTTGGGAGCGCCAGTGTTGTTTGTGAAGAAAGAGGATGGTAGTTTCAGGCTGTGTATAGATTACCACCAGCTGAACCAGACCACAGTGAAGAACAAGTACCCGTTGCCACGCATAGATGATTTATTTGATCAGCTGACCAGTGCTCAGTGGTTCTTAAAGATAGATATGAGGTAAAGCTATCATCAACTCAAGATCAATACTGAGGATCGAGAGAATACGACATTCAATACGAGATACGGTCACTTCCAGTTCACAGTCATGCATTTCGGTTTAACTAACATGTCGGCCATATTCATGGATCTCATGCATAGAGTGATGAGAGAGTACTTAGATAGATTTGTGATTGTGTTCATCGATTACATCGTTGTCTATTCCATGACTCGAGAGGAGCGTGTAGGACATCTACGAGCAGTGTTGCAGACTCTGAGGAACCACTGACTCCATGCTGAGTTCAGCAAGTGTGAGTTTTGGCTGCCAGAGGTCAGATTTTTAGGGCGCGTAGTTGGAGCTAACGGTATTGTCATTGATCCAGAGAATTTAGAGCCGTGATTCAGTGGCCTACTCCAACTACAGTTACATAGATTCATAGTTTTCTGGGGTTGGTAGGATATTATCGCAGATTTTTGCAGGACTTCTCCAAAATCGCTGCACCAATGACGAAAATGACTTAGAAGAATGCGAAGTTTGATTAGAATGAAGAGTATGAGTAGGTGTTCAACACTCTAAAGCAAAAAACTTACTACCGCGCCTGTCTAGTGTCGCCCGAGGCAGGGAAGAACCTAGTCGTGTATACCAATGCGTTGAAGATTGGTTTAGGTTGTGTACTGATGCAGGAGGGTAGAGTTACCGCTTATGTATCCCGACAGCTGAAGGTTCATGAGAGGAACTACCTTACACACGACTTAGAGTTGGTTGCAATCGTGTTAGCATTGAAGATATGGAGACACCACTTGTATGGTGTACGATTCAAGTTGTACATAGACCAGAAGAGCTTGAATTACCTTTTCTCTCATAAGAAGCTGAATCTGAGACAGAGGCGTTGGCTTGAATTCCTGAAGGACTACGGTTTCGCACTCGAGTATTATCTAGGGAAAGTCAATGTTGTTGCTGATGCTTTGAGTCGCAGGGGATCTAATGATGGGGTAGTTGTGTGTCGTATGACCCACGAGTATGCATTACTTGAGGCAGCCGAGATGATGAGTTCAACGGACATGCCGAAGACTACCAGTACACAGATGTGTGGTCAGATGAGGTTGCAGACCATTTCACTAAAGACTGTTCTCGAGGGATAGAAGGGTGATGAGTCGTATCAGTGTTACAGTGAGATGGCAGACAGTTCAGAACTTCCAGATTGAAGTCGGTCGACAGACTTTTACTTAAGGTATCGTGGGCGATCGGACTCCATTGGCAGTTGACTTGCGAACCAAGACACTTCAAGAGGCTCACCATTCTCGTTTTTATGTGCATCCGAGTCGGACCAAGATGTACGTGGATATGCGACGTCTCTTTTGGTGGCCAGGGATAAAATCAGATGTGTCAAAGTTCATTAGAGCGACTAAGATATGGCAACATGTAAAGGCTGAACGCCGACAACCTAGAGGATTACTAAAGCCCCTACCCATTCCTCAGTGGAAGTGGGAGCACATTACTATGGATTTTGTAAGTGGATTGCCCCGATCTCCTCATGTTCACGATATCATATGGGTAATTGTGGATAGATTGACGAAATTTGCTCATTTCATACCGGTATCCACTACACACCGAGTTTATAGACTGAATATCCTTTACGTGTGTGAGATAGTCAGATTGCACGAAGTTCCATTATCGATCATATTAGACCAAAGGACGCAGTTCACTTCGTTGTTGTGGTAGAGCATGCAGGTTTAGTTTGACATCAAACTTGAGTTGAGTACGGCGTTCCATTCGCAGACAGACGGACAGTCCGAGAGAGGTTGATCAAGCTATTGGAAAACATGCTCACGATGTGTGTTTTGGAGTACAAGTGGTCATGGGAAGAGTTCCTTCATTTGTGCGAATTTGCTTACAACAACAGTTATTAAGCGAGTATCAATATGGCACCGTTTGAGGCGCTCTATGGCAGGCCTTGTAAATCACCTTCTTGATGGGCTGAGCCAGAGGATGTTGTGACACTTGGTCCTGAGACTGTTGCTAATCATACTGAGAAGATATGACAGATTCGTTTGAGACTTAAAAGTGCATAGAGGCAACAAAATAAATACTACAAAAAGTAACACGATGAGCTTTAGTATGATTTGGCATACTATGTTTACCTGAAGGTCTCCCCATTGAAGGGTCACAAGCGGTTCGGAATCAAGGGAAAGCTCGCTCCTAGATTTACCGATAACTTCAAGATTATGAAGAGGCTCGGTAAGGTTGCTTATCAGTTGGAATTACCGCTAGGGCTTGCCGGTATTCATCCAGAATTCCACATTTTGATGTTTCGACTAGACAAGTCAAGCGGAGGGCGGCAACCGACGGTGGACTTGAGTCAGATCGACTTGCGTGATGATGCTACATATGAGGAGTACCCGATCCAGATTGTTGACCGCAAGGTCAAGACACTAAGGAACAAGGAGATTCCTTCGGTTCTCGTGAAATGGCAATTTCAGGGAGACGATGAGCTAACATGGAAGTTAGAATGCTACATGCGCAAGCACTTTCCCTACCTGTTTGATTTCGGTGAGTTTTTTTGTTTGCTTTTACTTATTAGTTTAATTTTAGGGATGAAATTCTAATAAGTGGGGGAACTGTAACAACCCTCAAAATTTAACTTGTGTTACACTCGTCAAGACCGTAACCCAACTACGTGATACTTCGCGGTATTTCAGACATGTGGAGTCGACGCTGAGGTAATTTTATGATTCTGTGTTGTTTTGTATTAGTATGACAGTCTAATACGTGTCTCGAGGCATTTGGCGATCATTAGTTAAATTAGGCTTCGCCTACAAAAATGGGGAGTTAAAAAACAAAAAAACCTAAATAAATAGATTTTTGAATAATAAATATAATATTTTATTCGGGTCGAAACGTGGACACGACGATGAGCACACAATGGACGGGTAGTGGTGCAATACGGGTCGTGGAGCGCAGGATCAACATGGGAGCTGAATAACTAAGTGAAAACCAAGTCACTTAGTAGAGTCAACATGGAGAGTTAGACTTGGGGGACACTCCAAAGGCGGAGCTGATGGATTTTCCTCGAGATGTGCGCATACAAGTGGATGATGAGAGGGACTATATAAGGACCACTCCACTACTTGATCCCCTTTTCACTATTCATTTTCTTCTTTCCCCCTCTCCTTCTTTTCCTTTCCTTTCTTGGTAAGCAAACCACCACAGGATGTGGTGTTGGGCAACCGAATTCTCGCCGAAGCCCCATTTGTCGCCGAATCTAGGTGGGAAACCTTGCTCTTTTGTTTCTCCTCTCTAGTCTTGGGTTGTTTCTTCTCTTTATTTTTGGGTTGATTGTGTCATTTAAATTCATCACGATGACCAAGGTGCCTTGCCGAGACGAATCTTGGTGAACCACCAAAGTCTCAAGAACTTCGAGCGCTCAACACGCGACAATGATGCCGGTGTTGCTCTTTGATGTATTTTGTTAATTTTATTGGATTTTCAGATTTAGTTGTTTATTTAGGGTTTTCAATCGAATCTGGGCATCCCACGACGATCCGGAGTCGATTTTGGAGAGTCTTGATGCCTGGAAACATGTTGGCATTAATAGCTGAGAGTAGGGTTTGAGGATAATTCATGTCACGACGTGCTCCTGTGGACGTCACAGAGAAGCTTTGAGGATAATACATGTCACGACGTCTCTCTGGTAAGTGTGAACCAGAGACGAGTCATTTGCACGCCGTCCATACGTTTTGTTGTTTTTGACTTCTGGGACGTGTTTATATGTGAGTGTATAAGCAGGCCGTGGTGAAGTTTTGTGTTTGTGTTTAAACAGCAGTGGGCCTTTTCTTACTGTTTGGGCCTGTTTTAGAATTGTTTTAAAACCTGAGTGTTTACAGGCTTTTCTATCGATTTAATATAGTTTCTCGAGTCTATTTTTTCTGAATTTTTACCAAAACTTTGGGATAACTATGGGGTTTATTTTAGGACTAATTAATGACCATAAACCTAATATTTGGGGTTCAAACCTATGTCAGGTAGTCGAGAACCTGGGAATACGCGTTAGAGTCGCAGGAGTTGTACTGTGTTGTGTTAGTCAGGTAAGTACACTAGCCCACAAGCTTATGTATGATTAGTAAGCCGGTAAGGAAATACCATGTGATCATTATCATTCTATTTCTATTTTCCTATACTCTACTTCTTGGCATTCCATTTTATACTCCTTGTATGTATGTTCTTGGCATAAGTGTGTGTCTCAAAGGTACTTGCGGCCTGCACTAGTTGGGATAAAATGTGAGCACTTCTGCAGAAGTGTTAGTAATTGTGTAATACCAAATACTAGATTTGTTGTGGATATTGTTATGGTTATCGATGTTACTACATCGTTGTCGTGGATTTGTTGTGGATTTTAGACCACTTATGGCCTCTCTTGATTCATAGAACACGCATGTTTCATTGCTATCATTTCAGTCTGTTTATCATGCTCTCTTGATCTATTTAAATTCATATCTTTCAATTACCGCATGATATCTAGACTGCCATACTTGATAATTTATGAATTACTGTTATATTCTTCTTGCATTACTTTCGATTTCTCTCAGTTACTCACCGTCTAATTTGTAATGGTAGGTGCAGATAGAGTGGAGTGCAGTAAGGGCAAAGGGCTCATCCTAGGCGATTTCCTGTGAGGACTTAGCAGCTGGACTTTGGAGATCTTAGAGATAGGTTTTGTTTGTTTTTCATAGTATGTTGCTTTATATATATGATTTGGTTCTTGATCTTAGGATAACATTGTTTTGGATATCATGTACACATTTATTTCATTCCTATATGTTTGTACATGAATATTACGGGGTTTTCCCTATTAATAGATTCATGAATTTCCCTTTGATTGAGTTATTTCTCATTATTGTAGTTTACTTATTTTTCTCCTGCGTATATCTTGCAATAACTCTTTCATAAAGTATATAATTAAATGAACAGATGCTAACTAAGCTTGTCAGGTTTGTCGAGATTCGACTTGGGGACTTGCACGGGTTTAGGCCGGGCATACCCAACTGCATGGAGAACTTGGAGGCCTCACATAAGCCTTTTCTAGGTCTATCTTTATGATCATCCATCCCCTTCTCCCTGTCTTGCTCAGCATCGAGTGTATCACCTCCTGAATGATGATGGTATTATCTGTAATGTTCTGACTTGGTACAAAGCTGGATTGTATCCTCAATATTCATCTCTCCATTTGCAGCTTAAATCTGTTGTCAATGAGTTTTGTGATAGTTTTATAGACTACATTAGAAAGACTTATTGGGCAGGGACCTGCAAAACATGTTGAAGGGTGAGTTTTGAGGATTGGTACAAGTAGAGTATTATTCAACGTAGTCGAAAAAATGTCATGAGTGAAGAATTCCTTTACACACTCGATGGCTGACTCACTAACAACACTCCGCTTTGTTTTTGGAAAAAAAAATAGGACTCCATTCTTTTGGTGTTGGAGCTTTAAAGGCTCCCATCTCAAGCATAGCATTACGGACTTGTTGGGTCAATTGCTTTGGCAATGTATGTTCTCTCAAAGACTCGACACCTTGGAAAACACTACCGGCTAAGGGACCCCGCAAATGTAAATTCTTCCTCTCGTGTATAGGTTCTCTTAGAACCGAAAGGCCGATCATTAGAGAAGTAGTTGATCTGTCACCCAATGCCCATTGTTGACATATAGGCCAACAATATGGTTTTGTCTCCTCCGGTGCAAAATACTCAAATGGAAGAATCTTGTATTTTTGTCCCCTAGTTGGAGCCGCTTGGACCTAGACTTATGGAACCAAATCATTTCTTCCTTGACTAGCAATTCCACGAGCCTCCCTTGGATACTCTCTCTTCAGGTGTATAGAGCTTTTGTAAGGCCTACTACCAATTTGTATTGCACTGTTTCAACTTCCTTCTGCAATTTATTCTTTCTCTTAAAGATATTCCCAAACACCGATTAATTCCAGCCTTGCAATTTCATAAAGAAATTAAACGCAGCCAAGGTATAGGTCTCCTCTTTATTCCAATTCAATTGAGAAAATTCTGAGAAACGTTCATGGGTGATCCAACTTACTAAGAATCTAAAGGGCCTTTCTTGAAATGGGAATTCTTTTATCCTCTTCGTTTGCAACAAAAGAGGGTGATGATCAGACCTCATCGTAGGGAGGTGTGATATAGTGCAATCCAGAAATCCCAATCTCCAAGTTGCATTACAGAGACCTCGATCAAGTCTTTCCTGAAGGTGCCCACGAATCCAAGTGAATTTAGGTCCAATAAAGCTTATATCCTGCAGAGAGCATGCTTGCATAAAATCGTAAAGTTCCCTATATTTTGATTGGTTTGTCTGTGCTCCCCCACTTTTTTCATCAGCTACCAGGTACACATTCAGATCACTAATGATCACCCAAGTGCATTCATTCGGGATCTGAAAGTTTTCTAAGTCTGTCAACAGGCTTTTCTCATGCGTACTGCTGGCAATGCATACACTACAATACCCAATCCTTCCTCATGTCCTTGCTTCTATTTGAACAAGACTTATTGCTTATCTGGTTTTATTACTTCTACTTAAATAGAGTGGTCATTCCACAAAAGCCATATGCCACCAGAGAAGTCGATTGCATCCTCTTTCCAACACTTACTAAACCCCATCTTCCAAGTCATTGCATTTGTCATATCACCACTGCTTCTCAGTTAAAAAATTGCTACAATGTTTGCATTATTTTTCTTCATTAACTCCTTAAAAACTGTAACAAAAATAGGATTTTTGGCCCCCCTGCAATTCCAAGATAGTAATATCATTGACAATAAATATAAAAAGTAACTAAGAAACCGATAGCTATTGATGACCACCATTCGAACCCTAAGTTAATTGGTTACACCATTATCTCGAGATCATATGCTCATATGTGCCTTTCTCTTGTGCTTCCATGTCCCGCCTCTCGAGACTCCCATTTTGCACTAGCTTCGCTAGGATTTTTCGACCATTGTTGATAGCGTTCGTAATTCCTATTTGATCGCATTTTTTGCCCATATCAACTGCTAATTCCTCTGTTGACATACATTGGAATGGTACGAGGCATCTACTCTCCTCTCGTCCCTTCTCTATTTATAAGATTCTGGAAAGAATGGATCTTCCATGCATTTTCTTGGATTAAGAATTTTGATGAAAGATCCGCATATTTGGCCTACAGTGCCTTTAAGGTAGAAATGGGCCTTGGCAACCCTTGGTTTTTTTTAGGTAATTCATTATTTGAAAACTCATCTCTTTTGGCCCATCATCCTTGGGCACATTCATTTTTGGGATATAGTTTTGGGTTTGTATCACACTCTTCGGATTCTTGTTCTTTTCTTTCCCTTCATTGACTATTTTGGAAACCATACCTTGATTGGTTGGGGTTCCTTTTTTCGTGGAGAAAATCATGGTTGGACATGTGCTGTTATCTTTTGGATGTTTGAATTTCGAATAATTATGTTCACTCGAGTTGACTAATAATCCATTTTAATTTTTTTGGTTTCCTTATTTAAAACCCTGATGTTTCCATCCACTCAAATCTACAGATTTATGCTTCTTCTCGTTTGATTCTCGCGCTAGATTCTCTCCTCCCCCCTTTTGGCAATTTCTCCATTCCGATGAGGCTTCCTCTCGAGCAATCATCCACCGCCCAAAATTGGACTCTACTACAAATGTGAAGGCGGCATACCACCTCCTGGGTCATTTGACCTCATCTATTTCGTGACTATAGAACCTTGGGGTTCCTTAAGAGCATTAAGAGGACATGCAGTGTTATTGTGCCCCACCTTCACATCGTAAACATATGTGGGGAAGCTCTTCATACTACACCTTCAGCCAAAAGTCTTCCACTCTAAATTTTGACATCAGAGGTTTTGAGAAATCCAATTCCACTGCCACTCGAGCAAACCCCCTCTGTTAGCTATAGTAGTACTTGAAGTACTACCTTAGCGACCGTCCCACTACATTTCCATGTCCCCAAATGATAGAATCACATAAATACTCAGGAGGGAGGTATGAAAACAAATCCAAACTGCTGTTTTTGATATCAATGCAGTTGCCAGTCGGAAAGATGTCCCCAATTTTTACACAGAAACGACATGGCAAAGGATTTCATATGGCCATCCGAGTAAAGCTCTATCCATATCTCCTGCATACATAAATTGAACCAAATAGAAATCATTAGAGATTTCTATAACTCTGTAGTCCTTTTTAGGGTGCCACATTGCTACGATTCTATTGCATAACATCTTGTAACCTAAAGATCTTCCCATCGCCACCACCACCGCGTTTTCCATTTGTTTCTCTAACTTGCTATGCAAGTTAAATGAAAACGTCATCAATGGACTTAGTGTCACGGCCCAATTTCCTAATCTTGATTAACTTGCTTAATCAGGATCACGGACCCGTGATGTGGGGCCCACATGAGATGCACACATTGACCGAGGCACGTGGCCGAGGTAAATGTTATATTTGTACTGGTGTATGCCTAGTGTTGTGTATGTGTGTAGACTAATTAAGTCAATTTTTACAAACCATAGACGGCGAGTTGACGCGAGTTGGGACATGCCTTGGAGTGCGTGCAAGTACGAGTACCTAGTGGAATTACCGGGGTAGCAAGAGTAGGCTAGGAAATAACAATTTATTTCAAATCTACCTTAACATAAATTAAGCTATTTAATTTAGTTGGAAAATACGACGTTCGACGCACGAGGAAAGCGCCTCGAGTTACGTGCAAGTCGGGACACCGAGTCTTGCAACAGAGAGTCGGTGTGACCATTTAGATAAATTTTATAAATTTGTGTGACAAATTAATTATGGTCCATATGGGGTTAATGTGCATTAATCAATTTAACATATAGTTTATTTATCAAGAACTCACATTTTTTATATCCTATAGTTTGTTGTGAATTAAACTAACATTAGGACAGGCCTCGAGATCCGTGCTGCCACACACTTCCATGATGGGAGTCACCCAAGTTGTGTCACATGAGAAGCTAGACTGCCTGGTTAGTAGCCATCAGATTTACCTCGAGATGCGCAATACACACTAGATCCCATCAACACCTATATATACAACTTGATGAAAAAAAAAAAATTTGCACTATTTACATGCAAATCATATAGAACGAAGAGGGGAGATTTTGGGGAAGTTTGGAGAGAAATTTGAGCTAGGAGTGGAGAGAATCAGAGATCCAAACTAAGGTAATCTCACCCACCATTTCTTTTACCCAATTTCTTATGGATTTTTTTTATTTATTGGGTTTCAAACACAAATTTCGGATTTATGGACATGCACTATGGATTTGGTTGATTTGGAGCCTAAATGGTATGAATTACTCAAACAAACTTGTTTTAATCGAAGTTGTTGGGAATTGTTGGTGAGAAGTTGGTATTTTCGGATTTTTTTGGGTTTATATACAAGCATGTTGATCCGAGAATTTATTGTTGTTTATGTGATTTTTTATGTAAAAATTTGGTCTCTTGAGGTGCTATTAGATCAGTGATAGAGAGAAGAGGATTAAAGAAGTGAAGAAAGAAATAAAGAAATCAAAAAAAAAAAAAAACAACAACAACAAACCAGAGACGTTCTGGACAAAAAAAAAAGAGAAGAAAGAAGAAATTTGGGGAAGATGATGCACACGTGCGGGCCCGCACGTGTGCATCCCCCCAAATTGATTGGGCCGGGCCAGGGGCCTTGGCCGGCTCGGCCCATGAGGCGAGCTCGGCCCAAATGGCTGGCTGGCCGGGTCGGGCCTGGCCGACCCGACCCGACCACAGTCGTGGACCGAGTCGGAGTCGACTGACCCGGCCTCCAAAAAAAAAAAAAAAAAAAAACAATAAAAATAAAAAATAAAAAATAAAAAATAAAAAAGATATATATATATATTATTGATTAAATATATATATATAATAAAATAAAATAAGATATATTATTATTAATTAATTAATAATAATAATAAATTAATATATATATATATATATTTATATAATTATATATTTATATATATTAATTTAATTTCGGGAAAATAAGGAAAATAGTTGGAAAATTCCTGAAAAAATGGAAAAAATTATAGAAAGTATAAGAAATTGAAAAAAAAAAGGTTGAAAAATACTTTCGGGACTTTTCGAGTATTTTTGGTACCCCAATATAACTCGAAAAATGTGCCACAATTAAAGATTGACATAAAATTCTAAATTTTGGTTAAATATCACGAATCCACTTATTGTGGCTTTAAACCAATTGAAATGATATAAAAAATGAACCTCAGGAACTAAAGAAAATTCTTGGGAGTTCGGGTGCACGAGTCGGGGTGTCGGGAGGCCGGATAGTTAGGACTACTGCGTTGACTTGTAAGTGAAACTGTGGGAACTCTTTACTTTATTTCATTCTAGTCATTTATAAATTTTCAGTCTATTTGTAGACTAGCTAAATTATTTCCCACATCATGCTTTCCTTGTTTCTATTCATTTTGAATATCGATATAGCATGATGCCTTGTTTATTATATCATTGACTCCATGTTTCCTTATATGCTCAATTTTTGTCTTGAAATATGGTTAATGGATATTTAGAAAATGCATGCTATAGGGTTATCTGTTATGTTGGACTTGTGTTCTACTTCCCTTGGGGCTTTGTAGCCTAACTCATGTTGAAATCATAACATTTTAGGATATATATTCTTGAAAACCAAAGTAGGGATTATCTAGTGTCCATTGCACACGAGGTGCGCGGATTCACGAGGATTTCGGTCTTTCGGGGTCTCCGACACTCGCCACTACACTTGGGCGGCACACGTGGCTTGGACCACGGGGTTGTCGGCAAGTATAAATGATTTAAATACGCCGAGCACAGCTCCGCCATTTGAGGTTATATTAGAAAAAAAGAGATTATTATCATATGTTGAGCACAGCTCCATACAGTAGTGGAAAAGGCTAGGTGATAGTTCTCACCGCCGACCGGACGTAGATCATCTCGACTTAGCCCGTGTCGGTTGTGTATCTCGTTAACGTTGGTATTTACTTGCATTATTTATTCAGCATTTCTTCAGCTACATATGCTTTTAAATACCTTTTGTTTAAATTGGAAATGTAGTATTAGATGTCCCCAGTTATCACTTAAATATCACTATACTCACCGTCTAGTTTTTGACGGTGGGTGTAGGTCCATCGAGCAACACCAGGCCGGGCAAGGAGAAGATCGGCGACTACCTCTGAGCTCCGAGCGCGTAGCTGCCCGTACACGTAGGGTACTTTTTGTATTATGTTTACTTATGTCTTTATCTTTTGGGACGTTATTGGGATGAGTGTTAGATTACCCGACTTTTGGCTTTCACTTTGTTTATATATGTTCGTCATTTACTTGCATATATATGGTGATCGTTATTTCCTGGATTCCACACTTAGGCTTTATAAAAAAAAAAAAAAAAATTCCGCTAAAATATTGAAGACTTCCGCTAAATAAAATAATTGTTTAAACAAGAGAACACAGGTAGTAAAGGCTGACTAATTCGTAATCGGGTCCTATGTGTTGTGATTAGGGCTTAATTACGAGATTAGGCCGGACGGTGCCCTAAATTAGAAGCGGGGCCGTCACAGTTGGTATCAGAGCTTAGGCTTTAGAACCTTAGGGGCAAAGCATAGTGTTGAATAAGGATTTTGATGCTAATTTCGTGATTGGTATCAAAGATCATTTATCAAGGAGTAAAGCATAAACTTGAATAAAATACACACCCTAGAAGTGGAAACCAGATGAACCTTGCCTAGGAATTATTTTGTTGGGAATTGAGTGAAAGTGAGTTGGGAATTTTTATATATATATGCTATCTTTTTTCAATATGTATACGTATATACGTGGTAGACTTCGTAATAGTGATAGGAAATCGTTATCCACATGCAGACGACGATGACGGATGCACGCGAGACAGGCGATGGGGGTGCTAGCAGTAGTCAGCCTCCTACTACATCAGACGACGACTATCAGAGGTTGGCGGATAGAGTAGCGGCACAGGGACAGCAGATGGCTGATTTCATGGCCTTCATGACAGCACAGGTCACCGCACTTACTCAGGCCGTCGCCACTACTCCTGCGACTACCACACATCCGACGATCGAACCTACTACTATACCACCCAGCGTTCTAGATACTGCACCCGTACTAGACCCACCTATTGTTCAGGACACGGTAGTGACGCCGACTCTTCCGGTAGTGACCGTTTCGACGCCAGAGGTAACAGTGATGACTCCGACTCCCACACCTACACCTTCAGGCTCAGCAGTGGGATTCAGCTGGTGAAGGACTTTCTCCGCCTACAGCCAGTGTACTTCGACGGGGAGAGAAATTTTAAGAAGATTGAGGGATGGATATTATCACAGGAGAAGCTACATCGAATTTTGGGGATCGAGGATAGACTACGCCCAGATTTGTCTTCTTATACGCTACAGAGAGATGCCGACGTCTGGTGGCGCACCACCATAGCTACCGATGGAGATTTTGAGTCATGGACGGCCTTTAAGGCCAAGTTTTATCTGCAATACTTCCCGCCCGTAGTCATGATGAGGTTGAGGAGAGAGTTTATGAGTTTGAGGCAGAGAGCAGATGAGTCAGTTATGGAGTACCGAGACAGATACGGGTATCTGAGGCAGTTTGCGGGGGATTTGGTCCGAGATGAGTTGGGAGATGTGTATCATTTTGGGGCAGGTCTGAGAGCAGACATCGGCTACCATGTAGTCAGCACGGGCGCTAGGACACTCACCGAGATATACGAACATGCACTTTCCCACGAGACCTACTACCTTGGTGTAATAGCTGACAGGCAGGCTCAGGGCAGAGATTGACATTAGAGCAGGCCGCAGATTTCGAGAGGAGGCGGCGGAGTGGCAAGGCACCCAGGACATGGGATAGAGGCTTCCATGGATCGGGGGTGATTTCACGTTCTACATCGTTGGTACCTCATGTGTCTTATGTCGCGTCGGCACAGAGCTCAGGGAGAGGACGTTCCATACCATCACCATCGATTAGGCCAGCATTACCGGCGCCGAGAGAGACTTACTCTTCTTACGGCACCATCGCACCACGACGATCGCCAGCCAGGGGTGGTAGAGGCCGAGGCGGGGGTAGAGGCGAGAGGGACCCCGTCGGGACGAGACAAACTCCGGTTCAGGGACGACCACAAATCGGTCGGCGCGAGCAGGTTTTCATGTTATAGGTGCGGACAGGTGGGACATTTGGTGAGGGAGTGTCCACAACAACAAAGCAGCGTATCCACCACAGAGTCGAGAGGCACTCACATGGTGGCACAAATGGATACTAACGCTACGCGAGTCTCATCGAGGGTACGATTTCTATCGCTGGTAGAGAGTCTTATGTTTTATTTGATTCGGGTTCCACTATTTCCTTCATTTCTGGACGCATGTTAGGCATACTAGGATTGACACCGATTAGGCTTGGAGTACATTTGATATTGAGCACCGCCGCCGGAGATAGAGTTTACCCTAATAGTCTAGTGGAGAGAGTTCCAGTAGAGATTAGTGGGATAGAGTTACCCGCCAACTTTAGAGTCCTTGAGATGTTAGAGTTCGACGCTCTCTTCGGGATGGACTGGTTATCAGCATACCATGCTCACATAGATTGTTTTAGTAAGTCTGTCATATTTGAGATCCTAGGACGTCTGATGTTCCTACACCGAGGTAGTACACCGAGAGTAGATACCACGAGAGGTAGATTGGCGACTAGTGAGGAGATGGAGACTCTAGTAGCCTTGTATACTATAGCAGAGAGTCAGGGACCCCGACTTGAGGACATACCGATCGTTAGAGAGTTTTCCGACGTCTTTCCTGAGGAGTTGCCAGGACTACCACCGCCGCGAGAGGTTGACTTCATCATCGAGTTAGTACCAGGCACCAAATCGATCGCGATACCACCTTACCGCATGGCCCCGAAGGAGCTAGAGGAGTTGAGGGCTCAGCTTAAGGACATAGGGGAAAAGGGATTCATCACACCTTCCATGTCGCCGTGGGGAGCGCCAATACTTTTTGTGAAAAAGAAGGATGGTAGTCTACGACTGTGCATCGACTACAGGCAACTGAATAAGGTTACAATCAAGAACAAGTACCCGCTACCGAGGATTGATGATTTGTTTGAGCAACTGAGAGGATCACAGTTCTTCTCCAAGATAGACATGAGATCAGGGTATCATCAACTTAGAATCAGGGACGAGGACCAGTCTAAGACAGCGTTCCGCACCAGATATGGACACTACCAGTTTACGGTTATGCCGTTCGGGCTAACCAACTCCCCCGCCGTGTTTATGGACCTTATGCACCGAGTATTCAGCCATTTCTTGACCAGGTTCGTAGTAGTCTTCATCGACGACATTCTGATCTATTCGAGGACACGGGAGGATCACGAAAGCGGACTCCTCACGGAGACGTTGCGGATGTTGAGGAAGCACCGTTTATATGCCAAGTTCAAGCAAGTGTGAATTTTGGCTTTCGAAGTCAAGTTTTGGGTCACGTTGTTGGAGCAACGGGGATTACCGTAGATCCGGCCAAGATTCAGACGATTATGGACTGGCCGGCACCGACGTCGTGACGAGATCGGGAGTTTTCTCGGGGTTAGCAGGCTACTACCGCAGTTCGTGAAGGATTTTTCTAAGATTGCTTCGCCGATGACTAGACCGACACGTGAAGGACGTCGTGTATGATTGACCGAGGAATGCGAGAATGCATTCGAGCGGTTGAAGAGGTTGTTGACGATCGCACCAAGATTGACACTGCCTAAGGTTGGACAGGGATTCCTAGTATACACTGATGCTTCACACACGGGGCTTGGATGCGTGTTGATGCAGGGTAGCGGAGTTGTGGCTTATGCTTCGAGACAGCTGAAGATACATGAGAAGAACTACCCGACGCATGACCTTGAGTTAGCAGCGGTCGTATTTGTGCTGAAGGTGTGGAGACACCACTTGTATGGAGAGAGATTCACACTTTTCACTGATCACAAGAGTCTGAAGTATCTCTTCACACAGAAGGAACTGAATATGAGACAGCGCAGGTGGTTAGAATTCTTGAAGGGCTATGACTTTTCTTTGGAATATCACCCAGGAAAAGCGAATGTAGTCGCCGACGCACTGAGTAGGAGACCGACCAGAGACGCCGAGGTTGTTAGATGTCATATGACGCACGAATACGGGTTACTTGAGGCAGCGATGACAGTAGGTCAGTCAGACGTTCCTATCGATACCCGGATTGAGATTTGCGCACAGACGAGAGTACATACCGTGTCTACACAGAGTGTGTCAGAGGGTCAGAGGACTGACAGATTGTACCAGCAATTCAGCGAGTTAGCGCGGAGTTTAAATTGTGTTGATTGGACAGAGACATCGATCGTTGTCCGAGATTCAAAGCGGTTGTGGATACCCGAGATGCGGAGCCGAGAGAGGAAATTCTTCAGATTCACACCATTCCCGATTCTATCGTTCATCCAGCGGGACTAAGATGTATCACGACATGAAGAGACATTTCTGGTGGCCTGGGATGAAAGCGGATGTGTCAGAGTTTATCAAGAATTGTGAGATTTGTCAGCAAGTGAAGGCAGAACATCGTAGACCTGGAGGACTGTTACAACCATTACCCATTCCGAGATGGAAATGGGAAGACATCGCCATGGACTTCATCGAGGGGGTTGCCGAGGACAACAAGAAACATGATTCCATTTGGGTGATAGTTGATAGACTTACAAAGTCTGCTCATTTTCTCGCGCTTGCGCGCGCACTACACGTTTGATCACGAGTATACTCTTCGAGAGGAGATCATTAGGCCGCATGGGGTACCGTTGACCATCACATCGACGAGAGATGCTACGTATACTTCCGGGATGTGGCGAGTATGCAAGAGCAAGACGGTATACGCCTACGCTCAAGAAGCTGCTTTCCATCCTCGGGACGACGGACGACAGAGAGATCAATCGGGTTCTAGAGGACATGTTGCGAGCTGTGTGTGTTAGAGTTCGGCGGATCTTGGGAGGAGTACCTACCATTGTGTGAGTTTGCGTACAACAACAGCTTATCAAGCTAGCATTGAGATGGCACCATTTGAGGCTTTATATGGCGGCAGACCGTGTCGCTCACCCTCGTGTTGGGGGTGAGCCGAGGACAGAGTGACAAGAGGGCTGAGATTGTTGTTGATCACACCGAAAAGGTACGACAAATTCGACGAAAACTTAAGGCGAAATTCCCAAGAGAGAGAAGAAGTATGCGACAAGTACCATAGTGATATCACTTATTCCAGGGAGCCTACGTCTATCTTAAGGTCTCCCTGGAGGGGTTTGCGAGAGATTGGTGTGAAAGGCAAGCTCGCACCGCGTTTCATCGGGACATTCAGAGTTAGGAAACGGGTTGGAAAGGTTGCATACGAGTTAGAGCTTCCTCCGCAGATGTCAGGTGTTCATCCGGTCTTCCATATTTCGATGCTTCGACTGGCTGAGTCGAAGGCAGGCACACGACCAACAGTTGACCTGAGTCAGATCAACCTGAGCGAGGATTTCTCATATGAGGAGTAGCCTATCCAGATCCTAGACCGAAAGGTACAACAGTTAAGGAACAAGTCTATCCCGAAGGTGCTCGTCAAGTGGCAGTTCCACAGCGACTCGGAACTCACTTGGGAGCGGGAGGACTATATGCGAGATCGTTTTCCGTACCTTTTCAAGTCAGGTATACTCCTAACCTGAATTTAATTTCGAGGACGAAATTTCCATTTTGTTGGGAATATTTTTCACGGCCCAATTTTCTAATCTTGATTAACTTGCTTAATCAGGATCACCGACCCGTGACGTGGGGCCCACATGAGATGCACACATTGACCGAGGCACGTGGCCGAGGTAAATGTTATATTTGTACTGGTGTATGCCTAGTGTTGTGTATGTGTGTAGACTAATTAAGTCAATTTTTACAAACCATAGACGGCGAGTTGACGCGAGTTGGGACACGTCTTGGAGTGCGTGCAAGTACGAGTACCTAGTGAAATTACCGGGGTAGCAAGAGTAGGCTAGGAAATAACAATTTATTTCAAATGTACCTTAACATAAATTAAGCTATTTAATTTAGTTGGAAAATACGACGTTCGACGCACAAGGAAAGCGCCTCGAGTTGCATGCAAGTCGGGACACCGAGTGCCAGGGAGTTGAGAGTCGGTGTGACCATTTAGATAAATTTTATAAATTTGTGTGACAAATTAATTATGGTCCATATGGGGTTAATGTGCATTAATCAATTTAACCTATAGTTTATTTATCAAGAACTCACATTTTTTATATCCTATAGTTTGTTGTGAATTAAACTAACATTAGGACAGGCCTCGAGATCCGTGCTGCCACACACTTCCATGATAGGAGTCACCCAAGTTGTGTCACATGAGAAGCTAGACTGCCTGGTTAGTAGCCATCAGATTTACCTCGAGATGCGCAATACACACTAGATCCCATCAACACCTATATATACAACTTGATGAAAAAAAAAATTTGCACTATTTACATGCAAATCATATAGAACGAAGAGGGGAGATTTTGGGGAAGTTTGGAGAGAAATTTGAGCTAGGAGTGGAGAGAATCAGAGATCCAAACTAAGGTAATCTCACCCACCATTTCTTTTACCCAATTTCTTATGGATTTTTTTATTTATTGGGTTTCAAACACAAATTTCGGATTTATGGACATGCACTATGGATTTGGTTGATTTGGAGCCTAAATGGTATGAATTACTCAAACAAACTAGTTTTAATCGAAGTTGTTGGGAATTGTTGGTGAGAAGTTGGTATTTTCGGATTTTTTTGAGTTTATATACAAGCATGTTGATCCGAGAGTTTATTGTTGTTTATGTGATTTTTTATGTAAAAATTTGGTCTCTTGAGGTGCTATTAGATCAGTGATAGAGAGAAGAGGATTAAAGAAGTGAAGAAAGAAATAAAGAAATCAAAAAAAAAAAAAAATAACAACAACAAACCAGAGACGTTCTGGACAAAAAAAAAAAAGAGAAGACAGAAGAAATTTGGGGAAGATGATGCACACGTGCGGGCCCGCACGTGTGCATCCCCCAAATTGATTGGGCGGCCAGGGGGCACTGGCGGGCTCGGCCCATGAGGCGAGCTCGGCCCGCCTGCCGCCGAGCCGAGTCGGGCCAGCCGACCCGACCCGACCACAGTCGTGGACCGAGTCGGGTCGACCCGACCGACCTCGAAAAAAATAAATAAAAAATAAATAAAAAATAAATAAAAATAATAATAATAAAAGATATATATATTATTCATTAAATATATATATATATAATAAAATAAAATAAGATATATTATTATTAATTAATAAATAATAATAATAAATTAATATATATATATTTATGTAATTATATATTTATATATATTAATTTAATTTTGGGAAAATAAGGAAAATAGTTGGAAAATTCCTGAAAAATTGGAAAAAAATTATAGAAAATATAAGAAATTGAAAAAAAAAGGTAGAAAAATAGTTTCGGGACTCTTCGAGTATTTTTGGTACCCCGATATAACTCGAAAAATGTGCCACAATTAAAGATTGACATAAAATTCTAAATTTTGGTTAAATATCACGAATCCACTTATTGTGGCTTTAAACCAATTGAACAAGAGAACACAGGTAGTAAAGGCTGACTAATTCGTAATCGGGTCCTATGTGTTGTGATTAGGGCTTAATTACGGGATTAGGCCGGACGGTGCCCTAAATTAGAAGCGGGGCCGTCACACTTAGAGCATCAGAAGTAATGCTCACATCCCCTGCCGCTAGTGCCACATTTTTTGAAAACCTTCTATTTTCGTCATTGACTGGTGATCCCTATACTTTTTACGAGTATCCGGATCGTTGTCAACCTCCATCTTATCTTCAGATACACAGTTAAGGCACAAGAAAACGAATGCCCAAACTTGTAGACCTGTCATAGAATCACTTTGCCTGAGCAAGTGTATCAACTACGCAATTCAAACTCTATTATTGCAGTTTATTTGTCACTGGAAGCAAGACATGTCTACTTGCAAAACATTTTAACTAAAACACATACAAAGTGCAAAATCCTTAGCAAAGTTATTAATGACATGAATCTCTCGCTCGCACTAACAATGACAATATCAATGAACCAATTAAAAGCAATTTCAAATATAATATGGTGCTAATTCTATAAGCTTTGCTCGCTACAAAAAATGCGAAGTATTTTATGATTTAAAGAAACAAGAGACAAAGAATAAAGTCGAAAAAGAAACCTGATCACATATTATTATTGTGCGTGGACCAATACATGTTGGTCTTTCATCCTTATCTAAATCAAGCTATCATTTGTTTGGATTTCAACTTATCTTACGATCAATAAGTTATTAACTTATTATATATAAATTAGTTTCCATTGCAGCAAATAAATTAATGGGCATCCAAAAAAAATTGTAGAAATTGTTGTCATAAAATATACATATTCACCTTTGTAAAAGGCTCTTGGGCATCCATCACAAAGTAATAGATTTCCAAAGTCTGAACAGATGTTGTAGAGACTACAACAAAAACTGGTTTTAGCAACGAAAGCTTTTGTTGCTAAAAGGCTCTGATTTCGTTGCTTAAACTTCTTAGCAACAAAAATATTTCGTTGCTGAGTTTGTTGTTGATAGTCCGTACCTAATAGTTCTCAACAACGAAAGGACATTTTTTGCTTCAAATAGTTTTCAACAATAAACTCATTTGTTGTTGAAACTGCTTATAGCAACAAACATTTTTGTTGATGGAATTCTTTATAGCAACAAATTCTGGACATGTTGCAACAAAGAGTGTTGTTGATAAATTATACTAAAGCATGAAAAAAAAATTGTTTCAACAACAATTCCCATCCGAAAGAACAATTGGTGTTGAATTTATAATTGAAATTTAAACGAAATCAAATTTACTTATAAAAACTGAATTGTCGATATTACAAATTCACAAATAACAAACAAATGAAAATCGAATTATAATCTAAATCAATACATAACGGAGACAAAAAGAAAAATAAATCAAAGTGTATAAATCAATACTCGAATATAGCAATCCCTTTTTTCCAATGTTGGCTGAGGAGTGGTGCAGAGGAGGATCGACAAAAGAAAAAACAAATCAAGGTGTCAAATAAATGGTATGTCTAACACGTACAACATATCTCAAATCATAGGGAACAACCTCAAAGTTTTCAATAGCAAACTTATTATCTGAATTGAAGGAAATTTGCATTAGTTGGTGTGAATACACGCAATACTAGACATCACATTTACCAAGAACATCTCAAGCACAACTGCAAATCAAGTTTGAACATCGTAAGTATTCATATAGCTCCTAATGAAGAAAACAAAAAACATCATAAACTCCTCTCAGTACTAGTGTTAAACAGTTATTGCAAAGTTAGTAGGAATCGATTATGATGAAAAGCCAATACAACCCAAGATATTGTGTGTATGTAATGCAATATTAAGAAGGACATGAAGCAGTAGAAAGTTCAGAGTACAAACTTACTAAGACAATGCATGATACATAAAATATTGTTCCTACGTAATTCCACAACCCAATTCAACCAAAAAGTAGCTAAAAATTATAGAACCATGTTAGAAAAACTCTGGGCAGGCAATTCTTAAGAAGATAATGAACCAACAGTACCAAGAATGAATAAGAAATCAGATTTTACATCATATCATAAACAACTACAAAATGTCGATAAAGCAAATGAGGACCGTATGGGTCAATTCTGTTATTACAAGTAAATTCTCATCACCGCTTTTGTACAGATTTTGTCATAGAGTGAACAAATTAATTAACCTCAACTTGAATACGAGACTAAGTAGAGAGTTATGACAATATATCCTCAGTCCCTAATTAATTGGGACTGGCTACATGGAACAAACTCTTCCATTGTGCTCGATCTAGTGCAATTGATGGTGAACCTTAAGTAGAGGGTAACTAAAAAGTGAAAAAATAGGAAAGGTTCATTGATATGATTGATTAAGGAACATGTTTCCATAGAGCTTAATCAATTCAATGGTGAACAATGTCCGGCTATAAATTCGACATACCGTTTACATTCCATCGCTTCATGTAATGTAAGCACATTTCTAACTTGTATATCAACAAATACATCATTCCTACATTCTATGTTATCATACATAAACTCATGTATATGTTCTACGTCCAAAAATGGGCATGTTTAGATGAGTAAGCTTTCTAGAAATTGGGTATATATAATTTACGAACTTGACATGTACCTTTTCATCTACACATTTCTATCGCCTTCAGACCCGTCCTTTGCAAGGCCGAAATCTGATAGCTTAGTTGAGTAATCCTGCAATGAACATGAAAGAAGTTTCATTAATTACCTTTACTGCTAGTCGAAAAATCAGATAACCTATTGTATTCATTTAGAGCATTTATCAACTCATCTAAGATAATCACCAATAGAATGTGGATTGAATGCCAAAGTGTGTCATCTAGGACTAAATAGACATTAGAGTAAAAAAATCATCTCCAATGGAATGTGCATTTTGAATGTCAAGATGACGTGGATAGACATTATCTATTTTAAATGTCACTTCTTGACATTCAAATTGACATCCATGTTGGATAATAGGTTTTTTTTTTTAAATATTTACTTATTTTGTTTAGACTTTATTTTCAAAATTTAATTAGTAAAATTACAAAAAGAAATGTCACCTCATCAATTGAGCCACAAATTCACATCAACCATTGGAGACTTATTTTGAAGCTCAATGTCAATTTGAGCCACATGGGATGGACATCCTATTCACATTGAGAATTCACACCCACAATCCACATTACCTTTGGAGATGCTCTAAAACTCTCCTTAAAAATAAGTGAATCTAATTAATTACACAATTGTATTAATGATAGGATTAGCAGAGCAAAATTATTAATCGAATTACAAAATCTTGACACAAATAATATAAAAATAATAATAAAAAGTCTTACATATAAGTTAATTGACTAACTTGCCAATAAATTAGCTAATTCTAAAACTCACCTTAAAAATAGGTAAATCTAATTACACAGTTGTAATCATGATAGGATTAGTACAACAAAACCATCAATCGAATTATAAGACCTCGACTCAAATAACATATATTTTTTTTGATAACCCACTTCCATATTTTATTCCAGATTTACCTTCAAAATAATAGATAGAAATGATGGCACGACACACCGTTCATTTTTACAAGACATAGAATGAGTCTCCCTTGCAATGCTATGGGTTGCTACATTCGCTGATCTACGGACAAAAACATTAGAATAGGACGCCATGTCCATAAACAATTAGATTCAATTTCTGATAAATCATATCAAAATATGAGTTCTTTATTCTTATTGTGATCATCTATGCTCTTGGAATAGGTAATTTTGTATTATTCTATTGTTGGTGAATCTCATTCAATTGAGATATATAGTACACTTTATTCACATAGTAGATTGTTCGAAGTTTGGCCCATGGATTTTATCTATGATTTGGAGGTTTTCCACGTTAAATCTTGTATCTTGTGGTATGTTTATTTTGTGCATTGATCGTGGTTTGGTAGAACTTGGTATTCATTTGTTTCATTGTATTCATTTGTTTCATTGTTTATTTTGTGCATTGAATAGGTTTATTTTTTTCATATAAAGAATGTATGAATTTTTAATTGTCGTCATTTGATATTTTCGTTATTTATAATTTTTTTTATTTTTATATTTAAATTTCAATTACAATTTTCAAGCTAAGTATTAAATTTTTTATTTTTTAATGAAGTGGGAGTCGAACTCACGACTTCCCCATATCTAGCCTTTTAGCAAGTGACGTATCTACCATATCAAGAGAGATGCTTTGCGGTGTGTTAAATTGTTGTAATGCTAAATCGATCAAAGTACTCCTTTGCATATTTTGTGCATCTCAATGACCAAAAACAACTATGGTTGGTTGAGAAAAAAGTAGTTCAATAAGTAATATAATCTAAGCCTCACCAAAAAGTTTATTTGCACTAGATAAAGTGTGGTATTTGCTATAGGGGTAGTTAAATTATAGTATCTAATTAAACTTGTATCATAATATTAATTATAATTACAAACATGACATATATTTCTACACCCTTCAATAGCACCATTAATAAAAAACAAACGTATATGCATCTCGATCTTATCACTACCACTACTAATTATTTTTTTATAATAGATAAATTTTGTGACTTAGATCTTGTACATATAAAAATAAGACCAATTTAAAAATAACATCAATTTCATGACGTATCACACGTGCTTAGCACGTACATAAAACTAGTATACACACACACACATAATTGTGTCATATGTCCTTTTATGTCATTTTGCATTTCTCAATTACTCAATCGACTATTCTTCCAAACAATTTTTAGTTGATTAATTAGACAATCAGTTTTCCACTACTAGCTACTAGATTATCAACTATCAGTTAGGTTATCATCTTTCAACTAGATTATCAGCTATCAACTAGATTATGTTGTGCACAAATCACTCCCGTAATTATGTTGTGCGTAAATCACTCTTAAGATTACGTTGTGTACAAACCATTCCCGTAACTATGTGCTACCTTATTTAGATGTTTCCTTTTGTATGTAATTGCATCTCCATATATAGAGACATATATAATATATCACAACAAAATATACAATAAACTTATCATATTCTCTGTTAAGATTTCACATGGTATCAACGCTTGGCTTCTAATCCTAGGTTGTGCATATTTACTAATTGCAAAATATTTATTAACAAAAGTACTCTTCTTTGTGCATATATATGAAGTAAAAACACTTGAACAAAAGTACTCTTCATTTGACACATTGCTATGCAATCTTTCATTCTAAATCACATTATTACTTTTTTCTACATAAGTAGTTTTCATCAAAAAAAAAAAAGAATTGATATGTATTTCTTTAATTAATTTTTTGTCCAAGTACAAATCAAGCTCATCTGAAACAAGAGGGTTTAGGCGGTAACTCAAACTCATGACCAGATCTAATACGTACTATTTTTCAATATCTCAAATAACAAAAAATGAAGCGTTTCATTGAAGTTTTAACGGATAAATATTAGAAAGAAAAGCATGTCTCGAAAGTTTAGTTGGAGGCGAAAACGTTAAATAAGTTGGAAAGATTATCTAACCTAAACAAACACTTAACACTTAATTAAACTTTTAACTGATAAATATTACAATAGGTAAGTTTGTCTCGAAAGTTTATGTTGTAGGCAAAAATGTTAATTAAGTTGTACAGATGATCTAAATGAACACTTAGCACTTAATTAAACTTTTGATGAATAAATATTACAAAAAGGTAAGTTTGTATTTAAAGTTGTGCTGAAGGAGAAAATATTAATTTAATTGAAGAGATTATCTAAACTAGCAAACTCCCTACAAAGTTATTTTGAAGAGACGATCTAATCGACACTTTGTGAATGATATTACAAATAGAAAATCTCCCTCCAAAGTTATTTTGAAAACAAACTACAACAGCGAAATTGGATTTCTAAACTAGCAGTGAAATATTACTAGCTCCCTCCCTATTTATATAGGTCCTATAGCTAAAGCACAATTGTAAGTTTACTTTCCAAATTTGTACCTTTATACCTATGTTTGATTGGCTGAAGAATTGAAGTGCTCAAATGAAAATTAAATGTTTAAGTCAAGGGTGAAGTTGGTACATAAGGTGCCAAAATATATGCAAATGACTTATAAATTTAGAAAACATATTTTACCTAAAATGATGTACATGAATGGATGGAGGGAGTAATTGTGACGGCCCCAAATCCCGAGGCCCGCCAAGTCATGTGTCGTGGGCCCATAACTCTGCCATGTCACCGCCTTGTTGTGTCCCACATGCACCACGTCATTATTCCCTCAAGTTTTATTATTCATTTTCAATAATTGACATAATAATCAGCGGAAGACTTAATAGCATGAAATAAATGTAAAATATATGTCATTTAGAGCATCAGTCCTAATGTGGAAAGCCCAGTAAAATACCATGCTTATAACTTAGGTGAATAATAACAAAAATCGATATACATGTATTCAGTGTTCTACAGTCCCTAAAATCCCAAAAAATAAAAAACATAAATATATACATACTGTAATCCAAAACACGAGCTAAAACAGCAACAAACTCGAAAGTAGTTGCCTAATCCCCCTTGCCCTTACTCTTACTCGTCGAAGGATCTACACTAAGTCACCCGACAAATACAGTGACGAGTCCAGTGAGTAAATTCACAAGAGAAGTCCACACAGTATTTATGAATAAAACTAATAAATCTACAAGACATGTGAATATGACCTTTGGCAACAAACAATCGCATTCTCATGGTTGTAGGCAACATATATCATGCCAAAATCATCATCAAGAAATATAAAGCATCACAAAAATACTTCAAAAGCAGCAGAAAGTAAATAAATTGGCTAGTCGTTAAGTAGTAAATAAATCACTAATAGAATAACCACGATAAATTCCCCAACCTATCCCGGAATGATATCGATAAAACAAGATAGTAGCCACGCATATATACTATTCAGGAATCCAGCTACTAAACCTTAACTTTAATAAACAGCATGATCCCTCCGATTGCGTTACACATCAGGAACAACCCTAAACCCTCTCGACAGTCGCAAGTATATCCTACCTCTATCGACATGAGCCATGTCCCAAGATGACTCACGCAAGGAATTTAGCCACTAGCAACACACATATATATACACAACCGAAGCTTATCGAGTAAAACCATGTGTGCCCACCAGCAGACACACATAAATACGATACAAATATGCAATTAAAATCACGCCATGAATAAAGTGAAGCATTATCAAGGGTTTTATGCATTTTCTTGGATTAAGAATTTAGATGAAAGATCCTCCATATTCGGCCTACAGGCCTTTAAGGTAGACATGAGCCTTGGCAACCCTTGGCTTGTTTTAGGTGATTCATTCTTTGAAAACCCCTCTCCTTTTGGCCCATCATCTTTGGGCACATTCATTTTTGGGACATAGTTTTGGGTCTGTATCAAACTCTTAGGATTCTTGTGCTTTTCTTTCCCTTCATTGACTATTTTGGAAACCATACCTTGATTGGTTGGGGTTCCTTTTTTCGTAGAGAAAATCATGATTTGACTTGTGCTGTTATCTTTTGGATGTTTGGCTTTCGAATCATTATGTTCACTCGAGTTGACTAATAATCCATTCTAATTTTTTTGGTTTCCTTATTTGAAACCTTGATGTTTCCTTCCATTTAAATCTACAGATTTATGCTTCTTCTCCTTTAATTCTCGCGCTAGATTCTCTCCTCCCCCCTTTTTGGAAATTTCTCCATTCCGACAAGGGTTCCTCTGAGCAATCATCCACTGCCCAAAATTAGACTCTACGGCAGCCTGCGAAGGCGACATACCGCCTCCTAGGTCATTTGACCTCACCTATTTCGTAACTACAGAACCTTGGGGTTCCTTAGGAGCATTAAAAGGACATGCAGTGTTATTGTGTCTCACATTCCCACATCGTAAACATATGTGGGGAAGCCCTTCATACTACACCTTCAGCCAAAAGTCTTCCACTCTAAATTTTGACATAAGAGGTTTTGAGAAATTCAATTCCACCGCCACTCGAGCAAACCCCTCTGTTAGTTGTAGTAGTACTTGAATCCACCGACCGTCCCACTACATTTCCATGTCCCCAAACGATAGAATCACATAAATACTCAGGAGGGAGGTATGAAAAACGAATCCAAACCGTTGCTTTCGATATTAATGCAGTTGCCAGTCGGAAAGATGGCCCCCATTTTTGCACAGAAAGGACATGGCCAAGGATTTCATATGGCCATCCGAGTAAAGCTCTATCCATATCTCCTGCATACATAAATTGAATCAAATAGAAATCATTAGAGATTTCCATAACTCTGTAGTCCCCTTTAGGGTGCCACATTACTACGATTCTATTGCATAACATCTTGTAAACTAAAGATCTTCCCGTCACTTTCACCACCACCGCGTTTTCCATTTGTTTCTGTAACTTGCTATGCAAGTTAAAAGAAAACGTCACCAAGGGACTTAGCGCATCAGAAGTAATGCTCATATCCCCTGCCTCTAGTGCCACGTTTTTTGAGAACCTTCTATTTTCGGCATTGACTAGGTGATCCCTATACTTTTTACGAGTATCCGGATCGTTGTCAACCTCCATCATATCTTCAGATGCACAGTTAAGGCACAAGAAAATGAATGCCCAAACTTGTAGACCTGTCATAGAATCACTTAGCCTGAGCAAGTCTATCGACTACACAATTCAAATTCTATTATTATAGTTTATTTATCACGGGAAGGAAGACATGTCTACATGTAAAACACTTTAACTAAAACACATACAAAGTGCAAAATCCTTAGCAAAGTTATTAATGACATGAATCTCTCGCTCGCACTAACAATGACAATATCAATGAACCAATTAAAAGCAATTTCAAATATAATACGGTGCTAATTCTATACGCTTTGCTCGCTACAAAAAATGCGAAGTATTTTATGATTTAAAGAAACAAGAGACAAAGAATAAAGTGGAAAATGAAACCTGATCACATATTATTATTGTGCGTGGAACAATACATGTTGGTCTTTCATCCTTATCTAAATCAAGCTATCATTTGTTTGGATTTCAACTTATCTTACGATTAATAAGTTATTAACTTATTATATATAAATTAGTTTCCATTGCAAAGAAATAAATTAATGGGCATCCAAAAAAATTGTAGAAATTGTTGTCATAAAATATACATATTCACCTTTGTGAAAGGCTCTTGGGCATCCATCACAAAGTAATAGATCTCCAAAGTCTGAACAGATGTTGCAGATACTACAACAAAAAGTGATTTAGCAATGAAAGCTTTTGTTGCTAAAGGTTCTGATTTCGTTGCTTAAACTTCTTAGCAACAAAAATATTTCGTTGCTGAGTTTGTTGTTGATAGTCCGTACCTAATAATTCTCAACAACGAAAGGGACATTTTTTGCTTAAAATAGTTTTCAGCAATAAACTCATTTGTTGTTGAAACTGCTTATAGCAACAAACATTTTTTGTTGATGGAATTCTTTACAGCAACAAATTCTGGACATGTTGCAACAAATAGTGTTGTTGATAAATTATACTAAAGCATGAAAAAAAATTGTTTCAACAACAATTCCCATCCGAAAGAACAATTGGTGTTGAATTTATAATTGAAATTTAAATGAAATAAAATTTACTTATGAAAACTGAATTGTCGATATAAAAAATTCACAAATAACAAACAAATGAAAATCGAATTATAATCTAAATCAATACATAACGGAGACGAAAAGAAAAATAAATCAAAGTGTCTAAATCAATACTCGAATATAACAGTCCCTTTTTTCCAATGTTGGCTGCAGAGTGATGCAGAGGAGAATCTACAAAAGAAAAACAAATCAAGGTGTCAAATAAATGGTATGTCTAACACGTACAACATATCTCAAATCATAGGGAACAACCGCAAAGTTTTCAATAGTAAACTTATTATCTGAATTGAAAGAAATTTGCCTTTGTTGGTGTAAATACACGCAGTACTAGACATCACATTTGCCAAGAACATCTCAAGCACAACTGCAAATCAAGTTTGAACATCATAAGTATTCATATAGCTACTAATGAAGAAAACAAAAAACATCATAAACTCCTCTCAGTACTAGTGTTAAACAGTTATTGTAAAGTTAGTATGAATTGATTATGATGAAAAGCCAATACAACATAAGATATTGTGTGTATATAATGCAATACTAAGATGGACATGAAGCGAGAAAGTTCGAGCACAAACTTACTAAGACAATGCATGATACATAAAATATTGTTCCTACGTAATTCTGCAACCCAATTCAACCAAAAGGTAGCTAAAGATTATAGAACCATGTCGACAAACTCAAGGTGACGGTTCTTAAGAAGATAATGAACCAACAAGATACAAGAATGAATAAGAAATCAGATTTTACATCATATCAAAAACAACTACGAGATGTCGATAAAGCAAATGAGTACCGTATGGGTAAATTATGTTGTTAGAAGCAAATTCTCATCACCACTTTTATACAGATTTTTTCAGAGTGAACAAATTAATTAACCTCAACTTGAATGAGACTAAGTAGAGAGTTATGACAATATAGCGTCAGTCCCTAATTAATTGCAGCCGGCTACATGGATCAAACTCTTCCATTCTGCACGATTTAGTGCAATTGATGGTGAACCTTAAGTAGAGGGTAACTAGAAAGTGAAAAAATAGGAAAGGTTCATTGATATGCTTGATTAAGGAACATGTTTCTATAGAGCTTAATCAATTCAATGGTGATTGAACAAAGTCCGGCTATAAATTCGACATACCGTTTACGTTCCATCGCTTCATGTAATGTAAGCACATTTCTAACTTGTATATCAACAAATACATCATTCCTACATTCTATGTTATCATACATAAATTCATGTATATGTTCTACGTCCAAAAAGGGGCATGTTTAGATGAGTAAGCTTTCTAGAAATTGGGCATATAGAATTTAAGAACTTGACATGTGCCTTTTCATCTACACATTTCCATCGCCTTCAGGCCCGTCCTTTGCAAGGCTGAAATCTGATAGCTTAGTTGAGTAATCCTGCAATGAACATGAAAGAAGTTTCATTAATTACCTTTATTGCTAGTCGAGAAAATCAGATAACCTATTGTATTCATTTAGAGTATTTATCAACTCATCTAAGATAATCACCAATGGAATGTGGATTGAATGTCAATGTGTGCCACCCAGGACTAAATAGACATTGGAGTGAAAAAATCATCTCCAATGGAATGTGCATTTTGAATGTCAAAATGACGTGGATAGACATTATCTATTTTGAATGTCACTTCTTGACATTCAAATTGACAAACATGTTGGATAATAGGTTTTTTTAAAAAAAATATTTACTTATTTTGTTTAGACTTTATTTTCAAAATTTAATTAATAAAATTACAAAAAAATGTCACCTCATCAATTGAGCCAACAATTCACATCAACCATTGGAGACTTATTTTGAAGCTCAATGTCAATTTGAGCCACATGGGATAGACATTTTATTCCCATTGAGATAACCTATTGTATTCACATTACCATTGGAGATGCTCTAAAAATCTCCTTAAAAATAAGTGAATCTAATTAATTACACGATTGTATTAATGATAGGATTAGCAAAGCAAAATCATCAATCAAATTACAAAATCTCGACACAAATAATAATAAAAAGCCTTACATATAAGTTAATTGATTAACTTGCCAATAAATCAGCTAATTCTAACACTCACCTTAAAAGTAAGTAAATCTAATTACACTATTGTAATCATGATAGGATTAGTACAACAAAACCATCAATAGAATTATAAGACCTTGACTCAAATAACATATATTTTTTTTTTGATAACCCACTTCCATATTTTATTCCACATCTACCTTCAAAACAATAGATAGAAATGATGGCACAACTCACCGTTCATTTTTACCAGACATAGAATGAGTCTCCCTTGCAATGCTATGGGTTGCTACATTCGCTGATCTACGGACAAAAACAATAGAATAGGACGCCATGTCCGTAAACAATTAGATTCAATCTCTAATAAATCATATCAAAGTATGAGTTCTTTGTTCTTATTGTGATCATCTATGCTCTTGGAAGATGTATTTTTGTATTATTCTATTGTTGGTGAATCTCATTCAATTGAGATATATAGTACACTTTATTCACATAGTAGATTGTTCGGAGTTTGGCCCATGGATTTTACCTATGATTTGGAGGTTTTCAATGTTAAATCTTGTGTCTTGTGGAATGTTTATTTTTTGCATTGATCGTAGTTTGGTTGTTTCATTGTTTGAAGGGGTTGAGTAAAACCCCAACAATTGGTTTATTTTTTTCATATAAAGAATGAATGAATTTTTAATTGTCGTCATTTGATATTTTCGTTATTTATAATTTTTGTATTTTTTTATTTAAATTTCAATTACAATTTTCAAGCTAAGTATTAAATTTTTTATTTTTTAATGAAGTGGGAGTCGAACTCACGACTTCCCCATATCTAGCCTTTTAGCAAGTGACGTATCTACCATATCAAGAGAGATGCTTTGCGGAGTGTTAAATTGTTGTAATGCTAAATCGATCAAAGTACTCTACATATTTTGTGCATCTCAATGACCAAAAACAATTATAGTTGGTTGAGAAAAAAGTAGTTTAATAAGTAATATAATCTAAGCCTCACCTAAAAGTTTATTTGCACTAGATAAAGTGTGGTATTTGCTATAGGGGTAGTTAAATTATAGTATCTAATTAAACTTGTATCATAATATTAATTATAATTACATACATGGCATCTATTTCTACACCCTTCAATGGCACCATTAATAAAAAACTACCGTATATGCATCTCGATCTTATCACTGCCACTTCTAATTATTTATGTATAATAGATCAATTTTGAGACTTAGATCTTGTACATATAAAAATAAGACCAATTTAAAAATAACATCAATTTCGTGACTTTTCACACATGTTTAGCACATACATAAAACTAGTATATACACACACACGTAATTGTGTCATATGTCCTTTTATGTCATTTTGCATTTCTCAAATACTCAATCGACTATTCTTCCAAACAATTTTTAGTTGATCAATTAGATAATCAGCTTTCTACTACTAGCTACTAGATTATCAGCTATCAGTTAGGTTATCATCTATCAACTAGATTATCAGCTATCAACTAGATTATGTTGTGCACAAATCACTCCCGTAATTATGTTGTGCATAAATCACTCTCAAGATTATGTTGTGTACAAACCATTCCCGTAATTATGTGCTACCTTATTTAGATGTTTCCTTTTGTATGTAATTGCATCTCCATATATAGAGACATATGTAATATATCACAACAAAATATATAATAAACTTATCATATTCTCTATTAAGATTTCACATGGTATCAAAGCTTGGCTTCTACTCCTAAGTTGTGCATATTTACTAATTGCAAAATATTTATTAACAAAAGTACTCTTCTTTGTGCATATATATGAAGAAAAAACACTTGAACAAAAGTACTCTTCATTTGACACATTGCTATGCAATCTTTCATCATAAATCACATTATTACTTTTTTCTACATATGTAATTTTCGTCAAAAAAAAAAGGAATTGATATGTATTTCTTTAATTAATTTTTTTTCCAAGTACAAATCAAGCTTATCTGAAACAAGAGGGTTTAGGCAGTAACTCAAACTTATGAACAGATCTAATACGTACTACTTTTCACTATCTCAAATAACAAAAAATGAAGCATTTAATTGAAGTTTTAACGGATAAATATTAGAAAGAAAAGCATGTCTCGAAAGTTTAGTTGGAGGCGAAAACATTAAATAAGTTGGAAAGATTATCTAACATAAACGAACACTTAACACTTAATTAAACTTTTAACGGATAAATATTATAATAGGTAAGTTTGTCTCGAAAGTTTATGTTGTAGGTAAAAAAACATAAATATACACATACTGTAATCCAAAACACGAGCTAAAACAGCAACAAACTCGAAAGTAGTAGCCTAATACCCCCTTGCCCTTACTCTTGCTCGTCGAAGGATCTAAACTAAGTCACCCAACAAATACAGTGACGATTCCAGTAAGTAAATTCACAAGAGAAGTCCACACAGTATTTGTGAATAAAACTAATAAATCTACAAGACATGCGAATATGACCTTTGGCAACAAACAATCGCATTCTCATAGTTGTAGGCAAAATACATCATGCCAAAATCATCATCAAGAAATATAAAGCATCACAAAAATACTTCAAAAGCAACAGAAAGTAAATAAACCGGCTCGTCTTTAAGTAGTAAATAAATCACTAATAGAATAACCACGATGAATTCCCCAACCTATCCCTGAAGGATATCAATAAAACAACATAGTAACCACGCATATATACTATTCAGGAATCCAGCTACTAAACCTTAACTTTAATAAACAACATGATCCCTCCGATTGTGTTACACATCAAGAACAACCCTAATCCCTCTCGACAGTCGCAAGTATATCCTACCTCCATCGACATGAACCCTGTCCCAAGATGACTCACGCAAGGAATTTAGCCACTAGCAACATATATATATATATATATATACACAACCAAAGCTTATGGAGTAAAGCCATGTGTGCCCACCAGCAGACACACATAAATACGATACAAATATACAATTAAAATCACGCCATGAATAAAGTGAAGCATTCTCAAGGGTTTTTCGCACCTCAAACCGTACTTCAACACCTTTATATAATTCGTTATCCAATCCCGTTCTTGCCTCGGAATGCGTGTTGATATCCAACTATGACATCTCAAGTCCTTGATGTCCTAATGAATCATTAGAATCCTAAAAAATTGGAAATTCAAACATTTTTTTTTCATTTTTTTTATTATTTTTTTTCTCAGGTCTAACGCCATAGGGGACGCCGATGTGGGTAAATCCGTACGACATCACTTTGCGGACCCACCGCTTAGACGCTGTGGGTGGCGCCGTAGAGTATTACCCTACACGGCTCCTCAGCAAAGACCAAACTTGAACCTTATTTTGGGGTTTTTGGGACCCCCGGTCCCGTCGCCGTGGTCCAAACTCGTTTCATCCTCCTATGATTTTCCAAACCAACCATAGAGTGCCTTTCAATCTCCACAAATCTCACCCAAATGGAAAAGTCCAACTATTTTTCGCCTTAACATCGATAAAATCTATTTTTCCCCTTAACATCGATAAAATCTATTTTTCCCCATCAACAACAACAACCTCAACAAATCTATCAATTACATGATCAAAACAACATTAAAACCATTGTTTTTTTATTAACAATGGGTATCTAGACACTTGTCTAACTAGTCTTATTGACCCTGATATTGCAGAAAGAGACCACCAATATGAACCGACGTTTAGATGTTATAAGGAACTGAGCTCAAGACCGTGTGCCTAACCCACACAATTCTGCCTTCGCCCTTATCTCTAGGCCAATTCGTCCAGGTTAATTAAGTTGTTTGTTTTTCAAAATAAGTGAAAAAAATATAGAATTAGAAAACATGCAATAATGTGGTGCTCGAATAATTAATTTTACTCTTATTAAAATAAACATAAATATACTGTACATATACAAAAAGAATTAATTAATAAAAAATGTGCCCCAAAAAAAAATGTAAGTCGATCGAGTTTTCAAATTCAATCATAAAGTTGGGAGTGAAGGCGAGGTGCCATGAGCACTTGCAGTGGGTGCATCATAGAAAGAAGTATTCCCGAGCACTCTTCCAAGTCAACGCCGACATTTGGATGGGTCTTGAGCTCAAATGCTTGTAAAATTCGGGCCAAAGTAAGGTGCATCACTTGGAGAGCCAATCCCACGCCAGACACGATCGTCTTCCGGACCCAAATGGCAACAACTCGTGATTCTGACCCTTCACGTCCATGTCCACATGGGTGGTCAAGAACCTCTCTGGGTTAAACCGGTCGGGCTCGGCCCATACATTTGGGTCACGTTGTATGGTCCATGCGTTGATGAATAGGCCGGTTCCACGTGGCACGAAGTACCCAACCACGTGGCAGTCCTCCATTGCCTCGTGTGGGACCAAGAGAGGCCCCACTGGGTACATTCGGAGGGTCTCCTTTAAGAGGGCTTGTAAGTAGTTCAAATTTGGGATATCGGACTCCTCGACGAGTCTATCTTTGCCTACCTTGGTGTCGAGCTCATCTTGAGCTTTGGCAAGCATTTCGGGGTTGTTCAACAAAAGAGCCAACACCCACACCATAGTGTTTGCCATGCTGTCCACTCCGGCGACTAATTGGGTCAGTGCCAAGGCTTTGATTGTGGTGTCTATGTCATTGATTGCTGATGAAAATTGGCCGGTCTTCTCCATCATTACAAGCACATCGAGGAAGTCTCTGGTGTTGTTGATGGCGTCGCCACGCATTTGATCGGCTTTGACGCGGTGCTCATCCAACCAAGTTTGCATGATGTAGTCCAAGTCCTTTTGTGTATTTCTCATGGCCTTGGCGTCGCCCTTGAAGTCTAGCCATGCCATGAAAGGCAAGGCATCGTACATCTCTGAATTGCCTAGATGATAGTTAAATTGTTGCACGGCGTGGCGGAAAAGTCCCGCCATCTTCTCGTCCGCCTTGGCGACGTTACTCCCGTAGTACGCTTTCCGGCGACCATTTGCATTAGCAAGTTGAATGTCAATTCTTCCAATTGGCTTTTGAGCTCTACCGAAACAGAGCTCTTTCCATTATGTACCCACTTCTCATGCAAACCCTTCATCCACAACGAAACCTCAGACTGTCTCACGGGCTTCAACATCCCAATCCTACGAGCTGAGAACAACTCCACTGTCGCAATCTTGCGAATTTCTCTCCAATAAGTCCCAAATGGCGTGAAGCCCATGACTGAATGATCATAAGCCATGAGCTTCCCAGCAGTGGTGACAGGCCTAGTTGCAAACACATGATCTTTAGCAGTGTAACATTCTTTAGCAACCTCTCTGCTGCTCACAATGAGCATAGGGCTCATGCCCATGCGAAGCATGAACGCCGGTCCATACTTCTCAGCAAGTGCGGCAAATGCCCGATGAGGCTGCTTGGCCGAGACAAGTAGAGGAAGGTGACCAATGATCGGCCACGCACCGGGCGGCTCAGGCGCATACTTCTTGTTCACGACGACCTTGCTATTAAGTGATGGCGACTTGGTAAGCTTTCGAACTTTCTTCCTCAGACACCATAACTCATACAACAAAAAGGTCACCACTGCGGTGGCAATGGCTTGGGCAAGCAACATGTAGGACTCCATTAATTTCAGATCAACTGCTACCTAGGCAGCTCTGTTTTCTTAACTGATTGATTGATGAATTTGGGGGAAATGAGAGATGGTATATATAGATGAATCAATCAAGTAGTTTTCAATTAATTAAGGAAGATTCGTACGTAAGTAACTCCATGGATCTGTACGTTCATCAGTTGAACGTATGAAACTTCGAGGTACCATATTAATTTGTATACTTATTGCACTAGTGACATTCTCAGTCTCGTTTAGTTGTTGTAGCTATGTTGACCAAGACATGCATCCTCAAAATTAAAAAAAAAATAATAATAATAAAAAGTGATGACCAAGCCATTTTTTTTTTGGGTGTAGTGGACCAAGACATATACGTATTATGTTTTGACCAAACAAAACAGTTTGAATTCTCTTCATCAACAACAGTACTAGCACGATTATGTAGTGTAATCACATATAAGTTCAATATATATGTTGCAGCAATACATAATTGACTCGAAAATCAGCGTCGAGAGTTGATATTTAACACTGAACTTCTTATATATTCGAGTGTGTATATCAAGCATGGCAGTCTAGATATCATTCGGTGTTGTGGATTTTATACTACTTATAGCTTCTCTTGACTCGTAAAACACGTATGTTTCGTTGCTATCATTTCATTATGCTTATCATGCTCTCTTGATCTATTTAAATTCTTATATTTCAATTACCGCATGATATCTAGACTGCCATGCTTGATAATTCATGAATTACTGTTATATTCTTCTAGCATTACTTTCGATTTCTCTCCGTTACTCACCGTCTAGTTTGTGATATTGAGTGTTGATAGAGTGGAGTGCAGCAAGAGCAAAGGGCTATCTGCTTAGACGATTTCCTGTGAGGACTTAGCAGCTGGATTTTAGAGACCTTAGAGATAGGTTATGTTTTTTTTTATCGTATGTTGAGTTAAATATATGATTTGGTTGTTGAACTGGGGATAACATTTTTTTGGATATCATGTACACGTTTATTTTGTTCTAATCTATTTGTACATGAATATTACGGGGTTTTCCACATTAATAGATTCCTGAATTTCCCTTTAATTGAATTATTTCCCATTATTGTAGTTTACTTATTTTTCTGCTGCATATAACTTGCCATAACTCTTTTATAAAGTGTATAATTAAATGAACAGAGGCTGACTAGGCTCGTCAGGTTGGCCGAGATTCGACTCGGGGGCTTGGATGGGTCTAGGTCGGGCGTACCCAATTGCTTGGGGAAATTGGGGTCGTCACATAAGCCTTCCCAAGATCTATCTTTATGGCCATCTATCCACTCCTCCCTGTCTTGCGCCGCATTGAGTGTATCACCTCCTGAATGATGCTGGTATTATCTGTGATGTTTCGACCAGGTACAAAGCTGGATTGTGTCCTCAATTTTCATATCTCCATTTATGGCTTAAGCCTGCTGGCAATGAGTTTTGTGATAGTTTTATAGACTACATTACAAAGACTTATTGGGCGGAGACCTTCAAAACATGTTGGAGGGTGAGTTTTCGGGATTGGTACAAGTAAAGTGTTATTCAACGTAGTCAGAAGAATGCCATGAGTGAAGAATTCCTTTACACACTCGATGGTGACTCAATACTCCACTATTTTTGGAAAAAATTAGGACTCCACTCGTTTGGTCCCGGAGCATCTATTATTGCGGCATATACGACTTCGATCCCGTCGACAACGATACTTGAAGGAGTCATTATTGCGCCGGTTACACAGATTGAAACCGAGACACCTCTTATGCTTGATCGGGATAGTACCAATTGAAATGACTCGAGGCAAAGTGCCTATTATCGTTACTACTCCAGAGAAGAGTTCGGAAGTCACTTCTAAGGCGAGGCAGTGGAGAGGGTTCAAGAGGCACAACCTCGTCAAGTTCTTTGGTGGTACAGAAGTAGCAGCGACAGAGCTATTTCTGAAGAATCGAGAGAAGATTCATACCATCATCGCCACATAGGACCATATGAGAGCGACAATCGCTACGTTTATGCTACAGGGAGAGGCAAATGATTAGTGGACGACCATTGTAACTACCCGAGGCATTCTGAGAGACTAGATCGACTTTAAGAGCCAGTTTACCCATAAGTATTTTTTGTCGACGGTGTTACAGGCAAAGAGGAATGAGTTCATGTCTTTGAGGTAGTTTGCAGGTGAGCTAGCTATGGACTACATGAGCAGATTCATTCAGTTGTTGCCTTATGCAGGAGGATATGTCGATTCAAAGACTAATAGGATTTACTACTTCACTAAGGGTTTGCTACCTGCGATTAGAGGTTCCATTGTCACGACCGAGCGGGAGACTTTACAGTGAACATACGAGCGGAGTCTAGTGAGGAGGCTAAACTGGTCAAACTGAAGTCCCGATTAGAGGAGCATCGCCAGGACAAGAAGAGGAATAAGGGCAAGTGGAATTACCATGACCATAGGGCTCAGAGTGTAGGTTCTGTTGCACAGCAGTATACTCGACCGGCACAGACCATCCCACTAGTACCGAGTTTTTCCAGTTATCCACCGCAGCCAAGTCGACCAAGACAGCACTCACAGAGGAAAACTACTGAGAGTAGGAGTATTGATAAAGGAGACAGGCAGAGGAAGACACAGAGATCTAGTCATGCCCAAACTCAGGGTTTCGCACAAGGACGAGGCCAGAGCCAAACTCAGGGATCGTAGGAAAGCTGAACATGTTTTGGGAGCGCCAGTGTTGTTTGTGAAGAAAGAGGATGGTAGTTTGAGGCTGTGTATAGATTACCACCAGCTGAACCAGACCACAGTGAAGAACAAGTACCCGTTGCCACGCATAGATGATTTATTTGATCAGCTGACCAGTGCTCAGTGGTTCTTAAAGATAGATATGAGGTAAAGCTATCATCAACTCAAGATCAATACTGAGGATTGAGAGAATACGACATTCAATACGAGATACGGTCACTTCCAGTTCACAGTCATGCATTTCGGTTTAACTAACATGTCGGCCATATTCATGGATCTCATGCATAGAGTGATGAGAGAGTACTTAGATAGATTTGTGATTGTGTTCATCGATTACATCGTTGTCTATTCCATGACTCGAGAGGAGCGCGTAGGACATCTACGAGCAGTGTTGCAGACTCTGAGGAACCACCGACTCCATGCTGAGTTCAGCAAGTGTGAGTTTTGGCTGCCAGAGGTCAGATTTTTAGGGCGCGTAGTTGGAGCTAACGGTATTGTCATTGATCCAGAGAATTTAGAGCCGTGATTCAGTGGCCTACTCCAACTACAGTTACATAGATTCATAGTTTTCTGGGGTTGGTAGGATATTACCGCAGATTTGTGTAGGACTTCTCCAAAATCGCTGCACCAATGACGAAAATGACTTAGAAGAATGCGAAGTTTGATTAGAATGAAGAGTATGAGTAGGCGTTCAACACTCTAAAGCAAAAAACTTACTACCGCGCCTGTCTAGTGTCGCCCGAGGCAGGGAAGAACCTAGTCGTGTATACCAATGCGTTGAAGATTGGTTTAGGTTGTGTACTGATGCAGGAGGGTAGAGTTACCGCTTATGTATCCCGACAGCTGAAGGTTCATGAGAGGAACTACCTTACACACGACTTAGAGTTGGTTGCAATCGTGTTAGCATTGAAGATATGGAGACACCACTTGTATGGTGTACGATTCAAGTTGTACATAGACCAGAAGAGCTTGAATTACCTTTTCTCTCATAAGAAGCTGAATCTGAGACAGAGGCGTTGGCTTGAATTCCTGAAGGACTACGGTTTCGCACTCGAGTATTATCTAGGGAAAGTCAATGTTGTTGCTGATGCTTTGAGTCGCAGGGGATCTAATGATGGGGTAGTTGTGTGTCGTATGACCCACGAGTATGCATTACTTGAGGCAGCCGAGATGATGAGTTCAACGGACATGTCGAAGACTACCAGTACGCAGATGTGTGGTCAGATGAGGTTGCAGACCATTTCACTAAAGACTGTTCTCGAGGGATAGAAGGGTGATTAGTCGTATCAGTGTTACAGTGAGATGGCAGACAGTTCAGAACTTCCAGATTGAAGTCGGTCGACAGACTTTTACTTAAGGTATCGTGGGCGACTGTGGACTCCATTGGCAGTTGACTTGCGAACCAAGACACTTCAAGAGGCTCACCATTCTCGTTTTTATGTGCATCCGAGTCGGACCAAGATGTACGTGGATATGCGACGTCTCTTTTGGTGACCAGGGATGAAATCAGATGTGTCAAAGTTCATTAGAGCGACTAAGATATGGCAACATGTAAAGGCTGAACATCGACAACCTAGAGGATTACTAAAGCCCCTACCCATTCCTCAGTGGAAGTGGGAGCACATTACTATGGATTTTGTAAGTGGATTGCCCCGATCTCCTCATGTTCACGATATCATATGGGTAATTGTGGATAGATTGACGAAATTTGCCCATTTCATACCGGTATCCACTACACACCGAGTTTATAGACTGAATATCCTTTACGTGTGTGAGATAGTCAGATTGCACGAAGTTCCATTATCGATCATATTAGACCAAAGGACGCAGTTCACTTCGTTGTTGTGGTAGAGCATGCAGGTTTAGTTTGACATCAAACTTGAGTTGAGTACGGCGTTCCATTCGCAGACAGACGGACAGTCCGAGAGGTTGATCAAGCTATTGGAAAACATACTCACGATGTGTGTTTTGGAGTACAAGTGGTCATGGGAAGAGTTCCTTCATTTGTGCGAATTTGCTTACAACAACAGTTATTAGGCGAGTATCAATATGGCACCGTTTGAGGCGCTCTATGGCAGGCCTTGTAAATCACCTTCTTGATGGGCTGAGCCAGAGGATGTTGTGACACTTGGTCCTGAGACTGTTGCTAATCATACTGAGAAGATACGACAGATTCGTTTGAGACTTAAAAGTGCATAGAGGCAACAAAATAAATACTACAAAAAGTAACACGATGAGCTTTAGTATGATTTGGCATACTATGTTTACCTGAAGGTCTCCCCATTGAAGGGTCACAAGCGGTTCGGAATCAAGGGAAAGCTCGCTCCTAGATTTACCGATAACTTCAAGATTATGAAGAGGCTCGGTAAGGTTGCTTATCAGTTGGAATTACCGCTAGAGCTTGCCAGTATTCATCCAGAATTCCACATTTCGATGTTTCGACTAGACAAGTCAAGCGGAGGGCGGCAACCGACGGTGGACTTGAGTCAGATCGACTTGCGTGATGATGCTACATATGAGGAGTACCCGATCTAGATTGTTGACCGCAAGGTCAAGACACTAAGGAACAAGGAGATTCCTTCGGTTCTCGTGAAATGGCAATTTCAGGGAGACGATGAGCTAACATGGAAGTTAGAATGCTACATGCGCAAGCACTTTCCCTACCTGTTTGATTTCGGTGAGTTTTTTTGTTTGCTTTTACTTATTAGTTTAATTTTAGGGATGAAATTCTAATAAGTGGGGGAACTGTAACAACCCTCAAAATTTAACTTGTGTTACACTCGTCAAGACCGTAACCCAACTACGTGATACTTCGCGGTATTTCAGACATGTGGAGTCGACGCTGAGGTAATTTTATGATTCTGTGTTGTTTTGTATTAGTATGACAGTCTAATACGTGTCTCGAGGCATTTGGCGATCATTAGTTAAATTAGGCTTCGCCTACGAAAACGAGGAGTTAAAAAACAAAAAAACCTAAATAAATAGATTTTTGAATAATAAATATAATATTTTATTCGGGTCGAAACGTGGACACGACGATGAGCACACAATGGACGGGTAGTGGTGCAATACGGGTCGTGGAGCGCAGGATCGACATGGGAGCTGAATAACTAAGTGAAAACCAAGTCACTTAGTAGAGTCAACATGGAGAGTTAGACTTGGGGGACACTCCAAAGGGGGAGCTGATGGATTTTCCTCGAGATGTGCGCATACAAGTGGATGATGAGAGGGACTATATAAGGACCACTCCACTACTTGATCCCCTTTTCACTATTCATTTTCTTCTTTCCCCCTCTCCTTCTTTTCCTTTCCTTTCTTGGTAAGCAAACCACCACAGGAGGTGGTGTTGGGCAACCGAAATTCTCGCCAGAAGCCCCATTTGTCGCCAGAATCTAGGAGGGAAACCTTGCTCTTTTGTTTCTCCTCTCTAGTCTTGGGTTGTTTCTTCTCTTTATTTTTGGGTTGATTGTGTCATTTAAATTCATCACGATGACCAAGGTGCCTTGCCAGAGACGAATCTTGGTGAACCACCAGTGTCTCGGCAACCTTCAGAGCGCTCAACACGCGACAATGATGCCGGTGTTGCTCTTTGATGTATTTTGTTAATTTTATTGGATTTTCAGATTTACTTGTTTATTTAGGGTTTTCAATCGAATCTGGGCATCCCACGACGATCCGGAGTCGATTTTGGAGAGTCTTGATGCCTGGAAACATGTTGGCATTAATAGCTGAGAGTAGGGTTTGAGGATAATTCATGTCACGACGTGCTCCTGTGGACGTCACAGAAAAGCTTTGAGGATAATACATGTCACGACGTCTCTCTGGTAAGTGTGAACCAGAGACGAGTCATTTGCACGCCGTCCATACGTTTTGTTGTTTTTGACTTCGGGACGTGTTTATATGTGAGTGTATAAGCGGTAGTGGTGAAGTTTTGTGTTTGTGTTTAAACAAAGAAATGGGCCTTTTCTTACTTGTTTGGGCTGTTTTAGAATTGTTTTAAAACCCGAGTGTTTACGTGCTTTTCTATCGATTTAATATAGTTTCTCGAGTCTATTTTTACTGAATTTTTACCAAAACTTTGGGATAACTATGGGGTTTATTTTAGGACTAATTAATGACCATAAATCTAATATTTGGGGTTCAAACCTATGTCAGGTAGTCGAGAACCTGGGAATACGCGTTAGAGTCGCAGGAGTTGTACTGTGTTGTGTTAGTCAGGTAAGTACACTAGCCCACAAGCTTATGTATGATTAGTAAGCCGGTAAGGAAATACCATGTGATCATTATCATTCTATTTCTATTTTCCTATACTCTACTTCTTGGCATTCCATTTTATACTCCTTGTATGTATGTTCTTGGCATAAGTGTGTGTCTCAAAGGTACTTGCGGCCTGCACTAGTTGGGATAAAATGTGAGCACTTCTGCAGAAGTGTTAGTAATTGTGTAATACCAAATACTAGATTTGTTGTGGATATTGTTATGGTTATCGATGTTACTACATCGTTGTCGTGGATTTGTTGTGGATTTTAGACCACTTATGGCCTCTCTTGATTCATAGAACACGCATGTTTCATTGCTATCATTTCAGTCTGTTTATCATGCTCTCTTGATCTATTTAAATTCATATCTTTCAATTACCGCATGATATCTAGACTGCCATACTTGATAATTTATGAATTACTGTTATATTCTTCTTGCATTACTTTCGATTTCTCTCAGTTACTCACCGTCTAATTTGTAATGGTAGGTGCAGATAGAGTGGAGTGCAATAAGGGCAAAGGGCTCATCCTAGGCGATTTCCTGTGAGGACTTAGCAGCTGGACTTTGGAGATCTTAGAGATAGGTTTTGTTTGTTTTTGATAGTATGTTGCTTTATATATATGATTTGGTTCTTGATCTTAGGATAACATTGTTTTGGATATCATGTACACGTTTATTTCATTCCTATCTGTTTGTACATGAATATTACGGGGTTTTCCCTATTAATAGATTCATGAATTTCCCTTTGATTGAGTTATTTCCCATTATTATAGTTTACTTATTTTTCTCCTGCGTATATCTTGCAATAACTCTTTCATAAAGTATATAATTAAATGAACAGATGCTAACTAAGCTTGTCAGGTTTGTCGAGATTCGACTTGGGGGCTTGCACGGGTTTAGGCCGGGCATACCCAACTGCATAGAGAAATTGGAGGCCTCACATAAGCCTTTTCTAGGTCTATCTTTATGATCATCCATCCCCTTCTCCCTGTCTTGCTCAGCATCGAGTGTATCACCTCCTGAATGATGATGGTATTATCTGTAATGTTCTGACTTGGTACAAAGCTGGATTGTATCCTCAATATTCATCTCTCCATTTGCAGCTTAAATCTGTTGTCAATGAGTTTTGTGATAGTTTTATAGACTACATTAGAAAGACTTATTGGGCAGGGACCTGCAAAACATGTTGAAGGGTGAGTTTTGAGGATTGGTACAAGTAGAGTATTATTCAACGTAGTCGAAAAAATGTCATGAGTGAAGAATTCCTTTACACACTCGATGGCTGACTCACTAACAACACTCCGCTGTTTTTGGAAAAAAAAATAGGACTCCATTCGTTTGGTGTTGGAGCTTTAAAGGCTCCCATCTCAAGCATAGCATTACGGACTTCTGTTGGGTCAATTGCTTTGGCAATGTATGTTCTCTCAGCACCTGACACCTTGGAAAACACTACTGGCCAAAGGACCCTGCAAATGTAAATTCTTCCTCTGTGTATAGGTTCTCTTAGAACTGAAAGGCCGACTGTTAGAGAAGTAGTTGATCTGTCACCCAATGCCCATTGTTGACATATAGGCCAACAATATGGTTTTGTCTCCTCCGGTGCAAAATACTCAAATGGAAGAATCTTGTATTTTTGTCCCCTAGTTGGAGCCGCTTGGACCTAGACTTATGGAACCAAATCATTTCTTCCTTGACTAGCAATTCCACGAGCCTCCCTTGGATACTCTCTCTTCAGGTGTATAGAGCTTTTGTAAGGCCTACTACCAATTTGTATTGCACTTTTTTCAACTTCCTTCGCAATTTATTCTTTCTCTTAAAGATATTCCCAAACACCGATTAATTCCAAACCTTGCAATTTCATAAAGAAATTAAACGCAGCCAAGGTATAGGTCTCCTCTTTATTCCAATTCAATTGAGAAAATTCTGAGAAACGTTCATGGGTGATCCAACTTACTAAGAATCTAAAGGGCCTTTCTTGAAATGGGAATTCTTTTATCCTCTTCGTTTGCAACAAAAGAGGGTGATGATCAGACCTCATCGTAGGGAGGTGTGATATAGTGCAATCCAGAAATCCCAATCTCCAAGTTGCATTACAGAGACCTCGATCAAGTCTTTCCTGAAGGTGCCCACGAATCCAAGTGAATTTAGGTCCAATAAAGCTTATATCCTGCAGAGAGCATGCTTGCATAAAATCGTAAAGTTCCCTATATTTTGATTGGTTTGTCTGTGCTCCCCCACTTTTTTCATCAGCTACCAGGTACACATTCAGAGCACTAATGATCACCCAAGTGCATTCATTCGGGATCTGAAAGTTTTCTAAGTCTGTCAACAAGCTTTTCTCAGCGCATCTTGCTTGGCAATGCATACACTACAATACCCAATCCTTCCTCATGTCCTTGCTTCTATTTGAACAAGACTTATTGCTTATCTGGTTTTATTACTTCTACTTAAATAGAGTGGTCATTCCACAAAAGCCATATGCCACCAGAGAAGTCGATTGCATCCTCTTTCCAACACTTACTAAACCCCATCTTCCAAGTCATTGCATTTGTCATATCACCACTGCTTCTCAGTTAAAAAATTGCTACAATGTTTGCATTATTTTTCTTCATTAACTCCTTAAAAACTGTAACAAAAATAGGATTTTTGGCCCCCCTGCAATTCCAAGATAGTAATATCATTGACAATAAATATAAAAAGTAACTAAGAAACCGATAGCTATTGATGACCACCATTCGAACCCGGTTAATTGGTTACACCATTATCTGAGATCATATGCTCATTTGTGCCTTTCTCTTGTGCTTCCATGTCCTGCCTCTGAGACTTCCATTTTGCACTAGCTTCTGCTAGGATTTTTCGACCATTGTTGATAGCGTTTTGCGTAATTCCTATTTGACTGCATTTTTTGCCCATATCAACTGCTAATTCCTCTGTTGACATACATTGGAATGGTACAGAGGCATCTACTCTCCTCTGCGTCCCTTCTCTATTTATAAGATTCTGGAAAGAATGGATCTTCCATGCATTTTCTTGGATTAAGAATTTTGATGAAAGATCCTGCATATTTGGCCTACAGGCCTTTAAGGTAGAAATGGGCCTTGGCAACCCTTGGTTTTTTTTAGGTAATTCATTATTTGAAAACTCATCTCTTTTGGCCCATCATCCTTGGGCACATTCATTTTTGGGATATAGTTTTGGGTTTGTATCACACTCTTCGGATTCTTGTTCTTTTCTTTCCCTTCATTGACTATTTTGGAAACCATACCTTGATTGGTTGGGGTTCCTTTTTTCGTGGAGAAAATCATGGTTGGACATGTGCTGTTATCTTTTGGATGTTTGAATTTCGAATAATTATGTTCACTCGAGTTGACTAATAATCCATTTTAATTTTTTTGGTTTCCTTATTTAAAACCCTGATGTTTCCATCCACTCAAATCTGCAGATTTATGCTTCTTCTCGTTTGATTCTCGCGCTAGATTCTCTCCTCCCCCCTTTTGGCAATTTCTCCATTCCGATGAGGCTTCCTCTGAGCAATCATCCACTGCCCAAAATTGGACTCTACTACGACTTCATGTGAAGGCGGCATACCACCTCCTGGGTCATTTGACCTCATCTATTTCGTGACTATAGAACCTTGGGATTCCTTAAGAGCATTAAGAGGACATGCAGTGTTATTGTGCCCCACCTTCACATCGTAAACATATGTGGGGAAGCTCTTCATACTACACCTTCAGCCAAAAGTCTTCCACTCTAAATTTTGACATCAGAGGTTTTGAGAAATCCAATTCCACTGCCACTCGAGCAAACCCCCTCTGTTAGCTATAGTAGTACTTGAAGTACTACCTGAATCCACCCTTAGCGACCGTCCCACTACATTTCCATGTCCCCAAATGATAGAATCACATAAATACTCAGGAGGGAGGTATGAAAACAAATCCAAACTGCTGTTTTTGATATTAATGCAGTTGCTAGTCGGAAAGATGTCCCCAATTTTTACACAGAAACGACATGGCAAAGGATTTCATATGGCCATCCGAGTAAAGCTCTATCCATATCTCCTGCATACATAAATTGAACCAAATAGAAATCATTAGAGATTTCTATAACTCTGTAGTCCTTTTTAGGGTGCCACATTGCTACGATTCTATTGCATAACATCTTGTAACCTAAAGATCTTCCCATCAGTTTCACCACCACCGCGTTTTCCATTTGTTTCTCTAACTTGCTATGCAAGTTAAATGAAAACGTCATCAATGGACTTAGTGTCACGGCCCAATTTCCTAATCTTGATTAACTTGCTTAATCAGGATCACGGACCCGTGATGTGGGGCCCACATGAGATGCACACATTGACCGAGGCACGTGGCCGAGGTAAATGTTATATTTGTACTGGTGTATGCCTAGTGTTGTGTATGTGTGTAGACTAATTAAGTCAATTTTTACAAACCATAGACGGCGAGTTGACGCGAGTTGGGACACGCCTTGGAGTGCGTGCAAGTACGAGTACCTAGTGGAATTACCGGGGTAGCAAGAGTAGGCTAGGAAATAACAATTTATTTCAAATCTACCTTAACATAAATTAAGCTATTTAATTTAGTTGGAAAATACGACGTTCGACGCACGAGGAAAGCGCCTCGAGTTACGTGCAAGTCGGGACACCGAGTGTCGGGGAGTTGAGAGTCGGTGTGACCATTTAGATAAATTTAATAAATTTGTGTGACAAATTAATTATGGTCCATATGGGGTTAATGTGCATTAATCAATTTAACATATAGTTTATTTATCAAGAACTCACATTTTTTATATCCTATAGTTTGTTGTGAATTAAACTAACATTAGGACAGGCCTCGAGATCCGTGCTGCCACACACTTCCATGATGGGAGTCACCCAAGTTGTGTCACATGAGAAGCTAGACTGCCTGGTTAGTAGCCATCAGATTTACGTCGAGATGCGTAATACACACTAGATCCCATCAACACCTATATATACAACTTGATGAAAAAAAAAAAAAATTGCACTATTTACATGCAAATCATATAGAACGAAGAGGGGAGATTTTGGGGAAGTTTGGAGAGAAATTTGAGCTAGGAGTGGAGAGAATCAGAGATCCAAACTAAGGTAATCTCACCCACCATTTCTTTTACCCAATTTCTTATGGATTTTTTTTATTTATTGGGTTTCAAACACAAATTTCGGATTTATGGACATGCACTATGGATTTGGTTGATTTGGAGCCTAAATGGTATGAATTACTCAAACAAACTAGTTTTAATCGAAGTTGTTGGGGATTGTTGGTGAGAAGTTGGTATTTTCGGATTTTTTTGGGTTTATATACAAGCATGTTGATCCCAGAATTTATTGTTGTTTATGTGATTTTTTATGTAAAAATTTGGTCTCTTGAGGTGCTATTAGATCAGTGATAGAGAGAAGAGGATTAAAGAAGTGAAGAAAGAAATAAAGAAATCAAAAAAAAAAAAACAACAACAACAAACCAGAGACGTTCTGGACAAAAAAAAAAAAGAAGAAAGAAGAAATTTGGGGAAGATGATGCACACGTGCGGGCCCGCACGTGTGCATCCCCCCAAATTGATTGGGCGGGGCCGGGGGCACAGGCGGGCTCGGCCCATGAGGCGAGCCTGGCCCGGCTGGCTGCTGGCCGGGCCTCGGTCGATCTCGACCCGACCACAGTCGAGGACCGAGTCGGAGTCGACCTAACCCGACCAGAAAAAGAAAAAATAAAAAAACAATAAAAATAAAAAATAAAAAATAAAAAATAAAAAAGATATATATATATTATTGATTAAATATATATATAATAAAATAAAATAAGATATATTATTATTAATTAATTAATAATAATAATAAATTAATATATATATATTTATATAATTATATATTTATATATATTAATTTAATTTCGGGAAAATAAGGAAAATAGTTGGAAAATTCCTGAAAAAATGAAAAAAATTATAGAAAGTATAAGAAATTGAAAAAAAAAAGGTTGAAAAATACTTTCGGGACTTTTCGAGTATTTTTGGTACCCCAATATAACTCGAAAAATGTGCCACAATTAAAGATTGACATAAAATTCTAAATTTTGGTTAAATATCACGAATCCACTTATTGTGGCTTTAAACCAATTGAAATGATATAAAAAATGAACCTCAGGAACTAAAGGAAATTCTTGGGAGTTCGGGTGCACGAGTCGGGGTGTCGGGAGGCCGGATAGTTAGGACTACTGCGTTGACTTGTAAGTGAAACTGTGGGAACTCTTTACTTTATTTCATTCTAGTCATTTATAAATTTTCAGTCTATTTGTAGACTAGCTAAATTATTTCCCACATCATGCTTTCCTTGTTTCTATTCATTTTGAATATCGATATAGCATGATGCCTTGTTTATTATATCATTGACTCCATGTTTCCTTATATGCTCAATTTTTGTCTTGAAATATGGTTAATGGATATTTAGAAAATGCATGCTATAGGGTTATCTGTTATGTTGGACTTGTGTTCTACTTCCCTTGGGGCTTTGTAGCCTAACTCATGTTGAAATCATAACATTTTAGGATATATATTCTTGAAAACCAAAGTAGGGATTATCTAGTGTCCATTGCACACGAGGTGCGCGGATTCACGAGGATTTCGGTCTTTCGGGGTCTCCGGCACTCGCCACTACACTTGGGCGGCACACGTGGCATGGACCACGGGGTTGTCGGCAAGTATAAATGATTTAAATACGCCGAGCACAGCTCCGCCATTTGAGGTTATATTAGAAAAAAAAGAGATTATTATCATATGTTGAGCACAGCTCCATACAGTAGTGGAAAAGGCTAGGTGATAGTTCTCACCGCCGACCGGACGTAGATCATCTCGACTTAGCCTGTGTCAGTTTGTGTATCTGTTAACGTTGGTATTTACTTGCATTATTTATTCAGCATTTCTTCAGCTACATATGCTTTTAAATACCTTTTGTTTAAATTGAAAATGTAGTATTAGATGTCCCCAGTTATCACTTAAATATCACTATACTCACCGTCTAGTTTGTGACGGTGGGTGTAGGTCCATCGAGCAGCACCAGGCCGGGCAAGGAGAAGATCGGCGACTACCTCTGAGCTCCGAGCGCGTAGCTGCCCGTACACGTAGGGTACTTTTTGTATTATGTTTACTTATGTCTTTATCTTTTGGGATGTTATTGGGATGAGTGTTAGATTACCCGACTTTTGGCTTTCACTTTGTTTATATATGTTCGTCATTTACTTGCATATATATGGTGATCGTTATTTCCTGGATTCCACACTTAGGCTTTATAAAAAAAAAAAAAAAAAAATCCGCTAAAATATTGAAGACTTCCGCTAAATAAAATAATTGTTTAAACAAGAGAACACAGGTAGTAAAGGCTGACTAATTCGTAATCGGGTCCTATGTGTTGTGATTAGGGCTTAATTACGAGATTAGGCCGGACGGTGCCCTAAATTAGAAGCGGGGCCATCACAGTTGGTATCAGAGCTTAGGCTTTAGAACCTTAGGGGCAAAGCATAGTGTTGAATAAGGATTTTGATGCTAATTTCGTGATTGGTATCAAAGATCATTTATCAAGGAGTAAAGCATAAACTTGAATAAAATACACACCCTAGAAGTGGAAACCAGATGAACCTTGCCTAGGAATTATTTTGTTGGGAATTGAGTGAAAGTGAGTTGGGAATTTTTATATATATATATGCTATCTTTTTTCAATATGTATACGTATATACGTGGTAGACTTCGTAATAGTGATAGGAAATCGTTATCCACATGCAGACGACGATGACGGATGCACGCGAGACAAAGCGATGGGGGTGCTAGCGTAGTCGGCCTCCTACTACATCAGACGACGACTATCAGAGGTTGGCGGATAGAGTAGCGGCACAGGGACAGCAGATGGCTGATTTCATGGCCTTCATGACAGCACAGGTCACCGCACTTACTCAGGCCGTCGCCACTACTCCTGCGACTACCACACATCCGACGATCGGACCTACTACTATACCACCCAAATGTTCCGAGATCTCGCACCCGTACTAGACCCACCTATTGTTCAGGACACGGTAGTGACGCCGACTCTTCCGGTAGTGACCGTTTCGACGGCAGAGGTAACAGTGATGACTCCGACTCCCACACCTACACCTTCAGGCTCAGCAGTGGGGATTCAGCTGGTGAAGGACTTTCTCCGCCTACAGCCAGTGTACTTCGACGGGGAGAGAAATTTTAAGAAGATTGAGGGATGGATATTATCACAGGAGAAGCTACATCGTATTTTAGGGATTGAGGATAGACTACGCCCAGATTTGTCTTCTTATACGCTACAGAGAGAGGCCGACGTCTGGTGGCGCACCACCATAGCTACCGATGGAGATTTTGAGTCATGGACGGCCTTTAAGGCCAAGTTTTATCAGCAATACTTCCCGCCCGTAGTCATGATGAGGTTGAGGAGAGAGTTTATGAGTTTGAGGCAGAGAGCAGATGAGTCAGTTATGGAGTACCGAGACAGATACGGGTATCTGAGGCAGTTTGCGGGGGATTTGGTCCGAGATGAGTTGGGAGATGTGTATCATTTTGGGGCAGGTCTGAGAGCAGACATCGGCTACCATGTAGTCGGCACGGGCGCTAGGACACTCACCGAGATATACGAACGTGCACTTTCCCACGAGACCTACTACCTTGGTGTAATAGGCGACGAGGCGAGGCTCGGGCGAGAGATTGACATTAGAGCGAGCCGCAGATTTCGAGAGGAGGCGGCGGAGTGGCAAGGCACCCAGGGACATGGGATAGAGGCTTCCATGGATCGGGGGTGATTTCACGTTCTACATCGTTGGTACCTCATGTGTCTTATGTCGCGTCGGCCACGAGCTCGGGGAGAGGACGTTCCATACCATCACCATCGATTAGGCCAAGATTACCGCCGCCGAGAGACTTACTCTTCTCGGCACCATCGCACCACGACGAATGACGCGACGGGGTGGTAGAGGCCGAGGCGGGGTAGAGGCGAGAGGGACCCCGTCGGGGACAGAGAGACTCCGATTCGGGGACACCACGGTCCGGTCGGCGCGAACGGAGTTTAATGTTATAGGTGCGGACAGGTGGGACATTTGGTGAGGGAGTGTCCACAACAGCAGCGACGAGTGTATCCACCACGAGTCGAGAGCGCTCACATGGTGGCACACAAATATACTAACGCTACGCGAGTCTCATCGAGGGTACGATTTCTATCGCCGGTAGAGAGTCTTATGTTTTATTTGATTCGGGTTCCACTATTTCCTTCATTTCGGACGCATGTTAGGCATACTAGGATTGACACCGATTAGGCTTGGAGTACATTTGATATTGAGCACCGCCACGGAGATAGAGTTTACCCTAATAGTCTAGTGGAGAGAGTTCCAAGAGAGATTAGTGGGATAGAGTTACCCGCCAACTTTAGAGTCCTTGAGATGTTAGAGTTCGACGCTCTCTTCGGGATGGACTGGTTATCAGCATACCATGCTCACATAGATTGTTTTAGTAAGTCTGTCATATTTGAGATCCCAGGACGTCCGATGTTCGTACACCGAGGTAGTACACCGAGAGTAGATACCACGAGAGGTAAATTGGCGACTAGTGAGGAGATGGAGACTCTAGTAGCCTTGTATACTATAGCAGAAAGTCAGGGACCCCGACTTGAGGACGTACCGATCGTTAGAGAGTTTTCCGACGTCTTTCCTGAGGAGTTGCCAGGACTACCACCACCGCGAGAGGTTGACTTCATCATCGAGTTAGTACCAGGCACCAAATCGATCGCGATACCACCTTACCGCATGGCCCCGAAGGAGCTAGAGGAGTTGAGGGCTCAGCTTAAGGACATGGGGGAAAAGGGATTCATCACATCCATGTCGCCGTGGGGAGCGCCAGTACTTTTTGTGAAAAAGAAGGATGGTAGTCTACGACTGTGCATCGACTACAGGCAACTGAATAAGGTTACAATCAAGAACAAGTACCCGCTACCGAGGATTGATGATTTGTTTGAGCAGCTGAGAGGATCACAGTTCTTCTCCAAGATAGACCTGAGATCAGGGTATCATCAACTTAGAATCAGGGACGAGGACCAGTCTAAGACAGCGTTCCGCACCAGATATGGACACTACCAGTTTACGGTTATGCCGTTCGGGCTAACCAACTCCCCCGCCGTGTTTATGGACCTTATGCACCGAGTATTTAGGCCATTTCTTGACCAGTTCGTAGTAGTCTTCATCGACGACATTCTGATCTATTCGAGGACACGGGAGGATCACGAGCGAAGACTCTCGGGGAGACGTTGCAGATGTTGAGGAAGCACCGTTTATATGCCAAGTTCAGCAAGTGTGAATTTTGGCTTTCAGAAGTCAAGTTTTTGGGTCACGTTGTTGGAGCAACGGGGATTGCCGTAGATCCGGCCAAGATTCAGACGATTATGGACGGCCGCACCCGACGTCGTGACGGAGATCAGGAGTTTTCTGGGGTTAGCAGGCTACTACCGCAGGTTCGTGAAGGATTTTTCTAAGATTGCTTCGCCGATGACTAGACTGACACAGAAGGACGTCGTGTATGATTGGACTGAGGAATGCGAGAATGCATTCGAGCAGTTGAAGAGGTTGTTGACGACCGCACCGGTATTGACACTGCCTAAGGTTGGACAGGGATTCCTAGTATACACTGATGCTTCACACACGGGGCTTGGATGCGTGTTGATGCAGGGTAGCGGAGTTGTGGCTTATGCTTCGAGACAGCTGAAGATACATGAGAAGAACTACCCGACGCATGACCTTGAGTTAGCAGCGGTCGTATTTGTACTTGAAGGTGTGGAGACACCACTTGTATGGAGAGAGATTCACACTTTTCACTGATCACAAGAGTCTGAAGTATCTCTTCACACAGAAGGAACTGAATATGAGACAACGCAGGTGGTTAGAATTCTTGAAGGGCTATGACTTTTCTTTGGAATATCACCCAGGAAAAGCGAATGTAGTCGACGACGCACTGAGTAGGAGACCGACCAGAGACGCCGAGGTTGTTAGATGTCATATGACGCACGAGTACGGGTTACTTGAGGCAGCGATGACGGTAGGTCAGTCAGACGTTCCTATCGATACCCGGATTGAGATTTGCGCACAGACGAGAGTACATACCGTGTCTACACAGAGTGTGTCAGAGGGTCAGAGGACTGACAGATTGTACCAGCAATTCAGCGAGTTAGCGCGGAGTTTAAATTGTGTTGATTGGACAGAGACATCTGATCAGTGTCTGAGATTCAGGGGCAGATTGTGGATACCCGAGATGCCGGAGCTGAGAGAGGAAATTCTTCAGGATTCACACCATTCCCGATTTACTGTTCATCCAGGCAGGACTAAGATGTGTCACGACATGAAGAGACATTTCTGGTGGCCTGGGATGAAAGCGGATGTGTCAGAGTTTATCAAGAATTGTGAGATTTGTCAGCAAGTGAAGGCAGAACATCGTAGACCTGGAGGACTGTTACAACCATTACCCATTCCGAGATGGAAATGGGAAGACATCGCCATGGACTTCATCGAGAGGGTTGCCGAGACGACGACCAAGAAACATGATTCCATTTGGGTGATAGTTGATAGACTTACAAAGTCCGCTCATTTTCTCGCTTGCGGCGCACTACACTACACGTTTGATCACTGAGTATACTCTTCGAGAGGAGATCATTAGGCCGCATGGGGTACCGTTGACCATCACATCGAGACGAGAGATGCTACGTATACTTCCGGATGTGGCGAGTATGCAAGAGCGATACGGTATACGCCTACGATTCAAGACACGCGCTTTCCATCCTCGGGGACGGACGGACAGACAGAGAGACTGAATCAGGTTCTAGAGGACATGTTGCGAGCCTGTGTGTTAGAGTTCGGCGGATCTTGGGAGGAGTACCTACCATTGTGTGAGTTTGCGTACAACAACAAGTTATCGCTAGCATTGAGATGGCACCATTTGAGGCTTTATATGGCGATCAGTGTCGTCGCTCACCTCTGTTGGGGGTGAGCCAGAGGACAGAGTGACAGTAGGGCCTGAGATTGTTGTTGATCACACCGAAAAGGTACGACAAATTCGACAGAAACTTAAGGCAGTCCCAAGAGAGACAGAAGAAGTATGCAGACAAGTACCATAGTGATATCACTTATTCCGAGGGAGCCTACGTCTATCTTAAGGTCTCCCCTCGGAGGGGTTTGCAGAGATTTGGTGTGAAAGGCAAGCTCGCACCGCGTTTCATCGGGACATTCAGAGTTAGGAAACGGGTTGGAAAGGTTGCATACGAGTTAGAGCTTCCTCCGCAGATGTCAGGTGTTCATCCGGTCTTCCATATTTCGATGCTTCGACCGGGCCGAGTCGAAGCGAGCAGCACGACCAACAACTTGACTGAGTCGATCAACCTGAGCGAGGATTTCTCATATGAGGAGCAGCCTATCCGATCCTAGACCGAAAGGTACAACAAGTTAAGGAACAAGTCTATCCCGAAGGTGCTCGTCAAGTGGCAGTTCCACAGCGACTCGGAACTCACTTGGGAGCGGGAGGACTATATGCGAGATCGTTTTCCGTACCTTTTCAAGTCAAGTATACTCCTAACCTGAATTTAATTTCGAGGATGAAATTTCCATTTTGTTGGGAATATTTTTCACGGCCCAATTTTCTAATCTTGATTAACTTGCTTAATCAGGATCACCGACCCGTGACGTGGGGCCCACATGAGATGCACACATTGACCGAGGCACGTGGCCGAGGTAAATGTTATATTTGTACTGGTGTATGCCTAGTGTTGTGTATGTGTGTAGACTAATTAAGTCAATTTTTACAAACCATAGACGGCGAGTTGACGCGAGTTGGGACACGTCTTGGAGTGCGTGCAAGTACGAGTACCTAGTGAAATTACCGGGGTAGCAAGAGTAGGCTAGGAAATAACAATTTATTTCAAATGTACCTTAACATAAATTAAGCTATTTAATTTAGTTGGAAAATACGACGTTCGACGCACAAGGAAAGCGCCTCGAGTTGCATGCAAGTCGGGGCACCGAGTGCCAGGGAGTTGAGAGTCGGTGTGACCATTTAGATAAATTTTATAAATTTGTGTGACAAATTAATTATGGTCCATATGGGGTTAATGTGCATTAATCAATTTAACCTATAGTTTATTTATCAAGAACTCACATTTTTTATATCCTATAGTTTGTTGTGAATTAAACTAACATTAGGACAGGCCTCGAGATCCGTGCTGCCACACACTTCCATGATGGGAGTCACCCAAGTTGTGTCACATGAGAAGCTAGACTGCCTGGTTAGTAGCCATCAGATTTACCTCGAGATGCGCAATACACACTAGATCCCATCAACACCTATATATACAACTTGATGAAAAAAAAAAATTTGCACTATTTACATGCAAATCATATAGAACGAAGAGGGGAGATTTTGGGGAAGTTTGGAGAGAAATTTGAGCTAGGAGTGGAGAGAATCAGAGATCCAAACTAAGGTAATCTCACCCACCATTTCTTTTACCCAATTTCTTATGGATTTTTTTTATTTATTGGGTTTCAAACACAAATTTCGGATTTATGGACATGCACTATGGATTTGGTTGATTTGGAGCCTAAATGGTATGAATTACTCAAACAAACTAGTTTTAATCGAAGTTGTTGGGAATTGTTGGTGAGAAGTTGGTATTTTCGGATTTTTTTGAGTTTATATACAAGCATGTTGATCCGAGAGTTTATTGTTGTTTATGTGATTTTTTATGTAAAAATTTGGTCTCTTGAGGTGCTATTAGATCAGTGATAGAGAGAAGAGGATTAAAGAAGTGAAGAAAGAAATAAAGAAATCAAAAAAAAAAAAAAAACAACAACAACAAACCAGAGACGTTCTGGACAAAAAAAAAAAAAAAAGAGAAGAAAGAAGAAATTTGGGGAAGATGATGCACACGTGCGGGCCCGCACGTGTGCATCCCCCAAATTGATTGGGCGGCCAGGGGGCTGGGCGGCTAGGCCCATGAGGCGAGCCTCGGCCCAGCGCTGGCCGAGCTCTGGGCCTCGGTCGACCCACCCGACCACAGTCGTGACGAGTCGGGTCGACCCGACCCTGCCCGAAAAAAATAAATAAAAAATAAATAAAAAATAAATAAAAATAATAATAATAAAAGATATATATATTATTCATTAAATATATATATAATAAAATAAAATAAGATATATTATTAATATATATATATATGTAATTATATATTTATATATATTAATTTAATTTTGGGAAAATAAGGAAAATAGTTGGAAAATTCTTGAAAAATTGGAAAAAATTATAGAAAATATAAGAAATTGAAAAAAAAAGGTAGAAAAATAGTTTCGGGACTCTTCGAGTATTTTTGGTACCCCGATATAACTCGAAAAATGTGCCACAATTAAAGATTGACATAAAATTCTAAATTTTGGTTAAATATCACGAATCCACTTATTGTGGCTTTAAACCAATTGAACAAGAGAACACAGGTAGTAAAGGCTGACTAATTCGTAATCGGGTCCTATGTGTTGTGATTAGGGCTTAATTACGGGATTAGGCCGGACGGTGCCCTAAATTAGAAGCGGGGCCGTCACACTTAGAGCATCAGAAGTAATGCTCACATCCCCTGCCGCTAGTGCCACATTTTTTGAGAACCTTCTATTTTCGTCATTGACTGGTGATCCCTATACTTTTTACGAGTATCCGGATCGTTGTCAACCTCCATCTTATCTTCAGATACACAGTTAAGGCACAAGAAAACGAATGCCCAAACTTGTAGACCTGTCATAGAATCACTTTGCCTGAGCAAGTGTATCAACTACGCAATTCAAACTCTATTATTGCAGTTTATTTGTCACTGGAAGCAAGACATGTCTACTTGCAAAACATTTTAACTAAAACACATACAAAGTGCAAAATCCTTAGCAAAGTTATTAATGACATGAATCTCTCGCTCGCACTAACAATGACAATATCAATGAACCAATTAAAAGCAATTTCAAATATAATATGGTGCTAATTCTATAAGCTTTGCTCGCTACAAAAAATGCGAAGTATTTTATGATTTAAAGAAACAAGAGACAAAGAATAAAGTCGAAAAAGAAACCTGATCACATATTATTATTGTGCGTGGACCAATACATGTTGGTCTTTCATCCTTATCTAAATCAAGCTATCATTTGTTTGGATTTCAACTTATCTTACGATCAATAAGTTATTAACTTATTATATATAAATTAGTTTCCATTGCAGCAAATAAATTAATGGGCATCCAAAAAAAAATTGTAGAAATTGTTGTCATAAAATATACATATTCACCTTTGTAAAAGGCTCTTGGGCATCCATCACAAAGTAATAGATTCCAAAGTCTGAACAGATGTTGCAGAGACTACAACAAAAAGTGGTTTTAGCAATGAAAGCTTTTGTTGCTAAAAGGCTCTGATTTCGTTGCTTAAACTTCTTAGCAACAAAAATATTTCGTTGCTGAGTTTGTTGTTGATAGTCCGTACCTAATAGTTCTCAACAACGAAAGGACATTTTTTGCTTCAAATTGTTTTCAACAATAAACTCATTTGTTGTTGAAACTGCTTATAGCAACAAACATTTTTGTTGATGGAATTCTTTATAGCAACAAATTCTGGACATGTTGCAACAAATAGTGTTGTTGATAAATTATACTAAAGCATGAAAAAAAAATTGTTTCAACAACAATTCCCATCCGAAAGAACAATTGGTGTTGAATTTATAATTGAAATTTAAACGAAATCAAATTTACTTATAAAAACTGAATTGTCGATATTACAAATTCACAAATAACAAACAAATGAAAATCGAATTATAATCTAAATCAATACATAACGGAGACAAAAAGAAAAATAAATCAAAGTGTATAAATCAATACTCGAATATAGCAATCCCTTTTTCCAATGTTGGATGAGGAGTGGTGCAGAGGAGGATCGACAAAAGAAAAAACAAATCAAGGTGTCAAATAAATGGTATGTCTAACACGTACAACATATCTCAAATCATAGGGAACAACCTCAAAGTTTTCAATAGCAAACTTATTATCTCGAATTGAAGGAAATTTGCCTTAGTTGGTGTGAATACACGCAATACTAGACATCACATTTACCAAGAACATCTCAAGCACAACTGCAAATCAAGTTTGAACATCGTAAGTATTCATATAGCTCCTAATGAAGAAAACAAAAAACATCATAAACTCCTCTCAGTACTAGTGTTAAACAGTTATTGCAAAGTTAGTAGGAATCGATTATGATGAAAAGCCAATACAACCCAAGATATTGTGTGTATGTAATGCAATATTAAGAAGGACATGAAGCAGTAGAAAGTTCAGAAAACAAACTTACTAAGACAATGCATGATACATAAAATATTGTTCCTACGTAATTCCACAACCCAATTCAACCAAAAAGTAGCTAAAAATTATAGAACCATGTTAGAAAAACTCTGGTCAGGCAATTCTTAAGAAGATAATGAACCAACAGTACCAAGAATGAATAAGAAATCAGATTTTACATCATATCATAAACAACTACAAAATGTCGATAAAGCAAATGAGGACCGTATGGGTCAATTCTCTATTACAAGTAAATTCTCATCACCGCTTTTGTACAGATTTTGTCATAGAGTGAACAAATTAATTAACCTCAACTTGAATACGAGACTAAGTAGAGAGTTATGACAATATATCCTCAGTCCTTAATTAATTGGGACTGGCTACATGGAACAAACTCTTCCATTGTGCTCGATCTAGTGCAATTGATGGTGAACCTTAAGTAGAGGGTAACTAAAAAGTGAAAAAATAGGAAAGGTTCATTGATATGCTTGATTAAGGAACATGTTTCTATAGAGCTTAATCAATTCAATGGTGATTGAACAATGTCCGGCTATAAATTCGACATACCGTTTACATTCCATCGCTTCATGTAATGTAAGCACATTTCTAACTTGTATATCAACAAATACATCATTCCTACATTCTATGTTATCATACATAAATTCATGTATATGTTCTACGTCCAAAAATGGGCATGTTTAGATGAGTAAGCTTTCTAGAAATTGGGTATATAGAATTTAAGAACTTGACATGTACCTTTTCATCTACACATTTCTATCGCCTTCAGACCCGTCCTTTGCAAGGCCGAAATCTGATAGCTTAGTTGAGTAATCCTGCAATGAACATGAAAGAAGTTTCATTAATTACCTTTACTGCTAGTCGAAAAATCAGATAACCTATTGTATTCATTTAGAGCTTTTATCAACTCATCTAAGATAATCACCAATAGAATGTGGATTGAATGCCAAAGTGTGTCACCTAGGACTAAATAGACATTAGAGTAAAAAAATCATCTCCAATGGAATGTGCATTTTGAATGTCAAGATGACGTGGATAGACATTATCTATTTTAAATGTCACTTCTTGACATTCAAATTGACATCCATGTTGGATAATAGGTTTTTTTTTAAATATTTACTTATTTTGTTTAGACTTTATTTTCAAAATTTAATTAGTAAAATTACAAAAAGAAATGTCACCTCATCAATTGAGCCACAAATTCACATCAACCATTGGAGACTTATTTTGAAGCTCAATGTCAATTTGAGCCACATGGGATGGACATCCTATTCACATTGAGAATTCACACCCACAATCCACATTACCTTTGGAGATGCTCTAAAACTCTCCTTAAAAATAAGTGAATCTAATTAATTACACAATTGTATTAATGATAGGATTAGCAGAGCAAAATTATTAATCGAATTACAAAATCTTGACACAAATAATATAAAAATAATAATAAAAAGTCTTACATATAAGTTAATTGACTAACTTGCCAATAAATTAGCTAATTCTAAAACTCACCTTAAAAATAGGTAAATCTAATTACACAGTTGTAATCATGATAGGATTAGTACAACAAAACCATCAATCGAATTATAAGACCTCGACTCAAATAACATATATTTTTTTTGATAACCCACTTCCATATTTTATTCCAGATTTACCTTCAAAATAATAGATAGAAATGATGGCACGACTCACCGTTCATTTTTACAAGACATAGAATGAGTCTCCCTTGCAATGCTATGGGTTGCTACATTCGCTGATCTACGGACAAAAACATTAGAATAGGACGCCATGTCCATAAACAATTAGATTCAATTTCTGATAAATCATATCAAAATATGAGTTCTTTATTCTTATTGTGATCATCTATGCTCTTGGAATAGGTAATTTTGTATTATTCTATTGTTGGTGAATCTCATTCAATTGAGATATATAGTACACTTTATTCACATAGTAGATTGTTCAAGTTTGGCCCATGGATTTTATCTATGATTTGGAGGTTTTCCACGTTAAATCTTGTATCTTGTGGTATGTTTATTTTGTGCATTGATCGTGGTTTGGTAGAACTTGGTATTCATTTGTTTCATTGTATTCATTTGTTTCATTGTTTATTTTGTGCATTGAATAGGTTTATTTTTTTCATATAAAGAATGTATGAATTTTTAATTGTCGTCATTTGATATTTTCGTTATTTATAATTTTTTTTATTTTTATATTTAAATTTCAATTACAATTTTCAAGCTAAGTATTAAATTTTTTATTTTTTAATGAAGTGGGAGTCGAACTCACGACTTCCCCATATCTAGCCTTTTAGCAAGTGACGTATCTACCATATCAAGAGAGATGCTTTGCGGTGTGTTAAATTGTTGTAATGCTAAATCGATCAAAGTACTCCTTTGCATATTTTGTGCATCTCAATGACCAAAAACAACTATGGTTGGTTGAGAAAAAAGTAGTTCAATAAGTAATATAATCTAAGCCTCACCAAAAAGTTTATTTGCACTAGATAAAGTGTGGTATTTGCTATAGGGGTAGTTAAATTATAGTATCTAATTAAACTTGTATCATAATATTAATTATAATTACAAACATGACATATATTTCTACACCCTTCAATAGCACCATTAATAAAAAACAAACGTATATGCATCTCGATCTTATCACTACCACTACTAATTATTTTTTTATAATAGATAAATTTTGTGACTTAGATCTTGTACATATAAAAATAAGACCAATTTAAAAATAACATCAATTTCGTGACGTATCACACGTGCTTAGCACGTACATAAAACTAGTATACACACACACACGTAATTGTGTCATATGTCCTTTTATGTCATTTTGCATTTCTCAATTACTCAATCGACTATTCTTCCAAACAATTTTTAGTTGATTAATTAGATAATCAGTTTTCCACTACTAGCTACTAGATTATCAACTATCAGTTAGGTTATCATCTTTCAACTAGATTATCAGCTATCAACTAGATTATGTTGTGCACAAATCACTCCCGTAATTATGTTGTGCGTAAATCACTCTTAAGATTACGTTGTGTACAAACCATTCCCGTAACTATGTGCTACCTTATTTAGATGTTTCCTTTTGTATGTAATTGCATCTCCATATATAGAGACATATATAATATATCACAACAAAATATACAATAAACTTATCATATTCTCTGTTAAGATTTCACATGGTATCAACGCTTGGCTTCTAATCCTAGGTTGTGCATATTTACTAATTGCAAAATATTTATTAACAAAAGTACTCTTCTTTGTGCATATATATGAAGTAAAAACACTTGAACAAAAGTACTCTTCATTTGACACATTGCTATGCAATCTTTCATTCTAAATCACATTATTACTTTTTTCTACATAAGTAATTTTCATCAAAAAAAAAGAATTGATATGTATTTCTTTAATTAATTTTTTGTCCAAGTACAAATCAAGCTCATCTGAAACAAGAGGGTTTAGGCAGTAACTCAAACTCATGACCAGATCTAATAAGTACTATTTTTCAATATCTCAAATAACAAAAAATGAAGCGTTTCATTGAAGTTTTAACGGATAAATATTAGAAAGAAAAGCATGTCTCGAAAGTTTAGTTGGAGGGGAAAACGTTAAATAAGTTGGAAAGATTATCTAACCTAAACAAACACTTAACACTTAATTAAACTTTTAACTGATAAATATTACAATAGGTAAGTTTGTCTCGAAAGTTTATGTTGTAGGCAAAAATGTTAATTAAGTTGTACAAATGATCTAAATGATTAGCACTTAATTAAACTTTTGATGAATAAATATTACAAAAGGTAAGTTTGTATTTAAAGTTGTGCTGAAGGAGAAAATATTAATTTAATTGAAGAGATTATCTAAACTAGCAAACTCCCTACAAAGTTATTTTGAAGAGACGATCTAATCGACACTTTGTGAATGATATTACAAATAGAAAATCTCCCCCCAAAGTTATTTTGAAAACAAACTACAACAGCGAAATTGGATTTCTAAACTAGCAGTGAAATATTACTAGCTCCCTCCCTATTTATATAGGTCCTATAGCTAAAGCACAATTGTAAGTTTACTTTCCAAATTTGTACCTTTATACCTATGTTTGATTGGCTGAAGAATTGAAGTGCTCAAATGAAAATTAAATGTTTAAGTCAAGGGGTGAAGTTGGTACATAAGGTGCCAAAATATATGCAAATGACTTATAAATTTAGAAAACATATTTTACCTAAAATGATGTACATGAATGGATGGAGGGAGTAATTGTGACGGCCCCAAATCCCGAGGCCCGCCAAGTCATGTGTCGTGGGCCCATAACTCTGCCATGTCACCGCCTTGTTGTGTCCCACATGCACCACGTCATTATTCCCTCAAGTTTTATTATTCATTTTCAATAATTGACATAATAATCAGCGGAAGACTTAATAGCATGAAATAAATGTAAAATATATGTCATTTAGAGCATCAGTCCTAATGTGGAAAGCCCAGTAAAATACCATGCTTATAACTTAGGTGAATAATAACAAAAATCGATATACATGTATTCAGTGTTCTACAGTCCCTAAAAACCCAAAAAATAAAAAACATAAATATATACATACTGTAATCCAAAACACGAGCTAAAACAGCAACAAACTCGAAAGTAGTTGCCTAATCCCCCTTGCCCTTACTCTTACTCGTCGAAGGATCTACACTAAGTCACCCGACAAATACAGTGACGAGTCCAGTGAGTAAATTCACAAGAGAAGTCCACACAGTATTTATGAATAAAACTAATAAATCTACAAGACATGTGAATATGACCTTTGGCAACAAACAATCGCATTCTCATGGTTGTAGGCAACATATATCATGCCAAAATCATCATCAAGAAATATAAAGCATCACAAAAATACTTCAAAAGCAGCAGAAAGTAAATAAATCGGCTAGTCGTTAAGTAGTAAATAAATCACTAATAGAATAACCACGATAAATTCCCCAACCTATCCCGAATGATATCGATAAAACAAGATAGTAGCCACGCATATATACTATTCAGAATCCAATACTAAACCTTAACTTTAATAAACAAGATGATCCCTCCGATTGCGTTACACATCGAACAACCCTAAACCCTCTCGACAGTCGCAAGTATATCCTACCTCTATCGACATGAGCCATGTCCCAAGATGACTCACGCAAAGAATTTAGCCACTAGCAACACACATATATATATACACAACCGAAGCTTATCGAGTAAAACCATGTGTGCCCACCAGCAGACACACATAAATACGATACAAATATGCAATTAAAATCACGCCATGAATAAAGTGAAGCATTATCAAGGGTTTTATGCATTTTCTTGGATTAAGAATTTAGATGAAAGATCCTCCATATTCGGCCTACAGGCCTTTAAGGTAGACATGAGCCTTGGCAACCCTTGGTTTGTTTTAGGTGATTCATTCTTTGAAAACCCCTCTCCTTTTGGCCCATCATCTTTGGGCACATTCATTTTTGGGACATAGTTTTAGGTCTGTATCAAACTCTTAGGATTCTTGTGCTTTTCTTTCCCTTCATTGACTATTTTGGAAACCATACCTTGATTGGTTGGGGTTCCTTTTTTCGTAGAGAAAATCATGATTTGACTTGTGTTGTTATCTTTTGGATGTTTGGCTTTCGAATCATTATGTTCACTCGAGTTGACTAATAATCCATTCTAATTTTTTTGGTTTCCTTATTTGAAACCTTGATGTTTCCTTCCATTTAAATCTACAGATTTATGCTTTAACTAAAACACATACAAAGTGCAAAATCCTTAGCAAAGTTATTAATGACATGAATCTCTCGCTCGCACTAACAATGACAATATCAATGAACCAATTAAAAGCAATTTCAAATATAATACGGTGCTAATTCTATAAGCTTTGCTCGCTACAAAAAATGCGAAGTATTTTATGATTTAAAGAAACAAGAGACAAAGAATAAAGTGGAAAATGAAACCTGATCACATATTATTATTGTGCGTGGAACAATACATGTTGGTCTTTCATCCTTATCTAAATCAAGCTATCATTTGTTTGGATTTCAACTTATCTTACGATTAATAAGTTATTAACTTATTATATATAAATTAGTTTCCATTGCAGCAAATAAATTAATGGGCATCCAAAAAAATTGTAGAAATTGTTGTCATAAAATATACATATTCACCTTTGTGAAAGGCTCTTGGGCATCCATCACAAAGTAATAGATCTCCAAAGTCTGAACAGATGTTGCAGATACTACAACAAAAAGTGATTTAGCAATGAAAGCTTTTGTTGCTAAAGGCTCTGATTTCGTTGCTTAAACTTCTTAGCAACAAAAATATTTCGTTGCTGAGTTTGTTGTTGATAGTCCGTACCTAATAATTCTCAACAACGAAAGGGACATTTTTTGCTTAAAATAGTTTTCAAAGCAATAAACTCATTTGTTGTTGAAATCGCTTATATAGCAACAAAACATTTTTTGTTGATGGAATTCTTTACAAAGAACAAATTCTGACATGTTGCAACAAATAGTGTTGTTGATAAATTATACCGAAGCATGAAAAAAAATTGTTTCAACAACAATTCCCATCCGAAAGAACAATTGGTGTTGAATTTATAATTGAAATTTAAATGAAATAAAATTTACTTATGAAAACTGAATTGTCGATATAAAAAATTCACAAATAACAAACAAATGAAAATCGAATTATAATCTAAATCAATACATAACGGAGACGAAAAGAAAAATAAATCAAAGTGTCTAAATCAATACTCGAATATAACAGTCCCTTTTTTCCAATGTTGGTCAGCAGTGATGCGAGAGGAGAATCTACAAAAGAAAAACAAATCAAGGTGTCAAATAAATGGTATGTCTAACACGTACAACATATCTCAAATCATAGGGAACAACCGCAAAGTTTTCAATAGTAAACTTATTATCTGAATTGAAAGAAATTTGCCTTTGTTGGTGTAAATACACGCAGTACTAGACATCACATTTGCCAAGAACATCTCAAGCACAACTGCAAATCAAGTTTGAACATCGTAAGTATTCATATAGCTACTAATGAAGAAAACAAAAAACATCATAAACTCCTCTCGGTACTAGTGTTAAACAGTTATTGTAAAGTTAGTATGAATTGATTATGATGAAAAGCCAATACAACATAAGATATTGTGTGTATATAATGCAATACTAAGATGGACATGAAGCAGTAGAAAGTTCAGAGCACAAACTTACTAAGACAATGCATGATACATAAAATATTGTTCCTACGTAATTCTGCAACCCAATTCAACCAAAAGGTAGCTAAAGATTATAGAACCATGTCAGACAAACTCTGGGCAGGCAGTTCTTAAGAAGATAATGAACCAACAGTACCAAGAATGAATAAGAAATCAGATTTTACATCATATCAAAAACAACTACAGAATGTCGTAAAGGTAAGTTATGACAATATAGCGTCAGTCCCTAATTAATTGCAGCCGGCTACATGGATCAAACTCTTCCATTCTGCACGATTTAGTGCAATTGATGGTGAACCTTAAGTAGAGGGTAACTAGAAAGTGAAAAAATAGGAAAGGTTCATTGATATGCTTGATTAAGGAACATGTTTCTATAGAGCTTAATCAATTCAATGGTGATTGAACAAAGTCCGGCTATAAATTCGACATACCGTTTACGTTCCATCGCTTCATGTAATGTAAGCACATTTCTAACTTGTATATCAACAAATACATCATTCCTACATTCTATGTTATCATACATAAATTCATGTATATGTTCTACGTCCAAAAAGGGGCATGTTTAGATGAGTAAGCTTTCTAGAAATTGGGCATATAGAATTTAAGAACTTGACATGTACCTTTTCATCTACACATTTCCATCGCCTTCAGGCCCGTCCTTTTCAAGGCTGAAATCTGATAGCTTAGTTGAGTAATCCTGCAATGAACATGAAAGAAGTTTCATTAATTACCTTTATTGCTAGTCGAGAAAATCAGATAACCTATTGTATTCATTTAGAGTATTTATCAACTCATCTAAGATAATCACCAATGGAATGTGGATTGAATGTCAATGTGTGCCACCTAGGACTAAATAGACATTGGAGTGAAAAAATCATCTCCAATGGAATGTGCATTTTGAATGTCAAAATGACGTGGATAGACATTATCTATTTTGAATGTCACTTCTTGACATTCAAATTGACAAACATGTTGGATAATAGGTTTTTAAAAAAAAAATATTTACTTATTTTGTTTAGACTTTATTTTCAAAATTTAATTAATAAAATTACAAAAAAATGTCACCGCATCAATTGAGCCAACAATTCACATCAACCATTGGAGACTTATTTTGAAGCTCAATGTCAATTTGAGCCACATGGGATAGACATTTTATTCCCATTGAGATAACCTATTGTATTCACATTACCATTGGAGATGCTCTAAAAATCTCCTTAAAAATAAGTGAATCTAATTAATTACACAATTGTATTAATGATAGGATTAGCAAAGCAAAATCATCAATCAAATTACAAAATCTCGACACAAATAATAATAAAAAGCCTTACATATAAGTTAATTGATTAACTTGCCAATAAATCAGCTAATTCTAACACTCACCTTAAAAGTAAGTAAATCTAATTACACTATTGTAATCATGATAGGATTAGTACAACAAAACCATCAATCGAATTATAAGACCTTGACTCAAATAACATATATTTTTTTTTGATAACCCACTTCCATATTTTATTCCACATCTACCTTCAAAACAATAGATAGAAATGATGGCACAACTCACCGTTCATTTTTACCGGACATAGAATGAGTCTCCCTTGCAATGCTATGGGTTGCTACATTCGCCGATCTACGACAAAAACAATAGAATAGGACGCCATGTCCGTAAACAATTAGATTCAATCTCTAATAAATCATATCAAAGTATGAGTTCTTTGTTCTTATTGTGATCATCTATGCTCTTGGAAGATGTATTTTTGTATTATTCTATTGTTGGTGAATCTCATTCAATTGAGATATATAGTACACTTTATTCACATAGTAGATTGTTCGGAGTTTGGCCCATGGATTTTACCTATGATTTGGAGGTTTTCAATGTTAAATCTTGTGTCTTGTGGAATGTTTATTTTTTGCATTGATCGTAGTTTGGTTGTTTCATTGTTTGAAGGGGTTGAGTAAAACCCCAACAATTGGTTTATTTTTTTCATATAAAGAATGAATGAATTTTTAATTGTCGTCATTTGATATTTTCGTTATTTATAATTTTTGTATTTTTTTATTTAAATTTCAATTACAATTTTCAAGCTAAGTATTAAATTTTTTATTTTTTAATGAAGTGGGAGTCGAACTCACGACTTCCCCATATCTAACCTTTTAGCAAGTGACGTATCTACCATATCAAGAGAGATGCTTTGCGGAGTGTTAAATTGTTGTAATGCTAAATCGATCAAAGTACTCTACATATTTTATGCATCTCAATGACCAAAGACAATTGTAGTTGGTTGAGAAAAAAGTAGTTTAATAAGTAATATAATCTAAGCCTCACCTAAAAGTTTATTTGCACTAGATAAAGTGTGGTATTTGCTATAGGGGTAGTTAAATTATAGTATCTAATTAAACTTGTATCATAATATTAATTATAATTACATACATGGCATCTATTTCTACACCCTTCAATGGCACCATTAATAAAAAACTACCGTATATGCATCTCGATCTTATCACTGCCACTTCTAATTATTTATGTATAATAGATCAATTTTGAGACTTAGATCTTGTACATATAAAAATAAGACCAATTTAAAAATAACATCAATTTCGTGACTTTTCACACATGTTTAGCACATACATAAAACTAGTATATACACACACACGTAATTGTGTCATATGTCCTTTTATGTCATTTTGCATTTCTCAAATACTCAATCGACTATTCTTCCAAACAATTTTTAGTTGATCAATTAGATAATCAGCTTTCTACTACTAGCTACTAGATTATCACTATCGATTAGGTTATCATCTATCAACTAGATTATCAGCTATCAACTAGATTATGTTGTGCACAAATCACTCCCGTAATTATGTTGTGCATAAATCACTCTCAAGATTATGTTGTGTACAAACCATTCCCGTAATTATGTGCTACCTTATTTAGATGTTTCCTTTTGTATGTAATTGCATCTCCATATATAGAGACATATGTAATATATCACAACAAAATATATAATAAACTTATCATATTCTCTATTAAGATTTCACATGGTATCAAAGCTTGGCTTCTACTCCTAAGTTGTGCATATTTACTAATTGCAAAATATTTATTAACAAAAGTACTCTTCTTTGTGCATATATATGAAGAAAAAACACTTGAACAAAAGTACTCTTCATTTGACACATTGCTATGCAATCTTTCATCATAAATCACATTATTACTTTTTTCTACATATGTAATTTTCATCAAAAGAAAAAGGAATTGATATGTATTTCTTTAATTAATTTTTTTTCCAAGTACAAATCAAGCTTATCTGAAACAAGAGGGTTTAGGCAGTAACTCAAACTTATGAACAGATCTAATACGTACTACTTTTCACTATCTCAAATAACAAAAAATGAAGCATTTAATTGAAGTTTTAACGGATAAATATTAGAAAGAAAAGCATGTCTCGAAAGTTTAGTTGGAGGCGAAAACATTAAATAAGTTGGAAAGATTATCTAACATAAACGAACACTTAACACTTAATTAAACTTTTAACGGATAAATATTATAATAGGTAAGTTTGTCTCGAAAGTTTATGTTGTAGGTAAAAAAACATAAATATACACATACTGTAATCCAAAACACGAGCTAAAACAAGAACAAACTCGAAAGTAGTAGCCTAATACCCCCTTGCCCTTACTCTTGCTCGTCGAAGGATCTAAACTAAGTCACCCAACAAATACGGTGACGATTCCAAAGTAAGTAAATTCACAAGAGAAGTCCACACAAGATATTGTGAATAAAACTAATAAATCTACAAGACATGCGAATATGACCTTTGGCAACAAACAATCGCATTCTCATAGTTGTAGGCAAAATACATCATGCCAAAATCATCATCAAGAAATATAAAGCATCACAAAAATACTTCAAAAGCAACAGAAAGTAAATAAACCGGCTCGTCTTTAAGTAGTAAATAAATCACTAATAGAATAACCACGATGAATTCCCCAACCTATCCCGGAAGGATATCAATAAAACAACATAGTAACCACGCATATATACTATTCAGGAATCCAGCTACTAAACCTTAACTTTAATAAACAACATGATCCCTCCGATTGTGTTACACATCAAGAACAACCCTAATCCCTCTCGACAGTCGCAAGTATATCCTACCTCCATCGACATGAACCCTGTCCCAAGATGACTCACGCAAGGAATTTAGCCACTAGCAACATATATATATATATATATACACAACCAAAGCTTATGGAGTAAAACCATGTGTGCCCACCAGCAGACACACATAAATACGATACAAATATACAATTAAAATCACGCCATGAATAAAGTGAAGCATTCTCAAGGGTTTTTCGCACCTCAAACCGTACTTCAACACCTTTATATAATTCGTTATCCAATCCCGTTCTTGCCTCGGAATGCGTGTTGATATCCAACTATGACATCTCAAGTCCTTGATGTCCTAATGAATCATTAGAATCCTAAAAAATTGGAAATTCAAACATTTTTTTTTCATTTTTTTTATTATTTTTTTTCTCAGGTCTAACGCCATAGGGGACGCCGATGTGGGTAAATCCGTACGACATCACTTTGGCAGACCCACTGCTTAGACGCTGTGGGTGGCGCCGTAGAGTATTACCCTACACGGCTCCTCTGGCAGCACCAAACTTGAACCTTATTTTGGGGTTTTTGGGACCCCCAGTCCCGTCGCCGTGGTCCAAACTCGTTTCATCCTCCTATGATTTTCCAAACCAACCATAGAGTGCCTTTCAATCTCCACAAATCTCACCCAAATGGAAAAGTCCAACTATTTTTCGCCTTAACATCGATAAAATCTATTTTTCCCCTTAACATCGATAAAATCTATTTTTCCCCATCAACAACAACAACCTCAACAAATCTATCAATTACATGATCAAAACAACATTAAAACCATTGTTTTTTTATTAACAATGGGTATCTAGACACTTGTCTAACTAGTCTTATTGACCCTGATATTGCAGAAAGAGACCACCAATATGAACCGACGTTTAGATGTTATAAGGAACTGAGCTCAAGACCGTGTGCCTAACCCACACAATTCTGCCTTCGCCCTTATCTCTAGGCCAATTCGTCCAGGTTAATTAAGTTGTTTGTTTTTCAAAATAAGTGAAAAAAATATAGAATTAGAAAACATGCATTAATGTGGTGCTCGAATAATTAATTTTACTCTTATTAAAATAAACATAAATATACTGTACATATACAAAAAGAATTAATTAATAAAAAATGTGCCCCAAAAAAAAAATGTAAGTCGATCGAGTTTTCAAATTCAATCATAAAGTTGGGAGTGAAGGCGAGGTGCCATGAGCACTTGCAGGGGTGCATCATAGAAAGAAGTATTCCCGAGCACTCTTCCAAGTCAACGCCGACATTTGGATGGGTCTTGAGCTCAAATGCTTGTAAAATTCGGGCCAAAGTAAGGTGCATCACTTGGAGAGCCAATCCCACGCCAGGACACGATCGTCTTCCGGACCCAAATGGCAACAACTCGTGATTCTGACCCTTCACGTCCATGTCCACATGGGTGGTCAAGAACCTCTCTGGGTTAAACCGGTCGGGCTCGGCCCATACATTTGGGTCACGTTGTATGGTCCATGCGTTGATGAATAGGCCGGTTCCACGTGGCACGAAGTACCCACCACGTGGCGGTCCTCCATTGCCTCGTGTGGGACCAAGAGAGGCCCCACTGGGTACATTCGGAGGGTCTCCTTTAAGAGGGCTTGTAAGTAGTTCAAATTTGGGATATCGGACTCCTCGACGAGTCTATCTTTGCCTACCTTGGTGTCGAGCTCATCTTGAGCTTTGGCAAGCATTTCGGGGTTGTTCAACAAAAGAGCCAACACCCACACCATAGTGTTTGCCATGCTGTCCACTCCGGCGACTAATTGGGTCAGTGCCAAGGCTTTGATTGTGGTGTCTATGTCATTGATTGCTGATGAAAATTGGCCGGTCTTCTCCATCATTACAAGCACATCGAGGAAGTCTCTGGTGTTGTTGATGGCGTCGCCGCGCATTTGATCGGCTTTGACGCGGTGCTCATCCAACCAAGTTTGCATGATGTAGTCCAAGTCCTTTTGTGTATTTCTCATGGCCTTGGCGTCGCCCTTGAAGTCTAGCCATGCCATGAAAGGCAAGGCATCGTACATCTCTGAATTGCCTAGATGATAGTTAAATTGTTGCACGGCGTGGCGGAAAAGTCCCGCCATCTTCTCGTCCGCCTTGGCGACGTTACTCCCGTAGTAACGCTTTCCGGCGACCATTTGCATTAGCAAGTTGAATGTCAATTCTTCCAATTGGCTTTTGAGCTCTACCGAAACAGAGCTCTTTCCATTATGTACCCACTTCTCATGCAAACCCTTCATCCACAACGAAACCTCAGACTGTCTCACGGGCTTCAACATCCCAATCCTACGAGCTGAGAACAACTCCACTGTCGCAATCTTGCGAATTTCTCTCCAATAAGTCCCAAATGGCGTGAAGCCCATGACTGAATGATCATAAGCCATGAGCTTCCCAGCAGTGGTGACAGGCCTAGTTGCAAACACATGATCTTTAGCAGTGTAACATTCTTTAGCAACCTCTCTGCTGCTCACAATGAGCATAGGGCTCATGCCCATGCGAAGCATGAACGCCGGTCCATACTTCTCAGCAAGTGCGGCAAATGCCCGATGAGGCTGCTTGGCCGAGACAAGTAGAGGAAGGTGACCAATGATCGGCCACGCACCGGGCGGCTCAGGCGCATACTTCTTGTTCACGACGACCTTGCTATTAAGTGATGGCGACTTGGTAAGCTTTCGAACTTTCTTCCTCAGACACCATAACTCATACAACAAAAAGGTCACCACTGCGGTGGCAATGGCTTGGGCAAGCAACATGTAGGACTCCATTAAAAAAAAAAATAATAATAATAAAAAAAGTGATGACCAAGCCATTTTTTTTTTGGGTGTAGTGGACCAAGGCATATACGTATTATGTTTTGACCAAACAAAACAGTTTGAATTCTCTTCATCAACAACAGTACTAGCACGATTATGTAGTGTAATCACATATAAGTTCAATATATATGTTGCAGCAATACATAATTGACTCGAAAATCAACGTCGAGAGTTGATATTTAACACTGAACTTCTTATACATTTGACTGTGTATTTTTAAATATTGATAAAAAAAAAAGTGTGTATATTGTTATAAGAAATATATTCAAGTGTGTATATACATATATTAATTGGCCACGCCAAAATGCTAGTTCAAGATACTTTTTGGATGAAGGGGATTTGCTATTGGGGTCGTCACATAAGCCTTCCCAAGGTCTATCTTTATGGCCATCTATCCACTCCTCCCTGTCTTGCGCCGCATTGAGTGTATCACCTCCTGAATGATGCTGGTATTATCTGTGATGTTTCGACCAGGTACAAAGCTGGATTGTGTCCTCAATTTTCATATCTCCATTTATGGCTTAAGCCTGCTGGCAATGAGTTTTGTGATAGTTTTATAGACTACATTACAAAGACTTATTGGGCGGAGACCTTCAAAACATGTTGGAGGGTGAGTTTTCGGGATTGGTACAAGTAAAGTGTTATTCAACGTAGTCAGAAGAATGCCATGAGTGAAGAATTCCTTTACACACTCGATGGCTGACTCAATACTCCACTATTTTTGGAAAAAAATTAGGACTCCACTCGTTTGGTCCTGGAGCATCTATTATTGCGGCATATACGGCTTCGATCCCGTCGACAACGATACTGAAGGAGTCATTATTGCGCCGGTTACACTGATCGAAACTGAGACACCTCTTATGCTGACTGGGATAGTACCAATTGAAACGATTGAGGCAGTGCCTATTACTGTTACTACTCCAGAGAAGAGTACGGAAGTCACTTCTAAGGCGAGGCAGTGGAGAGGGTTCTAGAGGCACAACCTCGTCAAGTTCTTTGGTGGTACAGAAGTAGCAGCGACAGAGCTATTTCTGAAGAATCGAGAGAAGATTCATACCATCATCGCCACATAGGACCATATGAGAGAGACAATCGCTACGTTTATGCTACAGGGAGAGGCAAATGATTAGTGGACGAACATTGTAACTACCCGAGGCATTCCGAGAGACTAGATCGACTTTAAGAGCCAGTTTACCCATAAGTATTTTTTGTCGACGGTGTTACAGGCGAGAGAGAACAGTTCATGTCTTTGAGGTAGTTTGCAGGTGAGCTAGCTATGGACTACATGAGCAGATTCATTTAGTTGTTGCCTTATGCAGGAGGATATGTCAATTCAAAGACTGATAGGATTTACTACTTCACTAAGGGTTTGCTACCTGCGATTAGAGGTTCCATTGTCACGACCGAGCGGGAGACTTCACAGTGAACATACGAGCGGAGTCTAGTGAGGAGGCTAAACTGGCCAAACTGAAGTCCCGATTAGAGGAGCATCGCCAGGACAAGAAGAGGAATAAGGGCAAGTGGAATTACCATGACCATAGGGCTCGAGTGTAGGTTCATTTGCACGCCAAAGATACTCGACTCGGCAAGCATGCACCATCCCACTAGTACGAGTTTTTCCAGTTATCCACCGCAGCCTAGTCGACCAAGACAGCAGTCACAGAGGAAAACTACTGAGAGTAGGAGTATTGATAAAGGAGACAGGCAGAGGAAGACACAGAGGTCTAGTCATGCCTAAACTCAGGGTTCTGCACAAGGACAAGGCCAGAGCCAAACTCAGGGATTGTAGGATAGCTGAACATGTTTCGGGAGCGCCAGTATTGTTTGTGAAGAAAGAGGATGGTAGTTTGAGGCTGTGTATAGATTACCACCAGCTGAACCAGACCACAGTGAAGAACAAGTACCCGTTGCCACGCATAGACGATTTATTTGATCAGCTGACCAGTGCTCAGTGGTTCTCAAAGATAGATATGAGGTAAAGCTATCATCAACTCAAGATCAATACTGAGGATCGAGAGAATACGACATTCAATACGAGATACGGTCACTTCCAGTTCACAGTCATGCATTTCGGTTTAACTAACGTCTCGGCCATATTCATGGATCTCATGCATAGAGTGATGAGAGAGTACTTAGATAGATTTGTGATTGTGTTCATCGATTACATCGTTGTCTATTCCAGGACTCGAGAGGAGCGCGAAGGACATCTACGAGCAGTGTTGCAGACTCTGAGGGACCACCGACTCCATGCTGAGTTCAGCAAGTGCGAGTTTTGGCTGCCAGAGGTCAGATTTTTAGGGCACGTAGTTGGAGCTAACGGTATTGTCATTGATCCAGAGAATTTAGAGCCGTGATTCAATGGCCTACTCCAACTACAGTTACATAGATTCATAGTTTTCTGGGGTTAGTAGGATATTACCACAGATTTGTGCAGGACTTCTCCAAAAATCGCTGCACCAATGACGAAACTGACTTAGAAGAATGCGAAGTTTGATTAGAATGAAGAGTATGAGTAGGCGTTCAACACTCTAAAGCAAAAAACTTACTACCGCGCCTGTCTAGTGTCGCCCGAGGCAGGGAAGAACCTAGTCGTGTATACCAATGCGTTGAAGATTGGTTTAGGTTGTGTACTGATGCAGGAGGGTAGAGTTACCGCTTATGTATCCCGACAGCTGAAGGTTCATGAGAGGAACTACCCTACACACGACTTAGAGTTGGTTGCAATCATGTTAGCATTGAAGATATGGAGACACCACTTGTATGGTGTACGATTCAAGTTGTACATAGACCACAAGAGCTTGAATTACCTTTTCTCTCATAAGAAGCCGAATCTGAGACAGAGGCGTTAGCTTGAATTCCTGAAGGACTACGGTTTCGCACTCGAGTATTATCTAGGGAAAGTCAATGTTGTTGCTGATGCTTTGAGCCGCAGGGGATCTAATGATGGGGTAGTTGTGTGTCGTATGACCCACGAGTATGCATTACTTGAGGCAGCCGAGATGATGAGTTCAACAGACATGCCGAAGACTACCAGTACACAGATGTGTGGTCAGATGAGGTTGCAGACCATTTCACTAAAGACTGTTCTCGAGGGATAGAAGGGTGATGAGTCGTACCAGTGTTACAGTGAGATGGCAGACAGTTCAGAACTTCCATATTGAAGTCGGTCGACAGACTTTTACTTAAGGTATCGTGGGCGACTGTGGACTCCATTGGTAGTTGACTTGCGAACCAAGACACTTCAAGAGGCTCACCATTCTCGTTTTTATGTGCATCCGAGTCGGACCAAGATGTACGTGGATATGCGACGTCTCTTTTGGTGGCCAGGGATGAAATCAGATGTGTCAAAGTTCATTAGAGCGACTAAGATATGCTAACATGTGAAGGCTGAACATCGACAACCTAGAGGATTACTAAAGCCCCTACCCATTCCTCAGTGGAAGTGGGAGCACATTACTATGGATTTTGTAAGTGGATTGCCCCGATCTCCTCATGTTCACGATATCATATGGGTAATTGTGGATAGATTGACGAAATCTGCTCATTTCATACCGGTATCCACTACACACCGAGTTTATAGACTGAATATCCTTTACGTGTGTGAGATAGTCAGATTGCACGGAGTTCCATTATCGATCATATCAGACCAAAGGACGCAGTTCACTTCGTTGTTGTGGCAGAGCATGCAGGTTTAGTTTGACATCAAACTTGAGTTGAGTACGGCGTTCCATTCGCAGACAGACGGACAGTCCGAGAGGTTGATCAAGCTATTGGAAAACATGCTCACGATGTGTGTTTTGGAGTACAAGTGGTCATGGGAAGAGTTCCTTCATTTGTGCGAATTTGCTTACAACAACAGTTATTAGGCGAGTATCAATATGGCACCGTTTGAGGCGCTCTATGGCAGGCCTTGTAAATCACCTTATTGATGGGCTGAGCCAGAGGATGTTGTGACACTTGGTCCTGAGACTGTTGCTGATCATACTGAGAAGATACGACAGATTCGTTTGAGACTTAAAAGTGCGTAGAGGCAACAAAATAAATACTACAAAAAAGTAAACACGATGAGCTTTAGTATGATTTGGCATACTATGTTTACCTTAAGGTCTCCTCATTGAAGGGTCACAAGCGGTTCGAAATCAAGGGAAAGCTCGCTCCTAGATTTACCGATAACTTCAAGATTATGAAGAGGCTTGGTAAGGTTGCTTATCAGTTGGAATTACCGCTAGAGCTCGCCGGTATTCATCCAGTATTCCACATTTTGATGCTTCGACTAGACAAGTCAAGCGGAGGGCGGCAACCGACGGTGGACTTGAGTCAGATCGACTTGCGTGATGATGCTACATATGAGGAGCAGCCGATCCAGATTGTTGACCGCAAGGTCAAGACACTAAGGAACAAGGAGATTCCTTCGGTTCTCGTGAAATGGCAATTTCAGGGAGACGATGAGCTAACATGGAAGTTAGAATCCTACATGCGCAAGCACTTTCCCTACCTGTTTGATTTCGGTGAGTTTTTTTGTTTGTTTTTACACCACAGGAGGTGGTGTTGGGCAACCGGAATTCTCGCCAGAAGCCCCATTTGTCGCCAGAATCTAGGTGGGAAACCTTGATAATACATGTCACGACGTGCTCCTGTGGACGTCACAGAGAAGCTTTGAGGATAATACATGTCACGACGTCTCTCTGGTAAGTGTGAACCAGAGACGAGTCATTTGCACGCCGTCCATACGTTTTGTTGTTTTTGACTTCTGCGACGTGTTTATATGTGAGTGTATAAGCAGGCCGTGGTTAAGTTTTGTGTTTGTGTTTAAACAGCAAACGTGTTTCGGCCCAATAAGGGTCCAACAAGATGTTTTTGCACTATAAGGGCCCACGGGAGTGTTAAGGTGTTTTGGGTGTGTGCGCATTTTCCAATTTAGAAGCTGTGAAGGCATTGTTTGTGTTGTGTATGTCGTGATTTCGTGTGTGTACAACATGTGTGGGCGTCTCTTTGCAGCGTCTTGATCACGCCACGTGCCCATGGCGTGACCCACACACGACTTGGTCAGTGGGCCTTTTCTTACTGTTTGGGCCTGTTTTAGAATTGTTTTAAAACCTGAGTGTTTACAGGCTTTTCTATCAATTTAATATAGTTTCTCGAGTCTATTTTTACTGAATTTTTACCAAAACTTTGGGATAACTATGGGGTTTATTTTAGGACTAATTAATGACCATAAACCTAATATTTGGGGTTCAAACCTATGTCAGGTAGTCGGGAACCTGGGAATACGCGTTAGAGTCGCAGGAGTTGTACTGTGTTGTGTTAGTCAGGTAAGTACACTAGCCCACAAGCTTATGTATGATTAGTAAGCCCGTAAGGAAATACCATGTGATCATTATCTTTCTATTTCTATTTTCCTATGCTCTACTTGTTGGCATTCCATTTTATACTCCTTGTATGTATGTTCTTGGCATAAGTGTGTGTCTCAAAGGTACTTGCGGCCTGCACTAGTTGGGATAAAATGTGAGCACTTCTGCAGAAGTGTTAGTAATTGTGTAATACCAAATACTAGATTTGTTGTGGATATTGTTATGGTTATCGATGTTACTACATCGTTGTCGTGGATTTGTTGTGGATTTTAGACCACTTATGGCCTCTCTTGATTCATTAAACACGCATGTTTCGTTGCTATCATTTCAGTCTGTTTATCATGCTCTCTTGATCTATTTAAATTCATATCTTTCAATTACCGCATGATATCTAGACTGCCATACTTGATAATTTATGAATTATCTTATTATATTCTTCTTGCATTACTTTCGATTTCTCTCAGTTACTCACCGTCTAATTTGTAATGGTAGGTGCAGATAGAGTGGAGTGCAGTAAGGGCAAAGGGCTCATCCTAGGCGATTTCCTGTGAGGACTTAGCAGCTGGACTTTGGAGATCTTAGAGATAGGTTTTGTTTGTTTTTGATAGTATGTTGCTTTATATATATGATTTGGTTCTTGATCTTAGGATAACATTGTTTTGGATATCATGTACACGTTTATTTCATTCCTATCTGTTTGTACATGAATATTACGGGGTTTTCCCTATTAATAGATTCATGAATTTCCCTTTGATTGAGTTATTTCCCATTATTGTAGTTTACTTATTTTTCTCCTGCGTATATCTTGCAATAACTCTTTCATAAAGTATATAATTAAATGAACAGATGCTAACTAAGCTTGTCAGGTTTGTCGAGATTCGACTTGGGGGCTTGCACGGGTCTAGGCCGGGCATACCCAACTGCATGGAGAAATTGGAGGCCTCACATAAGCCTTTTCTAGGTCTATCTTTATGATCATCCATCCCCTTCTCCCTGTCTTGCTCAGCATCGAGTGTATCACCTCCTGAATGATGATGGTATTATCTGTAATGTTCTGACTTGGTACAAAGCTGGATTGTATCCTCAATATTCATCTCTCCATTTGCGGCTTAAATCTGTTGTCAATGAGTTTTGTGATAGTTTTATAGACTACATTAGAAAGACTTATTGGGCAGGGACCTGCAAAACATGTTGAAGGGTGAGTTTTGAGGATTGGTACAAGTAGAGTATTATTCAACGTAGTCGAAAAAATGTCATGAGTGAAGAATTCCTTTACACACTCGATGGCTGACTCGCTAACAACACTCTGCTGTTTTTGGAAAAAAAAAATAGGACTCCATCCGTTTGGTGTTGGAGCTTTAAAAGCTCTCATCTCAAACATAGCATCATGGACTTCTGTTGGGTTAATTGCTTTGGCAATGTATGTTCTCTCAGCACCTGGCACCTCGAAAAACACTACTGGCCAAGGGACCCTGCAAATGTAAATTCTTCCTCTGTGTATAGGTTCTCTTAGAACTGAAAGGCCGACTGTTAGAGAAGTAGTTGATCTGTCACCCAATGCCCATTGTTGACATATAGGCCAACAATATGGTTTTGTCTCCTCCTGTGCAACATACTCAAATGGAAGAATCTTGTATTTTTGTCCCCTAGTAGGAGCCACTTGGACCTAGACTTATGGAACCAAATCATTTCTTCCTTGACTAGCAATTCCACGAGCCTCCCTTGGATACTTTCTCTTCAGGTGTATAGAGCTTTTATGTGGCCTACTACCAATTTGTATTCCACTGTTTCAACTTCCTTCTGCAATTTATTCTTTCTCTAAAAGATATTCCTGAACACCGATTAATTCCAGCCATGCAATTTCACAAAGAAATTAAACGCAGCCAAAGTATAGGTCTCCTCTTTATTCCAATTCAATTGAGAAAATTCTGAGAAATGTTCATGGGTAATTCAACTTGCTAAGAATCTAAAGGGCCTTTCTTGAAATGGGAATTCTTTTATCCTCTTCGTTTGCAACAAAAGAGGGCGATGATCAGACCTCATCATAGGGAGGTGTGATATAGTGCAATCCAGAAATCCCAATCTCCAAGTTGCATTACAAAGACCTCGATCAAGTCTTTCCTGGAGGTGCCCACGAATCCAAGTGAATTTAGGTCCAATAAAGCTTATATACTGCAGAGAGCATGCTTGCATAAAATCGTAAAGTTCCCTATATTTTGATTGGTTTGTCTGTGCTCCCCCACTTTTTTCATCAGCTACCAGGTACACATTCAGATCACCAATGATCACCCAAGTGCATTCATTCGGGATCTCGAAAGTTTTCTAAGTCCGTCAACAAGGCTTTTCTCGCATACTTCTTCGGCAATGCATACACTACAATAACCAATCCTTCCTCATGTCCTTGCTTCTATTTGAACAAGACTTATTGCTTATCTGGTTTTATTACTTCTACTTAAATAGAGTGGTCATTCCACAAAAGCCATATGCCACCAGAGAAGTCGATTGCATCCTCTTTCCTACACTTACTAAACCCCATCTTCCAAGTCATTGCATTTTGTCATATCACCACTGATTCTCAGTTAAAAAATTGCTACAATGTTTGCCTTGTGTTTCTTCATTAACTCCTTAAAAACTGTAAAAAAAAATAGGATTTTTGGCCCCCCTGCAATTCCAAGATAGTAATATCATTGACAATAAATATAAAAAGTAACTAAGAAACCGATAGCTATTGATGACCACCATTCGAACCCGGTTAATTGGTTACACCATCATCTGAGATCATATGCTCATATGTGCCTTTCTCTTGTGCTTCCATGTCCTGCCTCTGAGACACCCATTTTGCACTAGCTTCTGCTAGGATTTTGTGACCATTGTTAATAGCGTTCTGCATAATTCCTATTTGACTGCATTTTTTGCCCATATCAACTGCTAATTCCTCTGTTGACATACATTGGAATGGTACAGAGGCATCTACTCTCCTCTGCGTCCCTTCTCTATTTGTAAGATTCTGGAAAGAATGGATCTTCCATGCATTTTCTTGGATTAAGAATTTAGATGAAAGATCCTGCATATTTGGCCTACAGGCCTTTAAGGTAGACATGGGCCTTGGCAACCCTTGGTTTGTTTTAGGTAATTCATTATTTGAAAACTTATCTCTTTTGGCCCATCATCCTTGGGCACATTCATTTTTGGGATATAGTTTTGGGTCTGTATCACACTCTTAGGATTCTTGTTCTTTTCTTTCCCTTCATTGACTATTTTGGAAACCATACCTTGATTGGTTGTGGTTCCTTTTTTCGTGGAGAAAATCATGGTTTGACATTTGCTGTTATCTTTTGGATGTTTGACTTTAGAATCATTATGTTCACTCGAGTTGACTAATAATCCATTTTAATTTTTTTGGTTTCCTTATTTGAAACCCTGATGTTTCCTTCCACTCAAATCTACAGATTTATGCTTCTTCTCCTTTGATTCTTGCGCTAGATTCTCTCCTCCCCCCTTTTTGGCAATTTCTCCATTCCGATGAGGCTTCCTCTGAGCAATCATCCACTGCCCAAAATTATACTAAACGGCAGCCTGTGAAGGCAGCATACCACCTCCTGGGTCATTTGACCTCATCTATTTCGTGACTACAGAACCATGGGTTTCCTTAGGAGCATTAAGAGGGCATGCAGTGTTATTGTGCCCCACCTTCGCACATCGTAAACATATGTGGGGAAGCCCTTCATACTACACCTTCAGCCAAAAGTGTTCCACTCTAAATTTTGACATCAGAGGTTTTGAGAAATCGAATTCCACCGCCACTCGAGCAAACCCTCTCTGTTAGCTGTAGTAGTACTTGAAGTAGTACCTGAATCCACCCTTAGCGACCGTCCCACTACATTTTCATGTCCCCAAATGATAGAATCACAGAAATACTCAGGAGGGAGGTATGAAAAACGACTCCAAACTGCTGCTTTCGATATTAATGCAGTTGCCAGTTGGAAAGATGTCCCCCATTTTTACACAGAAAGGACATGGCAAAGGATTTCATATGGCCATCTGAGTAAAGCTCTATCCATATCTCCTGCATACATAAAATGAACCAAATAGAAATCATTAGAGATTTCTATAACTCTGTAGTCCTTTTTAGGGTGCCACATTGCTACGATTCTATTGCATAACATCCTGTGACCTAAAGATCTTCCCATCACTTTCACCACCACCGCGTTTTCCATTTGTTTCTCTAACTTGCTATGCAAGTTAAAAGAAAACGTCACCAATGGACTTAGAGCATCAGAAGTAATGCTCATATCCCCTGCCGCTAGTGCCACATTTTTTGAGAACCTTCTATTTTCGTCATTGACTGGTGATCCCTATACTTTTTATGAGTATCCGGATCGTTGTCAACCTCCATCTTATCTTCGATACACGCTTAAGGCACAAGAAAACGAATGCCCAAACTTGTAGACTGTCATAGAATCACTTTGCCTGAGCAAGTCTATCAGCTACGCAATTCAAACTCTATTATTGCAGTTTAATCACTGGAAGCAAGACATGTCTACTTGTAAAACATTTTAACTAAAACACATACAAAGTGCAAAATCCTTAGCAAAGTTATTAATGACATGAATCTCTCGCTCGCACTAGCAATGACAATATCAATGAATCAATTAAAAGCAATTTCAAATTTAATATGGTGCTAATTCTATAAGCTTTGCTCGCTACAAAAAATGCGAAGTATTTTATGATTTAAGAAACAAGAGAAAAGAATAAAGTGGAAAAAGAAACCTGATCACATATTATTATTGTGCGTGGACCAATACATGTTGGTCTTTCATCCTTATCTAAATCAAGCTATCATTTGTTTGGATTTCAACTTATCTTACGATCAATAAGTTATTAACTTATTATATATAAATTAGTTTCCATTGCAGCAAATAAATTAATGGGCATCCAAAAAAAAATTGTAGAAATTGTTGTCCTAAAATATACATATTCACCTTTGTAAAAGGCTCTTGGGCATCCATCACAAAGTAATAGATCTCCAAAGTCTGAACAGATGTTGCAGATACTACAACAAAAAGTGGTTTTAGCAACGAAAGCTTTTGTTGCTAAAGGCTCTGATTTCGTTGCGTAAACTTCTTAGCAACAAAAATATTTCGTTGCTGAGTTTGTTGTTGATAGTCCGTACCTAATAGTTCTCAACAACGAAAGGGACATTTTTTGCTTAAAATAGTTTTCAACAATAAACTCATTTGTTGTTGAAACTGCTTATAGCAACAAACATTTTTGTTGATGGAATTCTTTATCGCAACAAATTCTGGACATGTTGCAACAAATAGTGTTGTTGATAAATTATACTAAAGCATGAAAAAAAATTGTTTCAACAACAATTCCCATTCGAAAGAACAATTGGTGTTGAATTTATAATTGAAATTTAAATGAAATCAAATTTACTTATAAAAACTGAATTGTCGATATTACAAATTCACAAATAACAAACAAATGAAAACCGAATTATAATCTAAATCAATACATAACGGAGACAAAAAAAAATAAATCAAAGTGTATAAATCAATACACGAATATAGCAGTCCCTTTTTTCCAATGTTGGCTGAGGAGTGGTGCAGAGGAGGATCGACAAAAGAAAAAACAAATCAAGGTGTCAAATAAATGGTATGTCTAACACGTACAACATATCTCAAGTCATAGGGAACAACCTCAAAGTTTTCAATAGTAAACTTATTATCTGAACTGAAGGAAATTTGCCTTAGTTGGTGTGAATACACGCAATACTAGACATCACATTTACCAAGAACATCTCAAGTACATCTGCAAATCAAGTTTGAACATCGTAAGTATTCATATAGCTCCGAATGAAGAAAACAAAAAACATCATAAACTCCTCTCAGTACTAGTGTTAAACAGTTATTGCAAAGTTAGTAGGAATCGATTATGATGAAAAGTCAATACAACCCAAGATATTGTGTGTATGTAATGCAATACTAAGAAGGACATGAAGCGAGAGAAAGTTCGAGTACAAACTTACTAAGACAATGCATGATACATAAAATATTGTTCCTACATAATTCCGCAACCTAATTCAACCAAAAAGCAAATAAAAATTATAAAACCATGTTAGAAAAACTCAAGGTGCAATTCTTAAGAAGATAATGAACCAACAAGTACCAAGAATGAATAAGAAATCAGATTTTACAACATATCAAAAACAACTACGAGAATGTCGATAAAGCAAATGAGGACCGTATGGGTCAATTCTCATTATTAGAGGGTAACTAGAAAGTGAAAAAATAGGAAAGGTTCATTGATATGCTTGATTAAGGAACATGTTTCTATAGAGCTTAATCAATTCAATGGTGATTGAACAAAGTCCAACTATAAATTCGACATACCGTTTACATTCCATCGCTTCATGTAATGTAAGCACATTTCTAACTTGTATATCAACAAATACATCATTGTTACATTCTATGTTATCATACATAAATTCGTGTATATGTTCTACGTCCAAAAATGGGCATGTTTAGATGAGTAAGCTTTCTAGAAATTGGGCATAAAGAATTTAAGAACTTGACATGTACCTTTTCATCTACACATTTCCATCGCCTTCAGGCCCGTCCTTTGCAAGGCCGAAATCTGATAGCTTAGTTGAGTAATCCTGCATTGAACATGAAAGAAGTTTCATTAATTACCGTTACTGCTAGTCGAGAAAATCAGATAACCTATTGTATTCATTTAGATCATTTATCAACTCATCTAAGATAATCACTAATAGAATGTGGATTGAATGTCAATGTGTGACACCTAGGACTAAATAGACATTAGAGTAAAAAATCATCTCCAATGGAATGTGCATTTTGAATGTTAAGATGACGTGGATAGACATTATCTATTTTGAATGTCACTTCTTGACATTCAAATTGACATCCATGTTGGATAATAGTTTTTTTTTAAATATTTACTTATTTTGTTTAGACTTTATTTTCAAAATTTAATTAGTAAAATTACAAAAAGAAATGTCACCTCATCAATTGAGCCACCGATTCACAACCATTGGAGACTTATTTTGAAGCTCAATGTCAATTTGAGCCACATGGGATGGACATCCTATTCACATTGAGAATTCACACCCACAATCCATATTACCTTTGGAGATGCTCTAAAACTCTCCTTAAAAATAAGTGAATCTAATTAATTACACGATTGTATTAATGATAGGATTAGCAGAGCAAAATTATTAATCGAATTACAAAATCTTGACACAAATAATATAAATTCGACTCAAATAATAATAAAAAGTCTTACATATAAGTTAATTGATTAACTTGCCAATAAATTAGCTGATTCTAAAACTCACCTTAAAAATAGGTAAATCTATTACACAGTTGTAATCATGATAGGATTAGTACAACAAAACCATCAATCGAATTATAAGACCTCGACTTAAATAACATATATTTTTTTTTGATAACCCACTTCCATATTTTATTCCAGATTTACCTTCAAAATAATAGATAGAAATGATGGCACAACTCACCATTCATTTTTACCAGACATAGAATGAGTCTCCCTTGCAATGCTATGGGTTGCTACATTCGCTGATCTACGGACAAAAGCAATAGAATAGGACGCAATGTCCATAAACAATTAGATTCAATTTCTGATAAATCATATCAAAATATGAGTTCTTTATTCTTATTGTGATCATCTAAGCTCTTGGAATAGGTAATTTTGTATTATTCTATTGTTGGTGAATCTCATTCAATTGAAATATATAGTACACTTTATTCACATAGTAGATTGTTCGAAGTTTGGCCCATGGATTTTACCTATGATTTGGAGGTTTTCCACGTTAAATCTTGTGTCTTGTGGTATGTTTATTTTGTGCATTGATCGTGGTTTGGTAGAACTTGGTATTCATTTGTTTCATTTCTTGAAGGGGTTGAGTAAAACCCCAACAATAGGTTTATTTTTTTCATATAAAGAATGTATGAATTTTTAATTGTCGTAATTTGATATTTTCCTTATTTATAATTTTTTTTATTTTTATATTTAAATTTCAATTACAATTTTCAAGCTAAGTATTAAATTATTTATTTTTTAATGAAGTGGGAGTCGAACTCACGACTTCCCCATATCTATCCTTTTAGCAAGTGACATATCTACCATATCAAGAGAGATGCTTTGCGGAGAGTTAAATTGTTGTAATGCTAAATCGATCAAAGTACTCCTCTGCATATTTAGTGCATCTCAATGACCAAAAACAACTATGGTTGGTTGAGAAAAAAGTAGTTCAATAAGTAATATAATCTAAGCCTCACCAAAAAGTTTATTTGCACTAGATAAAGTGTGGTATTTGCTATAGGGGTAGTTAAATTATAGTATCTAATTAAACTTGTATCATAATATTAATTATAATTACATACATGGAATATATTTCTACACCCTTCAATAGCACCATTAATAAAAAACTACCGTATATGCATCTCGATCTTATCACTGCCACTACTAATTATTTATTTATAAAAGATAAATTTTGTGACTTAGATCTTGTACATATAAAAATAAGACCAATTTAAAAATAACATCAATTTCGTGACTTATCACACGTGCTTAGCACGTACATAAAACTAGTATATACATACACACACGTAATTGTGTCATATGTCCTTTTATGTCATTTTGCATTTCTCAATTACTCAATCGACTATTCTTCCAAACAATTTTTAGTTGATTAATTAGATAATCAGCTTTCCACTACTAGCTACTAGATTATCAGCTATCAGTTAGGTTATCATCTTTCAACTAGATTATTAGCTATCAACTAGATTATGTTGTGCACAAATCACTCCCGTAGTTATGTTGTGCATAAATCACTCTCAAGATTATGTTGTGTACAAACCATTCCCATAATTATGTGCTACCTTATTTAGATGTTTCCTTTTGTATGTAATTGCATCTCCATATATAGTGACATATATAATATATCACAACAAAATATACAATAAACTTATCATATTCTCTGTTAAGGTTTCACTTGGTATCAAAGCTTGGCTTCTAATCCTAGGTTGTGCATATTTACTAATTGCAAAATATTTATTAACAAAAGTACTCTTCTTTGTTCATATATATGAAGTAAAAACACTTGAACAAAAGTACTCTTCATTTGACACATTGCTATGCAATCTTTCATTCTAAATCACATTATTACATTTTTCTACATATGTAATTTTCATCAAAAAAAAAGGAATTGATATGTATTTCTTTAATTATTTTTTTGTCCAAGTACAAATCAAGCTTATCTGAAACAAGAGGGTATAGGCAGTAACTCAAACTCATGAACAGATCTATATTTTTCAATATCTCAAATAACAAAAAATGAAGCGTTTCATTGAAGTTTTAACGGATAAATATTAGAAAGAAAAGCATGTCTCGAAAGTTTAGTTGGAGGCGAAAACGTTAAATAAGTTGGAAAGATTAACTAACCTAAACAAACACTTAACACTTAATTAAACTTTTAACTGATAAATATTACAATTGGTAAGTTTGTCTCGAAAGTTTACGTTGTAGGCAAAAACGTTAATTAAGTTGTACAGATGATCTAAATGAACACTTAGCACTTAATTAAACTTTTAATGAATAAATATTACAAAAAAGTAAGTTTGTCTCCAAAGTTTACGTTGTAGGCAAAAACGTTAATTAAGTTGTACAGATGATCTAAATGAACACTTAGCACTTAATTAAACTTTTAATGAATAAATATTACAAAAAAGTAAGTTTGTATTGAAAGTTGTACTGAAGGAGAAAATATTAATTTAATTGAAGAGATTATCTAAACTAGCAAACTCCCTCCAAAGTTATTTTGAAGAGATGATCTAATCAACACTTTGTGAATGATATTACAAATAGAAAATCTCCCTCCAAAGTTATTTTGGAAGCAAACTAAACAACGAAATTGGATTTCTAAACTAGCAGTGAAATATTACTAGCTCCCTCCCTATTTTTATAGGTCGTATAGCTAAAGCACAATTGTAAGTTTACTTTCCAAATTTGTACCCTTATATCTATGTTTGATTGGCTGAAAATTGAAGTGCTCTAATGAAAATTAAATGTTTAAGTCAAGGGGTGAAGTTGGTACATAAGGTGCCAAAATATATGCAAATGACTTATAAATTTAGAAAACATATTTTGCCTAAAATGATGTACATGAATGGATGGAGGGAGTAATTGTGACGGCCCCAAATCCCGAGGCCCGCCAAGTCATGTGTCGTGGGCCCATAACTCTGCCATGTCACCGCCTTGTTGTGTCTCACATGCACCACGTCATTATTCCATCAAGTTTTATTATTCATTCTCAATAATTGACATTATAATCAGCGGAAGACTTAAATAGCATGAAATAAATGTAAAATTCATGTCATTTAGAGCATCAGTCCTAATGTGGAAAACCCAGTAAAATACCATGCTTATAACTGAGGTGAATAATAACAAAAATCCATATACATGTATTCAGTGTTCTACAGTCCCTAAAAACCCAAAAAATAAAAAACATAAATATATACATACTGTAATCCAAAACACGAGCTAAAACAGCAACAAACTCGAAAGTAGTCACCTAATCCCCCTTGCCCTTACTCTTACTCGTCGAAGGATCTACACTAAGTCACCCAACAAATACAGTGACGAGTCCAGTGAGTAAATTCACAAGAGAAGTCCACACAGTATTTATGAATAAAACTAATAAATCTACAAGACATGTGAATATGACCTTTGGCAACAAACAATCGCATTCTCATGGTTGTAGGAAACATATATCATGCCAAAATCATCATCAAGAAATATAAAGCATCACAAAAATACTTCAAAAGCAGCAGAAAGTAAATAAATCGGCTAGTTGTTAAGTAGTAAATAAATCACTAATAGAATAACCACGATAAATTCCCCAACCTATCCCGGAATGATATCGATAAAACAAGATAGTAACCACGCATATATACTATTCAGGAATCAAGCTACTAAACCTTAACTTTAATAAACAGCATGATCCCTCTGATTGCGTTACACATCAGGAACAACCCTAATCCCTCTCGACAGTCGCAAGTATATCCTACCTCCATCGACATGAGCCATGTCCCAAGATGACTCACGCAAGGAATTTAGGCACAAGCAACATATATATATATACACAACCGAAGCTTATGGAGTAAAACCATGTGTGCCCACCAGCAGACACACATAAATACAATACAAATATACAATTAAAAACACGCCATGAATAAAGTGAAGCATTCTCAAGGGTTTTACACACCTCAAACCGCACTCCAACACCCTTATATAATCCGTGATCCAATCCCGTTCTTTCCTTGGAATGCGTGTCGATATCCAACTATGACATCTCAAGTCCTTGATGTCCTAATGAATCATTAGAATCCTAAAAAATTGGAAATTCAAACATTTTTTTCATTTTTTTTATTATTTTTTTCTCAGGTCTGACACCGCAGGGGACGCCGATGTGGGTAAATCCGTATGACATCACTTTGGCAGATCCACTGCTTAGACGCCGTGGAGTATTACCCTACACAGCGCCTCTGGCAGCGCCAAACCTGAACCTTATTTTGGGGTTTTTGGGACCCCCAGTCCCGTCGACGTGGTCCAAACCCGTTTCATCCTCCTATGATTTTCCAAACCAACCATAGAGTGCCTTTCAATCTCGACAAATCTCACCCAAATGGAAAAGTCCAACTATTTTTCGCCTTAACATCGATAAAATCTATTTTTCCCCATCAACAACAACAACCTCAACAAATCTATCAATTACATGATCAAAACAACATTATAACCATTGTTTTTTTTATTAACAATGGGTATCCAGACACTTGTCTAAGTAGTCTTATTGACTGCATAAAGAGACCACCAATATGAACCGACGTTTGGATGTTATAAGGAACTGAACTCAAGACCGTGTGCCTAACCCACACAATTCTGCCTTCGCCCTTATCTCTAGGCCAATTCGTCCAGGTTAATTAAGTTGTTTGTTTTTCAAAATGAGTGAAAAAAATATAGAATTAGAAAACATGCATTAATGTGGTGCTCGAATAATTAATTTTACTCTTATTAAAGTAAACATAAATATACTGTACATATACAAAAAGAATTAATTAATAAAAATGTGCCCCAAAAAAAAATGTAAGTCGATCGAGTTTTCAAATTCAATCATAAAGTTGGGAGTGAAGGCGAGGTGCCATGAGCACTTGTAGTGGGTGCATCATGGAAAGCAGTATTCCCGAGCACTCTTCCAAGTCAACGTCGACATTTGGATGGGTCTTGAGCTCAAATGCTTGTAAAATTCGGGCCAAAGTAAGGTGCATCACTTGGAGAGCCAATCCCACACCAGGACACGATCTTCTTCCGGACCCAAATGGCAAAAACTTGTGATTCTGACCCTTCACGTCCATGTCCACATGGGTGGTCAAGAACCTCTCAAGCAATAAATAACTTTGAAATAATAACTTATAACTTTACTTTGATATTTGCAAAAATTTAAAAAACTCCCTATGAGTTCGGACTCTAAGAATCCAAACAAATTTTTTGTTTTGTTTATCGAGATAGAAGATTTGGTTATGAGAGGCTTGCAAATCCCGTATTCGGAGTTAATCCTAAAAGTACGAATTGTTCGTCTAAACGAAGACAAACTCGATGCTAACTAATTAGGTGATTGCAAAATTACCCAAATGCCTTCATCGCTTGATCTGATCACAAACCCTAAACCTTTATCCCCAATTTGATTCATAACAAACTCCAACATGCCCAAACCTATCAAAATCGAAGCCGCAACCAAATAAAAAATTTGAAACAAAGCAATCTCCAACGATTAAGTCAATTAGGGCATTATTTTTTCCATCGCGAAGCCTTTGTGTTGCTCTCTCTCTCTCTCTCTCTCCCTTATGACTTCATCCCATTCATCTTCTCCTTCACTTATCACACCTCTATGATCAAGAACAACTACGGATGCAAATGGATAGGGTTGGGGATGGGGATCTCATATCCATTCCCATCTCCATTTAAGAACTCATCACCATCTCTATGATGGCCCAAATTTTCTAGAGGTCGTCCCGCGACCTACGCCCTCCGCTCGCAAGCCTAGCAGCGCCTATCACGTCACCGGACACATTATCACTACTGCCACGTCCGCAGCTCTGTGAAGTGACGCTCTGTTTAATTAATCCTACTATATTGAATTATTAAATTCTCCTAAACATCTTGCAGATTAGTTAATAATAATAATAATAATAATAATAGCGGAAGCATTTAATTCGTATTTTATGAGAGTTTATTTAACCTAATTAGTGGAAAACCTGGAAATAAACACCATGTATATAAATGGCACGAAGTAAACAGAAATCCATATACATGTGATAAATTTCTAAAGCCCCCAAGACCCAAAGAAACAAAATATACATACTAGATAGTCAAAACACGAGCTATCGCAAAGAATAACGACCTCGAGAGATAGTAGCCTAGTACCACTTTTCCCTTGCTCTTGCTCGTACCAGGATCTGCGCTCAGTTGTCCAACACATACAACAACGAGCCCAGTGAGTAAATTTCCAAGACAATTCTGCACGATAATCATGAAAACCGCAGTAATCTGCGAGACATGTGAATATGATCCTAGCAATAGGAATTATATTCCCATGGTTGGCAGCAAACAACATTTACAGCAAAATTAGCGATAACACATAGTAGAAATAAAACATCATTCAAGTAAATCCGGTTCAACAACGATATCAATTAAAGCTAGATAGAGGTGTGACGGAGTCTAACAAAACTAGATCATACTTTATAGATTCGGATGCCCCAGCAGAGCACATCAAGCCTAGACCACACCTGAACTACTAACGGTGATCAGAAACACATCACAACCCACCGGACACATGGACCCCACTACGCAGGTAGCTATTCACCGGTTGAGCCCAGTACATGCGCTACAATCTAGCCTGCTCAATTTCGTAACACGACCATCTCGATTAACCTCCGACCATGTGAACAAATCAAACACCGACTAACACATGATCACAGTGCATAAACATGGCAACCAAATAAGTAACAAAGTGATAAATGAATAACTGAATAAACACTCATTTACATGGACAAACCACGCATGCATTAAAGTGTAACATTCTCAAGGGTTTTAGACACATGTAAACACGAACTCCAACTTCCCGGACCCGTCAATCCGACCCGCCTAGCTCCCCTGTTCGAGCTAAGGTTCCCTAGTCCCCGAAGTTCATTTATAGTGTTTGTATTAATTAAGTGGGTTTGTTATTAATTAGGTTCGATTTCATGTTTTAAAATTCAGAGTCCGGATTAGCGCGCTAGGTCAAGTGATTAGCACGCTAATTGATCTTCGTGCACTGTTCGTGTACGAAGATCTTCATCTTCCCCAGCGTGTCTAGCGCGCTAGGTGTGCTCTGCCCAGAATTTTTATAAACTGATTATGGGTTTTTCTTGTTTCCAACACCTCAATTCATCGTACAAACAATACACACTCCAAAAGCATCAAATTCCTCTCCAAAACACCAATTAAACAAGGTTTTCACTCAAAACTGAGAATCAAAGTGTGTATGTTTTAAAATCCGAAATCACCAAATTCACCTCAATTTTCCACAAATGTGATTCAAAACGATGTAATTCATCAACTTTAACCTCAAGAACATCAAATCCAGCGAAAACAGTGATGATTTCATCATAAAATTCGTTTTATCCTCAACCAACAAAAACCATGTTTTTTATAAAAAATTCAAGCTTAGGAGGAATAGATTACCTTGGATCTATGTTATTTGATCCCCAAATCTATGTTATTTGTTGGGTTTTGCATGCCTCCATCGATCAAACGTATATTTATAGGTGGTTAATCTAATCTGATGTGTGCACGCATTCCGAGGATGATCTAATGGTCTCTAATCACCCTGTGTCACTTAAGTTTTCGACACCTTATCATGACACCAGAATCCTTGATCCACCCTGTTGTTCATCAAGGATCATCCTATGTTTCCTGATTTTTTCTATCCATACTATAGGATTTTAATTAATCCATTTATACACTTTTCAACTTTAGGCTAGGCCACCTAATAAATTATAAAAATCATATGTGAGGTCACACTAGCTCTCAGCTACCCGAAAAACCATGCCCGGTACTCAATCCTCGACACGCATTTCAGGACATATACTCGATTCGTGACCTTTCCCGATATCAACGTTCACACATTCGATGTTTGTATACATACACATAATTAATATACCCCACATCGCAATATTAGGCATCACACCATGCACAAATATCATAAATATAGCCTGAGTTCCTACATCTGAGTCACCCAGCTATCCACGTTACGCCCGAATTAACCGTTAATCATCGTGATTAACACTAATACTCAATTAAATTAATTTAGGCCGTTACAATCTCCATACCTGTCTAATCCCCACGAGGATGTGTAATCCTCATGAAAAAATCTTTTCCTCATTTCATTCCCCATTAGGGATCCCTGTGGAGATTTTCACGGGGATGGAAATCCCTGTGGGGAAAATATTTATTTCCACTAAATTTTCCTCAAAAAAAGAATTATAAAAATAAAGTGTTAAAGATACATAAAATCACAATTGTTGGAAATTCCAACAATGGTAGATATTCAAATTCATTGATAAATACATTCAAACTTAGATTTTTTGCTAATCATTGATATTATTATAGTTATACTTAAGAAAAAGTTCATGTCTTATTATTGTTGATTAATTTATATTTCTCTGATGGCATAATTTTTATTTAGAAATTCGTGAGTAACTCCAAATCACCTACACACGTAACAATTAATATATGTTACGAAAACAAATTCTTAAACTCTAATTTTTTTTCAAATTTGATTTTCTCAAAAAAAAAAATTTCTCGAGTGTTAACAGAATGTCTCTATTTGCTTCATGTGCTTGTCGACTAGTAATATTAATTATAATTACATACATGGCATATATTTCTACACCCTTCAATAGCAACATTAATAAAAAATTATGCATCTCGATCTTATCATTGCCACTACTAATTATTTACTTATAATAGATCAATTTCGTGACTTATCACACGTGCTTAACACATACACAGAACTAGTATATATATATATACATATACATCTGACACACACATAATTGTGTCATATGTCCTTTTATGTCATTTTGTATTTCTCAAGTACTCAATCAACTATTCTTCCAAAAAATTTTTAGTTGACTAGTTATGTTATCATCTTTCAACTAGATTATCAACTATCAACTAGATTATGTTGTGCACAAATTACTCCCATAATTATTTTGTGCCCAAATCACTCTAAAGATTTTGTTGTGCACAAATCATTTCCGTAATTATGTGCTACCTTATTTAGATGTTTCCTTTTGTATGTAATTGCATCTCTATATATAGAGACATAATATATCACAACAAAATATACAATAAACTTGTCATATTCACTGTTAAGTTTTCACATTGGCTTCTAATCCTAGGTTGTGCATATTTACTAATTGCACAATATTCCTTAACAAAAGTACTCTTCATTTACTAATTGCACAATATTCCTTAACAAAAGTACTCTTCAGTTGTGCATATGTATGAAGTATAAACCCTTGAACAAAAGTACTCTTCATTTGACACATTGCTATGCAATCTTTCATTTTAAATCACATTGTTACTTTTCTAAATATGTAATTTTCCTCAAAAAAAAAAGGAATTGATATGTACTTATTTATTTAATATTTTTTCTAAGTACAAATCAAGCTTATTTGAAACAAGTGGGTTTAGTCAGTAACATGAACTCGTTAACAGATCTAATACGTACTATTTTTCAATATCTCAAATAATGACAAATGAAGCGTTTAATTGAAGTTTGAATGGATAAATATTAGAAAGGTGAGCTTGTCTCGAAAGTTTATGTGGAGGCAAAAACGTTAAATATGTTGGAAAGATTACCTAACCTAAACGAACACTTAACACTTAATTAAACTTTTAATGGATAAATATTACAATAGGTAAGTTTGTCTCGAAAGTTTATGCTAAAGATAGATGGATATGGGGAGGGGGAACAGGGATATATACACAGTTAAGAGCGGATATCGCCATCTAAGCCCGTTTCTCAATTCAAATGATACCATGAGTCTTGTAAATTCCTGGCAGGATTGCTAATCAAAAAAAAAATCCTAGCGGAACATCTAAAGTGCATTAGTCCCGCCTAAAGTCAAGAATTTTTTTATGGAGAATGGTGACGAATTTCTTGCCCACAACTATAAACCTTCACAGTAAAAAAGTTCCTATCGACATTATGTGCCCAGTCTGTAAGAATGAAGCAGAAGATGTTTTCCATGTAATGGTTGATTGTGCCATAACAAGAAGTTGTTAGGATATAATACAGATGGATATGAAACATTTCTATCCGAGATCGGTCATGAGATGGATGGAAGTGGTGTTCAACGACACTCTAAAGGAGAAGGTGGAAATTTTCCTAATGGTTGTGTGAACCTATGGAACAATCGAAATTCAGTGGTTTGGAGGAAGAGTAGACAATCTCCTACACAAATTAGGCAAGGCCAGCTTTATTAGAATGGCAACGAGCACAGAACATTGGTGAAGTGTAGGGGATGGACATCAAAAGACAAAAGGTTCAGTTCTTATTTAAGCCCAAGTCTGGTGTTTTGAAGTGTAATGTAGATGTTGTCATATTTAAAGACAAGGTTTAGTTCTTATGGCTCCATCCTTAGAGATGACCTATTTTGTTCATGGTAGCGAAAGGAGGTCGGATGGTGGGAGCTCTAGAACCGTGAGAAGCAGAGATAATACGAGTTCGTGAGGTGCTCAGCTGGCTAAAGGAGAAAGGGATGAGGATTCATGCTGAAACGGATGCACTTATAGTTACTCAGGCATTAAAGAGTGGGAGAGAAGATATGTCATACTTTGGCTCTTTAATTTGAGATTGTAAACTTTTGTTAATGGACTCGATGTCCTATTGTGTGAGTTATGTTGGTAGATCAGTGAATTTGGCGGCGTATTCTATTGCTAGGGAAGCTAGTTCTATGACTGATTGTTATGAGTGATCTGCTATACCCTCGTTTATTGTAGATGTACTCTCGAATGATTTGAAATAAAAGTAATTCTAATGTTTTTTTGCCAAAAAAATGAGTTGTACAAATGATATAAATGAACACTTAGCACTTAATTAAACTTTTAACAGATAAATATTACAAAAAGGTAAGTTTGTCTTGAAAGTTGTGCTGAAAGAGAAAACGTTAATTTAATTGAAAAGATTATCTAAACAAACATTTAACCTACACTTTGTGGATGATATTGCAAATAGAAAACCTCCCTCCAAAGCCATTTTGGAAGCAAACTACAACAACTAAATTGGATTTTGTAAACTAGCAATGTTACTTGCTCCCTCCATCTATTTTTATAGGTCGTATGGCTAAAGCACAATTGTAACTTTACTTTTCAAATTTGTCCCTTTATATCTATGTTTGATTGGATGAAGAATTGAAGTGCTCTAATGAAAATTAATTGTTTAAGTCAAGGGGTGAAGTTGGAACATAAGGTGCCAAAATATATGCAAACGACTTATAAATTTAGAAAACATATTTTGCCTAAAATTATGTACATGAATGGATGGAGGGAGTAATTGTGACGGCCCTAAATCCCGAGGCCCGCCAAGTCATGTGTCGGGGGCCCACAACTCTGCCATGTCACCGCCTTGTTGTGTCTCACGTGCACCACGCCATTATTCCCTCAAATTTTGTTATTCATTTTCAATAATTGACATTATAATCAGTGGAAGACTTAATAGCATGAAATAAATGTAAAATTCATGTCATTTAGAGCATCAGTCCTAATGTGGAAAACCTGGTAAAATACCAAGCTTATAACTGAGGCGAATAATAACAGAAATCCATATACATGTATTCAGTGTCTACAGTCTCTAAAAATCCAAAAAACATAAATATATACAAATTGTAATCCAAAACACGAGCTGAAGCAACAACAAACTCGAAAGTAGCGCCTAATACCTCCTTGCCCTTGCTCATTGAAAGATCTACACAAAATCACCCAACAAATACAATGACGAGTCCAAAGGAGTAAATTCCCAAGAGAAGTTCATACAGTATTCATGAATAAAACTAATAAATCTACAAGACATGCGAATATGACCTTTGGCAACAGACAATCACATTATCATGGTTGTAGACATAATACATCATACCAAAATCATCATAAAAAAATATAAAGCATCACCCAAATACTTCAAAAGCAGCAACAAGTAAATAAACCGGCTCAACGTTAAGCAGTAAATAAATCACTAATTGAATAACCACGATAAATTCCCCAACCTATCCCAGAAAAATATAAATAAAACAAGATAGGAACCACGCAAATATACTATTCAGGAATCCAGTGGCTAAACCCAAACTTCAATAAACTGCATGATACCTCCGATTGTGTTACACATCAAGACAACCCTAATCCCTCTCAATAGTCACAAGTATATCCTACTTCCATCGACATGAGCCCTGTCCTAAGATGACTGAAGCAAGGAATTTAGCCACTAGCAATATATATAAATATATAAGCTTATGGAGTAAAACCATGTGTGCCCACTAGCAGACACACATAAATACAATACAAATATACGATTAAAATCACGCCATAGAATGAGTCTCCCTTGCAATGCTATGGGTTGCTACATTCGCTGATCTATGGACAAAAACAATAGAATAGGACGCCATGTCCATAAACAATTAGATTCAATCTCTAAAAAATCATACCAAAGTATGAGTTCTTTGTTCTTATTGTGATCATCTATGCTCTTGGAAGATGTATTTTTGTACTATTCTATTGTTGGTGAATCTCATTCAATTGAGATATATAGTACACTCTATTCACATAGTAGATTGTTCGGAGTTTGGACCATGGATTTTACCTATGATTTGGAGGTTTTCAACGTTAAATCTTGTGTCTTGTGGTATGTTTATTTTGTGCATTGATCGTGGTTTGGTAGAACTTGGTATTCATTTGTTTCATTTTTTGAAGGGGTTGAGTAAAATCCCAACAATAGGTTTATTTTTTTCATATAAAGAATGTATGAATTTTTAATTGTCGTCATTTGATATTTTCGTTATTTATAATTTTTGTATTTTTATATTTAAATTTCAATTACAATTTTAAAGCTAAGTATTAAATTTTTTTATTTTTAATGAAGTGGGAGTCGAACTCACAACTTCCTCATATCTAGCCTTTTAGCAAGTGACGTATCTACCATATCAAAAGAGATGCTTTGCGGAGTGTTAAACTGTTGTAATGCTAAATTGATCAAAGTACTCTTCATATTTTGTGCATCTCAATGACCAAAAGCAATTATAGTTGGTTGAGAAAAAAGTAGTTTAATAAGTAATATAATCTAAGCCTCACCAAAAAGTTTATTTGCACTAGATAAAGTGTGGTATTTGCTATAGGGGTAGTTAAATTATAGTATTTAATTAAACTTGTATCATAATATTAATTATAATTACATACATGGCATATATTTCTACACCCTTCAATGGCACCATTAATAAAAAACTCTATTGTCTATGCATCTCGATCTTATCACTGCCACTTCTAATTATTTATTTATAATAGATCAATTTTGTGACTTAGATCTTGTACATATAAAAATAAGACCAATTTAAAAATAACATCAATTTCGTGACTTTACACACGTGTTTAGCACGTACATAAAACTAGTATATACACACACACGTAATTGTGTCATATGTCTTTTTATGTCATTTTGCATTTCTCAAATACTCAATCGACTATTCTCCAAAACAATTTTTAGTTGATCAATTAGATAATCAGCTTTTCACTACTAGCTACTAGATTATCAACTATCAGTTAGGTTATCATCTATCAACTAGATTATCAGCTATCAACTAGATTATGTTGTGCACAAATCACTCCCGTAATTATGTTGTGCATAAATCACTCTCAAGATTATGTTGTGTACAAACCATTCCCGTAATTATGTGCTACCTTATTTAGATGTTTCCTTTTGTATTTAATTGCATCTCCATATATAGAGACATGTAATATATCACAACAAAATATATAATAAACTTATCATATTCTCTATTAAGATTTCACATGGTATCAAAGCTTGGCTTCTACTCCTAAGTTGTGCATATTTACTAATTGCAAAATATTTATTAACAAAAGTACTCTTCATTTGACACATTGCTATGCAATCTTTCATCCTAAATCACATTATTACTTTTTTCTACATATGTAATTTTCGTCAAAAAAAAGGAATTGATATGTATTTCTTTAATTAATTTTTTTTCCAAGTACAAATCAAGCTTATCTGAAACAAGAGGGTTTAGGCAGTAACTCGAACTTATGAACAGATCTAATACGTACTATTTTTCACTATATCAAATAACAAAAAATGAAGCGTTTAATTGAAGTTTTAACGGACAAATCTTAAAAAGAAAAGCATGTCTTGAAAGTTTAGTTGGAGGCGAAAACGCTAAATAAGTTGGATAGATTATCTAACATAAACGAACACTTAACACTTAATTAAACTTTTAACGGATAAATATTATAATAGGTAAGTTTGTCTTGAAAGTTTATGTTGTAGGTAAAAAAACATAAATATATACATACTGTAATCCAAAACATGAGCTAAAACAGAAACAAACTCGAAAGTAGTCGCCTAATACCCCCTTGCCCTTACTCTTGCTCGTCGAAGGATCTACACTAAGTCACCCAACAAATACAGTGACGAGTCCATTAAGTAAATTCACAACAGAAGTCCACACAGTATTTATGAATAAAACTAATAAATCTACAAGACATGCGAATATGACCTTTGGCAACAAACAATCGCATTCTCATAGTTGTAGGCAACATACATCATGCCAAAATCATCATCAAGAAATATAAAGCATCACAAAAATACTTCAAAAGCAACAGAAAGTAAATAAACCGGCTCGTCTTTAAGTAGTAAATAAATCACTAATAGAATAACCACGATAAATTCCCCAACCTATCTCGGAAGGATATCAATAAAACAACATAGTAACCACGCATATATACTATTCAGGAATCCAGCTACTAAACCTTAACTTTAATAAACAGCATGATACCTCCTATTGTGTTACACATCAGGAACAACCCTAATCCCTCTCGACAGTCGCAAGTATATCCGACCGCCATCGACATGAGCCCTGTCCCAAGATGACTCACGCAAGGAATTTAGCCACTAGCAACATATATATATATACATAACCGAAGCTTATGGAGTAAAACCATGTGTGCCCACCAGCAGACACACATAAATACGATACAAATATACAATTAAAATCACGCCATGAATAAAGTGAAGCATTCTCAAGGGTTTTACGCACCTCAAACCGTACTTCAACACCTTTAAAAGAAAACGTCACCAAGGGACTTAGCGCATCAGAAGTAATGCTCATATCTCCTGCCTCTAATGCCACGTTTTTTGAGAACCTTCTATTTCCGGCATTGACTAGGTGATCCCTATACTTTTTACGAGTATCCGGATCGTTGTCAACCTCCATCTTATCTTCAGATACACAGTTAAGGCACAAGAAAATGAATGCCCAAACTTGTAGACCTGTCATAGAATCACTTAGCCTGAGCAATTCTATCGACTACACAATTCAAATTCTATTATTGTAGTTTATTTATCACTGGAAGGAAGACATGTCTACATGTAAAACACTTTAACTAAAACACATACAAAGTGCAAAATCCTTAGCAAAGTTATTAATGACATGAATCTCTCGCTCGCACTAACAATGACAATATCAATGAACCAATTAAAAGCAATTTCAAATATAATACGGTGCTAATTCTATAAGCTTTGCTCGCTACAAAAAATGCGAAGTATTTTATGATTTAAAGAAACAAGAGACAAAGAATAAAGTGGAAAATGAAACCTGATCACATATTATTATTGTGCGTGGAAAAATACATGTTGGTCTTTCATCCTTATCTAAATCAAGCTATCATTTGTTTGGATTTCAACTTATCTTACGATTAATAAGTTATTAACTTATTATATATAAATTAGTTTCCATTGCAGCAAATAAATTAATGGGCATCCAAAAAAATTGTAGAAATTGTTGTCATAAAATATTCATATTCACCTTTGTGAAAGGCTCTTGGGCATCCATCACAAAGTAATAGATCTCCAAAGTCTGAACAGATGTTGCAGATACTACAACAAAAAGTGATTTAGCAATGAAAGCTTTTGTTGCTAAAGGTTCTGATTTCGTTGCTTAAACTTCTTAGCAACAAAAATATTTCGTTGCTGAATTTGTTGTTGATAGTCAGTACCTAATAATTCTCAAATACGAAAGGGACATTTTTTGCTTAAAATAGTTTTCAGCAATAAACTCATTTGTTTTTGAAACTGCTTATAGCAACAAACATTTTTTGTTGATGGAATTCTTTACAGCAACAAATTCTGGACATGTTGCAACAAAAAGTGTTGTTGATAAATTATACTAAAGCATGAAAAAAAATTGTTTCAACAACAATTCCCATCCGAAAGAACAATTGGTGTTGAATTTATAATTGAAATTTAAATGAAATCAAATTTACTTATGAAAACTGAATTGTCGATATAAAAAATTCACAAATAACAAACAAATGAAAATCGAATTATAATCTAAATCAATACATAACGGAGACGAAAAGAAAAATAAATCAAAGTGTCTAAATCAATACTCGAATATAACAGTCCCTTTTTTCCAATGTTGGCTGCAAAGTGATGCAGAGGAGGATCTACAAAAGAAAAACAAATCAAGGTGTCAAATAAATGGTATGTCTAACACGTACAACATATCTCAAATCATAGGGAACAACCGCAAAGTTTTCAATAGTAAACTTATAATCTGAATTGAAGGAAATTTGCCTTTGTTGGTGTAAATACACGCAGTACTAGACATCACATTTGCCAAGAACATCTCAAGCACAACTGCAAATCAAGTTTGAACATCGTAAGTATTCATATAGCTACTAATGAAGAAAACAGAAAACATCATAAACTCCTCTCAGTACTAGTATTAAACAGTTATTGTAAAGTTAGTATGAATTGATTATGATGAAAAGCCAATACAACATAAGATATTGTGTGTATATAATGCAATACTAAGATGGACATGAAGCAGTAGAAAGTTCAGAGCACAAACTTACTAAGACAATGCATGATACATAAAATATTGTTCCTACGTAATTCTGCAACCCAATTCAACCAAAAGGTAGCTAAAGATTATAGAACCATGTCAGACAAACTCTTGGCAGGCAGTTCTTAAGAAGATAATGAACCAACAGTACCAAGAATGAATAAGAAATCAGATTTTACATCATATCAAAAACAACTACAGAATGTCGATAAAGCAAATGAGTACCGTATGGGTAAATTATGTTGTTAGAAGCAAATTCTCATCACCACTTTTATACAGATTTTTTCAGAGTGAACAAATTAATTAACCTCAACTTGAATGAGACTAAGTAGAGAGTTATGACAATATAGCGTCAGTCCCTATTTAATTGCAACCGGCTACATGGATCAAACTCTTCCATTCTGCACGATTTAGTGCAATTGATGGTGAACCTTAAGTAGAGGGTAACTAGAAAGTGAAAAAATAGGAAAGGTTCATTGATATGCTTGATTAAGGAACATGTTTCTATAGAGCTTAATCAATTCAATGGTGATTGAACAAAGTCCGGCTATAAATTCGACATACCGTTTACGTTCCATCGCTTCATGTAATGTAAGCACATTTCTAACTTGTATATCAACAAATACATCATTCCTACATTCTATGTTATCATACATAAATTCATGTATATGTTCTACGTCCAAAAAGGGGCATGTTTAGATGAGTAAGCTTTCTAGAAATTGGGCATATAGAATTTAAGAACTTGACATGTACCTTTTCATCTACACATTTCCATCGCCTTCAGGCCCATCCTTTGCAAGGCCGAAATCTGATAGCTTAGTTGAGTAATCCTGCAATGAACATGAAAGAAGTTTCATTAATTACCTTTATTGCTAGTCGAGAAAATCAGATAACCTATTGTATTCATTTAGAGTATTTATCAACTCATCTAAGATAATCACCAATGGAATGTGGATTGAATGTCAATGTGTGCCACCTAGGACTAAATAGACATTGGAGTGAAAAAATCATCTCCAATGGAATGTGCATTTTGAATGTCAAAATGACGTGGATAGACATTATCTATTTTGAATGTCACTTCTTGACATTCAAATTGACAAACATGTTGGATAATAGGTTTTTTTAAAAAAATATTTACTTATTTTGTTTAGACTTTATTTTCAAAATTTAATTAATAAAATTACAAAAAAAATGTCACCTCATCAATTGAGCCAACAATTCACATCAACCATTGGAGACTTATTTTGAAGCTCAATGTCAATTTGAGCCACATGGGATAGACATTTTATTCCCATTGAGATAACCTATTGTATTCACATTACCATTGGAGATGCTCTAAAAATCTCCTTAAAAATAAGTGAATCTAATTAATTACACGATTGTATTAATGATAGGATTAGCAAAGCAAAATCATCAATCAAATTACAAAATCTCGACACAAATAATAATAAAAAGCCTTACATATAAGTTAATTGATTAACTTGCCAATAAATTAGCTAATTCTAACACTCACCTTAAAAGTAAGTAAATCTAATTACACTATTGTAATCATGATAGGATTAGTACAACAAAACCATCAATCGAATTATAAGACCTTGACCCAAATAACATATATTTTTTTTTTGATAACCCACTTCCATATTTTATTCCACGTCTACCTTCAAAACAATAGATAGAAATGATGGCACAACTCACCGTTCATTTTTACCAGACATAGAATGAGTCTCCCTTGCAATGCTATGGGTTGCTACATTCGCTGATCTACGGACAAAAACAATAGAATAGGACGCCATGTCCGTAAACAATTAGATTCAATCTCTAATAAATCATATCAAAGTATGAGTTCTTTGTTCTTATTGTGATCATCTATGCTCTTGGAAGATGTATTTTTGTATTATTCTATTGTTGGTGAATCTCATTCAATTGAGATATATAGTACACTTTATTCACATAGTAGATTGTTCGGAGTTTGGCCCATGGATTTTACCTATGATTTGGAGGTTTTCAATGTTAAATCTTGTGTCTTGTGGTATGTTTATTTTTTGCATTGATCGTAGTTTGGTTGTTTCATTGTTTGAAGGGGTTGAGTAAAACCCCAACAATTGGTTTATTTTTTTCATATAAAGAATGAATGAATTTTTAATTGTCGTCATTTGATATTTTCGTTATTTATAATTTTTGTATTTTTTTATTTAAAATTCAATTACAATTTTAAAGCTAAGTATTAAATTTTTTATTTTTTAATGAAGTGGGAGTCGAACTCACGACTTCCCCATATCTAGCCTTTTAGCAAGTGACGTATCTACCATATCAAAAGAGATGCTTTGCGGAGTGTTAAATTGTTGTAATGCTAAATCGATCAAAGTACTCTACATATTTTGTGCATCTCAATGACCAAAAACAATTATAGTTGGTTGAGAAAAAAGTAGTTTAATAAGTAATATAATCTAAGCCTCACCAAAAAGTTTATTTGCACTAGATAAAGTGTGGTATTTGCTATAGGGGTAGTTAAATTATAGTATCTAATTAAACTTGTATCATAATATTAATTATAATTACATACATGGCATCTATTTCTACACCCTTCAATGGCACCATTAATAAAAAACTACGGTATATGCATCTCGATCTTATCACTGCCACTTCTAATTATTTATGTATAATAGATCAATTTTGAGACTTAGATCTTGTACATATAAAAATAAGACCAATTTAAAAATAACATCAATTTCGTGACTTTTCACACATGTTTAGCACCTACATAAAACTAGTATATACACACACACGTAATTGTGTCATATGTCCTTTTATGTCATTTTGCATTTCTCAAATACTCAATCGACTATTCTTCCAAACAATTTTTAGTTGATCAATTAGATAATCAGCTTTCTACTACTAGCTACTAGATTATCAGCTATCAGTTAGGTTATCATCTATCAACTAGATTATCAGCTATCAACTAGATTATGTTGTGCACAAATCACTCCCGTAATTTTGTTGTGCATAAATCACTCTCAAGATTATGTTGTGTACAAACCATTCCCGTAATTATGTGCTACCTTATTTAGATGTTTCCTTTTGTATGTAATTGCATCTCCATATATAGAGAGACATATGTAATATATCACAACAAAATATATAATAAACTTATCATATTCTCTATTAAGATTTCACATGGCATCAAAGCTTGGCTTCTACTCCTAAGTTGTGCATATTTACTAATTGCAAAATATTTATTAACAAAAGTACTCTTCTTTGTGCATATATATGAAGAAAAAACACTTGAACAAAAGTACTCTTCATTTGACACATTGCTATGCAATCTTTCATCCTAAATCACATTATTACTTTTTCTACATATGTAATTTTCATCAAAAAAAAAAGGAATTGATATGTATTTCTTTAATTAATTTTTTGTCCAAGTACAAATCAAGCTTATCTGAAACAAGAGGGTTTAGGCAGTAACTCAAACTCATGACCAGATCTAATACGTACTAAAATGAAGCGTTTCATTGAAGTTTTAACGGATAAATATTAGAAAGAAAAGCATGTCTCGAAAGTTTAGTTGGAGGCGAAAACATTAAATAAGTTGGAAAGATTATCTAACATAAACGAACACTTAACACGTAATTAAACTTTTAACGGATAAATATTATAATAGGTAAGTTTGTCTCGAAAGTTTATGTTGTAGGTAAAAAAACATAAATATACACATACTGTAATCCAAAACACGAGCTAAAACAGCAACAAACTCGAAAGTAGTCGCCTAATACCCCCTTGCCCTTACTCTTGCTCGTCGAAGGATCTAAACTAAGTCACCCAACAAATACAGTGACGATTCCAGTAAGTAAATTCACAAGAGAAGTCCACACAGTATTTATGAATAAAACTAATAAATCTACAAGACATGAGAATATGACCTTTGGCAACAAACAATCGCATTCTCATAGTTGTAGGCAAAATACATCATGCCAAAATCATCATCAAGAAATATAAAGCATCACAAAAATACTTCAAAAGCAACAGAAAGTAAATAAACCGGCTCGTCTTTAACTAGTAAATAAATCACTAATAGAATAACCACGATAAATTCCCCAACCTATCCCGGAAGGATATCAATAAAACAACATAGTAACCACGCATATATACTATTCAGGAATCCAGCTACTAAACCTTAACTTTAATAAACAACATGATCCCTCCGATTGTGTTACACATCAAGAACAACCCTAATCCCTCTCGACAGTTGCAAGTATATCCTACCTCCATCGACATGAACCCTGTCCCAAGATGACTCACGCAAGGAATTTAGCCACTAGCAACATATATATATATACACAACCAAAGCTTATGGAGTAAAACCATGTGTGCCCACCAGCAGACACACATAAATACGATACAAATATACAATTAAAATCACGCCATGAATAAAGTGAAGCATTCTCAAGGGTTTTACGCACTTCAAACCGCACTCCAACACCCTTATATATTTCGTGATCCAATCCCGTTCTTGCCTCGGAATGCGTGTTGATATCCAACTATGACATCTCAAGTCCTTGATGTCCTAATGAATCATTAGAATCCTAAAAAATTGGAAATTCAAACATTTATTTACATTTTTTTTATTATTTTTTTCTCAGGTCTGACGACGTAGGGAACGCCGATGTGGATAAATCCGTACGACATCACTTTGGCAGACCCACTGCTTAGACGCTGTGGGTGGCGCCGTGGAGTATTACCCTACACGGCTCCTCTGGCAGCGCTAGACCTGAACCTTATTTTGGGGTTTTTGGGACCCCCAGTCCCGTCGCCGTGGTCCAAACCCGTTTCATCCTCCTATGATTTTTCAAACCAACCATAGAGTGCCTTTGAATCTCGACAAATCTCACCCAAATGGAAAAGTCCAACGATTTTTCACCTTAACATCTATAAAATCTATTTTTCCCCATCAACAACAACAACCTCAACAAATCTATCAATTACATGATCAAAACAACATTAAAACCATTGTTTTTTTTATTTACAATGGGTATCCAGACACTTGTCTAACTAGTCTTATTGACCCTGATATTGCAGAAAGAGACCACCAATATGAACCGACGTTTAGATGTTATAAGGAACTGAACTCAAGACCGTGTGCCTAACCCACACAATTCTGCCTTCGCCCTTATCTCTAGGCCAATTCGTCCAGGTTAATTAAGTTGTTTGTTTTTCAAAATGAGTGAAAAAAATATAGAATTAGAAAACATGCATTAATGTGGTGCTCGAATAATTAATTTTACTCTTATTAAAATGAACATAAATATACTGTACATATACAAAAAGAATTAATTAATAAAAAATGTGCCCCAAAAAAAAAATGTAAGTCGATCGAGTTTTCAAATTCAATCATAAAGTTGGGAGTGAAGGCGAGGTGCCATGAGCACTTGCAGTGGGTGCATCATAGAAAGAAGTATTCCCGAGCACTCTTCCAAGTCAACGCCGACATTTGGATGGGTATTGAGCTCAAATGCTTGTAAAATTCGGGCCAAAGTAAGGTGCATCACTTGGAGAGCCAATCCCACGCCAGGACACGATCGTCTTCCGGACCCAAATGGCAACAACTCGTGATTCTGACCCTTCACGTCCATGTCCACATGGGTGGTCAAGAACCTCTCAGGTTAAACCGGTCGGGCTCGGCCCATACATTTTGGGTCACGTTGTATGGTCCATGCGTTGATGAATAGGCCGGTTCCACGTGGCACGAAGTACCCACCACGTGGCGGTCCTCCATTGCCTCGTGTGGGACCAAGAGAGGCCCCACTGGGTACATTCGGAGGGTCTCCTTTAAGAGGGCTTGTAAGTAGTTCAAATTTGGGATATCGGACTCCTCGACGAGTCTATCTTTGCCTACCTTGGTGTCGAGCTCATCTTGAGCTTTGGCAAGCATTTCGGGGTTGTTCAACAAAAGAGCCAACACCCACACCATAGTGTTTGCCATGCTGTCCACTCCGGCGACTAATTGGGTCGGTGCCAAGGCTTTGATTGTGGTGTCTATGTCATTGATTGCTGATGAAAATTGGCCGGTCTTCTCCATCATTACAAGCACATCGAGGAAGTCTCTGGTGTTGTTGATGGCGTCGCCGCGCATTTGATCGGCTTTGACGCGGTGCTCATCCAACCAAGTTTGCATGATGTAGTCCAAGTCCTTTTGTGTATTTCTCATGGCCTTGGCGTCGCCCTTGAAGTCTAGCCATGCCATGAAAGGCAAGGCATCGTACATCTCTGAATTGCCTAGATGATAGTTAAATTGTTGCACGGCGTGGCGGAAAAGTCCCGCCATCTTCTCGTCCGCCTTGGCGACGTTACTCCCGTAGTAACGCTTTCCGGCGACCATTTGCATTAGCAAGTTGAATGTCAATTCTTCCAATTGGCTTTTGAGCTCTACCGAAACAGAGCTCTTTCCATTATGTACCCACTTCTCATGCAAACCCTTCATCCACAACGAAACCTCAGACTGTCTCACGGGCTTCAACATCCCAATCCTACGAGCTGAGAACAACTCCACTGTCGCAATCTTGCGAATTTCTCTCCAATAAGTCCCAAATGGCGTGAAGCCCATGACTGAATGATCATAAGCCATGAGCTTCCCAGCAGTGGTGACAGGCCTAGTTGCAAACACATGATCTTTAGCAGTGTAACATTCTTTAGCAACCTCTCTGCTGCTCACAATGAGCATAGGGCTCATGCCCATGCGAAGCATGAACGCCGGTCCATACTTCTCAGCAAGTGCGGCAAATGCCCGATGAGGCTGCTTGGCCGAGACAAGTAGAGGAAGGTGACCAATGATCGGCCACGCACCGGGCGGCTCAGGCGCATACTTCTTGTTCACGACGACCTTGCTATTAAGTGATGGCGACTTGGTAAGCTTTCGAACTTTCTTCCTCAGACACCATAACTCATACAACAAAAAGGTCACCACTGCGGTGGCAATGGCTTGGGCAAGCAACATGTAGGACTCCATTAAAAAAAAAATAATAATAATAATAAAAAGTGATGACCAAGCCATTTTTTTTTTGGGTGTAGTGGACCAAGGCATATACGTATTATGTTTTGACCAAACAAAACAGTTTGAATTCTCTTCATCAACAACAGTACTAGCACGATTATGTAGTGTAATCACATATAAGTTCAATATATATGTTGCAGCAATACATAATTGACTCGAAAATCAACGTCGAGAGTTGATATTTAACACTGAACTTCTTATACATTTGACTGTGTATTTTTAAATATTGATAAAAAAAAAAGTGTGTATATTGTTATAAGAAATATATTCAAGTGTGTATATACATATATTAATTGGCCACGCCAAAATGCTAGTTCAAGATACTTTTTGGATGAAGGGGATTTGCTATTGGGGTCGTCACATAAGCCTTCCCAAGGTCTATCTTTATGGCCATCTATCCACTCCTCCCCTGTCTTGCGCCGCATTGAGTGTATCACCTCTGAATGATGCTTTGGTATTATCTCATGATGTTTCGACCAGTACAAAGTCTGGATTGTGTCCTCAATTTTCATATCTCCATTTATGGCTTAAGCCTCGCGGCAATGAGTTTTGTGATAGTTTTATAGACTACATTACAAAGACTTATTGGGCGGAGACCTTCAAAACATGTTGGAGGGTGAGTTTTCGGGATTGGTACAAGTAAGTGTTATTCAACGTAGTCGAAGAATGCCATGAGTGAAGAATTCCTTTACACACTCGATGGCTGACTCAATACTCCACTATTTTTGGAAAAAAATTAGGACTCCACTCGTTTGGTCCTGGAGCATCTATTATTGCGGCATATACGGCTTCGATCCCGTCGACAACGATACCTGAAGGAGCTGTTATTGCGCTGGTTACACTGACTGAAACTGAGACACCTCTTATGCTGACTGGGATAGTACCAATTGAAACGATTGAGGCAGTGCCTATTACTGTTACTACTCCAGAGAAGAGTACGGAAGTCACTTCTAAGGCGAGGCAGTGGAGAGGGTTCTAGAGGCACAACCTCGTCAAGTTCTTTGGTGGTACAGAAGTAGCAGCGACAGAGCTATTTCTGAAGAATCGAGAGAAGATTCATACCATCATCGCCACATAGGACCATATGAGAGAGACAATCGCTACGTTTATGCTACAGGGAGAGGCAAATGATTAGTGGACGAACATTGTAACTACCCGAGGCATTCCGAGAGACTAGATCGACTTTAAGAGCCAGTTTACCCATAAGTATTTTTTGTCGACGGTGTTACAGGCAGAGAGGAACGAGTTCATGTCTTTGAGGTAGTTTGCAGGTGAGCTAGCTATGGACTACATGAGCAGATTCATTTAGTTGTTGCCTTATGCAGGAGGATATGTCAATTCAAAGACTGATAGGATTTACTACTTCACTAAGGGTTTGCTACCTGCGATTAGAGGTTCCATTGTCACGACCGAGCGGGAGACTTCACAGTGAACATACGAGCGGAGTCTAGTGAGGAGGCTAAACTGGCCAAACTGAAGTCCCGATTAGAGGAGCATCGCCAGGACAAGAAGAGGAATAAGGGCAAGTGGAATTACCATGACCATAGGGCTCAGAGTGTAGGTTCTGTTGCACAGACAAGAAGATACTCGACCGCACGAGACCATCCCACTAGTACGAGTTTTTCCAGTTATCCACCGCAGCCTAGTCGACCAAGACAGCAGTCACAGAGGAAAACTACTGAGAGTAGGAGTATTGATAAAGGAGACAGGCAGAGGAAGACACAGAGATCTAGTCATGCCTAAACTCAGGGTTCTGCACAAGGACAAGGCCAGAGCCAAACTCAGGGATCGTAGGATAGCTGAACATGTTTCGGGAGCGCCAGTATTGTTTGTGAAGAAAGAGGATGGTAGTTTGAGGCTGTGTATAGATTACCACCAGCTGAACCAGACCACAGTGAAGAACAAGTACCCGTTGCCACGCATAGACGACTTATTTGATCAGCTGACCAGTGCTCAGTGGTTCTCAAAGATAGATATGAGGTAAAGCTATCATCAACTCAAGATCAATACTGAGGATCGAGAGAATACGACATTCAATACGAGATACGGTCACTTCCAGTTCACAGTCATGCATTTCGGTTTAACTAACGTCTCGGCCATATTCATGGATCTCATGCATAGAGTGATGAGAGAGTACTTAGATAGATTTGTGATTGTGTTCATCGATTACATCGTTGTCTATTCCAGGACTCGAGAGGAGCGCGAAGGACATCTACGAGCAGTGTTGCAGACTCTGAGGGACCACCGACTCCATGCTGAGTTCAGCAAGTGCGAGTTTTGGCTGCCAGAGGTCAGATTTTTAGGGCACGTAGTTGGAGCTAACGGTATTGTCATTGATCCAGAGAATTTAGAGCCGTGATTCAATGGCCTACTCCAACTACAGTTACATAGATTCATAGTTTTCTGGGGTTGGTAGGATATTACCGCATATTTGTGCAGGACTTCTCCAAAAATCGCTGCACCAATGACGAAACTGACTTAGAAGAATGCGAAGTTTGATTAGAATGAAGAGTATGAGTAGGCGTTCAACACTCTAAAGCAAAAAACTTACTACCGCGCCTGTCTAGTGTCGCCCGAGGCAGGGAAGAACCTAGTCGTGTATACCAATGCGTTGAAGATTGGTTTAGGTTGTGTACTGATGCAGGAGGGTAGAGTTACCGCTTATGTATCCCGACAGCTGAAGGTTCATGAGAGGAACTACCCTACACACGACTTAGAGTTGGTTGCAATCATGTTAGCATTGAAGATATGGAGACACCACTTGTATGGTGTACGATTCAAGTTGTACATAGACCACAAGAGCTTGAATTACCTTTTCTCTCATAAGAAGCCGAATCTGAGACAGAGGCGTTAGCTTGAATTCCTGAAGGACTACGGTTTCGCACTCGAGTATTATCTAGGGAAAGTCAATGTTGTTGCTGATGCTTTGAGCCGCAGGGGATCTAATGATGGGGTAGTTGTGTGTCGTATGACCCACGAGTATGCATTACTTGAGGCAGCCGAGATGATGAGATCAACGGACATGCCGAAGACTACCAGTACACAGATGTGTGGTCAGATGAGGTTGCAGACCATTTCACTAAAGACTGTTCTCGAGGGATAGAAGGGTGATGAGTCGTACCAGTGTTACAGTGAGATGGCAGACAGTTCAGAACTTCCAGATTGAAGTCGGTCGACAGACTTTTACTTAAGGTATCGTGGGCGACTGTGGACTCCATTGGCAGTTGACTTGCGAACCAAGACACTTCAAGAGGCTCACCATTCTCGTTTTTATGTGCATCCGAGTCGGACCAAGATGTACGTGGATATGCGACGTCTCTTTTGGTGGCCAGGGATGAAATCAGATGTGTCAAAGTTCATTAGAGCGACTAAGATATGCTAACATGTGAAGGCTGAACATCGACAACCTAGAGGATTACTAAAGCCCCTACCCATTCCTCAGTGGAAGTGGGAGCACATTACTATGGATTTTGTAAGTGGATTGCCCCGATCTCCTCATGTTCACGATATCATATGGGTAATTGTGGATAGATTGACGAAATCTGCTCATTTCATACCGGTATCCACTACACACCGAGTTTATAGACTAAATATCCTTTACGTGTGTGAGATAGTCAGATTGCACGGAGTTCCATTATCGATCATATCAGACCAAAGGACGCAGTTCACTTCATTGTTGTGGCAGAGCATGCAAGTTTAGTTTGACATCAAACTTGAGTTGAGTACGGCGTTCCATTCGCAGACAGACGGACAGTCCGAGAGGTTGATCAAGCTATTGGAAATTATGCTCACAATGTGTGTTTTGGAGTACAAGTGGTCATGGGAAGAGTTCCTTCATTTGTGCGAATTTGCTTACAACAACAGTTATTAGGCGAGTATCAATATGGCACCGTTTGAGGCGCTCTATGGCAGGCCTTGTAAATCACCTTATTGATGGGCTGAGCCAGAGGATGTTGTGACACTTGGTCCTGAGACTGTTGCTGATCATACTGAGAAGATACGACAGATTCGTTTGAGGCTTAAAAGTGCGTAGAGGCAACAAAATAAATACTACAAAAAAGTAAACACGATGAGCTTTAGTATGATTTGGCATACTATGTTTACCTTAAGGTCTCCCCATTGAAGGGTCACAAGCGGTTCGAAATCAAGGGAAAGCTCGCTCCTAGATTTACCGATAACTTCAAGATTATGAAGAGGCTTGGTAAGGTTGCTTATCAGTTGGAATTACCGCTAGAGCTCGCCAGTATTCATCCAGTATTCCACATTTCGATGCTTCGACTAGACAAGTCAAGCGGAGGGCGGCAACCGACGGTGGACTTGAGTCAGATCGACTTGCGTGATGATGCTACATATGAGGAGCACCCGATCCAAATTGTTGACCGCAAGGTCAAGACACTAAGGAACAAGGAGATTCCTTCGGTTCTCGTGAAATGGCAATTTCAGGGAGACGATGAGCTAACATGGAAGTTAGAATCCTACATGCGCAAGCACTTTCCCTACCTGTTTGATTTCGGTGAGTTTTTTTGTTTGTTTTTACTTATTAGTTTAATTTTAGGGATGAAATTCTATAAGTGGGGGAACTATAACAACCCTCAAAATTTAACCCAACTTGTGATACACTCGTCAGGACCGTAACCCAACTACGTGATACTTCGCGGTATTTCAGACATGTGGAGTCGACGCCGAGGTAATTTTTTGATTCTGTGTTATTTTGTATTAGTATGACAGTCTAATACGTGTCTCGAGGCATTTGGCGATCATTAGTTAAGTTAGGCTTCGCCTAGGAAAACGGGGGAGTTAAAAAACAAAAAAACCTAAATAAATAGATTTTTGAATAATAAATATAATATTTTATTCGGGTCGAAACGTGGACACGACGATGAGCACACAATGGACGGGTAGTGGTGCAATACGGGTCGTGGAGCGCAGGATCAACATGGGAGCTGAATAACTAAGTGAAAACCAAGTCACTTAGTAGAGTCAACATGGAGAGTTAGACTTGGGGGACACTCCAAAGGGGGAGCTGATGGATTTTCCTCGAGATGTGCGCATACAAGTGGATGATGAGAGGGACTATATAAAGACCACTCCACCACTTGATCCCCTTTTCACTATTCATTTTCTTCTTTCCCCCTCTCCTTCTTTTCCTTTCCTTTCTTGGCAAGCAAACCACCACAGGAGGTGGTGTTGGGCAACCGGAATTCTCGCCAGAAGCCCCATTTGTCGCCAGAATCTAGGTGGGAAACCTTGCTCTTTTGTTTCTCCTCTCTAGTCTTGGGTTGTTTCTTCTCTTTATTTTTGGGTTGATTGTGTCATTTAAATTCATCACGATGACCAAGGTGCCTTGCCAGAGACGAATCTTGGTGAACCACCAGTGTCTCGGCAACCTTCAGATCGCTCAACACGCGACATTGATGCCGGTGTTGCTTTTTGATGTATTTTGTTAATTTTATTGGATTTTCAGATTTAGTTGTTTATTTAGGGTTTTCAATCGAATCTGGGCATCCCATGACGATCCGGAGTCGATTTTGGGGAGTCTTGATGCCTGGAAACATGTTGGCATTAATAGCTGAGAGTGGGGTTTGAGGATAATACATGTCACGACGTGCTCCTGTGGACGTCACAGAGAAGCTTTGAGGATAATACATGTCACGACGTCTCTCTGGTAAGTGTGAACCAGAGACGAGTCATTTGCACGCCGTCCATACGTTTTGTTGTTTTTGACTTCTGGGACGTGTTTATATGTGAGCGTTAAGGTGTTTTGGGTGTGTGCGCATTTTCCAATTTAGAAGCTGTGAAGGCATTGTTTGGGCCTTTTCTATTTACAACATGTGTGGGCGTCTCTTTGCAGCGTCTTGATCACGCCATGTGCCCATGGCGTGACCCACACACGACTTGGTCGATGGGCCTTTTCTTCTTGTTTGGGCTGTTTTAGAATTGTTTTAAAACCCGAGTGTTTACGAGGCTTTTCTATCGATTTAATATAGTTTCTCGAGTCTATTTTTACTGAATTTTTACCAAAACTTTGGGATAACTATGGGGTTTATTTTAGGACTAATTAATGACCATAAACCTAATATTTGGGGTTCAAACCTATGTCAGGTAGTCGGGAACCTGGGAATACGCGTTAGAGTCGCAGGAGTTGTACTGTGTTGTGTTAGTCAGGTAAGTACACTAGCCCACAAGCTTATGTATGATTAGTAAGCCGTTAAGGAAATACCATGTGATCATTATCATTCTATTTCTATTTTCCTATGCTCTACTTGTTGGCATTCCATTTTATACTCCTTGTATGTATGTTCTTGGCATAAGTGTGTGTCTCAAAGGTACTTGCGGCCTGCACTAGTTGGGATAAAATGTGAGCACTTCTGCAGAAGTGTTAGTAATTGTGTAATACCAAATACTAGATTTGTTGTGGATATTGTTATGGTTATCGATGTTACTACATCGTTGTCGTGGATTTGTTGTGGATTTTAGACCACTTATGGCCTCTCTTGATTCATAGAACACGCATGTTTCGTTGCTATCATTTCAGTCTGTTTATCATACTCTCTTGATCTATTTAAATTCATATCTTTCAATTACCGCATGATATCTAGACTGCCATACTTGATAATTTATGAATTACTGTTATATTCTTCTTGCATTACTTTCGATTTCTCTCAGTTACTCACCGTCTAATTTGTAATGGTAGGTGCAGATAGAGTGGAGTGCAGTAAGGGCAAAGGGCCCATCCTAGGCGATTTCCTGTGAGGACTTAGCAGCTGGACTTTGGAGATCTTAGAGATAGGTTTTGTTTGTTTTTGATAGTATGTTGCTTTATATATATGATTTGGTTCTTGATCTTAGGATAACATTGTTTTGGATATCATGTACACGTTTATTTCATTCCTATCTGTTTGTACATGAATATTACGGGGTTTTCCCTATTAATAGATTCCTGAATTTCCCTTTGATTGAGTTATTTCCCATTATTGTAGTTTACTTAGTTTTCTCCTGCGTATATCTTGCAATAACTCTTTCATAAAGTATATAATTAAATGAACAGATGCTAACTAAGCTTGTCAGGTTTGTCGAGATTCGACTTGGGGGCTTGCACGGGTCTAGGCCGGGCATACCCAACTGCATGGAGAAATTGGAGGCCTCACATAAGCCTTTTCTAGGTCTATCTTTATGATCATCCATCCCCTTCTCCCCGTCTTGCTCAGCATCGAGTGTATCACCTCCTGAATGATGATGGTATTATCTGTAATGTTCTGACTTGGTACAAAGCTGGGTTGTATCCTCAATATTCATCTCTCCATTTGCGGCTTAAATCTGTTGTCAATGAGTTTTGTGATAGTTTTATAGACTACATTAGAAATACTTATTGGGCAGGGACCTGCAAAACATGTTGAAGGGTGAGTTTTGAGGATTGGTACAAGTAGAGTATTATTCAACGTAGTCGAAAAAATGTCATGAGTGAAGAATTCCTTTACAAACTCGATGGCTGACTAGCTAACAACACTCTGCTATTTTTGGAAAAAAAATAGGACTCCATCCGTTTGGTGTTGGAGCTTTAAAAGCTCTCATCTCAAACATAGCATCACGGACTTCAGTTGGGTTAATTGCTTTGGCAATGTATGTTCTCTCAGCACCTGGCACCTCGGAAAACACTACTGGCCAAGGGACCCTGCAAATGTAAATTCTTCCTCTGTGTATAGGTTCTCTTAGAACTGAAAAGCCGACTGTTAGAGAAGTAGTTGATCTGTCACCCAATGCCCATTGTTGACATATAGGCCAACAATATGGTTTTGTCTCCTCCTGTGCAACATACTCAAATGGAAGAATCTTGTATTTTTTGTCCCCTAGTTGGAGCCACTTGGACCTAGACTTATGGAACCAAATCATTTCTTCCTTGACTAGCAATTCCACGAGCCTCCCTTGGATACTCTCTCTTCAGGTGTATAGAGCTTTTGTATGGCCTACTACCAATTTGTATTCCACTATTTCAACTTCCTTCTGCAATTTATTCTTTCTCTAAAAGATATTCCTGAACACCGATTAATTCCAGCCTTGCAATTTCACAAAGAAATTAAACGCAGCCAAGGTATAGGTCTCCTCTTTATTCCAATTCATTTGAGAAAATTCTGAGAAACGTTCATTGGTGATCCAACTTGCTAAGAATCTAAAGGGCCTTTCTTGAAATGGGAATTCTTTTATCCTCTTCGTTTGCAACAAAAGAGGGCGATGATCAGACCTCATCATAGGGAGGTGTGATATAGTGCAATCCAGAAATCCCAATCTCCAAGTTGCATTACAAAGACCTCGATCAAGTCTTTCCCGGAGGTGCCCACGAATCCAAGTGAATTTAGGTCCAATAAAGCTTATATCCCGCAGAGAGCATGCTTGCATAAAATCGTAAAGTTCCCTATATTTTGATTGGTTTGTCTGTGCTCCCCACTTTTTTCATCGCCTACCGTACACATTCGGATCACCAATGATCACCCAAGTGCATTCATTCGGGATCGAAAGTTTTCTAAGTCTGTCAACAACAGCTTTTCTCAAAGCTTATCTGTCGCCGGCAATGCATACACTACAATAACCAATCCTTCCTCATGTCCTTGCTTCTATTTGAACAAGACTTATTGCTTATCTGGTTTTATTACTTCTACTTAAATAGAGTGGTCATTCCACAAAAGCCATATGCCACCAGAGAAGTCGATTGCATCCTCTTTCCAACACTTACTAAACCCCATCTTCCAAGTCATTGCATTTGTCATATCACCACTGATTCTCAGTTAAAAAATTGCTACAATGTTTGCCTTATTTTTCTTCATTAACTCCTTAAAAACTGTAACAAAAATAGGATTTTTGGCCCCCCTGCAATTCCAAGATAGTAATATCATTGACAATAAATATAAAAAGTAACTAAGAAACCGATAGCTATTGATGACCACCATTCGAACCCGGTTAATTGGTTACACCATCATCTGAGATCATATGCTCATATGTGCCTTTCTCTTGTGCTTCCATGTCCTGCCTCTGAGACTCCCATTTTGCACTAGCTTCTGCTAGGATTTTGTGACCATTGTTGATAGCGTTCTGCATAATTCCTATTTGACTGCATTTTTTGCCCATATCAACTGCTAATTCCTCTGTTGACATACATTGGAATGGTACAGAGGCATTGTGGCGGCCCCTAAAATTTCCCGGGCCGCCCCGTGGTCAGCTACCTCATAGTCCTCAAATCTAGTAAAATCAGTGGCAAATGTACAAAAACTCAATGAAATCATACATACCACAACATGCAACATTTCTCATCAAAAATCCAAGAAACAGGGGAGTAGATTACCTCAAGCTTGTAGTTAATGTTCAAATCCAACCTCTAAAACGCCATAGTTGAGCTCCCTAACATTGATTTCTCTCTCAGAAATCTGAAGTTTTTGGTTTAGAATGGCTTGTGGTTTGCATGTGGGTTTGATCGGTGGTATTTATAGTTGTTAATATAATCTAAAGTGCACACGTATCTCGAGGCCCATCAGACGGTCCTTATCCGACCCGTGTCACTCCATCCAGCCACCTTATCATGACACATATTGCCTAGTTTTTTATTTGTTGTCAATCTCGAGGATCATCCAATGTGTGCTGATTTTCCAGTTCAAACTATAGGACTTTCTTCAATTATATCTATCTTAACTTGTACACTCTACCCAAGCTGTCAACTAAATTCCGTAAAATGCCAAATATGGTCCCACTACGCTCCCGACTACCCGGCTCCCCGTGCCCCGTGTCCGGCACGCTTCCTAAGGCAGTCCCACACCTAGTGTACCAATTATTCATTCATTTAGCCTATAGTCACATATGAATTTCTTTGCATTTAAACCCTCAACCATACTAATATAATATTGATTGAATTTGTCTAACTCCCAACGCCCACCTTGACACAACTACCAAACCCATAGCGTTGGCGTGTTCACCGAACTAAAACCCCGGCTTACAACTCACCCGACAAGTTTATTTTAATTGCACACCGGTGACAGATAATACATCATTATCAAGAAAATGAAAATATCAATAAATCACCGAAATTAGAAAAACAACAATACACAGTCAATACTAGGTCCGGAACATGCCTAATCTATCTGCAGCGTCCACGTGTTGTCCGAGCTGGCGTCCTAATCTGAAATAAGGTAAATAACGGCGTTAATAAAATAACGGGCCGTTACAGGCATCTACTCTCCTCTACGTCCCTTCTCTATTTGTAAGATTCTGGAAAGAATGGATCTTCCATGCATTTTCTTGGATTAAGAATTTAGATGAAAGATCCTGCATATTTGGCCTACAGGCCTTTAAGGTAGACATGGGCCTTGGCAACCCTTGGTTTGTTTTAGGTAATTCATTCTTTGAAAACTCATCTCTTTTGGCCCATCATCCTTGGGCACATTCATTTTTGGGATTTAGTTTTGGGTCTATATCACACTCTTAGGATTCTAGTTCTTTTCTTTCCCTTCATTGACTATTTTGGAAACCATACCTTGATTGGTTGGGGTTCCTTTTTTCGTGGAGAAAATCATGGTTTGACATGTGCTGTTATCTTTTGGATGTTTGACTTTCGAATCATTATGTTCACTCGAGTTGACTAATAATCCATTTTAATTTTTTTGGTTTCCTTATTTGAAACCCTGATGTTTCCTTCCACTCAAATCTACAGATTTATGCTTCTTCTCCTTTGATTCTTGCGCTAGATTCTCTCCTCCCCCCTTTTTGGCAATTTCTCCATTCCGATGAGGCTTCCTCTGAGCAATCATCCACTGCCTAAAATTATACTCTACGGCAGCCTGTGAAGGCAGCATACCACCTCCTGGCATCTATTTCGTGACTACAGAACCATGGGGTTCCTTAGGAGCATTAAGAGGACATGCAGTGTTATTGTGCCCCACCTTCGCACATCGTAAACATATGTGGGGAAGCCCTTCATACTATACCTTCAGCCAAAAGTGTTCCACTCTAAATTTTGACATCAGAGGTTTTGAGAAATCCAATTCCACCGCCACTCGAGCAAACCCCCTCTGTTAGCTGTAGTAGTACTTGAAGTAGTACCTGAATCCACCCTTAGCGACCGTCCCACTACATTTCCATGTCCCCAAATGATAGAATCACAGAAATACTCAGGAGGGAGGTATGAAAAACGACTCCAAACTGCTACTTTCGATATTAATGCAGTTGCCAGTTGGAAAGATGTCCCCCATTTTTATACAGAAAGGACATGGCAAAGGATTTCATATGGCCATCTGAGTAAAGCTCTATCCACATCTCCTGCATACATAAATTGAACCAAATAGAAATCATTAGAGATTTCTATAACTCTGTAGTCCTTTTTAGGGTGCCACATTACTACGATTCTATTGCATAACATCCTATAACCTAAAGATCTTCCCATCAGTTTCACCACCACCGTTTTCCATTTATTTCTCTAACTTGCTATGCAAGTTAAAAGAAAACATCACCAATGGACTTAGAGCATCACAAGTAATGCTCATATCCCCTGCCTCTAATGCCACATTTTTTGAAAACCTTCTATTTCCGTCATTAACTGGTGGTCCCTATACTTTTTATGAGTATCCGGATCGTTGTCAACCTCCATCTTATCTTCAGATACACAGTTAAGGCACAAGAAAACGAATGCCCAAACTTGTAGACCTGTCATAGAATCACTTTGCCTGAGCAAGTCTATCATCTACGCAATTCAAACTCTATTATTGCAGTTTATTTATCACTGGAAGCAAGACATGTCTACTTGTAAAACATTTTAACTAAAACACATACAAAGTGCAAAATCCTTAGCAAAGTTATTAATGACATGAATCTCTCGCTCGCACTAGCAATGACAATATCAATGAACCAATTAAAAGCAATTTCAAATTTAATATGGTGCTAATTCTATAAGCTTTGCTCGCTACAAAAAATGTGAAGTATTTTACGATTTAAAGAAACAAGAGACAAAGAATAAAGTGGAAAAAGAAACCTGATCACATATTATTATTGTGCGTGGACCAATACATGTTGGTCTTTCATCCTTATCTAAATCAAGCTATCATTTGTTTGGATTTCAACTTATCTTACGATCAATAAGTTATTAACTTATTATATATAAATTAGTTTCCATTGCAGCAAATAAATTAATGGGCATCCAAAAAAAATAATAGAAATTGTTGTCATAAAATATACATATTCACCTTTGTAAAAGGCTCTTGGGCATCCATCACAAAGTAATAGATCTCCAAAGTCTGAACAGATGTTGTAGATACTACAACAAAAAGTGGTTTTAGCAACGAAAGCTTTTGTTGCTAAAGGCTCTAATTTCGTTGCGTAAACTTCTTAGCAACAAAACTATTTCGTTGCTGAGTTTGTTGTTGATAGTCCGTACCTAATAGTTCTCAACAACGAAAGGGACATTTTTTGCTTAAAATAGTTTTCAACAATAAACTCATTTGTTGTTGAAACTGCTTATAGCAACAAACATTTTTGTTGATGGAATTCTTTATCGCAACAAATTCTAGACATGTTGCAACAAATAGTGTTGTTGATAAATTATACTAAAGCATGAAAAAAAATTGTTTCAACAACAATTCCCATCCGAAAGAACAATTGGTGTTGAATTTATAATTGAAATTTAAATGAAATCAAATTTACTTATAAAAACTGAATTGTCGATATTACAAATTCACAAATAACAAACAAATGAAAATCGAATTATAATCTAAATCAATACATAACGGAGACAAAGAAAAATAAATCAAAGTGTATAAATCAATACACGAATATAGCAGTCCCTTTTTTTCCAATGTTGGCTGAGGAGTGGTGCAGAGGAGGATCGACAAAAGAAAAAACAAATCAAGGTGTCAAATAAATGGTATGTCTAACACGTACAACATATCTCAAGTCATAGGGAACAACCTCAAAGTTTTCAATAGTAAACTTATTATCTGAATTGAAGGAAATTTGCCTTAGTTGGTGTGAATACACGCAATACTAGACATCACATTTACCAAGAACATCTCAAGTACAACTGCAAATCAAGTTTGAACATCGTAAGTATTCATATAGCTCCGAATGAAGAAAACAAAAAACATCATAAACTCCTCTCAGTACTAGTGTTAAACAGTTATTGCAAAGTTAGTAGGAATCGATTATGATGAAAAGTCAATACAACCCAAGATATTGTGTGTATGTAATGCAATACTAAGAAGGACATGAAGCAGTAGAAAGTTCAGAGTACAAACTTAATAAGACAATGCATGATACATAAAATATTGTTCCTACGTAATTCCGCAACCTAATTCAACCAAAAAGCAGCTAAAAATTATAAAACCATGTTAGAAAAACTCTGGGCAGGCTATTCTTAAGAAGATAATGAACCAACAGTACCAAGAATGAATAAGAAATCAGATTTTACAACATATCAAAAACAGCTACAGAATGTCGATAAAGCAAATGAGGACCGCATGGGTCAATTCTGTTATTAGAGGGTAACTAGAAAGTGAAAAAATAGGAAAGGTTCAATGATATGCTTGATTAAGGAACATGTTTCTATAGCGCTTAATCAATTCAATGGTGATTGAACAAAGTCCGACTATAAATTCGACATACGGTTTACATTCCATCGCTTCATGTAATGTAAGCACATTTCTAACTTGTATATCAACAAATACATCATTGTTACATTCTATGTTATCATACATAAATTCATGTATATGTTCTACGTCCAAAAATGGGCATGTTTAGATGAGTAAGCTGTCTAGAAATTGGGCATATAGAATTTAAGAACTTGACATGTACCTTTTCATCTACACATTTCCATCGCCTTCAGGCCCGTCCTTTGCAAGGCCGAAATCGATAGCTTAGTTGAGTAATCCTGCAATGAACATGAAAGAAGTTTCATTAATTACAAGTATCGCTAGTCGAGAAAATCAGATAACCTATTGTATTCATTTAGAGCATTTATCAACTCATCTAAGATAATCACCAATAGAATGTGGATTGAATGCCAAAGTGTGTCACCTAGGACTAAATAGACATTAGAGTAAAAAAATCATCTCCAATGGAATGTGCATTTTGAATGTCAAGATGACGTGGATAGACATTATCTATTTTGAATGTCACTTCTTGACATTCAAATTGACATCCATGTTGGATAATAGGTTTTTTTAAAAAATATTTACTTATTTTGTTCAGACTTTATTTTCAAAATTTAATTAGTAAAATTACAAAAAGAAATGTCACCTCATCGATTGAGCCACCGATTCACATCAACCATTGGAGACTTATTTTGAAGCTCAATGTCAATTTGAGCCACATGGGATGGACATCCTATTCACATTGAGAATTCACACCCACAATCCATATTACCTTTGGAGATGCTCTAAAACTCTCCTTAAAAATAAGTGAATCTAATTAATTACACGATTGTATTAATGATAGGATTAGCAGAGCAAAATTATTAATCGAATTACAAAATCTTGACACAAATAATATAAATTCGACTCAAATAATAATAAAAAGTCTTACATATAAGTTAATTGATTAACTTGCCAATAAATTAGCTGATTCTAAAACTCACCTTAAAAATAGGTAAATCTAATTACACAGTTGTAATCATGATAGGATTAGTACAACAAAACCATCAATCGAATTATAAGACCTCGACTCAAATAACATATATTTTTTTTTGATAACCCACTTCCATATTTTATTCCAGATTTACCTTCAAAATAATAGATAGAAATGATGGCACAACTCACCATTCATTTTTACCAGACATAGAATGAGTCTCCCTTGCAATGCTATGGGTTGCTACATTCGCTGATCTACGGACAAAAACAATAGAATAGGTCGCCAAGTACATAAACAATTAGATTCAATTTCTGATAAATCATATCAAAATATGAGTTCTTTATTCTTATTGTGATCATCTATGCTCTTGGAATAGGTAATTTTGTATTATTCTATTGTTGGTGAATCTCATTCAATTGAAATATATAGTACACTTTATTCACATAGTAGATTGTTCGAAGTTTGGCCCATGGATTTTACCTATGATTTGGAGGTTTTCCACGTTAAATCTTGTGTCTTGTGGTATGTTTATTTTGTGCATTGATCGCGGTTTGGTAGAACTTGGTATTCATTTGTTTCATTTCTTGAAGGGGTTAAGTAAAACCCCAACAATAGGTTTATTTTTTTCATATAAAGAATGTATGAATTTTTAATTGTCGTCATTTGATATTTTCCTTATTTATAATTTTTTTTTATTTTTATATTTAAATTTCAATTACAATTTTCAAGCTAAGTATTAAATTTTTTATTTTTTAATGAGGTGGGAGTCGAACTCACGACTTCCCCATATCTAGCCTTTTAGCAAGTGACATATCTACCATATCAAGAGAGATGCTTTGCGGAGCGTTAAATTGTTGTAATGCTAAATCGATCAAAGTACTCCTCTGCATATTTTGTGCATCTCAATGACCAAAAACAACTATGTTTGGTTGAGAAAAAAGTAGTTCAATAAGTAATATAATCTAAGCCTCACCAAAAAGTTTATTTGCACTAGATAAAGTGAGGTATTTGCTATAGGGGTAGTTAAATTATAGTATCTAATTAAACTTGTATCATAATATTAATTATAATTACATACATGGTATATATTTCTACACCCTTCAATAGCACCATTAATAAAAAACTACCGTATATGCATCTCGATCTTATCACTGCCACTACTAATTATTTATTTATAATAGATAAATTTTGTGACTTAGATCTTGTACATATAAAAATAAGACCAATTTAAAAATAACACCAATTTCGTGACTTATCACACGTGCTTAGCACGTACATAAAACTAGTATATACACACACACACGTAATTGTGTCATATGTCCTTTTATGTCATTTTGCATTTCTCAATTACTCAATCGACTATTCTTCCAAACAATTTTTAGTTGATTAATTAGATAATCAGCTTTCCACTACTAGCTACTAGATTATCAGCTATCAGTTAGGTTATCATCTTTCAACTAGATTATCAGCTATCAACTAGATTATGTTGTGCACAAATCACTCCCGTAATTATGTTGTGCATAAATCACTCTCAAGATTATGTTGTGTACAAACCATTCCCGTAATTATGTGCTACCTTATTTAGATGTTTCCTTTTGTATGTAATTGCATCTCCATATATAGAGACATATATAATATATCACAACAAAATATACAATAAACTTATCATATTCTCTGTTAAGATTTCACTTGGTATCAAAGCTTGGCTTCTAATCCTAGGTTGTGCATATTTACTAATTGCAAAATATTTATTAACAAAAGTACTCTTCTTTGTGTATATATATGAAGTAAAAACACTTGAACAAAAGTACTCTTCATTTGACACATTGCTATGCAATCTTTCATTCTAAATCACATTATTACTTTTTTCTACATATGTAATTTTCATAAAAAAAAAAGGAATTGATATGTATTTCTTTAATTAATTTTTTGTCCAAGTACAAATTAAGCTTATCTGAAACAAGAGGGTTTAGGCAGTAACTCAAACTCATGAACAGATCTAATACGTACTATTTTTCAATATCTCAAATAACAAAAAATGAAGCGTTTCATTGAAGTTTTAACGGATAAATATTAGAAAGAAAAGCATGTCTCGAAAGTTTAGTTGGAGGCGAAAACGTTAAATAAGTTAGAAAGATTAACTAACCTAAACAAACACTTAACACTTAATTAAACTTTTAACTGATAAATATTACAATAGGTAAGTTTGTCTCGAAAGTTTACGTTGTAGGCAAAAACGTTAATTAAGTTGTACAGATGATCTAAATGAACACTTAGCACTTAATTAAACTTTTAATGAATAAATATTACAAAAAGGTAAGTTTGTATTGAAAGTTGTGCTGAAGGAAAAAATATTAATTTAATTGAAGAGATTATCTAAACTAGCAAACTCCCTCCAAAGTTATTTTGAAGAGATGATCTAATCAACACTTTGTGAATGATATTAGAAATAGAAAATCTCCCTCCAAAGTTATTTTGGAAGCAAACTACAACAGCGAAATTGGATTTCTAAACTAGCAATGAAATATTACTAGCTCCCTCCCTATTTTTATAGGTCGTATAGCTAAAGCACAATTGTAAGTTTACTTTCCAAATTTGTACCTTTATATCTATGTTTGATTGGCTGAAAATTGAAGTGCTCTAATGAAAATTAAATGTTTAAGTCAAGGGGTGAAGTTTGTACATAAGGTGCCAATATATATGCAAATGACTTATAAATTTAGAAAACATATTTTGCCTAAAATGATGTACATGAATGGATGGAGGGAGTAATTGTGACGGCCCCAAATCCCGAGACCCGCCAAGTCATGTGTCGTTGGCCCATAACTCTGCCATGTCACCGCCTTGTTGTGTCCCACATGCACCACGTCATTATTCCATCAAGTTTTATTATTCATTTTCAATAATTGACATTATAATCAGCGGAAGACTTAATAGCATGAAATAAATGTAAAATTCATGTCATTTAGAGCATCAGTCCTAATGTGGAAAACCCAGTAAAATACCATGCTTATAACTGAGGTGAATAATAACAAAAATCCATATACATGTATTCAGTGTTCTACAGTCCCTAAAAACCCAAAAAATAAAAAACATAAATATATACATACTGTAATCCAAAACACGAGCTAAAACAGCAACAAACTCGAAAGTAGTCGTCTAATCCCCCTTGCCCTTACTCTTACTCGTCGAAGGATCTACACTAAGTCACCCAACAAATACAGTGACGAGTCCAGTGAGTAAATTCACAAGAGAAGTCCACACAGTATTTATGAATAAAACTAATAAATCTACAAGACATGTGAATATGACCTTTGGCAACAAACAATCGCATTCTCATGGTTGTAGGAAACATATATCATGCCAAAATCATCATCAAGAAATATAAAGCATCACAAAAATACTTCAAAAGCAGCAGAAAGTAAATAAATTGGCTAGTCGTTAAGTAGTAAATAAATCACTAATAGAATAACCACGATAAATTCCCCAACCTATCCCGGAATGATATCGATAAAACAAGATAGTAACCACGCATATATACTATTTAGGAATCAAGCTACTAAACCTTAACTTTAATAAACAGCATGATCCCTCCGATTGCGTTACACATCAGGAACAACCCTAATCCCTCTCGACAGTCGCAAGTATATCCTACCTCCATCGACATGAGCCATGTCCCAAGAAGACTCACGTAAGGAATTTAGCCACTAGCAACATATATATATATACACAACCAAAGCTTATGGAGTAAAACCATGTGTGCCCACCAGCAGACACACATAAATACAATACAAATATACAATTAAAAACACGCCATGAATAAAGTGAAGCATTCTCAAGGGTTTTACACACCTCAAACCGCACTCCAACACCCTTATATAATCCGTGATCCAATCCCGTTCTTGCCTCGGAATGTGTGTCGATATCCAACTATGACATCTCAAGTCCTTGATGTCCTAATGAATCATTAAATTCCTAAAAAATTGGAAATTCAAACATTGTTTTCATTTTTTTTTATTATTTTTTTCTCAGGTCTGACACCGCAGGGGACGCCGATGTGGGTAAATCCGTATGACATCACTTTAGCAGATCCACTGCTTAGACGCCGTGGAGTATTACCCTACAAAGCGCCTCTGGCAGCCCCAAACCTGATCCTTATTTTGGGGTTTTTGGGACCCCCAGTCCCGTCGCCGTGGTCCAAACCCGTTTCATCCTCTTATGATTTTCCAAACCAACCATAGAGTGCCTTTCAATCTCGACAAATCTCACCCAAATGGAAAAGTCCAACTATTTTTCGCGTTAACATCTATAAAATCTATTTTTCCCCATCAACAACAACAACCTCAACAAATCTATCAATTACATGATCAAAACAACTTTAAAACCATTGTTTTTTTATTAACAATGGGTATCCAGACACTTGTCTAAGTAGTCTTATTGACTGCATAAAGAGACCACCAATATGAACCGACGTTTGGATGTTATAAGGAACTGAACTCAAGACCGTGTGCCTAACCCACACAACTCTGCCTTCGCCCTTATCTCTAGGCCAATTCGTCCAGGTTAATTAAGTTGTTTGTTTTTCAAAATGAGTGAAAAAAAATAAAGAATTAGAAAACATCCATTAATGTGGTGCTCGAATAATTAATTTTACTCTTATTAAAATAAACATAAATATACTGTACATATACAAAAAGAATTAATTAATAAAAAATGTGCCCCCAAAAAAAAATGTAAGTTGATCGAGTTTTCAAATTCAATCATAAAGTTGGGAGTGAAGGCGAGGTGCCATGAGCACTTGCAGTGGGTGCATCATGGAAAACAGTATTCCCGAGCACTCTTCCAAGTCAACGTCGACATTTGGATGGGTCTTGAGCTCAAATGCTTGTAAAATTCGGGCCAAAGTAAGGTGCATCACTTGGAGAGCCAATCCTACGCTAGGACACGATCTTCTTCCGGACCCAAATGGCAACAACTCGTGATTCTGACCCTTCACCTCTCAAGCAATAAATAACTTTGAAATAATAACTTATAACTCTACTTTGATATTTGCAAAAATTTAAAAAACTCCCTATGAGTTCGGACTCTAAGAATCCAAACAAATTTTTTGTTTTATTAATCGTGATAGAAGATTTGGTTATGAGAGGCGTGCAAATCCCGTATTTGGAGTTAATCCTAAAAGTACGAATTGTTCGTCTAGACGAAGACAAACTCGATGCTAACTAATTAGGTGATTGCAAAATTACCCAAATGCCTTCATCGCTTGATCTGATCACAAACCCTAAACCGTTATCCCCAATTTGATTCATAAAAAACTCCAACATGTCCAAACCTATCAAAATCGAAGCCGCAACCAAATAAAAAATTTGAAACAAAGCAATCTCCATCGATTGAGTCAATTAGGGCATTATTTTTTCCATCGCGAAGCCTTTGTGTTGCTCTCTCTCTCTCTACCTTATGACTTCATCCCATTCATCTTCTCCTTCACTTATCACACCTCTATGATCAAGAACAACTACGGATGCAAATGGATAGGGTTGGGGATGGGGATCTCATATCCATTCCCATCTCCATTTAAGAACTCATCACCATCTCTATGATGGCCCCAATTTTCTAGAGGTCGTCCCGCGACCTACGCCCTCCGCTCGCAAGCCTAGCAGCGCCTATCACGTCACCGAACACATTATCACTACTGCCACGTCCGCAGCTCTGTGAAGTGACGCTCCGTTTAATTAATCCTACTATATTGAATTATTAAATTCTCCTAAACATCTAGCAGGTTAGTTAATAATAATAATAATAATAATAATAATAATAGCAGAAGCATTTAATTCGTATTTTATGAGAATTTATTTAACCTAATTAGTGGAAAACTTGGAAATAAACACCATGTATATAAATGGCACGAAGTAAATAGAAATCCATATACATGTGATAAATTTCTAAAGCCCCCAAGACCCAGCAAAACAAAATATACATACTAGATAGTCAAAACACGAGCTATCAGCAGCAACAGCCTCAGAGATAGTAGCCTAGTACCACTTTTCCCTTGCTCTTGCTCGTACCAGGATCTGCGCTCAGTTGTCCAACACATACAACAACGAGCCCAGTGAGTAAATTTCCAAGACAATTCTACACGATAATCATGAAAACCGCAGTAACCTACGAGACATGTGAATATGATCCTAGCAATAGGAATTATATTCCCATGGTTGGCAGCAAACAACATTTACAGCAAAATTAGCGATAACACACAGTAGAAATAAAACATCATTCAAGTAAATCCGGTTCAACAACGATATCAATTAAAGCTAGATAGAGGTGTGACGGAGTCTAACAAAACTAGATCATACTTTATAGATTCGGATGCCCCAGCTGAGCACATCAAGCCTAGACCACACCTGAACTACTAACGGTGATCAGAAACACATCACAACCCACCGGACACATGCACCCCACTACGCAGGTAGCTATTCACCGATTGAGCCCAGTACATGCGCTACAATCTAGCCTGCTCAATTTCGTAACACGACCATCTCGATTAACCTCTGACCATGTGAACAAATCAAACACCGACTAACACATGATCACAGTGCATAAACATGGCAACCAAATAAGTAAATAAGTGATAAATGAATAACTGAATAAACACTCATTTACATGTACAAACCACGCATGCATTAAAGTGTAACATTCTCAAGGGTTTTAGACACATGTAAACACGTACTCCAACTTCCTGGACCCGTCAATCCGACCCGCCTAGCTCCCCGGTGTTCGAGCTAAGGTTCCCTAGTCCCTGAATTTCATTTATAGTGTTTGTATTAATTAAGTGGGTTTGTTATTAATTAGGTTCGATTTCATGTTTTAAAATTCAGGGGTCTGGATTAGCGCGCTAGGCTGGGTGATTAGCACGCTAATTGATCTTCGTGCACTGTTCATGTACGAAGATCTTCATCTTCCCCAGTGTGCCTAGCGCGCCAATATTCATCACCTAGCGCGCTAGGTGTGCTCTGCCCAGAATTTTTAGAAACTGATTATGGGTTTTTCTTGTTTCCAACACCTCAATTCATCGTACAAACAATACACACTCCAAAAGCATCAAATTCCTCTCCAAAACACCAATTAAACAAGGTTTTCACTCAAAACTGAGAATCAAAGTGTATATGTTTTAAAATCCGAAATCATCAAATTCACCTCAATTTTCCACAAATGTGATTCAAAACGATGTAATTCATCAACTTTAACCTCAAGAACATCAAATCCAGCAAAAACAGTGATGATTTCATCATAAAATTCGTTTTATCCTCAACCAACAAAAACCATGTTTTTTATCAAAAATTCAAGCTTAGGAGGAATAGATTACCTTGGATCTATGTTATTTGATCCCCAAATCTATGTTATTTGTTGGGTTTTGCATGCCTCCATCGATCAAACGTATATTTATAGGTGGTTAATCTAATCTGATGTGTGCACGCATTTCGAGGATGATCTAATGGTCTCTAATCACCCTGTGTCACTCAAGTTTTCGACACCTTATCATGACACTAGAGTCCTTGATCCACCCTGTTCTGCATCAAGGATCATCCTATGTTTCCTGATTTTTTCTATCCATACTATAGGATTTTAATTAATCCATTTATACACGTTACAACTTTAGGCTAGGCCACCTAATAAATTATAAAAATCATATGTGAGGTCACACTAGCTCTCAGCTACCCGACAAACCATGCCCGGTACTCAATCCTCGACACGCATTTCGGGACATATACCCGATTCGTGACCTTTCCCGATATCAACGTTCACACATTCGATGTTTGTATACATAAACATAATTAATATACCCCACATCGCAATATTAGGCATCACACCATGCACAAATAGCATAAATATAGCCTGAGTTCCTACATCTGAGTCACCCAGCTATCCACGTAACGCTCGAATTAACCGTTAATCATCGTGATTAACACTAATACTCAATTAAATTAATTTGGGCCGTTACAATCTCCATACCTGTCTAATCCCCATGAGGATGTGTAATCCTCATGAAAAAATCTTTTCCTCATTTCATTCCCCATTAGGGATCCCTGTGGAGATTTTCATGGGGATGGAAATCCCAGTGGGGAAAATATTTATTTCCACTAAATTTTCCTCAAAAAAAGAATTATAAAAATAAAGTGTTAAAGATACAAAAAATCACAATTGTTGGAAATTCCAACAATGGTAGATATTCAAATTCATTGATAAATACATTCGAACTTAGGTTTTTTGCTAATCATTGATATTATTATAGTTATACTTAAGAAAAAGTTCATGTCGTATTATTGTTGATTAATTTATATTTCTCTGATGGCATAATTTTTATTTAGAAATTCGTGAGTTACTCCAAATCACCTACACACGTAACAATTAATATATGTTACGAAAACAAATTCTTAAACTCTAATTTTTTTTCAATTTTGATTTTCTCAAAAAAAAAATTTCTCGAGTGTTAACAGAATGTCTCTATTTGCTTCATGTGCTTGTCGACTAGTAATATTAATTATAATTACATACATGGCATATATTTCTACACCCTTCAATAGCAACATTAATAAAAAATTATGCATCTCGATCTTATCATTGCCACTACTAATTATTTACTTATAATAGATCAATTTCGTGACTTATCACACGTGCTTAACACATACACAGAACTAGTATATATATATACATATACATCCGACACACACATAATTGTGTCATATGTCCTTTTATGTCATTTTGTATTTCTCAAGTACTCAATCAACTATTCTTCCAAACAATTTTTAGTTGACCAGTTATGTTATCATCTTTCAACTAGATTATCAACTATCAACTAGATAATGTTGTGCACAAATTACTCCCATAATTATTTTGTGCCCAAATCACTCTAAAGATTTTGTTGTGCACAAATCATTTCCGTAATTATGTGCTACCTTATTTAGATGTTTCCTTTTGTATGTAATTGCATCTCTATATATAGAGACATAATATATCACAACAAAATATACAATAAACTTGTCATATTCACTGTTAAGTTTTCACATTGGCTTCTAATCCTAGGTTGTGCATATTTACTAATTGCACAATATTCCTTAACAAAAGTACTCTTCATTTACTAATTGCACAATATTCCTTAACAAAAGTACTCTTCAGTTGTGCATATGTATGAAGTATAAACCCTTGAACAAAAGTACTCTTCATTTGACACATTGCTATGCAATCTTTCATTTTAAATCACATTGTTACTTTTCTACATATGTAATTTTCCTCAAAAAAAAAGGAATTGATATGTACTTATTTATTTAATATTTTTTCTAAGTACAAATCAAGCTTATTTGAAACAAGTGGGTTTAGTCAGTAACATGAACTCGTTAACAGATCTAATACGTACTATTTTTCAATATCTCAAATAATGACAAATGAAGCGTTTAATTGAAGTTTGAATGGATAAATATTAGAAAGGTAAGCTTGTCTCGAAAGTTTATGTGGAGGCAAAAACGTTAAATAAGTTGGAAAGATTACCTAACCTAAACGAACACTTAACACTTAATTAAACTTTTAATGGATAAATATTACAATAGGTAAGTTTGTCTCGAAAGTTTATGCTAAAGATAGATGGATATGGGGAGGGGGAACAGGGATATATACACAGTTAAGAGCGGATATCACCATCTAAGCCCGTTTCTCAATTCGAATGATACCATGAGTCTTGTAAATTCCTGGCAGGATTGCTAATCAAAAAAAAAAATCCTAGCAGAACATCTAGAGTGCATTAGTCCCGCCTAAAGTCAAGAATTTTTTTTATGGAGAATGGTGACGAATTTCTTGCCCACAACTATAAACCTTCAGAGTAAAAAAGTTCCTATCGACATTATGTGCCCAGTCTGTAAGAATGAAGCAGAAGATGTTTTCCATGCAATGGTTGATTGTGCCATAACAACAAGTTGTTAGGATATAATACAGATGGATATGAAACATTTCTATCCGAGATCGGTCATGAGATGGATGGAAGTGGTGTTCAACGACACTCTAAAGGAGAAGGTGGAAATTTTCCTAATGGTTGTGAGAACCTATGGAACAATCGAAATTCAGTGGTTTGGAGGAAGAGTAGACAATCTCCTACACAAATTAGGCAAGGCCAGCTTTATTAGAATGGCAACGAGCACAGAACATTGGTGAAGTGTAGGGGATGGACATCAAAAGACAAAAGGTTCAGTTCTTATTTAAGCCCAAGTCTCAGTGTTTTGAAGTGTAATGTAGATGTTGTCATATTTAAAGACAAGGTTTAGTTCTTATGGCTCCATCCTTAGAGATGACCTATTTTGTTCGTGGTAGCGAAAGGAGGTCGGATGGTGGGAGCTCTAGAACCGTGAGAAGCAGCGATAATACGAGTTCGTGAGGTGCTCAGCTGGCTAAAGGAGAAAGGGATGAGGATTCATGCTGAAACGGATGCACTTATAGTTACTCAGGCATTAAAGAGTGGGAGAGAAGATATGTCATACTTTGGCTCTTTAATTTGAGATTGTAAACTTTTATTAATGGACTCGATGTCCTATTGTGTGAGTTATGTTGGTAGATCAATGAATTTGGCGGTTTATTCTATTGCTAGGGAAGCTAGTTCTATGACTTATTGTTATGAGTGGTCTGCTATACCCTCGTTTATTGTAGATGTACTCTCGAATGATTTGAAATAAAAGTAGTTCTAATGTTTTTTTGCCAAAAAAATGAGTTGTACAAATGATATAAATGAACACTTAGCACTTAATTAAACTTTTAACAGATAAATATTACAAAAAGGTAAGTTTGTCTTGAAAGTTGTGCTGAAAGAGAAAACGTTAATTTAATTGAAAAGATTATCTAAACAAACATTTAACCTACACTTTGTGAATGATATTGCAAATAGAAAACCTCCCTCCAAAGCCATTTTGGAAGCAAACTACAACAACTAAATTGGATTTTCTAAACTAGCAATGTTACTAGCTCCCTCCATCTATTTATATAGGTCGTATGGCTAAAGCACAATTGTAACTTTACTTTTCAAATTTGTCCCTTTATATCTATGTTTGATTGGATGAAGAATTGAAGTGCTCTAATGAAAATTAAATGTTTAAGTCAAGGGGTGAAGTTGGAACATAAGGTGCCAAAATATATGCAAACGACTTATAAATTTAGAAAACATATTTTGCCTAAAATTATGTACATGAATGGATGGAGGGAGTAATTGTGACGGCCCTAAATCCCGAGGCCCGCCAAGTCATGTGTCGGGGGCCCACAACTCTGCCATGTCGCCGCCTTGTTGTGTCTCACGTGCACCACGCCATTATTCCCTGAAATTTTGTTATTTATTTTCAATAATTGACATTATAATCAGTGGAAGACTTAATAGCATGAAATAAATGTAAAATTCATGTCATTTAGAGCATCAGTCCTAATGTGGAAAACCTGGTAAAATACCAAGCTTATAACTGAGGCGAATAATAACAGAAATCCATATACATGTATTCAGTGTCTACAGTCTCTAAAAATCCAAAAAACATAAATATATACATATTGTAATCCAAAACACAAGCTGAAGCAACAACAAACTCGAAAGTAGCGCCTAATACCTCCTTGCCCTTGCTCATTGAAAGATCTACACAAAATCACCCAACAAATACAATGACGAGTCCAGTGAGTAAATTCCCAAGAGAAGTTCATACAGTATTCATGAATAAAACTAATAAGTCTACAAGACATGCGAATATGACCTTTGGCAACAGACAATCACATTATCATGGTTGTAGACATAATACATCATACCAAAATCATCATAAAAAATGTAACGGCCCGATTTTCAATGGCCGTTATTGATGAGGAAATTGCGGACGTGGACGCCAGCAGGGACGTTCGTGGGTCCCATAGTGAAGACGGAGCACGGCCGGATAGGGTTTACAGTCCGTTTTGTGTGCTCTGGTGGTGAAGTTGCGATGTATAGGTCCAAATTAGTTAAATGGCATCGCAATATGTGTGTTAATGTAGTTTATTAACGAGTGAGGAATGGCCTCGGGGTGCGTGCGGACACGGGAAACGAGGCACGGGGTGTCGGGTAGTCGGGGAAACTACGGTGAGCTTACCCGTGAATTTTTGTAATTTGTTGAATGGAATAGATACTTGATATAGGCTAAATTAATTAGAAATCAATAAGTCCTATAGTTGGGCTAAATAAAATAACAACAGTTGGATGGTTCTCGAGATGCACAATGGAGAGAATTGATGTGTCAAGTGTCATGATAGGTGTTAGTGAGTTGGAATGACACAGGGTGAACAGTGATCACCAGATTTGCCTCGAGATGGGCGTACACACTTGATGAAAATCAAGTATATATATATATACTTGTTTGACCGATCAAACAATGAGGAGAGAAAGAGTGGGTTTTGAGGAAGAGAAGAAGAGAGAATCGGTGAGTGGGAAGAAGAAGAGATGATTTGCTGGAGTTGGGGAGAGTGATTGGTGGCATCCAACAACAAGATCAAGAGGTATGGATTCATCAAACTTGAGTTTTATGAGATTCTTGGTGTGGGTTAGAATTTGTGAAATCCGAAAATATTGAGGGATTAAACACTGTATTTGTTGAGATTTAGTGATTATTAGAGTGGTATGACATGGGTTGAGTAGTGGAGCAAATTTGGGAGAAATTGAAGGATTTTCTAAAATGGGTTTTGAAAACGTGATTTCCATGATTTGTGGATTTTGGGGTTTAATTATGTTTAATTTGTGTTAAAGGAGGTAATTGAGGATATTGATGTATTATGGAAACATGAGTATTGAATTTATGGGGTTGGAGAGTCAAAATGTTAAATTTGGAAATTTCTGGACAGCGAGCAATTAGCGCGCTAATTGGAGGAATTAACGCGCTAATCACGCTGATTGAAGGCAATAATGAACAGTGATTGAGATCAATTAGCGCGCTAATTGATCTCATTAGCGCGCTAATTGTTCACTGGACTCCCAAAAATTGGAAAATGAGAAAATGAGTCAAACTAACATTATGAACCCATTAATTGATCATTAAACCTCACAAATGAATTCCAGGAGTCTCGGAATAGTAATTGGAGTCGAGATTTGGAGGAATCGGACCGAGATTTGGGTTTCGGTAATCGGAGTGCGGTATAGGTGCGTAAACCCCAACGAAACACATTTGAGTATTTAATTCTTTCAATTCTTGCATATACTTGTTGTTGTTGCTATACATACTCATGGGGATCATGTGTTGGTCTGTTGTCGATGGGTGTTGGATTTGTTTTCTCTATCGGAGTTTATTCGGGACGATTGTGGCACGTGATTAAGCATGCTAGATTGTAGCGCGTGTACTTGCGCCGCCGGTGGATTGTGTCCCGAGCCGCGGGGTGCACGTGTTCGGTGGATCGTGATTTGTTCCGGTCACCGTTAGTGGTCCGGTGGATCCCAGTGTGGTGTGTTTCCTCTGGGCGCTCGGATTGACGAAGTATGATCTAGTATGTGAGATTGCATTCTACTTTTGTCTGGTTTTATCGTAATGGTTGTGGAGCATATTGTTGACATTATGATTATTTGTTGATCATCTTGCATGCTTGTTACCTACACATGCGGGGTTTTATGGCTTTGCCGTACTCTTTGCATGTGTAGCTAACGTTAGTTATTGGCCTCTCGAATCTGTTTATTATTTACTCGATGGTTTTCTTTGGGAGTTTACTCACTTTGGACTCGTCACCGTATGTGTTGGGTGATTTGAGTGCGGGATTTGATAAGTGCGGGACAAGGAGACACGTAAAGATTATCTCGTGGATCAAGGCGTGAACTACTCCTTTTATACGCTTGTTGATTGTATGTATTTGTTTAATGTTTGGGTTTGGGTTGTGAGAGTTATATTCTAGTTTGTTTATGACTTTGAGGATGACACTTGATTTATATTTGGGGACTACATTTTGGTATGGTTTCCACATTAGATTAATTGATATTTAGACTTGTTACATTTGGTATCATTTAATGATTTGAGACTTCCGCTGCGTAATTTATGGTTAAATGATATTAAAGGGCATAATTTAAGGATAAATGATATTAGAGGAACTAAAGTTAACAGAAATTGATTGATAATGGATAATCAAGCGTGGGACACAACCAAGGTTGGGTGGTCAGTTGTGGGCCCACGTGGCCTCCCGTGGCGGACCAATGTGGAAAATTGGGGCCGCCACAAAAAAAATATAAAGCATCACCAAAATACTTCAAAAGCAGCAATAAGTAAATAAACCGGCTCAACGTTAAGCAGTAAATAAATCACTAATTGAATAACCACGATAAATTCCCCAACCTATCTCAGAAAAATATAAATAAAACAAGATAGGAACCACGCAAATATATTATTCAGGAATCCAGTGGCTAAACCCAAACTTCAATAAACTGCATGATCCCTCCGATTGTGTTACACATCAAGACAACCCTAATCCCTCTCAATAGTCACAAGTATATCCTACTTCCATCGACATGAGCCCTGTCCTAAGATGACTGAAGCAAGGAATTTAGCCACTAGCAATATATATAAATATATAAGCTTATGGAGTAAAACCATGTGTGCCCACTAGCAGACACACATAAATACAATACAAATATACGATTAAAATCACGCCATAGAATGAGTCTCCCTTGCAATGCTATGGGTTGCTACATTCGCTGATCTACGGACAAAAACAATAGAATAGGACGCCATGTCCATAAACAATTAGATTCAATCTCTAAAAAATCATATCAAAGTATGAGTTCTTTGTTCTTATTGTGATCAACTATGCTCTTGGAAGATGTATTTTTGTACTATTCTATTGTTGGTGAATCTCATTCAATTGAGATATATAGTACACTTTATTCACATAGTAGATTGTTCGGAGTTTGGCCCATGGATTTTACCTATGATTTGGAGGTTTTCAACGTTAAATCTTGTGTCTTGTGGTATGTTTATTTTGTGCATTGATCGTGGTTTGGTAGAACTTGGTATTCATTTGTTTCATTGTTTGAAGGGGTTGAGTAAAATCCCAACAATAGGTTTATTTTTTTCATATAAAGAATGTATGAATTTTTAATTGTCGTCATTTGATATTTTCGTTATTTATAATTTTTGTATTTTTATATTTAAATTTCAATTACAATTTTAAAGCTAAGTATTAAATTTTTTAATTTTTAATGAAGTGGGAGTCGAACTCACGACTTCCCCATATCTAGCCTTTTAGCAAGTGACGTATCTACCATATCAAGAGAGATGCTTTGCGGAGTGTTAAATTGTTGTAATGCTAAATCGATCAAAGTACTCTGCATATTTTGTGCATCTCAATGACCAAAAGCAATTATAGTTGGTTGAGAAAAAAGTAGTTTAATAAGTAATATAATCTAAGCCTCACCAAAAAGTTTATTTGCACTAGATAAAGTGTGGTATTTGCTATAGGGGTAGTTAAATTATAGTATTTAATTAAACTTGTATCATAATATTAATTATAATTACATACATGGCATATATTTCTACACCCTTCAATGGCACCATTAATAAAAAACTACCGTCTATGCATCTTGATCTTATCACTGCCACTTCTAATTATTTATTTATAATAGATCAATTTTGTGACTTAGATCTTGTACATATAAAAATAAGACCAATTTAAAAATAACATCAATTTCGTGACTTTACACACGTGTTTAGCACGTACATAAAACTAGTATATACACACACACACGTAATTGTGTCATATGTCCTTTTATGTCATTTTGCATTTCTCAAATACTCAATCGACTATTCTCCCAAACAATTTTTAGTTGATCAATTAGATAATCAGCTTTTCACTACTAGCTACTAGATTATCAACTATCAGTTAGGTTATCATCTATCAACTAGATTATCAGCTATCAACTAGATTATGTTGTGCACAAATCACTCCCGTAATTATGTTGTGCATAAATCACTCTCAAGATTATGTTGTGTACAAACCATTCCCGTAATTATGTGCTACCTTATTTAGATGTTTCCTTTTGTATTTAATTGCATCTCCATATATAGAGACATATGTAATATATCACAACAAAATATATAATAAACTTATCATATTCTCTATTAAGATTTCACATGGTATCAAAGCTTGGCTTCTACTCCTAAGTTGTGCATATTTACTAATTGCAAAATATTTATTAACAAAAGTACTCTTCATTTGACACATTGCTATGCAATCTTTCATCCTAAATCACATTATTACTTTTTTCTACATATGTAATTTTCGTCAAAAAAAAGGAATTGATATGTATTTCTTTAATTAATTTTTTTTCCAAGTACAAATCAAGCTTATCTGAAACAAGAGGGTTTAGGCGGTAACTCGAACTTATGAACAGATCTAATACGTACTATTTTTCACTATCTCAAATAACAAAAAATGAAGCATTTAATTGAAGTTTTAACGGATAAATATTAAAAAAAAAAGCATGTCTTGAAAGTTTAGTTGGAGGCGAAAACGTTAAATAAGTTGGAAAGATTATCTAACATAAACGAACACTTAACACTTAATTAAACTTTTAACGGATAAATATTATAATAGGTAAGTTTGTCTTGAAAGTTTATGTTGTAGGTAAAAAAACATAAATATATACATACTGTAATCCAAAACATGAGCTAAAACAGCAACAAACTCGAAAGTAGTCGCCTAATACCCCCTTGCCCTTACTCTTGCTCGTCGAAGGATCTACACTAAGTCACCAAACAAATACAGTGACGAGTTCAGTAAGTAAATTCACAACAGAAGTCCACACAGTATTTATGAATAAAACTAATAAATCTACAAGACATGCGAATATGACCTTTGGCAACAAACAATCGCATTCTCATAGTTGTAGGCAACATACATCATGCCAAAATCATCATCAAGAAATATAAAGCATCACAAAAATACTTCAAAAGCAACAGAAAGTAAATAAACCGGCTCGTCTTTAAGTAGTAAATAAATCACTAATAGAACAACCACGATAAATTCCCCAACCTATCTCGGAAGGATATCAATAAAACAACATAGTAACCACGCATATATACTATTCAGGAATCCAGCTACTAAACCTTAACTTTAATAAACAGCATGATACCTCCGATTGTGTTACACATCAGGAACAACCCTAATCCCTCTCGACAGTCGCAAGTATATCCGACCGCCATCGACATGAGCCCTGTCCCAAGATGACTCACGCAAGGAATTTAGCCACTAGATACATATATATATATATATACATAACCGAAGCTTATGGAGTAAAACCATGTGTGCCCACCAGCAGACACACATAAATACGATACAAATATACAATTAAAATCACGCCATGAATAAAGTGAAGCATTCTCAAGGGTTTTACGCACCTCAAACCGTACTTCAACACCTTTATATAATTCGTGATCCAATCCCGTTCTTGCCTCGGAATGCGTGTTGATATCCAACTATGACATCTCAAGTCCTTGATGTCCTAATGAATCATTAGAATCCTAAAAAATTGGAAATTCAAACATTTTTTTTCATTTTTTTTATTATTTTTTTTCTCAGGTCTAACGCCGTAGGGGACGCCGATGTAGGTAAATCCGTACGACATCACTTTGCCAGACCCACTGCTTAGACGCTGTGGGTGGCGCCGTGGAGTATTACCCTACACGACTCCTCTGCCAGAGCCAGACCTGAACCTTATTTTGGGGTTTTTGGGACCCCCAGTCCCGTCGCCGTGGTCCAAACCCGTTTCATCCTCCTATGATTTTCCAAACCAACCATAGAGTGCCTTTCAATCTCGACAAACCAAATGGAAAAGTCCAACTATTTTTCGCCTTAACATCGATAAAATCTATTTTTTCCCCATCAACAACAACAACCTCAACAAATCTATCAATTACATGATCAAAACAACATTAAAACCATTGTTTTTTATTACCAATGGGTATCCAGACACTTGTTTAAGTAGTCTTATTGACTGCATAAAGAGACAACCAATATGAACCGACGTTTGGATGTTATAAGGAACTGAACTCAAGACCGTGTGCCTAACCCACACAATTCTGCCTTCGCCCTTACCTCTAGGCCAATTCATCCAGGTTAATTAAGTTGTTTGTTTTTCAAAATGAGTGAAAAAAATATAGAATTAGAAAACATGCATTAATGTGGTGCTCGAATAATTAATTTTACTCTTATTAAAATAAACATAAATATACTGTACATATACAAAAAGAATTAATTAATAAAAAATGTGCCCCCAAAAAAAAATGTAAGTCGATCGAGTTTTCAAATTCAATCATAAAGTTGGGAGTGAAGGCGAGGTGCCATGAGCACTTGCGGTGGGTGCATCATAGAAAGAAGTATTCCCGAGCACTCTTCCAAGTGAACGCCGACATTTGGATGGGTCTTGAGCTCAAATGCTTGTAAAATTCGGGCCAAAGTAAGGTGCATCACTTGGAGAGCCAATCCCACGCCAGGACACGATCGTCTTCCGACCCAAATGGCAACAACTCGTGATTCGACCCTTCACGTCCATGTCCACATGGGTGGTCAAGAACCTCTCTCGGGTTAAACCGGTCGGCTCGGCCCATACATTTGGGTCACGTTGTATGGTCCATGCGTTGATGAATAGGCCGGTCCACGTGGCACGAAGTACCCACCACGTGGCGGTCCTCCATTGCCTCGTGTGGGACCAAGAGAGGCCCCACTGGGTACATTCGGAGGGTCTCCTTTAAGAGGGCTTGTAAGTAGTTCAAATTTGGGATATCGGACTCCTCGACGAGTCTATCTTTGCCTACCTTGGTGTCGAGCTCATCTTGAGCTTTGGCAAGCATTTCGGGGTTGTTCAACAAAAGAGCCAACACCCACACCATAGTGTTTGCCATGCTGTCCACTCCGGCGACTAATTGGGTCAGTGCCAAGGCTTTGATTGTGGTGTCTATGTCATTGATTGCTGATGAAAATTGGCCGGTCTTCTCCATCATTACAAGCACATCGAGGAAGTCTCTGGTGTTGTTGATGGCGTCGCCGCGCATTTGATCGGCTTTGACGCGGTGCTCATCCAACCAAGTTTGCATGATGTAGTCCAAGTCCTTTTGTGTATTTCTCATGGCCTTGGCGTCGCCCTTGAAGTCTAGCCATGCCATGAAAGGCAAGGCATCGTACATCTCTGAATTGCCTAGATGATAGTTAAATTGTTGCACGGCGTGGCGGAAAAGTCCCGCCATCTTCTCGTCCGCCTTGGCGACGTTACTCCCGTAGTAACGCTTTCCGGCGACCATTTGCATTAGCAAGTTGAATGTCAATTCTTCCAATTGGCTTTTGAGCTCTACCGAAACAGAGCTCTTTCCATTATGTACCCACTTCTCATGCAAACCCTTCATCCACAACGAAACCTCAGACTGTCTCACGGGCTTCAACATCCCAATCCTACGAGCTGAGAACAACTCCACTGTCGCAATCTTGCGAATTTCTCTCCAATAAGTCCCAAATGGCGTGAAGCCCATGACTGAATGATCATAAGCCATGAGCTTCCCAGCAGTGGTGACAGGCCTAGTTGCAAACACATGATCTTTAGCAGTGTAACATTCTTTAGCAACCTCTCTGCTGCTCACAATGAGCATAGGGCTCATGCCCATGCGAAGCATGAACGCCGGTCCATACTTCTCAGCAAGTGCGGCAAATGCCCGATGAGGCTGCTTGGCCGAGACAAGTAGAGGAAGGTGACCAATGATCGGCCACGCACCGGGCGGCTCAGGCGCATACTTCTTGTTCACGACGACCTTGCTATTAAGTGATGGCGACTTGGTAAGCTTTCGAACTTTCTTCCTCAGACACCATAACTCATACAACAAAAAGGTCACCACTGCGGTGGCAATGGCTTGGGCAAGCAACATGTAGGACTCCATTAATTTCAGATCAACTGCTACCTAGGCAGCTCTGTTTTCTTAACTGATTGATTGATGAATTTGGGGGAAATGAGAGATGGTATATATAAGTAGTTTTCAATTAATTAAGGAAGATTCGGACGTAAGTAACTCCATGGATCTGTACGTTCATCAGTTGAACTTATGAAACTTCGAGGTACCATATTAATTTGTATACTTATTGCACTAGTGACATTCTCAGTCTCGTTTAGTTGTTGTAGCTATGTTGACCAAGACATGCATCCTCAAAATTAAAAAAAAAATAATAATAATAAAAAGTGATGACCAAGCCATTTTTTTTTTTGGTGTAGTGGACTAAGACATATACGTATTATGTTTTGACCAAACAAAACAGTTTGAATTCTCTTCATCAACAACAGTACTAGCACGATTATGTAGTGTAATCACATATAAGTTCAATATATATGTTGCAGCAATACATAATTGACTCGAAAATCAACGTCGAGAGTTGATATTTAACACTGAAGTTCTTATATATTTGACTGTGTATTTTTAAATATTGATAAAAAAAAAGTATGTATATTGTTATAAGAAATATATTCAAGTGTGTATATACATATATTAATTGGCCACGCCAAAGTGCTAGTTCAAGATACTTTTTGGATGAAGGGGATTTGCTAATGGGAAAAAAGGTCGACAACATAGCAACAAAAGACACATCCCAATATCGACAGTCTGTTTTCACATTGAGATATGAACTCACATCTCGAAATGCATTACATCGATGGGTAAGGGGGTGAGGATGTCTTGTGATTTCAATTTAAGCATTTTTCAAAGGTGAGTGTATAAAGTTTTCGATTAAACAAAAACTCATTTAATTATTTTGTAGTTAATTATATATATACTAGTTCACATATGGTTCCCTCTCGCTACGCTCGCGAGTATCCTTTTTTAATATTTAATAAGTAAATATTAAAATTTAATTTAAATTATTAATTTTGACAAAAAGAGCAAATTATAAATGAATTAAGTAGATAATGAACAATTTTGAAACATAACTTCCCTACAACATTAATGGTCTTTTAATTTGTTGTTTTAAACATCAATTTTTGTTGTCAGTTTTTGCCTTTGTGTGGTGGAAGTGGAATATGATTCTTTGCGACATAGAGTAGATCTGATCCTCTAGGCATGAATCAAATTGATGTGTGCCTTTATGAGTTTTAGAAAGGTCATTCTTCCATTGATACTTGAGTTTCGTTCTCTCTCCCCCTCCTTTAAGTGGCTACCTCCAGATTTGGGGCTTTCGTGCTGGATTAATGATCGACCATTTCTTATATGGATGTATGATATATGTGTATTCCACGTATTAGGAATATTGTAGCCCATAAATTGGTACGTTTAGCTATGTTTTCTGGTATTAACTGTAATTGGGAGGGTGTATTGTAATATCAGTGTATTGACCTTATGTGCACCTTTTGTAGAGGAAGAGAGGAGAACACTCATCATGCTCTGGTGGTTTGCAACACGGCTTCACAATGTTGGACCTCCATGTGTGTTGACATTAGTAGAGATTTCAGTTTTACCTTTGATCACTGGATACAAGGTCTATTTGAGAATCATGACAAGGAGGCACTGGAGGTCATTGCTATGGTGGCTTGGAGTTTGTGGAATAACCGCAACTCATGAATATGGAAGAAAAAGAAACTGGCATCAATTGATATTGTGGAGTCGGTCAAATCTCACTTGAAGGCATGGAAAGAAGCAAGGAAAGACGAGACTCAATCAAAGAGCTTGAATTACCTATTCTCTCATATGGAGCTAAATATGAGACAAAGGCGTTGGCTTGAATTCCTGAAGGACTACGCTTTCGCACTCGAGTATCATTCGGGGAAAGCCAATGTTGTTGTTGATGCTTTGAGCCGCAGGGGATCTACTGCTAAGGTAGTTATGTGTCGTATCACCCACGAGTATGCATTACTTGAGGCAGCCGAGATGATGTGTTCAGCGGACATGCCGACGACTACCAGTACACAGATGTGTGGTCAAATGAGGTTGCAGACCATTTCACTAAAGGTTGTTCTCGAGGGACAGCAGGGCGATGAGTCGTACCAGCGTTACAGTGAGATGGCAGACAGTTCAGAACTTCCAGATTGAAGTCAGTCGACAGACTCTTACTTGAGGTATCGTGGGCGACAGTGGACTCCATTGGCGGCTGACTTGCGAACCAAGATACTTCAAGAGGCTCACCGTTCTCTTTTTTTGTGCATCCGGGTCGGACAAAGATGTACGTGGATATGCGACGTCTCTTTTGGTAGCCAGGGATGAAGTTAGATGTGTCAAAGTTCATTAGAGCGACTTAGATATGCCAACTTGTGAAGGCTAAACATCGACGGTCTGGAGTATTACTGCAGCCCCTACCCATTCCTCATTGGTAGTGGGATTACTTTGCTATGGATTTCGTAAGTGGCTTGCCCCGATCTCCTCGTGTTCACGATATCATATGGGTGATTGGGGATAGATTGACGAAATCTGCTCATTTCATACCGGTATCCACTACACACCGAGTTTATAGACTGAACATCCATTACGTGTGTGAGATAGTCAGATTGCACGGAGTTCCATTATCGATCGTGTCAGACCAAAGGACGCAGTTCACTTCGTTGTTGTGGTAGAGCATGCAGGTTTAGTTTGGCATCAAACTTGAGTTGAGTACGGCGTTCCATCCACGACAGACGGACAGTCCGAGAGGTTGATCCAGCTATTGGAAAACATGCTCAGGATGTGTGTTTTGGAGTACAGGTGGTCATGGGAAGAATACCTTCATTTGTGCGAATTTGCTTACAACAACAGTTATTAGGCGAGTATCAATAAGGCACCGTTTGAGGCGCTCTATGGCAGGCCTAGTAAATCACCTTCTTGATGGGCTGAGCCAGAGGATGTTGTGACACTTGGTCTTGAGACTGTTGTTGATCATACTGAGAAGATACGACAAATTCGTTTGAGACTTAAAGGTGCGTAGAGGCAACAAAATAAATACTACAACAAGTATCACGATGAGCTTTAGTATGATTTGGCATACTATGTTTACCTGAAGGTCTCTCCATTGAAGGTCACAAGCGGTTCGGAATCAAGGGAAAGCTCGCTCCTAGATTTACCGATAACTTCAAGATTATGAAGAGGCTCGGTAAGGTTGCTTATCTGTTGGAATTACCGCTAGAGCTCGCCAGTATTCATCCAGTATTCCACATTTCGATGCTTTGACTAGACAAGTCAAGCAGAGGGCGGCAACCGACGGTGGACTTGAGTCAGATCGACTTGCGTGATGATGCTACATATGAGGAGCAGTCGATCCAGATTGTTGACCGCAAGGTCAAGACACTAAGGAACAAGGAGATTCCTTCGGTTCTCGTGAAATGGCAATTTCAGGGAGACGATGAGCTAACATGGAAGTTAGAATCCTACATGCGCAAGCACTTTCCCTACCTGTTTGATTTCGGTGAGTTTTTTTGTTTGTTTTTACTTATTAGTTTAATTTTAGAGATGAAATTCTAATAAGTGGGGAACTGTAACAACCCTCAAAATTTAACCCAACTTGTGTTACACTCGTCAGGACCGTAACCCAACTACGTGATACTTCGCGGTATTTCGGACATGTGGAGTCGACGCAGGAGGTAATTTTATGATTCTGTGTTGTTTTGTATTAGTATGTATGACAAGCCTAATACGTGTCTTGAGGCATTTGGCGATCATTAGTTAAGTTAGGCTTCGCCTAGGAAAACGGGGGAGTTAAAAAACAAAAAAACCTAAATAAATAGATTTTTGAATAATAAATATAATATTTTATTCGGGTCGAAACGCGGACACGACGATGAGCACACAATGGACGGGTAGTGGTGCAATACGGGTCGTGGAGCGCAGGATCAACATGGGAGCTGAATAACTAAGTAAAAACCAAGTCACTTAGTAGAGTCAACATGGAGAGTTAGACTTGGGGGACACTCCAAAGGGGGAGCTGATGGATTTTCCTCGAGATGTGCGCATACAAGTGGATGATGAGAGGGACTATATAAGGACCACTCCACCACTTGATCCCCTTTTCACTATTCATTTTCTTCTTTCCCCCTCTCCTTTTCCTTTCCTTTCTTGGTAAGCAAACCACCACAGGAGGTGGTGTTGGGCAACCGGAATTCTCGCCAGAAGCCCCATTTGTCGCCAGAATCTAGGTGGGAAACCTTGCTCTTTTGTTTCTCCTCTCTAGTCTTGGGTTGTTTCTTCTCTTTATTTTTGGGTTGATTGTCTCATTTAAATTCATCACGATGACCAAGGTGCCTTGCCAGGGACGAATCTTGGTGAACCACCAGTGTCTCGGCAACCTTAAGAGCGCTCAACACGCGACATTGATGCCCGTGTTGCTCTTTGATGTATTTTGTTAATTTTATTGGATTTTCAGATTTAGTTGTTTATTTAGGGTTTTCAATCGAATCTGGGCATCCCACGACGATCCGGAGTCGATTTTGGGGAGTCTTGATGCCTGGAAACATGTTGGCATTAATAGCTGAGAGTGGGGTTTGAGGATAATAAGGTAAACCAGAGACTAGTCATTTGCACGCCGTCCATACGTTTTGTTGTTTTTGACTTCTGCGACGTGTTTATATGTGAGTGTATAAGCAGGCCGTGGTGAAGTTTTTTGTTTGTGTTTAAACAGCAAACGTGTTTCGGCCCAATAAGGGTCCAACAAGATGTTTTTGCACTATAAGGGCCCACGGGGGAGTGTTAAGGTGTTTTGGGTGTGTGCGCATTTTCCAATTTAGAAGCTGTGAAGGCATTGTTTGTGTTGTGTATGTCGTGATTTCGTGTGTGTACAACATGTGTGGGCGTCTCTTTGCAGCGTCTTGATCACGCCATGTGCCCATGGCGTGACCCACACACGACTTGGTCAGTGGGCCTTTTCTTACTGTTTGGGCCTGTTTTAGAATTGTTTTAAAACCTGAGTGTTTACAGGCTTTTCTATCGATTTAATATAGTTTCTCGAGTCTATTTTTACTGAATTTTTACCAAAACTTTGGGATAACTATGGGGTTTATTTTAGGACTAATTAATGACCATAAACCTAATATTTGGGGTTCAAACCTATGTCAGGTAGTCGGGAACACAGGGAATACGCGTTAGAGTCGCGGGAGTTGTACTTGTGTTGTGTTAGTCGGTAAGTACACGCCCACAAGCTTATGTATGATTAGTAAGCCGGTAAGGAAATACCATGTGATCATTATCATTCTATTTCTATTTTCCTATGCTCTACTTGTTGGCATTCCATTTTATACTCCTTGTATGTATGTTCTTGGCATAAGTGTGTGTCTCAAAGGTACTTGCGGCCTGTACTAGTTAGGATAAAATGTGAGCACTTCTGCAGAAGTGTTAGTAATTGTGTAATACCAAATACTAGATTTGTTGTGGATATTGTTATGGTTATCGATGTTACTACATCGTTGTCGTGGATTTGTTGTGGATTTTAGACCACTTATGGCCTCTCTTGATTCATAGAACACGCATGTTTCGTTGCTATCATTTCAGTCTGTTTATCATGCTCTCTTGATCTATTTAAATTCATATCTTTCAATTACCGCATGATATCTAGACTGCCATACTTGATAATTTATGAATTACTGTTATATTCTTCTTGCATTACTTTCGATTTCTCTCAGTTACTCACCGTCTAATTTGTAATGGAAGGTGCAGATAGAGTGGAGTGCAGTAAGGGCAAAGGGCCCGGCCTAGGCGATTTCCTGTGAGGACTTAGCAGCTGGACTTTGGAGATTTTAGAGATAGGTTTTGTTTGTTTTTGATAGTATGTTGCTTTATATATATGATTTGGTTCTTGATCTTAGGATAACATTGTTTTGGATATCATGTACACGTTTATTTCATTCCTATCTGTTTGTACATGAATATTACGGGGTTTTCCCTATTAATAGATTCCTGAATTTTCCTTTGATTGAGTTATTTCCCATTATTGTAGTTTACTTATTTTTCTCCTGCGTATATCTTGCAATAACTCTTTCATAAAGTATATAATTAAATGAACAGATGCTAACTAAGCTTGTCAGGTTTGTCGAGATTCGACTTGGGGACTTGCACGGGTCTAGGCCGGGCATACCCAACTGCACGGAGAAATTGGAGGCCTCACATAAGCCTTTTCTAGGTCTATCTTTATGATCATCCATCCCCTTTTCCCTGTCTTGCTCAGCATCGAGTGTATCACCTCCTCAATGATGATGGTATTATCTGTAATGTTCTGACTTGGTACAAAGATGGGTTGTATCCTCAATATTCACCTCTCCATTTGCGGCTTAAATCAGTTGGCAATGAGTTTTGTGATAGTTTTATAAACTACATTAGAAAGACTTATTGGGCAAGGACATGCAAAACATGTTGAAGGGTGAGTTTTGAGGATTGGTACAAGTAGAGTATTATTCAACGTAGTCGAAAAAATGTCATGAGTGAAGAATTCCTTTACACACTCGATGGCTGACTCGCTAACAACACTCCGCTGTTTTTGGAAAAAAAAATAGGACTCCGGTGCAACATACTCAAATGGAAGAATCTTGTAATTTTGTCCCCTAGTTGGAGCCACTTGGACCTAGACTTATAGAACCAAATCATTTCTTCCTTGACTAGCAATTCCACGAGCCTCCCTTGGATACTCTCTCTTCAGGTGTATAGAGCTTTTGTGTGGCCTACTACCAATTTGTATTCCACTGTTTCAACTTCCTTCTGCAATTTATTCTTTCTCTAAAAGATATTCCTGAACACCGATTAATTCCAGCCTTGCAATTTCACAAAGAAATTAAACGCAGCCAAGGTATAGGTCTCCTCTTTATTCCAATTCATTTGAGAAAATTCTGAGAAACGTTCATGGGTGATCCAACTTGCTAAGAATCTAAAAGGCCTTTCTTGAAATGGGAATTCTTTTATCCTCTTCGTTTGCAACAAAAGAGGCGATGATCGAGACCTCATCGTAGGGAGGTGTGATATAGTGCAATCCGTAAATCCCAATCTCCAAGTTGCATTACAAAGACCTCGATCAAGTCTTTCCCGGAGGTGCCCACGAATCCAAGTGAATTTAGGTCCAATAAAGCTTATATCCCGCAGAGAGCATGCTTGCATAAAATCGTAAAGTTCCCTATATTTTGATTGGTTTGTCTGTGCTCCCCCACTTTTTCATCGCTACCAGTACACATTCGGATCACCAATGATCACCCAAGTGCATTCATTCGGGATCTGAAAGTTTTCTAAGTCTGTCAACAGGCTTTTCTCAGGCTTACTGCTGGCAATACATACACTACAATAACCAATCCTTCCTCATGTCCTTGCTTCTATTTGAACAAGACTTATTGCTTATCTGGTTTTATTACTTCTACTTAAATAGAGTGGTCATTCCACAAAAGCCATATGCCACCAGAGAAGTCGATTGCATCCTCTTTCCAACACTTACTAAACCCCATCTTCCAAGTCATTGCATTTGTCATATCACCACTGATTCTCAGTTAAAAAATTGCTACAATGTTTGCCTTATTTTTCTTCATTAACTCCTTAAAAACTCGCGTAACAAAAATAGGATTTTTGGCCCCCTAATTCCAAGATAGTAATATCATTGACAATAAATATAAAAAGTAACTAAGAAACCGATAGCTATTGATGACCACCATTCGAACCCGGTTAATTGGTTACACCATCATCTGAGATCATATGCTCATATGTGCCTTTCTCGTGTGCTTCCATGTCCTGCCTCTGAGACTCCCATTTTGCACTAGCTTCTGCTAGGATTTTGTGACCATTGTTGATAGCGTTCTGCATAATTCCTATTTGACTGCATTTTTTGCCCATATCAACTGCTAATTCCTCTGTTGACATACATTGGAATGGTACAGAGGCATCTACTCTCCTCTGCGTCCCTTCTCTATTTGTAAGATTCTGGAAAGAATGGATCTTCCTTGCATTTTCTTGGATTAAGAATTTAGATGAAAGATCCTGCATATTTGGCCTACAGGCCTTTAAGGTAGACATGGGCCTTGGCAACCCTTGGTTTGTTTTAGGTAATTCATTCTTTGAAAACTCATCTCTTTTAGCCCATCATCCTTGGGCACATTCATTTTTAGGATTTAGTTTTGGGTCTGTATCACACTCTTAGGATTCTTATTCTTTTCTTTCCCTTCATTGACTATTTTGGAAACCATACCTTGATTGGTTGAGGTTCCTTTTTTCGTGGAGAAAATCATGGTTTGACATGTGCTGTTATCTTTTGGATGTTTGACTTTCGAATCATTATGTTCACTCGAGTTGACTAATAATCCATTTTAATTTTTTTGGTTTCCTTCTTTGAAACCCTGATGTTTCCTTCCACTCAAATCTACAGATTTATGCTTCTTCTCCTTTGATTCTTGCGCTAGATTCTCTCCTCCCCCCTTTTTGGTAATTTCTCCATTCCGATGAGGCTTCCTCTGAGCAATCATCCACTGCCCAAAATTATACTCTACGGCAACCTGTGACGGCAGCATACCACCTGCTGGCATCTATTTCGTGACTACAAAACCATGGGGTTCCTTAGGAGCATTAAGAGGACATGCAGTGTTATTGTGCCCCACCTTCGCACATCGTAAACATATGTGGGGAAGCCCTTCATACTACACCTTCAGCCAAAAGTGTTCCACTCTAAATTTTGACATCAGAGGTTTTGAGAAATCCAATTCCACCGCCACTCGAGCAAACCCCCTCTGTTAGCTGTAGTAGTACTTGAAGTAGTACCTAAATCCACCCTTAGCGACCGTCCCACTATATTTCCATGTCCCCAAATGATAGAATCACAGAAATACTCAGGAGGGAGGTATGAAAAACGACTCCAAACTGCTGCTTTCGATATTAATGCAGTTGCCAGTTGGAAAGATGTCCCCCATTTTTACACAGAAAGGACATGGCAAAGGATTTCATATGGCCATCTGAGTAAAGCTCTATCCATATCTCCTGCATACATAAATTGAACCAAATAGAAATCATTAGAGATTTCTATAACTCTGTAGTCCTTTTTAGGGTGCCACATTGCTACGATTCTATTGCATAACATCCTGTAACCTAAAGATCTTCCCATCAGTTTCACCACCACCGTTTTCCATTTATTTCTCTAACTTGCTATGCAAGTTAAAAGAAAACGTCACCAATGGACTTAGAGCATCACAAGTAATGCTCATATCCCCTGCCTCTAGTGCCACATTTTTTGAAAACCTTCTATTTCCGTCATTAACTGGTGGTCCCTATACTTTTTACGAGTATCCGGATCGTTGTCAACCTCCATCTTATCTTCAGATACATAGTTAAGGCACAAGAAAACGAATGCCCAAACTTGTAGACCTGTCATAGAATCACTTTGCCTGAGCAAGTCTATCAGCTACGCAATTCAAACTCTATTATTGCAGTTTATTTATCACTGGAAGCAAGACATGTCTACTTGTAAAACATTTTAACTAAAACACATACAAAGTGCAAAATCCTTAGCAAAGTTATTAATGACATGAATCTCTCGCTCGCACTAGCAATGACAATATCAATGAACCAATTAAAAGCAATTTCAAATTTAATATGGTGCTAATTCTATAAGCTTTGCTCGCTACAAAAAATGCGAAGTATTTTATGATTTAAAGAAACAAGAGACAAAGAATAAAGTGGAAAAAGAAACCTGATCACATATTATTATTGTGCGTGGACCAATACATGTTGGTCTTTCATCCTTATCTAAATCAAGCTATCATTTGTTTGGATTTCAACTTATCTTACGATCAATAAGTTATTAACTTATTATATATAAATTAGTTTCCATTGCAAACAAATAAATTAATGGGCATCCAAAAAAAATTGTAGAAATTGTTGTCATAAAATATACATATTCACCTTTGTAAAAGGCTCTTGGGCATCCATCACAAAGTAATAGATCTCCAAAGTCTCAAGGATGTTGTAGATACTACAACAAAAAGTGGTTTTAGCAACAAAAGTTTTTGTTGCTAAAGGCTCTGATTTCGTTGCGTAAACTTCTTAGCAACAAAAATATTTCGTTGCTGAGTTTGTTGTTGATAGTCCGTACCTAATAGTTCTCAACAACGAAAGGGACATTTTTTGCTTAAAATAGTTTTCAACAATAAACTCATTTGTTGTTGAAATCGCTTATAGCAACAAACATTTTTGTTGATGGAATTCTTTATCGCAACAAATTCTCGGACATGTTGCAACAAATAGTGTTGTTGATAAATTATACTAAAGCATGAAAAAAATTGTTTCAACAACAATTCCCATCCGAAACAACAATTGGTGTTGAATTTATAATTGAAATTTAAATGAAATCAAATTTACTTATAAAAAGCCGAATTGTCGATATTACAAATTCACAAATAACAAACAAATGAAAATCGAATTATAATCTAAATTAATACATAACGGAGACAAAGAAAAATAAATCAAAGTGTATAAATCAATACACGAATATAGCAGTCCCTTTTTTCCAATGTTGGCTGAGGAGTGGTGCAGAGTAGGATCGACAAAAGAAAAAACAAATCAATGTGTCAAATAAATGGTATGTCTAACACGTACAACATATCTCAAGTCATAGGGAACAACCTCAAAGTTTTCAATAGTAAACTTAATATCTGAATTGAAGGAAATTTGCCTTAGTTGGTGTGAATACACCCAATACTAGACATCACATTTACCAAGAACATCTCAAGTACAACTGCAAATCAAGTTTGAACATCGTAAGTATTCATATAGCTCCGAATGAAGAAAACAAAAAACATCATAAACTCCTCTCAGTACTAGTGTTAAACAGTTATTGCAAAGTTAGTAGGAATCGATTATGATGAAAAGTCAATACAACCCAAGATATTGTGTGTATGTAATGCAATACTAAGAAGGACATGAAGCAGTAGAAAGTTCAGAGTACAAACTTACTAAGACAATGCATGACACATAAAATATTGTTCCTACGTAATTCCGCAACCTAATTCAACCAAAAAGCAGCTAAAAATTATAAAACCATGTTAGAAAAACTCTGGGCAGGCAATTCTTAAGAGGATAATGAACCAACAGTACCAAGAATGAATAAGAAATCAGATTTTACAACATATCAAAAATAGCTACAGAATGTCGATAAAGCAAATGAGGACCGTATGGGTCAATTCTGTTATTAGAGGGTAACTAGAAAGTGAAAAAATAGGAAAGGTTCATTGATATGCTTGATTAAGGAACATGTTTCTATAGAGCTTAATCAATTCAATGGTGATTGAACAAAGTCCGACTATAAATTCGACATACCGTTTACATTCCATCGCTTCATGTAATGTAAGCTCATTTCTAACTTGTATATCAACAAATACATCATTGTTACATTCTATGTTATCATACATAAATTCATGTATATGTTCTACGTCCAAAAATGGGCATGTTTAGATGAGTAAGCTGTCTAGAAATTGGGCGTATAGAATTTAAGAACTTGACATGTACCTTTTCATCTACACATTTCCATCGCCTTCAGGCCCGTCCTTTGCAAGGCCGAAATCTGATAGCTTAGTTGAGTAATCCTGCAATGAACATGAAAGAAGTTTCATTAATTACCGTTACTGCTAGTCGAGAAAATCAGATAACCTATTGTATTCATTTAGAGCATTTATCAACTCATCTAAGATAATCACCAATAGAATGTGGATTGAATGCCAAAGTGTGTCACCTTGGACTAAATAGACATTAGAGTAAAAAAATCATCTCCAATGGAATGTGCATTTTGAATGTCAAGATGACGTGGATAGACATTATCTATTTTGAATGTCACTTCTTGACATTCAAATTGACATCCATGTTGGATAATAGGTTTTTTTTAAAATATTTACTTATTTTGTTTAGACTTTATTTTCAAAATTTAATTAGTAAAATTACAAAAAGAAATGTCACCTCATCCATTGAGCCACCGATTCACATCAACCATTGGATACTTATTTTGAAGGTCAATGTCAATTTGAGCCACATGGGATGGACATCCTATTCACATTGAGAATTCACACCCACAATCCACATTACCTTTGGAGATGCTCTAAAACTCTCCTTAAAAATAAGTGAATCTAATTAATTACACGATTGTATTAATGATAGGATTAGCAGAGCAAAATTATTAATCGAATTACAAAATGTTGACACAAATAATATAAATTCGACTCAAATAATAATAAAAAGTCTTACATATAAGTTAATTGATTAACTTGCCAATAAATTAGCTGATTCTAAAACTCACCTTAAAAATAGGTAAATCTAATTACACAGTTGTAATCATGATAGGATTAGTACAACAAAACCATCAATCGAATTATAAGACCTCGACTTAAATAACATATATTTTTTTTTGATAACCCACTTCCATATTTTATTCCAGATTTACCTTCAAAATAATAGATAGAAATGATGGCACAACTCACCATTCATTTTTACCAGACATAGAATGAGTCTCCCTTGCAATGCTATGGGTTGCTACATTCGTTGATCTACGGACAAAAACAATAGAATAGGACGCCATGTCCATAAACAATTAGATTCAATTTCTGATAAATCATATCAAAATATGAGTTCTTTATTCTTATTGTGATCATCTATGCTCTTGGAATAGGTAATTTTGTATTATTCTATTGTTGGTGAATCTCATTCAATTGAAATATATAGTACACTTTATTCACATAGTAGATTGTTCGAAGTTTGGCCCATAGATTTTACCTATGATTTGGAGGTTTTCCACATTAAATCTTGTGTCTTGTGGTATGTTTATTTTGTGCATTGATCGCGGTTTGGTAGAACTTGGTATTCATTTGTTTCATTTCTTGAAGGGGTTGAGTAAAACCCCAACAATAGGTTTATTTTTTTCATATAAAGAATGTATGAATTTTTAATTGTCGTCATTTGATATATTCCTTATTTATAATTTTTTTATTTTTATATTTAAATTTCAATTCCAATTTTCAAGCTAAGTATTAAATTTTTTATTTTTTAATGAAGTGGGAGTCGAACTCACGACTTCCCCATATCTAGCCTTTTAGCAAGTGACATATCTACCATATCAAGAGAGATGCTTTGCGGAGCGTTAAATTGTTGTAATGCTAAATCGATCAAAGTACTCCTTTGCATATTTTGTGCATCTCAATGACCAAAAACAACTATGGTTGGTTGAGAAAAAAGTAGTTCAATAAGTAATATAATCTAAGCCTCACCAAAAAGTTTATTTGCACTAGATAAAGTGTGGTATTTGCTATAGGGGTAGTTAAATTATAGTATCTAATTAAACTTGTATCATAATATTAATTATAATTACATACATGGCATATATTTCTACACCCTTCAATAGCACCATTAATAAAAAACTACTGTATATGCATCTCGATCTTATCACTGCCACTACTAATTATTTATTTATAATAGATAATTTTTGTGACTTAGATCTTGTACATATAAAAATAAGACCAATTTAAAAATAACATCAATTTCGTGACTTATCACACGTGCTTAGCACGTACATAAAACTAGTATATACACAAACACACGTAATTGTGTCATATGTCCTTTTATGTCATTTTGCATTTTTCAATTACTCAATCGACTATTCTTCCAAACAATTTTTAGTTGATTAATTAGATAATCAGCTTTCCACTACTAGCTACTAGATTATCAGCTATCAGTTAGGTTATCATCTTTCAACTAGATTATCAGCTATCAACTAGATTATGTTGTGCACAAATCACTCCCGTAATTATGTTGTGCATAAATCACTCTCAAGATTATGTTGTGTACAAACCATTCCCGTAATTATGTGCTACCTTATTTAGATGTTTCCTTTTGTATGTAATTGCATCTCCATATATAGAGACATATATAATATATCACAACAAAATATACAATAAACTTATCATATTCTCTGTTAAGATTTCACTTGGTATCAAAGCTTGGCTTCTAATCCTAGGTTGTGCATATTTACTAATTGCAAAATATTTATTAACAAAACTACTCTTCTTTGTGCATATATATGAAGTAAAAACACTTGAACAAAAGTACTCTTCATTTGACACATTGCTATGCAATCTTTCATTCTAAATCACATTATTACTTTTTTCTACATATGTAATTTTCATAAAAAAAAAAGGAATTGATATGTATTTCTTTAATTAATTTTTTGTCCAAGTACAAATTAAGCTTATCTGAAACAAGAGGGTTTAGGCAATAACTCAAACTCATGAACAGATCTAATACGTACTATTTTTCAATATCTCAAATAACAAAAAATGAAGCGTTTCATTGAAGTTTTAACCGATAAATATTGGAAAGAAAACCATGTCTCGAAAGTTTAGTTGGAGGCGAAAACGTTAAATAAGTTGGAAAGATTAACTAACCTAAACAAACACTTAACACTTAATTAAACTTTTAACTGATAAATATTACAATAGGTAAGTTTGTCTCGAAAGTTTACGTTGTAGGCAAAAACGTTAATTAAGTTGTACAGATGATCTAAATGAACACTTAGCACTTAATTAAACTTTTAATGAATAAATATTACAAAAAGGTAAGTTTGTATTGAAAGTTGTGCTGAAGGAGAAAATATTAATTTAATTGAAGAGATTATCTAAACTAGCAAACTCCCTCCAAAGTTATTTTGAAGAGATGATCTAATCAACACTTTGTGAATGATATTACAAATAGAAAATCTCCCTCCAAAGTTATTTTGGAAGCAAACTACAACAGCGAAATTGGATTTCTAAACTAGCAGTGAAATATTACTAGCTCCCTCCCTATGTTTATAGGTCGTATAGCTAAAGCACAATTGTAAGTTTACTTTCCAAATTTGTACCTTTATATTTATGTTTGATTGGCTGAAAATTGAAGTGCTCTAATGAAAATTAAATGTTTAAGTCAAGGGGTGAAGTTTGTACATAAGGAGCCAAAATATATGCAAATGACTTATAAATTTAGAAAACATATTTTGCCTAAAATGATGTACATGAATGGATGGAGGGAGTAATTGTGACGGCCCCAAATCCCGAGGCCCGCCAAGTCATGTGTCATGGGCCCATAACTCTGCCATGTCACCGCCTTGTTGTGTCCCACGTGCACCACGTCATTATTCCATCAAGTTTTATTATTCATTCTCAATAATTGACATTATAATCAGCGGAAGACTTAATAGCATGAAATAAATGTAAAATTCATGTCATTTAGAGCATCAGTCCTAATGTGGAAAACCCAGTAAAATACCATGCTTATAACTGAGGTGAATAATTACAAAAATCCATATACATGTATTCAGTGTTCTACAGTCCCTAAAAACCCAAAAAATAAAAAAACATAAATATATACATACTGTAATCCAAAACACGAGCTAAAACAGCAACAAACTCGAAAGTAGTCGTCTAATCCCCCTTGCCCTTACTCTTACTCGTCGAAGGATCTACACTAAGTCACCCAACAAATACAGTGACGAGTCCAGTGAGTAAATTCACAAGAGAAGTCCACACAGTATTTATGAATAAAACTAATAAATCTACAAGACATGTGAATATGACCTTTGGCAACAAACAATCGCATTCTCATGGTTGTAGGAAACATATATCATGCCAAAATCATCATCAAGAAATATAAAGCATCACAAAAATACTTCAAAAGCAGCAGAAAGTAAATAAATCACTAATAGAATAACCACGATAAATTCCCCAACCTATCCCGGAATGATATCGATAAAACAAGATAGTAACCACGCATATATACTATTCAGGAATCAAGCTACTAAACCTTAACTTTAATAAACAGCATGATCCCTCCGATTGCGTTACACATCAGGAACAACCCTAATCCCTCTCGACAGTCGCAAGTATATCCTACCTCCATCGACATGAGCCATGTCCCAAGATGACTCACGTAAGGATTTTAGCCACTAGCAACATATATATATATACACAACCGAAGCTTATGGAGTAAAACCATGTGTGCCCACCAGCAGACACACATAAATACAATACAAATATACAATTAAAAACACGCCATGAATAAAGTGAAGCATTCTCAAGGGTTTTACACACCTCAAACCGCACTCCAACACCCTTATATAATCCGTTATCCAATCCCGTTCTTGCCTCGGAATGCGTGTCGATATCCAACTATGACTTCTCAAGTCCTTGATGTCCTAATGAATCATTAGAAACCTAAAAAATTGGAAATTCAAACATTTTTTTCATATTTTTTATTATTTTTTTCTCAGGTCTGACACCGCAGGGGACGTCGATGTGGGTAAATCCGTATGACATCACTTTGGCAGATCCACTGCTTAGACGCCGTGGAGTATTACCCTACACAGCGCCTCTGGCAGCCCTAAACCTGAACCTTATTTTGGGGTTTTGGGACCCCCAGTCCCGTCGCCGTGGTCCAAACCCGTTTCATCCTCCTATGATTTTCCAAACCAACCATAGAGTGCCTTTCAATCTCGACAAATCTCACCCAAATGGAAAAGTCCAACTATTTTTCGCCTTAACATCGATAAAATCTATTTTTCCCCATCAACAACAACAACCTCAACAAATCTATCAATTACATGATCAAAACAACATTAAAACCATTGTTTTTTTATTAACAATGGGTATCCAGACACTTGTCTAAGTAGTCTTATTGACTGCATAAAGAGACCACCAATATGAACCGACGTTTGGATGTTATAAGGAACTGAACTCAAGACCGTGTGCCTAACCCACACAATTCTGTCTTCGCCCTTATCTCTAGGCCAATTCGTCCAGGTTAATTAAGTTGTTTGTTTTTCAAAATGAGTGAAAAAAAATATAGAATTAGAAAACATGCATTAATGTGGTGCTCGAATAATTAATTTTACTCTTATTAAAATAAACATAAATATACTGTACATATACAAAAAGAATTAATTATAAAAAATGTGCCCCCAAAAAAAAATGTAAGTTGATCGAGTTTTCAAATTCAATCATAAAGTTGGGAGTGAAGGCGAGGTGCCATGAGCACTTGCAGTGGGTGCATCATGGAAAACAGTATTCCTGAGCACTCTTCCAAGTCAACGTCGACATTTGGATGGGTCTTGAGCTCAAATGCTTGTAAAATTTGGGCCAAAGTAAGGTGCATCACTTGGAGAGCCAATCCCACGCCAGGACACGATCTTCTTCTGGACCTCGTGATTCTGACCCTTCACGTCCATGTCCACATGGGTGGTCAAGAACCTCTCAAGCAATAAATAACTTTGAAATAATAACTTATAACTCTACTTTGATATTTGCAAAAATTTAAAAAACTCCCTATGAGTTCGGACTCTAAGAATCCAAACAAATTTTTTGTTTTATTTATCGAGATAGAAGATTTGGTTATGAGAGGCGTGCAAATCCCGTATTTGGAGTTAATCCTAAAAGTACGAATTGTTCGTCTAGACGAAGACAAACTCGATGCTAACTAAATAGGTGATTGCAAAATTACCCAAATGCCTTCATCGCTTGATCTGATCACAAACCCTAAACCTTTATCCCCAATTTGATTCAAAAAAAACTCCAACATGCCCAAACCTATCAAAATCGAAGCCGCAACCAAATAAAAAATTTGAAACAAAGCAATCTCCATCGATTGAGTCAATTATTTTTTCCATCGCGAAGCCTTTGTGTTGCTCTCTCTCTCTCTCTCCCTTATGACTTCATCCCATTCATCTTCTCCTTCACTTATCACACCTCTATGATCAAGAACAACTACGGATGCAAATGGATAGGGTTGGGGATGGGGATCTCATATCCATTCCCATCTCCATTTAAGAACTCATCACCATCTCTATGATGGCCCCAATTTTCTAGAGGTCGTCCCGCGACCTACGCCCTCCGCTCGCAAGCCTAGCAGCGCCTATCACGTCACCGGACACATTATCACTACTGCCACGTCCGCAGCTCTGTGAAGTGACGCTCCGTTTAATTAATCCTACTATATTGAATTATTAAATTCTCCTAAACAACTAGCAGGTTAGTTAATAATAATAATAATAATAATAATAGCAGAAGCATTTAATTCGTATTTTATGAGAATTTATTTAACCTAATTAGTGGAAAACCTGGAAATAAACACCATGTATATAAATGGCACGAAGTAAACAGAAATCCATATACATGTGATAAATTTCTAAAGCCCCCAAGACCCAGCAAAATAAAATATACATACTAGATAGTCAAAACACGAGCTATCAGCAGCAACAGCCTCAGAGATAGTAGCCTAGTACCACTTTTCCCTTGCTCTTGCTCGTACCAGGATCTGCGCTCAGTTGTCCAACACATACAACAACGAGCCCAGTGAGTAAATTTCCAAGACAATTCTACACGATAATCATGAAAACCGCAGTAACCTACGAGACATGTGAATATGATCCTAGCAATAGGACTTATAATCCCATGGTTGGCAGCAAACAACATTTACAGCAAAATTAGCGATAACACACAGTAGAAATAAAACATCATTCAAATAAATCCGGTTCAACAACGATATCAATTAAAGCTAGATAGAGATGTGACGGAGTCTAACAAAACTAGATCATACTTTGTAGATTCGGATGCCCCAGCTGAGCACATCAAGCCTTGACCACACCTGAACTACTAACGGTGATCAGAAACACATCACAACACACCGGACACATGCACCCCACTACGCAGGTAGCTATTCACCGGTTGAGCCCAGTACATGCGCTACAATCTAGCCTGCTCAATTTCGTAACACGACCATCTCGATTAACCTCCGACCATGTGAATAAATCAAACACCGACTAACACATGATCACAGTGCATAAACATGGCAACCAAATAAGTAACAAAGTGATAAATGAATAACTGAATAAACACTTATTTACATGTACAAACCACGCATGCATTAAAGTGTAACATTCTCAAGGGTTTTAGACACATGTAAACACGTACTCCAACTTCCTGGACCCGTCAATCCGACCCGCCTAGCTCCCCGGTGTTCGAGCTAAGGTTCCCTAGTCCCTGAAGTTCATTTATAGTGTTTGTATTAATTAAGTGGGTTTGTTATTAATTAGGTTCGATTTCATGTTTTAAAATTCAGGGGTCTGGAATAGCGCGCTAGGCTGGGTGATTAGCACGTTAATTGATCTTCGTGCACTGTTCATGTACGAAGATCTTCATCTTCCCCAGCGTGCCTAGCGCGCCGGTATTCATCACCTAGCGCGCTAGGTGTGCTCTGCCCAGAATTTTTAGAAACTGATTATGGGTTTTTCTTGTTTCCAACACCTCAATTCATCGTACAAACAATACACACTCAAAAAGCATCAAATTCCTCTCCAAAACACCAATTAAACAAGGTTTTCACTCAAAACTGAGAATCAAAGTGTGTATGTTTTAAAATCCGAAATCACCAAATTCACCTCAATTTTCCACAAATGTGATTCAAAACGATGTAATTCATCAACTTTAACCTCAAGAACATCAAATCCAGCAAAAACAGTGATGATTTCATCATAAAATTCGTTTTATCCTCAACCAACAAAAACCATGTTTTTTATCAAAAATTCAAGCTTAGGAGGAATAGATTACCTTGGATCTATGTTATTTGATCCCCAAATCTATGTTATTTGTTGGGTTTTGCATGCCTCCATCGATCAAACGTATATTTATAGGTGGTTAATCTAATCTGATGTGTGCACGCATTTCGAGGATGATCTAATGGTCTCTAATCACCCTGTGTCACTCAAGTTTTCGACACCTTATCATGACACTAGAGTCCTTGATCCACCCTGTTGTTCATCAAGGATCATCCTATGTTTCCTGATTTTTTCTATCCATACTATAGGATTTTAATTAATCCATTTATACACTTTTCAACTTTAGGCTAGGCCACCTAATAAATTATAAAAATCATATGTGAGGTCACACTAGCTCTCAGCTACCCGAAAAACCATGCCCGGTACTCAATCCTCGACACGCATTTCAGGACATATACTCGATTCGTGACCTTTCCCGATATCAACGTTCACACATTCGATGTTTGTATACATACACATAATTAATATACCCCACATCGCAATATTAGGCATCACACCATGCACAAATATCATAAATATAGCCTGAGTTCCTACATCTGAGTCACCCAGCTATCCACGTAACGCCCGAATTAACCGTTAATCATCGTGATTAACACTAATACTCAATTAAATTAATTTGGGTCGTTACAATCTCCATACCTGTCTAATCCCCACGAGGATGTGTAATCCTCATGAAAAAATCTTTTCCTCATTTCATTCCCCATTAGGGATCCCTGTGGAGATTTTCACGGGGATGGAAATCCCTGTGGGGAAAATATTTATTTCCACTAAATTTTCCTCAAAAAAAGAATTATAAAAATAAAGTGTTAAAGATACATAAAATCACAATTGTTGGAAATTCCAACAATGGTAGATATTCAAATTCATTGATAAATACATTCAAACTTAGGTTTTTTGCTAATCATTGATATTATTATAGTTATACTTAAGAAAAAGTTCATGTCGTATTATTGTTGATTAATTTATATTTCTCTGATGGCATAATTTTTATTTAGAAATTCGTGAGTTACTCCAAATCACCTACACACGTAACAATTAATATATGTTACGAAAACAAATTCTTAAACTCTAATTTTTTTTCAATTTTGATTTTCTCAAAAAAAAAAGTTTCTCGAGTGTTAACAGAATGTCTCTATTTGCTTCATGTGCTTGTCGACTAGTAATATTAATTATAATTACATACATGGCATATATTTCTACACCCTTCAATAGCAACATTAATAAAAAAATTATGCATCTCGATCTTATCATTGCCACTACTAATTATTTACTTATAATAGATCAATTTCGTGACTTATCACACGTGATTAACACATACACAGAACTAGTATATATATATACATATACATCTGACACACACATAATTGTGTCATATGTCCTTTTATGTCATTTTGTATTTCTCAAGTACTCAATCAACTATTCTTCCAAACAATTTTTAGTTGACCAGATATGTTATCATCTTTCAACTAGATTATCAACTATCAACTAGATTATGTTGTGCACAAATTACTCTCATAATTATTTTGTGCCCAAATCACTCTAAAGATTTTGTTGTGCACAAATCATTTCCGTAATTATGTGCTACCATATTTAGATGTTTCCTTTTGTATGTAATTGCATCTCTATATATAGAGACATAATATATCACAACAAAATATACAATAAACTTGTCATATTCACTGTTAAGTTTTCACGTTGGCTTCTAATCCTAGGTTGTGCATATTTACTAATTGCACAATATTCCTTAACAAAAGTACTCTTCATTTACTAATTGCATAATATTCCTTAACAAAAGTACTCTTCAGTTGTGCATATGTATGAAGTATAAACCCTTGAACAAAAGTACTCTTCATTTGACACATTTCTTTGCAATCTTTCATTTTAAATCACATTGTTACTTTTCTACATATGTAATTTTCCTCAAAAAAAAAGGAATTGATATGTACTTATTTATTTAATATTTTTTCTAAGTACAAATCAAGCTTATTTGAAAAAGTGGGTTTAGTCAGTAACATGAACTCGTTAACAGATCTAATACGTACTATTTTTCAATATCTCAAATAATGACAAATGAAGCGTTTAATTGAAGTTTGAATGGATAAATATTAGAAAGGTAAGCTTGTCTCGAAAGTTTATGTGGAGGCAAAAACGTTAAATAAGTTGGAAAGATTACCTAACCTAAACGAACACTTAACACTTAATTAAACTTTTAATGGATAAATATTACAATAGGTAAGGTTGTCTCGAAAGTTTATGCTAAAGATAGATGGATATGGGGAGGGGGAGCAGGGATATATACACAATTAAGAGCAGATATCGCCATCTAAGCCCGTTTCTCAATTCGAATGATACCATGAGTCTTGTAAATTCCTGGCAGGATTGCTAATCAAAAAAAAAATCCTAGCAGAACATCTAGAGTGCATTAGTCCCGCCTAAAGTCAAGAATTTTTTATGGAGAATGGTGACGAATTTCTTGCCCACAACTATAAACCTTCACAGTAAAAAAGTTCCTATCGACATTATGTGCCCAGTCTGTAAGAATGAAGCAGAAGAAGTTTTCCATGCAATGGTTGATTGTGCCATAACAAGAAGTTGTTAGGATATAATACAGATGGATATGAAACATTTCTATCCGAGATCGGTCATGAGATGGATGGAAGTGGTGTTCAACGACACTCTAAAGGAGAAGGTGAAAATTTTCCTAATGGTTGTGTGAACCTATGGAACAATCGAAATTCAGTGGTTTGGAGGAAGAGTAGACAATCTCCTACACAAATTAGGCAAGGCCAGCTTTATTAGAATGGCAACGAGCACAGAACATTGGTGAAGTGTAGGGGATGGACATCAAAAGACAAAAGGTTCAGTTCTTATTTAAGCCCAAGTCTGGTGTTTGGAAGTGTAATGTAGATGTTGTCATATTTAAAGACAAGGTTTAGTTCTTATGGCTCCATCCTTAGAGATGACCTATTTTGTCGTGGTAGCGAAAGGAGGTCGGATGGTGGGAGCTCTAGAACCGTGAGAAGCAGAGATAATACGAGTTCGTGAGGTGCTCAGCTGGCTAAAGGAGAAAGGGATGAGGATTCATGCTGAAACGGATGCACTTATAGTTACTCAGGCATTAAAGAGTGGGAGAGAAGATATGTCATACTTTGGCTCTTTAATTTGAGATTGTAAACTTTTGTTAATGGACTCGATGTCCTATTGCGTGAGTTATGTTGGTAGATCAGTGAATTTGGCGGCTTATTCTATTGCTAGGGAAGCTAGTTCTATGACGATTGTTATGAGTGGTCTGCTATACCCTCGTTTATTGTAGATGTACTCTCGAATGATTTGAAATAAAAGTAATTCTAATGTTTTTTTGCCAAAAAATGAGTTGTACAAATGATATAAATGAACACTTAGCACTTAATTAAACTTTTAACGAGATAAATATTACAAAAAGGTAAGTTTGTCTTGAAAGTTGTCTTTGAAAGAGAAAACGTTAATTTAATTGAAAAGATTATCTAAACAAACATTTAACCTACACTTTGTGAATGATATTGCAAATAGAAAACCTCCCTCCAAAGCCATTTTGGAAGCAAACTACAACAACTAAATTGGATTTTCTAAACTAGCAATGTTACTAGCTCCCTCCATCTATTTATATAGGTCGTATGGCTAAAGCACAATTGTAACTTTACTTTTCAAATTTGTCCCTTTATATCTATGTTTGATTGGATGAAGAATTGAAGTGCTCTAATGAAAATTAAATGTTTAAGTCAAGGGGTGAAGTTGGAACATAAGGTGCCAAAATATATGCAAACGACTTATAAATTTAGAAAACATATTTTGCCTAAAATTATGTACATGAATAGATGGAGGGAGTAATTGTGACGGCCCTAAATCCCGAGGCCCGCCAAGTCATGTGTCGGGGGCCCACAACTCTGCCATGTCACCTCCTTATTGTGTCTCACGTGCACCACGCCATTATTCCCTCAAATTTTGTTATTCATTTTCAATAATTGACATTATAATCAGTGGAAGACTTAATAGCATGAAATAAATGTAAAATTCATGTCATTTAGAGCATCAGTCCTAATGTGGAAAACCTGGTAAAATACCAAGCTTATAACTGAGGCGAATAATAACAGAAATCCATATACATGTATTCAGTGTCTACAGTCTTTAAAAATCCAAAAAACATAAATATATACATATTGTAATCCAAAACACGAGCTGAAGCAACAACAAACTCGAAAGTAGCGCCTAATACCTCCTTGCCCTTGCTCATTGAAAGATCTACACAAAATCACCCAACAAATACAATGACGAGTCCAGTGAGTAAATTCCCAAGAGAAGTTCATACAGTATTCATGAATAAAACTAATAAATCTACAAGACATGCGAATATGACCTTTGGCAACAGACAATCACATTATCATGGTTGTAGACATAATACATCATACCAAAATCATCATAAAAAAATATAAAGCATCACCAAAATACTTCAAAAGCAGCAATAAGTAAATAAACCTGCTCAACGTTAAGCAGTAAATAAATCACTAATTGAATAACCACGATAAATTCCCTAACCTATCCCAGAAAAATATAAATAAAACAAGATAGGAACCACGCAAATATACTATTCAGGAATCCAGTGGCTAAACCCAAACTTCAATAAACTGCATGATCCCTCCGATTGTGTTACACATCAAGACAACCCTAATCCCTCTCAATAGTCACAAGTATATCCTACTTCCATCGACATGAGCCCTGTCCTAAGACGACTGAAGCAAGGAATTTAGCCACTAGCAATATATATAAATATATAAGCTTATGGAGTAAAACCACGTGTGCCCACTAGCAGACACACATAAATACAATACAAATATACGATTAAAATCACGCCATAGAATGAGTCTCCCTTGCAATGTTATGGGTTGCTATATTCGCTGATCTACGGACAAAAACAATAGAATAGGACGCCATGTCCATAAACAATTAGATTCAATCTCTAAAAAATCATATCAAAGTATGAGTTCTTTGTTCTTATTGTGATCATCTATGCTCTTGGAAGATGTATTTTTGTACTATTCTATTGTTGGTGAATCTCATTCAATTGAGATATATAGTACACTTTATTCACATAGTAGATTGTTCGGAGTTTGGCCCATGAATTTTACCTATGATTTGGAGGTTTTCAACGTTAAATCTTGTGTCTTGTGGTATGTTTATTTTGTGCATTGATCGTGGTTTGGCAGAACTTGGTATTCATTTGTTTCATTGTTTGAAGGGGTTGAGTAAAATCCCAACAATAGGTTTATTTTTTTCATATAAAGAATGTATGAATTTTTAATTGTCGTCATTTGATATTTTCGTTATTTATAATTTTTGTATTTTTATATTTAAATTTCAATTACAATTTTAAAGCTAAGTATTAAATTTTTTTATTTTTAATGAAGTGGGAGTCGAACTCACGACTTCCCCATATCTAGCCTTTTAGCAAGTGACGTATCTACCATATCAAGAGAGATGCTTTGCGGAGTGTTAAATTGTTGTAATGCTAAATCGATCAAAGTACTCTGCATATTTTGTGCATCTCAATGACCAAAAGCAATTATAGTTGGTTGAGAAAAAAGTAGTTTAATAAGTAATATAATCTAAGCCTCACCAAAAAGTTTATTTGCACTAGATAAAGTGTGGTATTTGCTATAGGGGTAGTTAAATTATAGTATTTAATTAAACTTGTATCATAATATTAATTATAATTACATACATGGCATATATTTCTACACCCTTCAATGGCACCATTAATAAAAAAACTACCGTCTATGCATCTCGATCTTATCACTGCCACTTCTAATTATTTATTTATAATAGATCAATTTTGTGACTTAGATCTTGTACATATAAAAATAAGACCAATTTAAAAATAACATCAATTTCGTGACTTTACACACGTGTTTAGCACGTACATAAAACTAGTATATACACACACACACGTAATTGTGTCATATGTCCTTTTATGTCATTTTGCATTTCTGAAATACTCAATCGACTATTCTCCCAAACAATTTTTAGTTGATCAATTAAATAATCAGCTTTTCACTACTAGCTACTAGATTATCAACTATCAGTTAGCTTATCATCTATCAACTAGATTATCAGCTATCAACTAGATTATGTTGTGCACAAATCACTCCCGTAATTATGTTGTGCATAAATCACTCTCAAGATTATGTTGTGTACAAACCATTCCCGTAATTATGTGCTACCTTATTTAGATGTTTCCTTTTGTATTTAATTGCATCTCCACATATAGAGACATATGTAATATATCACAACAAAATATATAATAAACTTATCATATTCTCTATTAAGATTTCACATGGTATCAAAGCTTGGCTTCTACTGCTAAGTTGTGCATATTTACTAATTGCAAAATATTTATTAACAAAAGTACTCTTCATTTGACACATTGCTATGCAATCTTTCATCCTAAATCACATTATTACTTTTTTCTACATATGTAATTTTCGTCAAAAAAAAAGGAATTGATATGTATTTCTTTAATTAATTTTTTTTCCAAGTACAAATCAAGCTTATCTGAAACAAGAGGGTTTAGGCGGTAACTCGAACTTATGAACAGATCTAATACGTACTATTTTTCACTATCTCAAATAACAAAAAATGAAGCGTTTAATTGAAGTTTTAACGGATAAATATTAAAAAGAAAAGCATGTCTTGAAAGTTTAGTTGGAGGCGAAAACGTTAAATAAGTTGGAAAGATTATCTAACATAAACGAACACTTAACACTTAATTAAACTTTTAACGGATAAATAATATAATAGGTAAGTTTGTCTTGAAAGTTTATGTTGTAGGTAAAAAAACATAAATATATACATACTGTAATCCAAAACATGAGCTAAAACAGCAACAAACTCGAAAGTAGTCGCCTAATACCCCCTTGCCCTTACTCTTGCTCGTCGAAGGATCTACACTAAGTCACCCAACAAATACAATGACGAGTCCAGTAAGTAAATTCACAACAGAAGTCCACACAGTATTTATGAATAAAACTAATAAATCTACAAGACATGCGAATATGACCTTTGGCAACAAACAATCGCATTCTCATAGTTGTAGGCAACATACATCATGCCAAAATCATCATCAAGAAATATAAAGCATCACAAAAATACTTCAAAAGCATGAGCCCTGTCCCAAGATGACTCACGCAAGGAATTTAGCCACTAGCAACATATATATATATATTTACATAACCGAAGCTTATGGAGTAAAACCATGTGTGCCCACCAGCAGACACACATAAATACGATACAAATATACAATTAAAATCACGCCATGAATAAAGTGAAGCATTCTCAAGGGTTTTACGCACCTCAAACCGTACTTCAACACCTTTATATAATTCGTGATCCAATCCTGTTCTTGCCTCGGAATGCGTGTTGATATCCAACTATGACATCTCAAGTCCTTGATGTCCTAATGAATCATTAGAATTCTAAAAAATTGGAAATTCAAACATTTTTTTTTCATTTTTTTTATTATTTTTTTCTCAGGTCTAACGCCGTAGGGGACGCCGATGTGGGTAAATCCGTACGACATCACTTTGGCAGACCCACTGCTTAGACGCTGTGGGTGGCGCCGTGGAGTATTACCCTACACGACTCCTCTGGCAGAGCCAGACCTGAACCTTATTTTGGGGTTTTTGGGACCCCCAGTCCCGTCGCCGTGGTCCAAACCCGTTTCATCCTCCTATGATTTTCCAAACCAACCATAGAGTGCCTTTCAATCTCGACAAACCAAATGGAAAAGTCCAACTATTTTTCGCCTTAACATCGATAAAATCTATTTTTCCCCATCAACAACAACAACCTCAACAAATCTATCAATTACATGATCAAAACAACATTAAAACCATTGTTTTTTTATTACCAATGGGTATCCAGACACTTGTTTAAGTAGTCTTATTGACTGCATAAAGAGACAACCAATATGAACCGACGTTTGGATGTTATAAGGAACTGAACTCAAGACCGTGTGCCTAACCCACACAATTACGCGCTTTTCGCCCTTACCTCTAGGCCAATTCGTCCAGGTTAATTAAGTTGTTTGTTTTTCAAAATGAGTGAAAAAAATATAGAATTAGAAAACATGCATTAATGTGGTGCTCGAATAATTAATTTTACTCTTATTAAAATAAACATAAATATACTGTACATATACAAAAAGAATTAATTAATAAAAAATGTGCCCCCAAAAAAAATGTAAGTCGATCGAGTTTTCAAATTCAATCATAAAGTTGGGAGTGAAGGCGAGGTGCCATGAGCACTTGCAGTGGGTGCATCATAGAAAGAAGTATTCCCGAGCACTCTTCCAAGTGAACGCCGACATTTGGATGGGTCTTGAGCTCAAATGCTTGTAAAATTCGGGCCAAAGTAAGGTGCATCACTTGGAGAGCCAATCCCACGCCAGGACACGATCGTCTTCCGGACCCAAATGGCAACAACTCGTGATTCTGACCCTTCACGTCCATGTCCACATGGGTGGTCAAGAACCTCTCTGGGTTAAACCGGTTGGGCTCGGCCTACATACATTTGGGTCACGTTGTATGGTCCATGCGTTGATGAATAGGCCGGTTCCACGTGGCACGAAGTACCCAACACGTGGCGGTCCTCCATTGCCTCGTGTGGGACCAAGAGAGGCCCCACTGGGTACATTCGGAGGGTCTCCTTTAAGAGGGCTTGTAAGTAGTTCAAATTTGGGATATCGGACTCCTCGACGAGTCTATCTTTGCCTACCTTGGTGTCGAGCTCATCTTGAGCTTTGGCAAGCATTTCGGGGTTGTTCAACAAAAGAGCCAACACCCACACCATAGTGTTTGCCATGCTGTCCACTCCGGCGACTAATTGGGTCAGTGCCAAGGCTTTGATTGTGGTGTCTATGTTATTGATTGCTGATGAAAATTGGCCGGTCTTCTCCATCATTACAAGCACATCGAGGAAGTCTCTGGTGTTGTTGATGGCGTCGCCGCGCATTTGATCGGCTTTGACGCGGTGCTCATCCAACCAAGTTTGCATGATGTAGTCCAAGTCCTTTTGTGTATTTCTCATGGCCTTGGCGTCGCCCTTGAAGTCTAGCCATGCCATGAAAGGCAAGGCATCGTACATCTCTGAATTGCCTAGATGACAGTTAAATTGTTGCACGGCGTGGCGGAAAAGTCCCGCCATCTTCTCGTCCGCCTTGGCGACGTTACTCCCGTAGTAACGCTTTCCGGCGACCATTTGCATTAGCAAGTTGAATGTCAATTCTTCCAATTGGCTTTTGAGCTCTACCGAAACAGAGCTCTTTCCATTATGTACCCACTTCTCATGCAAACCCTTCATCCACAACGAAACCTCAGACTGTCTCACGGGCTTCAACATCCCAATCCTACGAGCTGAGAACAACTCCACTGTCGCAATCTTGCGAATTTCTCTCCAATAAGTCCCAAATGGCGTGAAGCCCATGACTGAATGATCATAAGCCATGAGCTTCCCAGCAGTGGTGACAGGCCTAGTTGCAAACACATGATCTTTAGCAGTGTAACATTCTTTAGCAACCTCTCTGCTGCTCACAATGAGCATAGGGCTCATGCCCATGCGAAGCATGAACGCCGGTCCATACTTCTCAGCAAGTGCGGCAAATGCCCGATGAGGCTGCTTGGCCGAGACAAGTAGAGGAAGGTGACCAATGATCGGCCACGCACCGGGCGGCTCAGGCGCATACTTCTTGTTCACGACGACCTTGCTATTAAGTGATGGCGACTTGGTAAGCTTTCGAACTTTCTTCCTCAGACACCATAACTCATACAACAAAAAGGTCACCACTGCGGTGGCAATGGCTTGGGCAAGCAACATGTAGGACTCCATTAATTTCAGATCAACTGCTACCTAGGCAGCTCTGTTTTCTTAACTGATTGATTGATGAATTTGGGGGAAATGAGAGATGGTATATATAAGTAGTTTTCAATTAATTAAGGAAGATTCGGACGTAAGTAACTCCATGGATCTGTACGTTCATCAATTGAACGTATGAAACTTCGAGGTACCATATTAATTTGTATACTTATTGCACTAGTGACATTCTCAGTCTCGTTTAGTTGTTGTAGCTATGTTGACCAAGACATGCATCCTCAAAATTAAAAAAAAATAATAATAATAAAAAGTGATGACCAAGCCATTTTTTTTTTGGGTGTAGTGGACCAAGGCATATACGTATTATGTTTTGACCAAACAAAACAGTTTGAATTCTCTTCATCAACAACAGTACTAGCACGATTATGTAGTGTAATCACATATAAGTTCAATATATATGTTGCAGCAATACATAATTGACTCGAAAATCAACGTCGAGAGTTGATATTTAACACTGAACTTCTTATATATTTGACTGTGTATTTTTAAATATTGATAAAGAAAAGTGTGTATATTGTTATAAGAAATATATTCAAGTGTGTATATACATATATTAATTGGCCACGCCAAAGTGCTAGTTCAAGATACTTTTTGGATGAAGGGGATTTGCAATTGGGGTCGTCACATAAGCCTACCCAAGGTCTATCTTTATGGCCATCTATCCACTCCTCCCTGTCTTGCGCCGCATTGAGTGTATCACCTCCTGAATGATGCTGGTATTATCTGTGATGTTTCGACCAGGTAAAAAGTTGGATTGTGTCCTCAATTTTCATATCTCCATTTATGGCTTAAGCCTGCTGGCAATGAGTTTTGTGATAGTTTTATAGACTACATTACAAAGACTTATTGGGCGGAGACCTTCAAAACATGTTGGAGGGTGAGTTTTCGGGATTGGTACAAGTAAAGTGTTATTCAACGTAGTCAGAAGAATGCCATGAGTGAAGAATTCCTTTACACACTCGATGGCTGACTCAATACTCCACTATTTTTGGAAAAAAATTAGGACTCCACTCGTTTGGTCCTGGAGCATCTATTATTGCGGCATATACGGCTTCGATCCCGTCGACAACGATACTTGAAGGAGCTGTTATTGCGCTGGTTACACTGACTGAAACTGAGACACCTCTTATGCTGACTGGGATAGTACCAATTGAAACGATTGAGGCAGTGCCTATTACTGTTACTACTCCAGAGAAGAGTTCGGAAGTCACTTCTAAGGCGAGGCAGTGGAGAGGGTTCAAGAGGCACAACCTCGTCGAGTTCTTTGGTGGTACAGAAGTAGCAGCGACAGAGCTATTTCTGAAGAATCGAGAGAAGATTCATACCATCATCGCCACATACGACCATATGAGAGCGACAATAGCTACGTTTATGCTACAAGGAGAGGCAAATGATTAGTGGACGACCATTGTAACTACCTGAGGCATTCCGAGAGACTAGATCGACTTTAAGAGCCAGTTTACCCATAAGTATTTTTTGTCGCCGGTGTTACAGGCAAAGAGGAACGAGTTCATGTTTTTGAGGTAGTTTGCAGGTGAGCTAGCTATGGACTACATGAGCAGATTCATTCAGTTGTTGCCTAATGCAGGAGGATATGTCGATTCAAAGACTGATAGGATTTACTACTTCACTAAGGGTTTGCTACCTGCGATTAGAGGTTCCATTGTCACGACTGAGCGGGAGACTTTACAGTGAACATACGAGCGAAGTCTAGTGAGGAGGCTAAACTGGCCAAACTGAAGTCCCGATTAGAGGAGCATCGCCAGGACAAGAAGAGGAATAAGGGCAAATGGAATTACCATGACCATAGGGCTCAGAGTGTAGGTTCTGTTACACAGCAGTATACTCGACCGGCACAGACCATCCCACTAGTACCGAGTTTTTCCAGTTATCCAGTAGCACCTAGTCGACCAAGACAAAGAATCGCGAGAGGAAAACTACTAAGAGTAGGAGTATTGATAAAGGAGACAGGCAGAGGAAGACACAGAGGTCTAGTCATGCCCAAACTCAGGGTTCCGCACAAGGACGAGGCCAAAGCCAAACTCAGGGATCGTAGGATAGCTGAACATGTTTCGGGAGTGCCGGTGTTGTTTGTGAAGAAAGAGGATGGTAGTTTGAGGCTGTGTATAGATTACCACCAGCTAAACCAGACCACAGTGAAGAACAAGTACCCGTTGCCACGCATAGACGATTTATTTGATCAGTGACCACTGCTCAGTGGTTCTCAAAGATAGATATGAGGTAAAGCTATCATCAACTCAAGATCAATACTGAGGATCGAGAGAATACGACATTCAATACGAGATACGGTCACTTCCAGTTCACAGTCATGCATTTCGGTTTAACTAACGTGTCGGCCATATTCATGGATCTCATGCATAGAGTGATGAGAGAGTACTTAGATAGATTTTTGATTGTGTTCATCGATTACATCGTTGTCTATTCCAGGACTCGAGAGGAGAGCGAAGGACATCTACGACCAGTGTTGCAGACTCTGAGGGACCACCGACTCCATGCTGAGTTCGGCAAGTGCGAGTTTTGGCCCCGAGGTCGATTTTTAGGGCACGTAGTTGGAGCTAACGGTATTGTCATTGATCCAGAGAATTTAGAGCCGTGATTCAGTGGCCTACTCCAACTACAGTTACATAGATTCATAGTTTTCTGGGGTTGGTAGGATATTACCGCAGATTTGTGCAGGACTTCTCCAAAATCGCTGCACCAATGACGAAACTGACTTAGAAGATTGCGAAGTTTGATTAGAATGAAGAGTATGAGTAGGCGTTCAACACTCTAAAGCAAAAAACTTACTACCGTGCCTGTCTAGTGTCGCCCGAGGCAGGGAAGAACCTAGTCGTGTATACCAATGCGTTGAAGATTGGTTTAGGTTGTGTCGATGGGAGGGTAGAGTTACCGCTTATGTATCCCGACAGCTGAAGGTTCATGAGAGGAACTACCCTACACACGACTTAGAGTTGGTTGCAATCGTGTTAGCATTGAAGATATGGAGACACCACTTGTATGGTGTACGATTCAAGTTGTACATAGACCACAAGAGCTTTAATTACCTTTTCTCTCATAAGAAGCTGAATCTGAGACAGAGGCGTTGGCTTGAATTCCTGAAGGACTACGGTTTCGCACTCGAGTATTATCTAGGGAAAGTCAATGTTGTTGCTGATGCTTTGAGCCGCAGGGGATCTAATGATGGGGTAGTTGTGTGTCGTATGACCCACGAGTATGCATTACTTGAGGCAGCCGAGATGATGAGTTCAACGGACATGCCGAAGACTACCAGTACACAGATGTGTGGTCAGATGAGGTTGCATACCATTTCACTAAAGACTGTTCTCGAGGGATAGAAGGGTGATGAGTCGTACCAGTGTTACAGTGAGGTGGCAGACAGTTCAGAACTTCCAGATTGAAGTCGGTCGACAGACTTTTACTTAAGGTATCGTGGGCGACTGTGGACTCCATTGGCAGTTGACTTGCGAACCAAGACACTTCAAGAGGCTCACCATTCTCATTTTTATGTGCATCCGAGTCGGACCAAGATGTACGTGGATATGCGACGTCTCTTTTGGTGGCCAGGGATGAAATCAGATGTGTCAAAGTTCATTAGAGCGACTAAGATATGCCAACATGTGAAGGCTGAACATCGACAACCTAGAGGATTACTAAAGCCCCTACCCATTCCTCAGTGGAAGTGGGAGCACATTACTATGGATTTTGTAAGTGGATTGCCCCGATCTCCTCATGTTCACGATATCATATGGGTAATTGCGGATAGATTGACGAAATCTGCTCATTTCATACCGGTATCCACTACACACCGAGTTTATAGACTGAATATCCTTTACGTATGTGAGATAGTCAGATTGCACGGAGTTCCATTATCGATCATATCAGACCAAAGGACGCAGTTCACTTCGTTGTTGTGGAAGAGCATGCAGGTTTAGTTTGACATCAAACTTGAGTTGAGTACGGCGTTCCATTTGCAGACAAACGGACAGTCCGAGAGGTTGATCAAGCTATTGGAAAACATGCTCACGATGTGTGTTTTGGAGTACAAGTGGTCATGGGAAGAGTTCCTTCATTTGTGCGAATTTGCTTACAACAACAGTTATTAGGCGAGTATCAATATGGCACCGTTTGAGGCGCTCTATGGCAGGCCTTGTAAATCACCTTCTTGATGGGCTGAGCCAGAGGATGTTGTGACACTTGGTCCTGAGACTGTTGCTGATCATACTGGGAAGATACGACAGATTCGTTTGAGACTTAAAAGTGCGTAGAGGCAACAAAATAAATACTACAAAAAGTAACACGATGAGCTTTAGTATGATTTGGCATACTATGTTTACCTTAAGGTCTCCCCATTGAAGGGTCACAAGCGGTTCGGAATCAAGGGAAAGCTCGCTCCTAGATTTACCGATAACTTCAAGATTATGAAGAAGCTCGATAAGGTTGCTTATCAGTTGGAATTACCACTAGAGCTCGCCAGTATTCATCCGGTATTCCACATTTCGATGCTTCGACTAGACAAGTCAAGCGGAGGGCGGCAACCGACGGTGGACTTGAGTCAGATCGACTTGCGTGATGATGCTACATATGAGGAGCAGTCGATCCAGATTGTTGACCGCAAGGTCAAGACACTAAGGAACAAGGAGATTCCTTCGGTTCTCGTGAAATGGCAATTTCAGGGAGACGATGAGCTAACATGGAAGTTAGAATCCTACATGCGCAAGCACTTTCCCTACCTGTTTGATTTCGGTGAGTTTTTTTGTTTGTTTTTACTTATTAGTTTAATTTTAGGGATGAAATTCTAATAAGTGGGGGAACTGTAACAACCCTTAAAATTTAACCCAACTTGTGTTACACTAGTCAGGACCGTAACCCAACTACGTGATACTTCGCGGTATTTCAGACATGTGGAGTCGACGCCGAGGTAATTTTTATGATTCTGTTTTGTTTTATATTAGTATGACAGTCTAATACGTGTCTCGAGGCATTTGGCGATCATTAGTTAAGTTAGGCTTCGCCTAGGAAAATGGGGGAGTTAAAAAATAAAAAAACCTAAATAAATAGATTTTTGAATAATAAATATAATATTTTATTCGGGTCGAAACGTGGAAACGACGATGACCACACAATGGACGGGTAGTGGTGCAATACGGGTCGTGGAGCGCAGGATCAACATGGGAGCTGAATAACTAAGTGAAAACCAAGTCACTTAGTAGAGTCAACATGGAGAGTTAGACTTGGGGGACACTACAAAGGGGGAGCTGATGGATTTTCCTCGAGATGTGCGCATACAAGTGGATGATGAGAGGGACTATATAAGGACCACTCCACCACTTGATCCCCTTTTCGCTATTCATTTTCATCTTTCCCCCTCTCCTTCTTTTCCTTTCCTTTCTTGGTAAGCAAACCACCACAGGAGGTGGTGTTGGGCAACCGAAATTCTCGCCAGAAGCCCCATTTGTCGCCAGAATCTAGGTGGGAAACCTTGCTCTTTTGTTTCTCCTCTCTAGTCTTGGGTTGTTTCTTCTCTTTATTTTTGGGTTAATTGTGTCATTTAAATTCATCACGATGACCAAGGTGCCTTGCCAGAGACGAATCTTGGTGAACCACCAGTGTCTCGGCAACCTTCAGAGCGCTCAACACGCGACATTGATGCCGGTGTTGCTCTTTGATGTATTTTGTTAATTTAATTGGATTTTCAGATTTAGTTGTTTATTTAGGGTTTTCAATCGAATCTGGGCATCCCACGACGATCCGGAGTCGATTTTGGGGAGTCTTGATGCCTGGAAACATGTTGGCATTAATAGGCGAGAGTGGGGTTTGAGGATAATAAGGTAAACCAGAGACTAGTCATTTGCACGCCGTCCATACGTTTTGTTGTTTTTGACTTCGCGACGTGTTTATATGTGAGTGTATAAGCGGGCCGTGGTGAAGTTTTTTGTTTGTGTTTAAACAAAACGTGTTTCGGCCCAATAAGGGTCCAACAAGATGTTTTTGCAGTATAAGGGCCCACGGGAGTGTTAAGGTGTTTTGGGTATGTGCGCATTTTCCAATTTAGAAGCTGTGAATAGTCAACTGGTTTACCAGTCCACATTTCCATCACAGGCGAATCCTTTCGTTCAGATTCACATTCCACCTGTACTGTTGTAGTTTCTGAAATGCTATCATCTTTCTCTATTTGTTGTACCTTGTCCTCTGTAAAGAGAGCATCTCTGCTGACTACAACCTTGTGGGTAGTGGAATCCCACAGGCGATACCCCTTTACTCAGTCGCATACCCCCAAGAATAAGCATTTCTGGATTTTGGATCTAGCTTTGTAGTTTCTTGGGCATTGTACATAGCGTACACTGGACTTCCAAATACATGGAGGTTTGAATAGTCAACTGGTTTACCAGTCCACATTTCCATCGTGTCCTCAACTCAATTGCCGTTGATGGAGCCCGATTTATCACGTAACAGGCGGTGTTGACTGCTTTAGCCCAAAACTTTTTTTCTAAGCCTGCAGTACTCAACATAGCTCTTGTTCTTTCTAGTAGAGTTCTGTTCATCCGCTCTGCCACTCCATTTCTTGAGGAGTGTATCTTTGTAGTGAACTTGTCTTTTGATGCCTTCCTGTTTGCAAAAGCTATCGAACTCATTGCCAGTATATTCTCCTCCATTATCAGTCCTCAAACACTTGATCTTCTTCCCAGATTCAAGTTCAACCCGCGCTTTGAACACTTTGAAGATTCCGAACACATCTGCCTTCCTCTTGATTGGATACACCCAACATCTCCTGGAGTAATCATCAATGAAGGACACAAAATAATTTGCTCCTCCTATTGATGTGACTGGTGCTTGCCATACATCAGAGTGGACCAATTCTAGAATAGCCTTACTTCTAGAATTTGATGTGTTAAACTTCAACCGATGTTGTTTGCTTGTTACACAATGCTCACAAAAGGGTAGTGACACCTTTGTGAGGCACTGAAGTAGCTTCTTCTCAACAAGGATTTTCATTCCTTGTTCGGACATGTGTCCAAGTTTCGGTGCCGATCATTGCAGATCTCTCACTTGAACAACTTGAAGCAACGATGCTTCGCCTTCTGAAGAGTCTCTCCCATGAGCAGGTACAAGTTTGCAGCAACCTTTTCTCCCTTCATAAGTACAAGCGCTCCTCGACTGATTTTCATGATCCCTTTCTTGACTTTGATTTCACAGTCAAGATCATCAAATCGTCCCAAAGATAGCAGATTCTTCTTGAGGCCTTCCACATGTCGCACTTCTTGGATAGTGCGAACAGTACCGTCATACATCTTCAATATGATGGTTCCGATGCCAATGACCTTTAGAGCATGGTCATTACAACTGTACACAGATCCTCTTAAAATAGGTTCATAGTGATGGAACCATTCTCTTCGAGAGGTCATGTGATACGTCGCACCTGAGTCGATAATCCAGACATCAGAGAATCTTTTCCTGCTTTTAGTTGTTGTTGCCGCCTCGCAACACAATGCAGCTCCATCATTTGAAGTGCTAGCCACATTTCCTTGAGGATCGGAGTTTTTCAAACTCCAACAGCTCTTTCTTCAAATGACCCTTCTTGCCACAGCTTGTAGCATTTAAAATTCTTCTTGCTTTTTGACTTTGATCTACCATGATTGTGACTCCCAGCTGGGGCCACGTTCGTTGATCTTCCTCTCATCACGATCGGGGCCTCCACTTGTTGTGAATCGGCACCTGCTCTTCTTTTGTTCTTCTTGCGCCGATTTTCTTCTTCTAGAACAGCGCTACAACATCATCGAAGGCTAAACAATCCGTTAAGAGATTATTTGTCGATTGATGATGAGTTGATCATACGAATCCGGTAGACTTTGAAGCGAAAGTTCAAGACGTTCTTGCGATTCTATTTTATAACTCAATGATGTGAGTTGAGAAAATAGTGTATTCATCGCATTGATGTGCTCCGTCACTGAAGTAGACTCCGCCATCCGTAGAGTGTATAATTTCCTCTTCAAAAAAATTTTGTTGTGGAGTGACTTGGCCTCGTACAATTTTCCAAGGTGATCCCAGATCTCCTTGGCAGTTTTCTTCTCTTCAATGCTTGACAATACTCCATCGCCTAGTGACGAGATGAAGATTTGCAATAGCATTCTCGTCCATCTCGTTCCATTTGGCGTTGTCTTCGAAATCAGCTGGCCTTTCGCTGATAGCCGCCAAACAATTATCCTTTCTCAGGATAGCCTTCATCTTTAATTTCCACAGTGAGAAATTACTCCCTTTGAATTTCTCAATCTTAAACTTTGTCGCCATTGCTTCTATCACAAATTATCTCAACTAGGCTCTGATACCACTTGTTGTAAAAATAATAGACCGGATAGAGCAAGACCACGACAAATAATTTGGGATAATAAAAGTGAAGAAAAATGGACATAGAGATTTTTACGTGGAAAACCCCCAAACAAATTAGGGTAAAAACCACGGGCAAGGATAGAAGAATTTACTATGAGAAAAATAGTAGGTGTTACACTATCTCTCTATTTATAAAGGAGAAACACTGAAAATATCTCTCTTTATAATAGGAGAAACACTCACTCTCTATTTGCTCACAACAGAGCACACTTGCACATTGCACTGTTATCTTGTGCTCAGAGCTTCTGCTTACTCTTCTATTTTGTTCTAACGCGTTGGGCCTATTTATAGGCAACCAAAGACGCATTGGTCAACGCGTCTCACGCTTCCACTGATAATGGAGAAATTTGTGGACGCGTTTATTCCACTGATAATGGAGAAATTTGTGTGGACGCGTTTATTCCACTGATAATGGAGAAATTTGTGGACGCGTTTAGTGCATTTTCCTTGCATGTGGGTCCCACGTGTGGGGCCCACATGTTTCTTCACAAATGAATCTTCTCCAAATAATAATTTTCCTTTCCGCATGAAATTTAAACACGTACAAGTGACTTGATAATTTAATATCAATTAATCTAGACAATAGAAATTACTTTGAAAACAATTTTTTTGATTAGCTAACATTAAACTATCAGTTTATGAAATAAAATATAATGCCAATATTCGAAGTCATCAGTCGCCAAAATTAATAATTGATGTAATACAACAATTTCCATATGTTTTGCCCCTTAAAAGTAAACAGCCAAACCTGCATGTCCTTAATGTATGATTTACACAACCATTTTTTATCATGAGGGCCTTAATGTATGATTTCGCCCCGGACCCTGGTTCGATGATATATGTCATAGTAGCACTTCTTTTTGACTCAATTGTGCAATTTTAGGTTTTAGAGATGTTAGACAAAAGATTTTGTTCAGCTACCAATGGGTCGAGATCCCTACTTTATAATCATTGTCATTAATTTATATGTATAAATGACTTCCATCAGAAATGCTAATTTATATGAAATGTTGATGGGTTATTGATCTCAAACTCAAACGGAAAATTCCCTCATAGGACTTATTTATTTATTATTAGATGAAACTTTATTTTGCATACATAAATTGGAGTTGTTGGCCTACTTAATGCAACAACCACAGATATGATCGGGATCCATACAAGTAGCAACATACGGACTCTTGCAGGTTGGGCAATCTTGAGCAGAGTTGCATGATATTTTTGAACCGTATGAGCATTCTTGTTTTGCTATTGAAACAATTCCTTCATAAACAAACAATGAAGTTTTAATTAGACATATAACATCATATGAATATATAGTAATTTCAACGTATTTAAAAAAAAAAAATCAATTGTGAACAACATCAGTATAATATATGCATGCACTAGCCTTGAGGCATGGTGGTTAGGACTACAGAAAACAGGAGAAGAGTAGCTATGCAAGACAACATGGCTTTCTCCATCTTCAATTACTTTGTCTTCTTTTTTTTCTTTTATCAATGAGCAAGTAACATCTTACAGTTACATGTATTTATATATTTTTCTACCTTGCTAGTATTTATTATACAAATCGAGTTTTATACTTTTGAAATTAAGTGGTATATGAATGGAAGACCTTAATTACTTGATATTTCATATCTCCAAAGATATAGTTAATATAATGACTATATATATATATAATATATATATCAATAAATGTATTTGATTACAAACAATTTTTTGTGATTACAAGCTTACAAGTAGAGACATCTACATTTTTAAGAGGCATTTGTCTCCCAATTACAAGATTACAATGAGCAATTACAAGCTTAGTAGCATTTAATGGATAGAGTCAAAGTCTCTCAAGTGAGATGGTAAATAAATCACTTGCCAAAAAGGCAAGAACTCGGGAAATCGTGGTTTGATTCTCACTGAAGTAAAACGTAAAAAAAAATAAAAAAATAAAAAATAAAAAATTTACAACATGTGTGGATTCCAACCATTTATTTACAACATTTCCATCGCCTGTGGGATTCGCCTGTGGGATTCCACATTTCCATCACATTTCTATTTACAACATGTGTGGGCGTCTCTTTACAGCGTCTTGATCACGCCATGTGCCCATGGCGTGACCCACACACGACTTGGTCAGTGGGCCTTTTCTTACTGTTTGGGCCTGTTTTAGAATTGTTTTAAAACTTGAGTGTTTACAGGCTTTTGTATCGATTTAATATAATTTCTCGAGTCTATTTTTACTGAATTTTTACCAAAACTTTGGGATAACTATGGGGTTTATTTTAGGACTAATTAATGACCATAAACCTAATATTTGGGGTTCAAACCTATGTCAGGTAGTCGGGAACCTGGGAATACGCGTTAGAGTCGCAGGAGTTGTACTGTGTTGTGTTAGTCAGGTAAGTACACTAGCCCCCAAGCTTATGTATGATTAGTAAGCCGGTAAGGAAATACCATGTGATCATTATCATTCTATTTCTATTTTCCTATGCTCTACTTGTTGGCATTCCATTTTATACTCCTTGTATGTATGTTCTTGGCATAAGTGTGTGTCTCAAAGGTACTTGCGGTCTGCACTAGTTGGGATAAAATGTGAGCACTTACGAAGTGTTAGTAATTGTGTAATACCAAATACTAGATTTGTTGTGGATATTGTTATGGTTATCGATGTTACTACATCGTTGTCGTGGATTTGTTGTGGATTTTAGACCACTTATGGCCTCTCTTGATTCATAGAACACGCATGTTTCGTTGCTATCATTTCAGTCTGTTTATCATGCTCTCTTGATCTATTTAAATTCATATCTTTCAATTACCGCATGATATCTAGACTGCCATACTTGATAATTTATGAATTACTGTTATATTCTTCTTGCATTACTTTCGATTTCTCTCAGTTACTCACCGTCTAATTTGTAATGGAAGGTGCAGATAGAGTGGAGTGCAGTAAGGGCAAAGGGCCTGGCCTAGGCGATTTCCTGTGAGGACTTAGCAGCTGGACTTTGGAGATCTTAGAGATAGGTTTTGTTTGTTTTTGATAGTATGTTGCTTTATATATATGATTTGGTTCTTGATCTTAGGATAACATTGTTTTGGATATCATGTACACGTTTATTTCATTCCTATCTGTTTGTACATGAATATTACGGGGTTTTCCCTATTAATAGATTCCTGAATTTCCCTTTGATTGAGTTATTTCCCATTATTGTAGTTTACTTATTTTTCTCCTGCGTATATCTTGCAATAACTCTTTCATAAAGTATATAATTAAATGAACAGTTGCTAACTAAGCTTGTCAGGTTTGTCGAGATTCGACTTGGGGGCTTGCACGGGTCTAGGCCGGGCATACTCAACTGCATGGAGAAATTGGAGCCCTCACATAAGCCTTTTCTAGGTCTATCTTTATGGTCATCCATCCCCTTCTCCCTGTCTTGCTCTGCATCGAGTGTATCACCTCCTGAATGATGATAGTATTATATGTAATGTTCTGACTTGGTACAAAGCTGGATTGTATCCTCAATATTCACCTCTCCATTTGCGACTTAAATCTGTTGGCAATGAGTTTTGTGATAGTTTTATAAACTACATTACAAAAACTTATTGGGCGGGGACATGCAAAACATGTTGAAGGGTGAGTTTGGAGGATTGGTACAAGTAGAGTATTATTCAACGTAGTCGAAAAAATGTTATGAGTGAAGAATTCCTTTACACACTCGATGGCTGACTCGCTAACAACACTCCGCTATTTTTGGAAAAGAAATAGGACTCCATCCGTTTGGTGTTGGAGCTTTAAAGGCTCCCATCTCAAGCATAGCATCACGGACTTCTGTTGGGTCAATTGCTTTGGCAATGTATGTTCTCTCAGCACCTGACACCTTGGAAAGCACTACTGGCCAAGGGACCCTGCAAATGTAAATTCTTCCTCTGTGTATAGGTTCTCTTAGAACTGAAAGGTCGACTGTTAGAGAAGTAGTTGATCTGTCACCCAATGCCCATTGTTGACATATAGGCCAACAATATGGTTTTGTCTCCTCCGGTGCAAAATACGCAAATGGAAGAATCTTGTATTTTTGTCCCCTAGTTGGAGCCACTTGGAACTAGACTTATGGAACCAAATCATTTCTTCCTTGACTAGCAATTCCACGAGCCTCCCTTGGATACTCTCTCTTCAGGTGTATAGAGCTTTTGTAAGGCCTACTACCAATTTGTATTGCACTGTTTCAACTTCCTTCTGCAATTTATTCTTTCTTTAAAAGATATTCCCAAACACCGATTAATTCCAGCCTTGCAATTTCATAAAGAAATTAAAAGCAGCCAAGGTATAGGTCTCCTCTTTATTCCAATTCAATTGAGAAAATTCTGAGAAACGTTCATGGGTGATCCAACTTACAAAGAATCTAAAGGGCCTTTCTTGAAATGGGAATTCTTTTATCCTCTTCGTTTGCAACAAAAGAGGGTGATGATCAGACTTCATCGTAGGGAGGTGTGATATAGTGCAATCCGAAATCTCAATCTCCAAGTTGCATTACGAGACCTCGATCAAGTCTTTCCCGAAGGTGCCCACGAATCCAAGTGAATTTAGGTCCAATAAAGCTTATATCCCGCAGAGAGCATGCTTGCATAAAATCGTAAAGTTCCCTATATTTTGATTGGTTTGTCTCAGGCTCCCTACTTTTTTCATCGCTACCAGTATACACATTCGGATCACTAATGATCACCCAAGTGCATTCATTCGGGATCCGAAAGTTTCTAAGTCTCAATCAACAGCTTTTCTCATGCATCTTCTTGCATGCATACTACAATACCCAATCCTTCCTCATGTCCTTGCTTCTATTTGAACAAGACTTATTGCTTATCTGGGTTTATTACTTCTACTTAAATAGAGTGGTCATTCCACAAAAGCCATATGCCACCAGAGAAGTCGATTGCATCCTCTTTCAAACACTTACTAAACCCCATCTTCCAAGTCATTGCATTTGTCATATCACCACTGCTTCTCAGTTAAAAAATTGCTACAATGTTTGCATTATTTTTCTTCATTAACTCCTTAAAAACTGTAACAAAAATAGGATTTTTGGCCCCCCTGCAATTCCAAGATAGTAATATCATTGACAATAAATATAAAAAGTAACTAAGAAAATGATAGCTATTGATGACCACCATTCGAACCATGTTAATTGGTTACACCATTATCTGAGATAATATGCTCATATGTGCCTTTCTCTTGTCCTTCCATGTCCTGCCTCTGAGACTCCCATTTTGCACAAGCTTCTGCTAGGATTTTTCGACCATTGTTGATAGCGTTCTGCATAATTCCGATTTGACTGCATTTTTTGCCCATATCAACTGCTAATTCCTCTGTTGACATACATTGGAATGGTACAGAGGCATCTACTCTCCTCTGCGTCCCTTCTCTATTTATAAGATTCTGGAAAGAATGGATCTTCCATGCATTTTCTTGGATTAAGAATTTTGATGAAAGATCCTGCATATTTGGCCTACAGGCCTTTAAGGTAGAAATGGGCCTTGGCAACCCTTGGTTTTTTTTAGGTAATTCATTATTTGAAAGCTCATCTCTTTTGGCCCATCATCCTTGGGCACATTCATTTTGGGATATAGTTTTGGGTTTGTATCACACTCTTAGGATTCTTGTTCTTTTCTTTCCTTCATTGACTATTTTGGAAACCATACCTTGATTGGTTGGGGTTCCTTTTTTCGTGGAGAAAATCATGGTTTGACATGTCTTTGTTATCTTTTGGATGTTTGAATTTCGAATCATTATATTCACTCGAGTTAACTAATAATCCATTTTAATTATTTTGGTTTCCTTATTTGAAACCCCGATGTTTCCTTCCACTAAAATCTCTGATTTATGCTTCTTCTCGTTTGATTCTCGCGCTAGATTCTCTCCTCCCCCTTTTGGCAATTTCTCCATTCCGATAAGGCTTCCTCTGAGCAATCATCCACTGCCCAAAATTGGACTCTACGGCGGCCTGTGAAGGCGGCATACCACCTCCTGGGTCATTTGACCTCATCTATTTCGTGACTACAGAACCTTGGGGTTCCTTAAGAGCATTAAGAGGACATGCAGTGTTATTGTGCCCCACCTTCTCACATCGTAAACATATGTGGGGATGCTCTTCATACTACACCTTCAGCCAAAAGTTTTCCACTCTAAATTTTGACATCAGAGGTTTTGAGAAATCCAATTCCACTGCCACCCGAGCAAACCCACTCTGTTAGCTATAGTAGTACTTGAAGTAGTACCTGAATCCACCCTTAGCGACCGTCCCACTACATTTCCATGTCCCCAAATGATAGAATCACAGAAATACTCAGGAGGGAGGTATGAAAACAAATCCAAACTGCTGTTTTCGATATTAATGCAGTTGCCAGTCGGAAAGATGTCCCCAATTTTTACACAGAAACGACATGGCAAAGGATTTCATATGGCCATCCGAGTAAAGCTCTATCCATATCTACTGCATACATAAATTGAACCAAATAGAAATCATTAGAGATTTCTATAACTCTGTAGTCCTTTTTAGGGTGCCACATTGCTACGATTCTATTGCATAACATCCTGTAACCTAAAGATCTTCCCATCGCCACCACCACCACCGCGTTTTCCATTTGTTTCTCTAACTTGCTATGCAAGTTAAAAGAAAACGTCATCAATGGACTTAGAGCATCGAAGTAATGCTCATATCCCCTGCCGCTAGTGCCACATTTTTTGAGAACCTTCTATTTTCGTCATTGACTGGTGATCCCTATACTTTTTACGAGTATCCGGATCGTTGTCAACCTCCATCTTATCTTCAGATACACAGTTAAGGCACAAGAAAACGAATGCCCAAACTTGTAGACCTGTCATAGAATCACTTTGCCTGAGCAAGTGTATCAACTACGCAATTCAAACTCTATTATTGCAGTTTATTTGTCACTGGAAGCAAGACATGTCTACTTGCAAAACATTTTAACTAAAACACATACAAAGTGCAAAATCCTTAGCAAAGTTATTAATGACATGAATCTCTCGCTCGCACTAACAATGAAAATATCAATGAACCAATTAAAAGCAATTTCAAATATAATATGGTGCTAATTCTATAAGCTTTGCTCGCTACAAAAAATGCGAAGTATTTTATGATTTAAAGAAACAAGAGACAAAGAATAAAGTCGAAAAAGAAACATGATCACATATTATTATTGTGCGTGGACCAATACATGTTGGTCTTTCATCCTTATCTAAATCAAGCTATCATTTGTTTGGATTTCAACTTATCTTACGATCAATAAGTTATTAACTTATTATTTATAAATTAGTTTCCATTGCAGCAAATAAATTAATGGGCATCCAAAAAAAATTGTAGAAATTGTTGTCATAAAATATACATATTCACCTTTGTAAAAGGCTCTTGGGCATCCATCACAAAGTAATAGATCTCCAAAGTCTAAACAGATGTTGCAGAGACTACAACAAAAAGTGGTTTTAGCAACGAAAGCTTTTGTTGCTAAAGGCTCTGATTTCGTTGCTTAAACTTCTTAGCAACAAAAATATTTCGTTGCTGAGTTTGTTGTTGATAGTCCGTACCTAATAGTTCTCAACAACGAAAGGACATTTTTTGCTTAAAATAGTTTTCAACAATAAACTCATTTGTTGTTGAAACTGCTTATAGCAACAAACATTTTTGTTGATGGAATTCTTTATAGCAACAAATTTTGGACATGTTGCAACAAATAGTGTTGTTGATAAATTATACTAAAGCATGAAAAAAAATTGTTTCAACAACAATTCCCATCCGAAAGAACAATTGGTGTTGAATTTATAATTGAAATTTAAATGAAATCAAATTTACTTATAAAAACTGAATTGTCGATATTACAAATTCACAAATAACAAACAAATGAAAATCGAATTATAATCTAAATCAATACATAACGGAGACAAAAAGAAAAATAAATCAAAGTGTATAAATCAATACTCGAATATAGCAATCCCTTTTTTCCAATGTTGGCTGAGGAGTGGTGCAGAGGAGGATCGACAAAAGAAAAAACAAATCAAGGTGTCAAATAAATGGTATGTCTAACACATACAACATATCTCAAATCATAGGGAACAACCTCAAAGTTTTTAATAGCAAACTTATTATCTGAATTGAAGGAAATTTGCCTTAGTTGGTGTGAATACACGCAATGCTAGACATCACATTTACCAAGAACATCTTAAGCACAACTGCAAATCAAGTTTGAACATCGTAAGTATTCATATAGCTCCTAATGAAGAAAACAAAAAACATCATAAACTCCTCTCAGTACTAGTGTTAAACAGTTATTGCAAAGTTAGTAGGAATCGATTATGATGAAAAGCCAATACAACCCAAGATATTGTGTGTATGTAATGCAATATTAAGAAGGACATGAAGCAGTAAAATGTTCAGAGTACAAACTTACTAAGACAATGCATGATACATAAAATATTGTTCCTACATAATTCCACAACCCAATTCATCCAAAAAGTAGCTAAAAATTATAGAACCATGTTAGAAAAACTCTGGGCAGGCAATTCTTAAGAAGATAATGAACCAACAGTACCAAGAATGAATAAGAAATCAGATTTTACATCATATCATAAACAACTACAGAATGTCGATAAAGAAAATGAGGACCGTATGGGTCAATTCTGTTATTACAAGTAAATTCTCATCACCGCTTTTGTACAGATTTTGTCATAGAGTGAACAAATTAATTAACCTCAACTTGAATACGAGACTAAGTAGAGAGTTATGACAATATATCCTCAGTCCCTAATTAATTGGGACTGGCTACATGGAACAAACTCTTCCATTGTGCTCGATCTAGTGCAATTGATGGTGAACCTTATGTACATGATAACTAAAAAGTGAAAAAATAGGAAAGGTTCATTGATATACTTGATTAAGGAACATGTTTCTATAGAGCTTAATCAATTCAATGGTGATTGAACAATGTCCGGCTATAAATTCGACATACCGTTTACATTCCATGGCTTCATGTAATGTAAGCACATTTCTAACTTGTATATCAACAAATACATCATTCCTACATTCTATGTTATCATACATAAATTCATGTATATGTTCTACGTCCAAAAATGGGCATGTTTAGATGAGTAAGCTTTCTAGAAATTGGGTATATAGAATTTAAGAACTTGACATGTACCTTTTCATCTACACATTTCTATCGCCTTCAGACCCGTCCTTTACAAGGCCGAAATCTGATAGCTTAGTTGAGTAATCCTGCAATGAACATGAAAGAAGTTTCATTAATTACCTTTATTGCTAGTCGAAAAATCAGATAACCTATTGTATTCATTTAGAGCATTTATCAACTCATCTAAGATAATCACCAATAGAATGTGGATTGAATGCCAAAGTGTGTCACCTAGGACTAAATAGACATTAGAGTAAAAAAATCATCTCCAATGGAATGTGCATTTTGAATGTCAAGATGACGTGGATAGACATTATCTATTTTAAATGTCACTTCTTGACATTCAAATTGACATCCATGTTGGATAATAGGATTTTTTTTAAATATTTACTTATTTTGTTTAGACTTTATTTTCAAAATTTAATTAGTAAAATTACAAAAAGAAATGTCACCTCATCAATTGAGCCACAAATTCACATCAACCATTGGAGACTTATTTTGAAGCTCAATGTCAATTTGAGCCACATGGGATGGACATCCTATTCACATTGAGAATTCACACCCACAGTCCACATTACCTTTGGAGATGCTCTAAAACTCTCCTTAAAAATAAGTGAATCTAATTAATTACACGATTGTATTAATGATAGGATTAGCAGAGCAAAATTATTAATCGAATTACAAAATCTTGACACAAATAATATAAAAATAATAATAAAAAGTCTTACATATAAGTTAATTGACTAACTTGCCAATAAATTAGCTAATTCTAAAACTCACCTTAAAAATAGGTAAATCTAATTACACAGTTGTAATCATGATAGGATTAGTACAACAAAACCATCAATCGAATTATAAGACCTCGACTCAAATAACATATATTTTTTTTGATAACCCACTTCCATATTTTATTCCGCATTTACCTTCAAAATAATAGATAGAAACGATGGCACGACTCACCGTTCATTTTTACAAGACATAGAATGAGTCTCCCTTGCAATGCTATGGGTTGCTACATTCGCTGATCTACGGACAAAAACATTAGAATAGGACGCCATGTCCATAAACAATTAGATTCAATTTCTGATAAATCATATCAAAATATGAGTTCATTATTCTTATTGTGATCATCTATGCTCTTGGAAGAGGTATTTTTGTATTATTCTATTATTGGTGAATCTCATTCAATTGAGATATATAGTACACTTTATTTGCATAGTAGATTGTTCGAAGTTTGGCCCATGGATTTTATCTATGATTTGGAGGTTTTCCACGTTAAATCTTGTATCTTGTGGTATGTTTATTTTGTGCATTGATCGTGGTTTGGTAGAACTTTGTATTCATTTGTTTCATTGTTTGACGGGGTTGAGTAAAACCCAACAATAGGTTTATTTTTTTCATATAAAGAATGTATGAATTTTTAATTGTCGTCATTTGATATTTTCGTTATTTAAAATTTTTTTTATTTTTATATTTAAATTTCAATTACAATTTTCAAGCTAAGTATTAAATTTTTTATTTTTTAATGAAGTGGGAGTCGAACTCACGACTTCCCCATATCTAGCCTTTTAGCAAGTGACGTATCTACCATATCAAGAGAGATGCTTTGCGGAGCGTTAAATTGTTGTAATGCTAAATCGATCAAAGTACCCCTTTGCATATTTTGTGCATCTCAATGACCAAAAAAAATATGGTTGGTTGAGAAAAAAGTAGTTCAATAAGTAATATAATCTAAGCCTCACCAAAAAGTTTATTTGCACTAGATAAAGAGTGGTATTTGCTATAGGGGTAGTTAAATTATAGTACCTAATTAAACTTGTATCATAATATTAATTATAATTACAAACATGACATATATTTCTTCACCCTTCAATAGCACCATTAATAAAAAATAAACGTATATGCATCTCGATCTTATCACTACCACTACTAATTATTTTTTATAATAGATAAATTTTGTGACTTAGATCTTGTACATATAAAAATAAGACCAATTTAAAAATAACATCAATTTCGTGACTTATCACACGTGCTTAGCACGTACATAAAGCTAGTATACACACACACACACACACACGTAATTGTGTCATATGTCATTTTATGTCATTTTGCATTTCTCAATTACTCAATCGACTATTCTTCCAAACAATTTTTAGTTGATTAATTAGATAATCAGTTTTCCACTACTAGCTACTGGATTATCAGCTATCAGTTAGGTTATCATCTTTCAACTAGATTATCAGCTATCAACTAGATTATGTTGTGCACAAATCACTCCCGTAATTATGTTGTGCATAAATCACTCTCAAGATTATGTTGTGTACAAACCATTCCCGTAATTATGTGCTACCTTATTTAGATGTTTCCTTTTGTATGTAATTGCATCTCCATATATAGAGACATATGTAATATATCACAACAAAATATATAATAAACTTATCATATTCTCTATTAAGATTTCACATGGTATCAAAGCTTGGCTTCTACTCCTAAGTTGTGCATATTTACTAATTGCAAAATATTTATTAACAAAAGTACTCTTCTTTGTGCATATATATGAAGTAAAAACACTTGAACAAAAGTACTCTTCATTTGACACATTGCTATGCAATCTTTCATCCTAAATCACATTATTACTTTTTTCTACATATGTAATTTTCGTCAAAAAAAGGAATTGATATGTATTTCTTTAATTAATTTTTTTTCCAAGTACAAATCAAGCTCATCTCGAAACAAGAGGGTTTAGGCAGTAACTCGAACTTATGAACAGATCTAATACGTACTACTTTTCACTATCTCAAATAACAAAAAATGAAGCATTTAATTGAAGTTTTAACGGATAAATATTAGAAAGAAAAGCATGTCTCGAAAGTTTAGTTGGAGGCGAAAACATTAAATAAGTTGGAAAGATTATCTAACATAAACGAACACTTAACACTTAATTAAACTTTTAACGGATAAATATTATAATAGGTAAGTTTGTCTCGAAAGTTTATGTTGTAGGTAAAAATGTTAATTAAATTGTACAGATGATCTAAATGAACACTTAGCACTTAATTAAACTTTTAATGAATAAATATTACAAAAAGGTAAGTTTGTATTTAAAGTTGTGCTGAAGGAGAAAATATTAATTTAATTGAAGAGATTATCTAAACTAGCAAACTCCCTCCAAAGTTATTTTGAAGAGATGATCTAATCGACACTTTGTGAATGATATTACAAATAGAAAATCTCCCTCCAAAGTTATTTTGAAAGCAAACTACAACAGCGAAATTGAATTTCTAAACTAGCAGTGAAATATTACTAGCTCCCTCCCTATTTATATAGGTCTTATAGCTAAAGCACAATTGTAAGTTTACTTTCCAAATTTGTACCTTCATACCTATGTTTGATTGGCTGAAGAATTGAAGTGCTCAAATGAAAATTAAATGTTTAAGTCAAGGGGTGAAGTTGGTACATAAGGTGCCAAAATATATGCAAATGCCTTATAAATTTAGAAAACATATTTTACCTAAAATGATGTACATGAATGGATGGAGGGAGTAATTGTGACAGCCCCAAATCCCGAGGCCCGCCAAGTCATGTGTCGTGGGCCCATAACTCTGCCATGTCACCGCCTTGTTGTGTCCCACATGCACCACGTCATTATTCCCTCAAGTTTTATTATTCATTTTCAATAATTGACATAATAATCAGCGGAAGACTTAATAGCATGAAATAAATGTAAAATATATGTCATTTAGAGCATCAGTCCTAATGTGGAAAACCCAATAAAATACCATGCTTATAACTTAGGTGAATAATAAAAAAAATCGATATACATGTATTCAATGTTCTACAGTCCCTAAAAACCCAAAAAATAAAAAATATAAATATATACATACTGTAATCCAAAACACGAGCTAAAACAGCAACAAACTCGAAAGTAGTTGCCTAATCCCCCTTGCCCTTACTCTTACTCGTCGAAGGATCTACACTAAGTCACCCAACAAATACAGTGACGAGTCCAGTGAGTAAATTCACAAGAGAAGTCCACACAGTATTTATGAATAAAACTAATAAATCTACCAGACATGTGAATATGACCTTTGGCAACAAACAATCGCATTCTCATGGTTGTAGGCAACATATATCATGCCAAAATCATCATCAAGAAATATAAAGCATCACAAAAATACTTCAAAAGCAAAGCAGAGACAAGAATAAATCGGCTAGTCGTTAAGTAGTAAATAAATCACTAATAGAATAACCACGATAAATTCCCCAACCTATCCCGAATGATATCGATAAAACAAGATAGTAGCCACGCATATATACTATTCAGGGAATCCAAATACTACTAAACCTTAACTTTAATAAACAGCATGATCCCTCCGATTGCGTTTCACATCAGGAACAACCCTAAACCCTCTCGACAATCGCAAGTATATCCTACCTCTATCGACATGAGCCAAGTCCCAAGATGACTCACGCAAGGAATTTAGCCACTAGCAACACACACACACATATATATATATATACACAACCGAAGCTTATCGAGTAAAACCATGTGTGCCAACCAGCAGACACACATAAATACGATACAAATATGCAATTAAAATCACGCCATGAATAAAGTGAAGCATTATCAAGGGTTTTATGCATTTTCATGGATTAAGAATTTAGATGAAAGATCCTCCATATTCGGCCTACAGGCCTTTAAGGTAGACATGAGCCTTGGCAACCCTTGGTTTGTTTTAGGTGATTCATTCTTTGAAAACCCATCTCCTTTTGGCCCATCATCTTTGGGCACATTCATTTTTGGGACATAGTTTTGGGTCTGTATCAAACTCTTAGGATTCTTGTGCTTTTCTTTCCCTTCATTGACTATTTTGGAAACCATACCTTGATTGGTTGGGGTTCCTTTTTTCGTAGAGAAAATCTTGATTTGACTTGTGCTGTTATCTTTTGGATGTTTGGCTTTCGAATCATTATGTTCACTCGAGTTGACTAATAATCCATTCTATTTTTTTTGGTTTCCTTATTTGAAACCTTGATGTTTCCTTCCATTTAAATCTACAGATTTATGCTTCTTCTCCTTTTAATTCTCGAGCTAGATTCTCTCCTCCCCCCTTTTTGGAAATTTCTCCATTCCGACAAGGGTTCCTCTGAGCAATCATCCACTGCCCAAAATTAGACTCTACGGCAGCCTGCGAAGGCGGCATACCACCTCCTAGGTCATTTGACCTCATCTATTTCGTAACTACAGAACCTTGGGGTTCCTTAGGGGCATTAAAAGGACATGCAGTGTTATTGTGTCTCACATTCCCACATCGTAAACATATGTGGGGAAGCCCTTCATACTACACCTTCAGCCAAAAGTCTTCCACTCTAAATTTTGACATAAGAGGTTTTGAGAAATTCAATTCCACCGCCACTCGAGCAAACCCCTCTGTTAGCTGTAGTAGTACTTGAATCCACCGACCGTCCCACTACATTTCCATGTCCCCAAACAATAGAATCACAGAAATACTAAGGAGGGAGGTATGAAAAACGAATCCAAACCGTTGCTTTCGATATTAATGCAGTTGCCAGTCGGAAAGATGGCCCCCATTTTTGCACAGAAAGGACATGGCCAAGGATTTCATATGGCCATCCGAGTAAAGCTCTATCCATATCTCCTGCATACATAAATTGAATCAAATAGAAATCATTAGAGATTTCCATAACTCTGTAGTCCCCTTTAGGGTGCCACATTGCTACGATTCTATTGCATAACATCTTGTAAACTAAAGATCTTCCCATCAGTTTCACCACCACCGCGTTTTCCATTTGTTTCTCTAACTTGCTATGCAATTTAAAAGAAAACGTCACTAAGGGACTTAGCGCATCAGAAGTATTGCTCATATCCCCTTCCTCTAGTGCCACGTTTTTTGAGAACATTCTATTTCCGGCATTGACTAGGTGATCCCTATACTTTTTACGAGTATCCGGATCGTTGTCAACCTCCATCTTATCTTCAGATACACAGTTAAGGCACAAGAAAATGAATGCCCAAACTTGTAGACCTGTCATAGAATCACTTAGCCTGAGCAAGTCTATCGACTACACAATTCAAATTCTATTATTGTAGTTTATTTATCACTGGAAGGAAGACATGTCTACATGTAAAACACTTTAACTAAAACACATACAAAGGGCAAAATCCTTAGCAAAGTTATTAATGACATGAATATCTCGCTCGCACTAACAATGACAATATCAATGAACCAATTAAAAGCAATTTCAAATATAATACGGTGCTAATTCTATAAGCTTTGCTCGCTACAAAAAATGCGAAGTATTTTATGATTTAAAGAAACAAGAGACAAAGAATAAAGTGGAAAATGAAACCTGATCACATATTATTATTGTGTGTGGAACAATACATGTTGGTCTTTCATCCTTATCTAAATCAAGCTATCATTTGTTTGTATTTCAACTTATCTTACGATTAATAAGTTATTAACTTATTATATATAAATTAGTTTCCATTGCAGCAAATAAATTAATGGGCATCCAAAAAAATTGTAGAAATTGTTGTCATAAAATATACATATTCACCTTTGTGAAAGGCTCTTGGGCATCCATCACAAAGTAATAGATCTCCAAAGTCTGAACAGATGTTGCATATACTACAACAAAAAATGGTTTTAGCAATGAAAGCTTTTGTTGCTAAAGGCTCTGATTTCGTTGCTTAAACTCCTTAGCAACAAAAATATTTAGTTGTTGAGTTTGTTGTTGATAGTCCATACCTAATAATTCTCAACAACGAAAGGGACATTTTTTGCTTAAAATAGTTTTCAGCAATAAACTTATTTGTTGTTGAAACTGCTTATAGCAACAAACATTTTTTGCTGATGGAATTCTTTACAGCAACAAATTCTGGACATGTTGCAACAAATAGTGTTGTTGATAAATTATACTAAAGCATGAAAAAAAATTGTTTCAACAACAATTCCCATCCGAAAGAACAATTGGTGTTGAATTTATAATTGAAATTTAAATGAAATCAAATTTACTTATGAAAACTGAATTGTCGATATAAAAAATTCACAAATAACAAACAAATGAAAATCGAATTATAATCTAAATCAATACATAACGGAGACAAAAAGAAAAATAAATCAAAGTGTCTAAATCAATACTCGAATATAACAAATCCTTTTTTTCCAATGTTGGTCATGAGTGATGCAGAGGAGGATCTACAAAAGAAAAACAAATCAAGGTGTCAAATAAATGGTATGTCTAACACGTACAACATATCTCAAATCAAAGGGAACAACCGCAAAGTTTTCAATAGTAAACTTATTATCTAAATTGAAGGAAATTTGCCTTTGTTGGTGCAAATACACGCAGTACTAGACATCACATTTGCCAAGAACATCTCAAGCACAACTGCAAATCAAGTTTGAACATCGTAAGTATTCATATAGCTACTAATGAAGAAAACAAAAAACATCATAAACTCCTCTCAGTACTAGTGTTAAACAGTTATTGTAAAGTTAGTATGAATTGATTATGATGAAAAGCCAATACAACATAAGATATTGTATGTATATAATGCAATACTAAGAAGGACATGAAGCAGTAGAAAGTTCAGAGCACAAACTTACTAAGACAATGCATGATACATAAAATATTGTTCCTACGTAATTCTGCAACCCAATTCAACCAAAAGGTAGCTAAAGATTATAGAACCATGTCAGACAAACTCTGGGCAGGCAGTTCTTAAGAAGATAATGAACCAACAGTACCAAGAATGAATAAGAAATCAGATTTTACATCATATCAAAAACAACTACAGAATGTCGATAAAGCAAATGAGTACCGTATGGGTAAATTATGTTGTTAGAAGCAAATTCTCATCACCACTTTTATACAGATTTTTTCATAGAGTGAACAAATTAATTAACCTCAACTTGAATAAGACTAAGTAGAGAGTTATGACAATATAGCGTCAGTCCCTAATTAATTGCAGCCGGTTACATGGATCAAACTCTTCCATTCTGCACGATTTAGTGCAATTGATGGTGAACCTTAAGTTGAGGGTAACTAGAAAGTGAAAAAATAGGAAAGGTTCATTGATATGCTTGATTAAGGAACATGTTTCTATAGAGCTTAATCAATTCAATGGTGATTGAACAAAGTCCGGCTATAAATTCGACATACCGTTTACGTTCCATCACTTCATGTAATGTAAGCACATTTCTAACTTGTATATCAACAAATACATCATTCCTACATTCTATGTTATCATACATAAATTCATGTATATGTTCTACGTCCAAAAAGGGGCATGTTTAGATGAGTAAGCTTTCTAGAAATTGGGCATATAGAATTTAAGAACTTGACATGTACCTTTTCATCTACACATTTCCATCGCCTTCAGGCCCGTCCTTTGCAAGGCCGAAATCTGATAGCTTAGTTGAGTAATCCTGCAATGAACATGAAAGAAGTTTCATTAATTACCTTTATTGCTAGTCGAGAAAATCAGATAACCTATTGTATTCATTTAGAGTATTTATCAACTCATCTAAGATAATCACCAATGGAATGTGGATTGAATGTCAATGTGTGCCACCTAGGACTAAATAGACATTGGAGTGAAAAAATCATCTCCAATGGAATGTGCATTTTGAATGTCAAAATGACGTGGATAGACATTATCTATTTTGAATGTCACTTCTTGACATTCAAATTGACAAACATGTTGGATAATAGGTTTTTTTAAAAAAAATATTTACTTATTTTGTTTAGACTTTATTTTCAAAATTTAATTAATAAAATTACAAAAAAAATGTCACCTCATCAATTGAGCCAACAATTCACATCAACCATTGGAGACTTATTTTGAAGCTCAATGTCAATTTGAGCCACATGGGATAGACATTTTATTCCCATTGAGAATCAACACACACAATCCACATTACCATTGGAGATGCTCTAAAAATCTCCTTAAAAATAAGTGAATCTAATTAATTACACGATTGTATTAATGATAGGACTAGCAAAGCAAAATCATCAATCAAATTACAAAATCTCGACACAAATAATAATAAAAAGCCTTACTTATAAGTTAATTGATTAACTTGCCAATAAATTAGCTAATTCTAACACTCACCTTAAAAGTAAGTAAATCTAATTACACTGTTGTAATCATGATAGGATTAGTACAACAAAACCATCAATCGAATTATAAGACCTTGACTCAAATAACATATATTTTTTTTTGATAACCCACTTCCATATTTTATTCCACATCTACCTTCAAAACAATAGATAGAAATGATGGAACAACTCACCGTTCATTTTTACCAGACATAGAATGAGTCTCCCTTGCAATGCTATGGGTTGCTACATTCGCAGATCTACGGACAAAAACAATAGAATAGGACGCCATGTCCGTAAACAATTAGATTCAATCTCTAATAAATCATATCAAAGTATGAGTTCTTTGTTCTTATTGTGATCATCTATGCTCTTGGAAGATGTATTTTTGTATTATTCTATTGTTGGTGAATCTCATTCAATTGAGATATATAGTACACTTTATTCACATAGTAGATTGTTCTGGAGTTTGGCCCATGGATTTTACCTATGATTTGGAGGTTTTCAATGTTAAATCTTGTGTCTTGTGGTATGTTTATTTTTTGCATTGATCGTAGTTTGGTTGTTTCATTGTTTGAAGGGGTTGAGTAAAACCCCAACAATTGGTTTATTTTTTTCATATAAAGAATGAATGAATTTTTAATTGTCGTCATTTGATATTTTCGTTATTTATAATTTTTTATTTTTTTATTTAAATTTCAATTACAATTTTAAAGCTAAGTATTAAATTTTTTATTTTTTAATGAAGTGGGAGTCGAACTCACGACTTCCCCATATCTAGCCTTTTAGCAAGTGACGTATCTACCATATCAAGAGAGATGCTTTGCGGAGTGTTAAATTGTTGTAATGCTAAATCGATCAAAGTACTCTACATATTTTGTGCATCTCAATGGCCAAAAACAATTATAGTTGGTTGAGAAAAAAAGAAGTTTAATAAGTAATATAATCTAAGCCTCACCAAAAAGTTTATTTGCACTAGATAAAGTGTGGTATTTGCTATAGGGGTAGTTAAATTATAGTATCTAATTAAACTTGTATCATAATATTAATTATAATTACATACATGGCATCTATTTCTACACCCTTCAATGGCACCATTAATAAAAAACTATCGTATATGCATCTCGATCTTATCACTGCCACTTCTAATTATTTATGTATAATAGATCAATTTTGAGACATAGATCTTGTACATATAAAAATAAGACCAATTTAAAAATAACATCAATTTCGTGACTTTTCACACATGTTTAGCACGTACATAAAACTACTATATACACACACGCGTAATTGTGTCATATGTCCTTTTATGTCATTTTGCATTTCTCAAATACTCAATCGACTATTTTTCCAAACAATTTTTAGTTGATCAATTAGATAATCAGCTTTCTACTACTAGCTACTAGATTATCAGCTATCAGTTAGGTTATCATCTATCAACTAGATTATCAGCTATCAACTAGATTATGTTGTGCACAAATCACTCACGTAATTATGTTGTGCATAAATCACTCTCAAGATTATGTTGTGTACAAACCATTCCCGTAATTATGTGCTACCTTATTTAGATGTTTCCTTTTGTATGTAATTGCATCTCCATATATAGAGACATATGTAATATATCACAACAAAATATATAATAAACTTATCATATTCTCTATTAAGATTTCACATGGTATCAAAGCTTGGCTTCTACTCCTAAGTAGTGCATATTTACTACTTGCAAAATATTTATTAACAAAAGTACTCTTCTTTGTGCATATATAAGAAGTAAAAACACTTGAACAAAAGTACTCTTCATTTGACACATTGCTATGCAATCTTTCATCCTAAATCACATTATTACTTTTTTCTACATATGTAATTTTCGTCAAAAAAAAAGGAATTGATATGTATTTCTTTAATTAATTTTTTTTCCAAGTACAAATCAAGCTTATCTGAAACAAGAGGGTTTAGGCAGTAACTCGAACTTATGAACAGATCTAATACGTACTACTTTTCACTATCTCAAATAACAAAAAATGAAGCATTTAATTGAAGTTTTAACGGATAAATATTAGAAAGAAAAGCATGTCTCGAAAGTTTAGTTGGAGGCGAAAACATTAAATAAGTTGGAAAGATTATCTAACATAAACGAACACTTAACATTTAATTAAACTTTTAACGGATAAATATTATAATAGGTAAGTTTGTCTCGAAAGTTTATGTTGTAGGTAAAAAAACATAAATATACACATATTGTAATCCAAAACACGAGCTAAAACAGCAACAAACTCGAAAGTAGTCGCCTAATACCCCCTTGCCCTTACTCTTGCTCGTCGAAGGATCTAAACTAAGTCACCCAACAAATACAGTGACGATTCCAGTAAGTAAATTCACAAGAGAAGTCCACACAGTATTTGTGAATAAAACTAATAAATCTACAAGACATGCGAATATGACCTTTGGCAACAAACAATCGCATTCTCATAGTTGTAGGCAACATACATCATGCCAAAATCATCATCAAGAAATATAAAGCATCACAAAAATACTTCAAAAGCAACAGAAAGTAAAAAAACCGGCTCGTCTTTAAGTAGTAAATAAATCACTAATAGAATAACCACGATAAATTCCCCAACCTATCCCGGAAGGATATCAATAAAACAACATAGTAACCACGCATATATACTATTCAGGAATCCAGCTACTAAACCTTAACTTTAATAAACAACATGATCCCTCCGATTGTGTTACACATCAAGAACAACCCTAATCCCTCTCGACAGTCGCAAGTATATCCTACCTCCATCGACATGAACCCTGTCCCAAGATGACTGACGCAAGGAATTTAGCCACTAGCAACATATATATATACACAACCAAAGCTTATGGAGTAAAACCATGTGTGCCCACCAGCAGACACACATAAATACGATACAAATATACAATTAAAATCACGCCATGAATAAAGTGAAGCATTCTCAAGGGTTTTACGCACCTCAAACCGCACTCCAACACCCTTATATAATTCGTGATCCAATCCCGTTCTTGCCTCGGAATGCGTGTTGATATCCAACTATGACATCTCAAGTCCTTGATGTCCTAATGAATCATTAGAATCCTAAAAAATTGGAAATTCAAACATTTATTATCATTTTTTTATTATTTTTTTTCTCAGGTCTGACGCCGTAGGGCACGCCGATGTGGATAAATCCGTACGACAACACTTTGGCAGACCCACTGCTTAGACGCTGTGGGTGGCGCCGTGGAGTATTACCCTACACGCCTCCTCTGGCAGTGCCAGACCTTAACCTTGTTTTGGGGTTTTTGGGACCCCCAGTCCCGTCGCCGTTGTCCAAACCCGTTTCATCCTCCTATGATTTTTCAAACCAACCATAGAGTGCCTTTGAATCTCGACAAATCTCACCCAAATGGAAAAGTCCAACGATTTTTCACCTTAACATCGATAAAATCTATTTTTCCCCATCAACAACAACAACCTCAACAAATCTATCAATTACATGATCAAAACAACATTAAAACCATTGTTTTTTTATTAACAATGGGTATCCAGACACTTGTCTAAGTAGTCTTATTGACTGCATAAAGAGACAACCAATATGAACCGACGTTTGGATGTTATAAGGAACTGAACTCAAGATCATGTGCCTAACCCACACAATTCTGCCTTCGCCCTTACCTCTAGGCCAATTCGTCCAGGTTAATTAAGTTGTTTGTTTTTCAAAATGAGTGAAAAAAATATAGAATTAGAAAACATGCATTAAAGTGGTGCTCGAATAATTAATTTTATTCTTATTAAAATAAACATAAATATACTGTACATATACAAAAAGAATTAATTAATAAAAAATGTGCCCCCAAAAAAAAATGTAATTCGATCGAGTTTTCAAATTCAATCATAAAGTTGGGAGTGAAGGCGAGGTGCCATGAGCACTTGCAGTGGGTGCATCATAGAAAGAAGTATTCCCGAGCACTCTTCCAAGTCAACGCCGACATTTGGATGGGTATTGAGCTCAAATGCTTGTAAAATTCGGGCCAAAGTAAGGTGCATCACTTGGAGAGCCAATCCCACGCCAGGACACGATCGTCTTCCGACCCAAATGGCAACAACTCGTGATTCTGACCCTTCACGTCCATGTCCACATGGGTGGTCAAGAACCTCTCTGGGTTAAACCGGTCGGGCTCGGCCCATACATTTGGGTCACGTTGTATGGTCCATGCGTTGATGAATAGGCCAGTTCCACGTGGCACGAAGTACCCACCACGTGGCAGTCCTCCATTGCCTCGTGTGGGACCAAGAGAGGCCCCACTGGGTACATTCGGAGGGTCTCCTTTAAGAGGGCTTGTAAGTAGTTCAAATTTGGGATATCGGACTCCTCGACGAGTCTATCTTTGCCTACCTTGGTGTCGAGCTCATCTTGAGCTTTGGCAAGCATTTCGGGGTTGTTCAACAAAAGAGCCAACACCCACACCATAGTGTTTGCCATGCTGTCCACTCCGGCGACTAATTGGGTCGGTGCCAAGGCTTTGATTGTGGTGTCTATGTCATTGATTGCTGATGAAAATTGGCCGGTCTTCTCCATCATTACAAGCACATCGAGGAAGTCTCTGGTGTTGTTGATGGCGTCGCCGCGCATTTGATCGGCTTTGACGCGGTGCTCATCCAACCAAGTTTGCATGATGTAGTCCAAGTCCTTTTGTGTATTTCTCATGGCCTTGGCGTCGCCCTTGAAGTCTAGCCATGCCATGAAAGGCAAGGCATCGTACATCTCTGAATTGCCTAGATGATAGTTAAATTGTTGCACGGCGTGGCGGAAAAGTCCCGCCATCTTCTCGTCCGCCTTGGCGACGTTACTCCCGTAGTAACGCTTTCCGGCGACCATTTGCATTAGCAAGTTGAATGTCAATTCTTCCAATTGGCTTTTGAGCTCTACCGAAACAGAGCTCTTTCGATTATGTACCCACTTCTCATGCAAACCCTTCATCCACAACGAAACCTCATACTGTCTCACGGGCTTCAACATCCCAATCCTACGAGCTGAGAACAACTCCACTGTCGCAATCTTGCGAATTTCTCTCCAATAAGTCCCAAATGGCGTGAAGCCCATGACTGAATGATCATAAGCCATGAGCTTCCCAGCAGTGGTGACAGGCCTAGTTGCAAACACATGATCTTTAGCAGTGTAACATTCTTTAGCAACCTCTCTGCTGCTCACAATGAGCATAGGGCTCATGCCCATGCGAAGCATGAACGCCGGTCCATACTTCTCAGCAAGTGCGGCAAATGCCCGATGAGGCTGCTTGGCCGAGACAAGTAGAGGAAGGTGACCAATGATCGGCCACGCACCGGGCGGCTCAGGCGCATACTTCTTGTTCACGACGACCTTGCTATTAAGTGATGGCGACTTGGTAAGCTTTCGAACTTTCTTCCTCAGACACCATAACTCATACAACAAAAAGGTCACCACTGCGGTGGCAATGGCTTGGGCAAGCAACATGTAGGACTCCATTAATTTCAGATCAACTGCTACCTAGGCAGCTCTGTTTTCTTAACTGATTGATTGATGAATTTGGGGGAAATGAGAGATGGTATATATAAGTAGTTTTCAATTAATTAAGGAAGATTCGGACGTAAGTAACTCCATGGATCTGTACGTTCATCAGTTGAACGTATGAAACTTCGAGGTACCATATTAATTTGTATACTTATTGCACTAGTGACATTCTCAGTCTCGTTTAGTTGTTGTAGCTATGTTGACCAAGACATGCATCCTCAAAATTAAAAAAAAAATAATAATAATAAAAAGTGATGACCAAGCCATTTTTTTTTTGGGTGTAGTGGACCAAGGCATATACGTATTATGTTTTGACCAAACAAAACAGTTTGAATTCTCTTCATCAACAACAGTACTAGCACGATTATGTAGTGTAATCACATATAAGTTCAATATATATGTTGCAGCAATACATAATTGACTCGAAAATCAACGTCGAGAGTTGATATTTAACACTGAAGTTCTTATATATTTGACTGTGTATTTTTAAATATTGATAAAAAAAAAGTATGTATATTGTTATAAGAAATATATTCAAGTGTGTATATACATATATTAATTGGCCACGCCAAAGTGCTAGTTCAAGATACTTTTTGGATGAAGGGGATTTGCTAATGGGAAAAAAGGTCGACAACATAGCAACAAAAGACACATCCCAATATCGACAGTCTGTTTTCACATTGAGATATGAACTCACATCTCGAAATGCATTACATCGATGGGTAAGGGGGTGGGGATGTCTTGTGATTTCAATTTAAGCATTTTTCAAAGGTGAGTGTATAAAGTTTTCGATTAAACAAAAACTCATTTAATTATTTTGTAGTTAATTATATATATACTAGTTCACATATGGTTCCCTCTCGCTACGCTCGCGAGTATCCTTTTTTAATATTTAATAAGTAAATATTAAAATTTAATTTAAATTATTAATTTTGACAAAAAGAGCAAATTATAAATGAATTAAGTAGATAATGAACAATTTTGAAACATAACTTCACTACAACATTAATGGTCTTTTAATTTGTTGTTTTAAACATCAATTTTCGTTGTCAGTTTTTGCCTTTGTGTGGCGGAGGTGGAATATGATTCTTTGCGACATAGAGTAGATCTGATCTTCTAGGCATGAATCAAATTGATGTGTGCCTTTATGAGTTTTAGAAAGGTCATTCTTCCATTGATACTTGAGTTTCGTTCTCTCTCCCCCTCCTTTAAGTGGCTACCTCCAGATTTGGGACTTTCGTGTTGGATTAATGATCGACCATTTCTTATATGGATGTATGATATATGTGTATTCCACGTATTAGGAATATTGTAGCCCATAAATTGGTACGTTTAGCTATGTTTTCTGGTATTAACTGTAATTGGGAGGGTGTATTGTAATATCAGTGTATTGACCTTATGTGCACCTTTTGTAGAGGAAGAGAGGAGAACACTCATCATGCTCTGGTGGTTTGCAACACGGCTTCACAATGTTGGACCTCCATGTGTGTTGACATTAGTAGAGATTTCAGTTTTACCTTTGATCACTGGATACAAGGTCTATTTGAGAATAATGACAAGGAGGCACTGGAGGTCATTGCTATGGTGGCTTGGAGTTTGTGGAATAACCGCAACTCATGAATATGGAAGAAAAAGAAACTGGCATCAATTGATATTGTGGAGTCGGTCAAATCTCACTTGAAGGCATGGAAAGAAGCAAGGAAAGACGAGACTCAATCAAAGAGCTTGAATTACCTATTCTCTCATATGGAGCTAAATATGAGACAAAGGCGTTGGCTTGAATTCCTGAAGGACTACGCTTTCGCACTCGAGTATCATTCGGGGAAAGCCAATGTTGTTGTTGATGCTTTGAGCCGCAGGGGATCTACTGCTAAGGTAGTTATGTGTCGTATCACCCACGAGTATGCATTACTTGAGGCGGCCGAGATGATGTGTTCACGGACATGCCGACGACTACCAAGATACGATGTGTGGTCAAATGAGGTTGCGAGACCATTTCACTAAAGGTTGTTCTCGAGGGACGAGGGCGATGAGTCGTACCAGGCGTTACGGTGAGATGGCGACGATTCGAACTTCCAGATTGAAGTCAGTCGACAGACTCTTACTTGAGGTATCGTGGGCGACTGTGGACTCCATTGGCGGCTGACTTGCGAACCAAGATACTTCAAGAGGCTCACCGTTCTCTTTTTTTGTGCATCCGGGTCGGACAAAGATGTACGTGGATATGCGACGTCTCTTTTGGTAGCCAGGGATGAAGTTAGATGTGTCAAAGTTCATTAGAGCGACTTAGATATGCCAACTTGTGAAGGCTAAACATCGACGGTCTGGAGTATTACTGCAGCCCCTACCCATTCCTCATTGGTAGTGGGATTACTTTGCTATGGATTTCGTAAGTGGCTTGCCCCGATCTCCTCGTGTTCACGATATCATATGGGTGATTGGGGATAGATTGACGAAATCTGCTCATTTCATACCGGTATCCACTACACACCGAGTTTATAGACTGAACATCCATTACGTGTGTGAGATAGTCAGATTGCACGGAGTTCCATTATCGATCGTGTCAGACCAAAGGACGCAGTTCACTTCGTTGTTGTGGTAGAGCATGCAGGTTTAGTTAGGCATCAAACTTGAGTTGAGTACGGCGTTCCATCCACAGACAGACGGACAGTCCGAGAGGTTGATCCAGCTATTGGAAAACATGCTCAGGATGTGTGTTTTGGAGTACAGGTGGTCATGGGAAGAATACCTTCATTTGTGCGAATTTGCTTACAACAACAGTTATTAGGCGAGTATCAATAAGGCACCGTTTGAGGCGCTCTATGGCAGGCCTAGTAAATCACCTTCTTGATGGGCTGAGCCAGAGGATGTTGTGACACTTGGTCTTGAGACTGTTGTTGATCATACTGAGAAGATACGACAAATTCGTTTGAGACTTAAAGGTGCGTAGAGGCAACAAAATAAATACTACAACAAGTATCACGATGAGCTTTAGTATGATTTGGCATACTATGTTTACCTGAAGGTCTCTCCATTGAAGGTCACAAGCGGTTCGGAATCAAGGGAAAGCTCGCTCCTAGATTTACCGATAACTTCAAGATTATGAAGAGGCTCGGTAAGGTTGCTTATCTGTTGGAATTACCGCTAGAGCTCGCCAGTATTCATCCAGTATTCCACATTTCGATGCTTTGACTAGACAAGTCAAGCAGAGGGCGGCAACCGACGATGGACTTGAGTCAGATCGACTTGCGTGATGATGCTACATATGAGGAGCAGCCGATCCAGATTGTTGACCGCAAGGTCAAGACACTAAGGAACAAGGAGATTCCTTCGGTTCTCGTGAAATGGCAATTTCAGGGAGACGATGAGCTAACATGGAAGTTAGAATCCTACATGCGCAAGCACTTTCCCTACCTGTTTGATTTCGGTGAGTTTTTTTGTTTGTTTTTACTTATTAGTTTAATTTTAGAGATGAAATTCTAATAAGTGGGGAACTGTAACAACCCTCAAAATTTAACCCAACTTGTGTGACACTCGTCAGGACCGTAACCCAACTACGTGATACTTCACGGTATTTCAGACATGTGGAGTCGACGCCGAGGTAATTTTATGATTCTGTGTTGTTTTGTATTAGTATGACAGTCTAATACGTGTCTCGAGGCATTTGGCGATCATTAGTTAAGTTAGGCTTCGCCTAGGAAAACGGGGGAGTTAAAAAACAAAAAAACCTAAATAAATAGATTTTTGAATAATAAATATAATATTTTATTCGGGTCGAACCGCTGACACGACGATGAGCACACAATGGACGGGTAGTGGTGCAATATGGGTCGTGGAGCGCAGGATCAACATGGGAGCTGAATAACTAAGTGAAAACCAAGTCACTTAGTAGAGTCAACATGGAGAGTTAGACTTGGGGGACACTCCAAAGGGGGAGCTGATGGATTTTTCTCGAGATGTGCGCATACAAGTGGATGATGAGAGGGACTATATAAGGACCACTCCACCACTTGATCCCCTTTTCACTATTCATTTTCTTCTTTCCCCCTCTCCTTTTCCTTTCCTTTCTTGGTAAGCAAACCACCACAGAGGTGGTGTTGGGCAACCGGAATTCTCGCCAGAAGCCCAATTTGTCGCCAGAATCTAGGTGGGAAACCTTGCTCTTTTGTTTCTCCTCTCTAGTCTTGGGTTGTTTCTTCTCTTTATTTTTGGGTTGATTGTCTCATTTAAATTCATCACGATGACCAAGGTGCCTTGCCAGGGACGAATCTTGGTGAACCACCAGTGTCTCGGCAACCTTAAGAGCGCTCAACACGCGACATTGATGCCGGTGTTGCTCTTTGATGTATTTTGTTAATTTTATTGGATTTTCAGATTTAGTTGTTTATTTAGGGTTTTCAATCGAATCTGGGCATCCCACGACGATCCGGAGTCGATTTTGGGGAGTCTTGATGCCTGGAAACATGTTGGCATTAATAGCTGAGAGTGGGGTTTGAGGATAATAAGGTAAACCAGAGACTAGTCATTTGCACGCCGTCCATACGTTTTGTTGTTTTTGACTTCTGCGACGTGTTTATATGTGAGTGTATAAGCAGGCCGTGGTGAAGTTTTGTGTTTGTGTTTAAACAGCAAACGTGTTTCGGCCCAATAAGGGTCCAACAAGATGTTTTTGCAGTATAAGGGCCCACGGGAGTGTTAAGGTGTTTTGGGTGTGTGCGCATTTTCCAATTTAGAAGCTGTGAAGGCATTGTTTGTGTTGTGTATGTCGTGATTTCGTGTGTGTACAACATGTGTGGGCGTCTCTTTGCAGCGTCTTGATCACGCCATGTGCCCATGGCGTGACCCACACACGACTTGGTCAGTGGGCCTTTTCTTACTGTTTGGGCCTGTTTTAGAATTGTTTTAAAACCCGAGTGTTTACAGGCTTTTCTATCGATTTAATATAGTTTCTCGAGTCTATTTTTACTGAATTTTTACCAAAACTTTGGGATAACTATGGGGTTTATTTTAGGACTAATTAATGACCATAAACCTAATATTTGGGGTTCAAACCTATGTCAGGTAGTCGGGAACCAGGGAATACGCGTTAGAGTCGCAGGAGTTGTACTGTGTTGTGTTAGTCAGGTAAGTACACTAGCCCACAAGCTTATGTATGATTAGTAAGCCGTTAAAGAAATACCATGTGATCATTATCATTCTATTTCTATTTTCCTATGCTCTACTTGTTGGCATTCCATTTTATACTCCTTGTATGTATTTTCTTGGCATAAGTGTGTGTCTCAAAGGTACTTGCGGCCTGCACTAGTTGGGATAAAATGTGAGCACTTCTGCAGAAGTGTTAGTAATTGTGTAATACCAAATACTAGATTTGTTGTGGATATTGTTATGGTTATCGATGTTACTACATCGTTGTCGTGGATTTGTTGTGGATTTTAGACCACTTATGGCCTCTCTTGATTCATAGAACACGCATGTTTCGTTGCTATCATTTCAGTCTGTTTATCATGCTCTCTTGATCTATTTAAATTCATATCTTTCAATTATCGCATGATATCTAGACTGCCATACTTGATAATTTATGAATTACTGTTATATTCTTCTTGCATTACTTTCGATTTCTCTCAGTTACTCACCGTCTAATTTGTAATGGAAGGTGCAGATAGAGTGGAGTGCAGTAAGGGCAAAGGACCCGGCCTAGGCGATTTCCTGTGAGGACTTAGCAGCTGGACTTTGGAGATCTTATAGATAGGTTTTGTTTGTTTTTGATAGTATGTTGCTTTATATATATGATTTGGTTCTTGATCTTAGGATAACATTGTTTTGGATATCATGTACACGTTTATTTCATTCTTATCTGTTTGTACATGAATATTACGGGGTTTTCCCAATTAATAGATTCCTGAATTTTCCTTTGATTGAGTTATTTCCCATTATTGTAGTTTACTTATTTTTCTCCTGCATATATCTTGCAATAACTCTTTCATAAAGTATATAATTAAATGAACAGATGCTAACTAAGCTTGTCAGGTTTGTCGAGATTCGACTTGGGGGCTTGCACGGGTCTAGGCCGGGTATACCCAACTGCATGGAGAAATTGGAGCCCTCACATAAGCCTTTTCTAGGTCTATCTTTATGATCATCCATCCCCTTCTCCCTGTCTTGCTCAGCATCGAGTGTATCACCTCCTGAATGATGATGGTATTATCTGTAATGTTCTGACTTGGTACAAAGCTGGGTTGTATCCTCAATATTCATCTCTCCATTTGCAACTTAAATCTGTTGTCAATGAGTTTTGTGATAGTTTTATAGACTACATTAGAAAGACTTATTGGGCAGGGACCTGCAAAACATGTTGAAGGGTGAGTTTTGAGGATTGGTACAAGTAGAGTATTATTCAACGTAGTCGAAAAAATGTCATGAGTGAAGAATTCCTTTACACACTCGATGGCTGACTCGCTAACAACACTCCGCTGTTTTTGGAAAAAAAAAATAGGACTCCATCCGTTTGGTGTTGGAGCTTTAAAAGCTCTCATCTCAAACATAGCATCACGGACTTCTGTTGGGTCAATTGCTTTGGCAATGTATCTTCTCTCAGCACCTAGCGCCTCGGAAAACACTACTGGCCAAGGGACCCTGCAAATGTAAATTCTTCCTCTGTGTATAGGTTCTCTTAGAACTGAAAGGCCGACTGTTAGAGAAGTAGTTGATCTGTCACCCAATGCCCATTGTTGACATATAGGCCAACAATATGGTTTTGTCTCCTCCAGTGCAACATACTCAAATGGAAGAATCTTGTATTTTTGTCCCCTAGTTGGAGCCACTTGGACCTAGACTTATGGAACCAAATCATTTCTTCCTTGACTAGCAATTCCACGAGCCTCCCTTAGATACTCTCTCTTCAGGTGTGTAGAGCTTTTGTGTGGCCTACTACCAATTTGTATTCCACTGTTTCAACTTCCTTCTGCAATTTATTCTTTCTCTAAAAGATATTCCTGAACACCGATTAATTCCAGCCTTGCAATTTCACAAAGAAATTAAACGCAGCCAAGGTATAGGTCTCCTCTTTATTCCAATTCATTTGAGAAAATTCTGAGAAACGTTCATGGGTGATCCAACTTGCTAAGAATCTAAAGGGCCTTTCTTGAAATGGGAATTCTTTTATCCTCTTCGTTTGCAACAAAAGAGGGCGATGATCAGACCTCATCGTAGGGAGGTGTGATATAGTACAATCCAGAAATCCCAATCTCCAAGTTGCATTACAAAGACCTCGATCAAGTCTTTCCTGGAGGTGCCCACGAATCCAAGTGAATTTAGGTCCAATAAAGCTTATATCCTGCAGAGAGCATGCTTGCATAAAATCGTAAAGTTCCCTATATTTTGATTGGTTTGTCTGTGCTCCCCCACTTTTTTCATCAGCTACCAGGTACACATTCAGATCACCAATGATCACCCAAGTGCATTCATTCGGGATCTGAAAGTTTTCTAAGTCTGTCAACAGGCTTTTCTCAGGCTTACTGCTGGCAATGCATACACTACAATAACCAATCCTTCCTCATGTCCTTGCTTCTATTTGAACAAGACTTATTGCTTATCTGGTTTTATCACTTCTACTTAAATAGAGTGGTCATTCCACAAAAGCCATATGCCACCAGAGAAGTCGATTGCATCCTCTTTCCAACACTTACTAAACCCCATCTTCCAAGTCATTGCATTTTTCATATCACCACTGATTCTCAGTTAAAAAATTGCTACAATGTTTGCCTTATTTTTCTTCATTAACTCCTTAAAAACTGTAACAAAAATAGGATTTTTGGCCCCCATGCAATTCCAAGATAGTAATATCATTGACAATAAATATAAAAAGTAACTAAGAAACCGATAGCTATTGATGACCACCATTCGAACCCGGTTAATTGGTTACACCATCATCTGAGATCATATGCTCATATGTGCCTTTCTCTTGTGCTTCCATGTCCTGCCTCTGAGACTCCCATTTTGCACTAGCTTCTGCTAGGATTTTGTGACCATTGTTGATAGCGTTCTGCATAATTCCTATTTGACTGCATTTTTTGCCCATATCAACTGCTAATTCCTCTGTTGACATACATTGGAATGGTACAGAGGCATCTACTCTCCTCTGCGTCCCTTCTCTATTTGTAAGATTCTGGAAAGAATGGATCTTCCATGCATTTTCTTGGATTAAGAATTTAGATGAAAGATCCTGCATATTTGGCCTACAGGCCTTTAAGGTAGACATGGGCCTTGGCAACCCTTGGTTTGTTTTAGGTAATTCATTCTTTGAAAACTCATCTCTTTTGGCCCATCATCCTTGGGCACATTCATTTTTGGGATTTAGTTTTGGGTCTGTATCACACTCTTAGGATTCTTGTTCTTTTCTTTCCCTTCATTGACTATTTTGGAAACCATACCTTGATTGGTAAGGGTTCCTTTTTTCGTGGAGAAAATCATGGTTTGACCTGTGCTGTTATCTTTTGGATGTTTGACTTTCGAATCATTATGTTCACTCGAGTTGACTAATAATCCATTTTAATTTTTTTGGTTTCCTTATTTGAAACCCTGATGTTTCCTTCCACTCAAATCTACAGATTTATGCTTCTTCTCCTTTGATTCTTGCGCTAGATTCTCTCCTCCCCCCTTTTTGGCAATTTCTCCATTCCGATGAGGCTTCCTCTGAGCAATCATCCACTGCCCAAAATTATACTCTACGGCAGCCTGTGAAGGCAGCATACCACCTCCTGGCATCTATTTCGTGACTAAAGAACCATGGGGTTACTTAGGAGCATTGAGAGGACATGCAGTGTTATTGTGCCCCACCTTCGCACATCGTAAACATATGTTGGGAAGCCCTTCATACTACACCTTCAGCCAAAAGTGTTCCACTCTAAATTTTGACATCAGAGGTTTTGAGAAATCCAATTCCACCGCCACTCGAGCAAACCCCCTCTGTTAGCTGTAGTAGTACTTGAAGTAGTACCTGAATCCACCCTTAGCGACCGTCCCACTACATTTCCATGTCCCCAAATGATAGAATCACAGAAATACTCAGGAGGGAGGTATGAAAAACGACTCCAAACTGCTGCTTTCATTATTAATGCAGTTGCCAGTTGGAAAGATGTCCCCCATTTTTACACAGAAAGGACATGGCAAAGGATTTCATATGGCCATCTGAGTAAAGCTCTATCCATATCTCCTGCATACATAAATTGAACCAAATAGAAATCATTAGAGATTTCTATAACTCTGTAGTCCTTTTTAGGGTGCCACATTGCTACGATTCTATTGCATAGCATCCTGTAACCTAAAGATCTTCCCATCAGTTTCACCACCACCGTTTTCCATTTATTTCTCTAACTTGCTATGCAAGTTAAAAGAAAACGTCACCAATGGACTTAGAGCATCACAAGTAATGCTCATATCCCCTGCCTCTAGTGCCACATTTTTTGAAAACCTTCTATTTCCGTCATTAACTGGTGGTCCCTATACTTTTTACGAGTATCCGGATCGTTGTCAACCTCCATCTTATCTTCAGATACACATTTAAGGCACAAGAAAACGAATGCCCAAACTTGTAGACCTGTCATAGAATCACTTTGCCTGAGCAAGTCTATCAGCTATGCAATTCAAACTCTATTATTGCAGTTTATTTATCACTGGAAGCAAGACATGTCTACTTGTAAAACATTTTAACTAAAACACATACAAAGTGCAAAATCCTTAGCAAAGTTATTAATGACATGAATCTCTCGCTCGCACTAGCAATGACAATATCAATGAACCAATTAAAAGCAATTTCAAATTTAATATGGTGCTAATTCTATAAGCTTTGCTCGCTACAAAAAATGCGAAGTATTTTATGATTTAAAGAAACAAGAGACAAAGAATAAAGTGGAAAAAGAAACCTGATCACATATTATTATTGTGCGTGGACCAATACATGTTGGTCTTTCATCCTTATCTAAATCAAGCTATCATTTGTTTGGATTTCAACTTATCTTACGATCAATAAGTTATTAACTTATTATATATAAATTAGTTTCCATTGCAGCAAATAAATTAATGGGCATCCAAAAAAAAATTGTAGAAATTGTTGTCATAAAATATACATATTCACCTTTGTAAAAGGCTCTTGGGCATCCATCACAAAGTAATAGATCTCCAAAGTCTGAACAGATGTTGTAGATACTACAACAAAAAGTGGTTTTAGCAACGAAAGCTTTTGTTGCTAAAGGCTCGATTTCGTTATAAACTTCTTAGCAACAAAAATATTTCGTTGCTGAGTTTGTTGTTGATAGTCCGTACCTAATAGTTCTCAACAATGAAAGGGACATTTTTTGCTTAAAATAGTTTTCAACAATAAACTCATTTGTTGTTGAAACTGCTTATAGCAACAAACATTTTTGTTGATGGAATTCTTTATCGCAACAAATTCTGGACATGTTGCAACAAATAGTGTTGTTGATAAATTATACTAAAGCATGAAAAAAAATTGTTTCAACAACAATTCCCATCCGAAAGAACAATTGGTGTTGAATTTATAATTGAAATTTAAATGAAATCAAATTTACTTATAAAAACTGAATTGTCGATATTACAAATTCACAAATAACAAACAAATGAAAATCGAATTATAATCTAAATTAATACATAACGGAGACAAAGAAAAATAAATCAAAGTGTATAAATCAATACACGAATATAGCAGTCCCTTTTTTCCAATGTTGGCTGAGGAGTGGTGCAGAGGAGGATCGACAAAAGAAAAAACAAATCAAGGTGTCAAATAAATGGTATGTCTAACACGTACAACATATCTCAAGTCATAGGGAACAACCTCAAAGTTTTCAATAGTAAACTTAATATCTGAATTGAAGGAAATTTGCCTTAGTTGGTGTGAATACACCCAATACTAGACATCACATTTACCAAGAACATCTCAAGTACAACTGCAAATCAAGTTTGAACATCGTAAGTATTCATATAGCTCCGAATGAAGAAAACAAAAAACATCATAAACTCCTCTCAGTACTAGTGTTAAACAGTTATTGCAAAGTTAGTAGGAATCGATTATGATGAAAAGTCAATACAACCCAAGATATTGTGTGTATGTAATGCAATACTAAGAAGGACATGAAGCAGTAGAAAGTTCAGAGTACAAACTTACTAAGACAATGCATGACACATAAAATATTGTTCCTACGTAATTCCGCAACCTAATTCAACCAAAAAGCAGCTAAAAATTATAAAACCATGTTAGAAAAACTCTGGGCAGGCAATTCTTAAGAGGATAATGAACCAACAGTACCAAGAATGAATAAGAAATCAGATTTTTCAACATATCAAAAACAGCTACAGAATGTCGATAAAGCAAATGAGGACCGTATGGGTCAATTCTGTTATTAGAGGGTAACTAGAAAGTGAAAAAATAGGAAAGGTTCATTGATATGCTTGATTAAGGAACATGTTTCTATAGAGCTTAATCAATTCAATGGTGATTGAACAAAGTCCGACTATAAATTCGACATACCGTTTACATTCCATCGCTTCATGTAATGTAAGCACATTTCTAACTTGTATATCAACAAATACATCATTGTTACATTCTATGTTATCATACATAAATTCATGTATATGTTCTATGTCCAAAAATGGGCATGTTTAGATGAGTAAGCTGTCTAGAAATTGGGCATATAGAATTTAAGAACTTGACATGTACCTTTTCATCTACACATTTCCATCGCCTTCTGGCCCGTCCTTTGCAAGGCCGAAATCTGATAGCTTAGTTGAGTAATCCTGCAATGAACATGAAAGAAGTTTCATTAATTACCGTTACTGCTAGTCGAGAAAATTAGATAACCTATTGTATTCATTTAGAGCATTTATCAACTCATCTAAGATAATCACCAATAGAATGTGGATTGAATGCCAAAGTGTGTCACCTAGGACTAAATAGACATTAGAGTAAAAAAATCATCTCCAATGGAATGTGCATTTTGAATGTCAAGATGACGTGGATAGACATTATCTATTTTGAATGTCACTTCTTGACATTCAAATTGACATCCATGGTGGATAATAGGTTTTTTTTAAAATATTTACTTATTTTGTTTAGACTTTATTTTCAAAATTTAACTAGTAAAATTACAAAAAGAAATGTCACCTCATCAATTGAGCCACCGATTCACATCAACCATTGGAGACTTATTTTGAAGCTCAATGTCAATTTGAGCCACATGGGATGGACATCCTATTCACATTGAGAATTCACACCCACAATCCACATTACCTTTGGAATGCTCTAAAACTCTCCTTAAAAATAAGTGAATCTAATTAATTACACGATTGTATTAATGATAGGATTAGCAGAGCACAATTATTAATCGAATTACAAAATCTTGACACAAATAATATAAATTCGACTCAAATAATAATAAAAAGTCTTACATATAAGTTAATTGATTAACTTGCCAATAAATTAGCTGATTCTAAAACTCACCTTAAAAATAGGTAAATCTAATTACACAGTTGTAATCATGATAGGATTAGTACAACAAAACCATCAATCGAATTATAAGACCTCGACTTAAATAACATATATTTTTTTTTGATAACCCACTTCCATATTTTATTCCAGATTTACCTTCAAAATAATAGATAGAAATGATGGCAAAACTCACCATTCATTTTTACCAGACATAGAATGAGTCTCCCTTGCAATGCTATGGGTTGCTACATTCGCTGATCTACGGACAAAAACAATAGAATAGGACGCCATGTCCATAAACAATTAGATTCAATTTCTGATAAATCATATCAAAATATGAGTTATTTATTCTTATTGTGATCATCTATGCTCTTGGAATAGGTAATTTTGTATTATTCTATTGTTGGTGAATCTCATTCAATTGAAATATATAGTACACTTTATTCACATAGTAGATTGTTCGAAGTTTGGCCCATGGATTTTACCTATGATTTGGAGGTTTTCCACGTTAAATCTTGTGTCTTGTGGTATGTTTATTTTGTGCATTGATCGCGGTTTGGTAGAACTTGGTATTCATTTGTTTCATTTCTTGAAGGGGTTGAGTAAAACCCCAACAATAGGTTTATTTTTTTCATATAAAGAATGTATGAATTTTTAATTGTCGTCATTTGATATTTTCCTTATTTATAATTTTTTTTATTTTTATATTTAAATTTCAATTACAATTTTCAAGCTAAGTATTAAATTTTTTATTTTTTAATGAAGTGGGAGTCGAACTCACGACTTCTCCATATCTAGCCTTTTAGCAAGTGACATATCTACCATATCAAGAGAGATGCTTTGCGGAGCGTTAAATTGTTGTAATGCTAAATCGATCAAAGTACTCCTCTGCATATTTTGTGCATCTCAATGACCAAAAACAACTATGGTTGGTTGAGAAAAAAGTAGTTCAATAAGTAATATAATCTAAGCCTCACCAAAAAGTTTATTTGCACTAGATAAAGTGTGGTATTTGCTATAGGGGTAGTTAAATTATAGTATCTAATTAAACTTGTATCATAATATTAATTATAATTACATACTTGGCATATATTTCTACACCCTTCAATAGCACCATTAATAAAAAAACTACTGTATATGCATCTCGATCTTATCACTGCCACTACTAATTATTTATTTATAATAGATAAATTTTGTGACTTAGATCTTGTACATATAAAAATAAGACCAATTTAAAAATAACATCAATTTCGTGACTTATCACACGTGCTTAGCACGTACATAAAACTAGTATATACACACACACACGTAATTGTGTCATATGTCCTTTTATGTCATTTTGCATTTCTCAATTACTCAATCGACTATTCTTCCAAACAATTTCTAGTTGATTCATTAGATAATCAGCTTTCCACTACTAGCTACTAGATTATCAGCTATCAGTTAGGTTATCATCTTTCAACTAGATTATCAACTATCAACTAGATTATGTTGTGCACAAATCACTCCCGTAATTATGTTGTGCATAAATCACTCTCAAGATTATGTTGTGTACAAACCATTCCCGTAATTATGTGCTACCTTATTTAAATGTTTCCTTTTGTATGTAATTGCATCTCCATATATAGAGACATATATAATATATCACAACAAAATATACAATAAACTTATCATATTCTCTGTTAAGATTTCACTTGGTATCAAAGCTTGGCTTCTAATCCTAGGTTGTGCATATTTACTAATTGCAAAATATTTATTAACAAAAGTACTCTTCTTTGTGCATATATATGAAGTAAAAACACTTGAACAAAAGTACTCTTCATTTGACGCATTGCTATGCAATCTTTCATTCTAAATCACATTATTACTTTTTTCTACATATGTAATTTTCATCAAAAAAAAAGGAATTGATATGTATTTCTTTAATTAATTTTTTGTCCAAGTACAAATTAAGCTTATATGAAACAAGAGGGTTTAGGCAGTAACTCAAACTCATGAACAGATCTAATACGTACTATTTTTCAATATCTCAAATAACAAAAAATTAAGCGTTTCATTGAATTTTTAACGGATAAATATTAGAAAGAAAAGCATGTCTCGAAAGTTTAGTTGGAGGCGAAAACATTAAATAAGTTGGAAAGATTAACTAACCTAAACAAACACTTAACACTTAATTAAACTTTTAACTAATAAATATTACAATAGGTAAGTTTGTCTCGAAAGTTTACGTTGTAGGCAAAAACGTTAATTAAGTTGTACAGATGATCTAAATGAACACTTAGCACTTAATTAAACTTTTAATGAATAAATATTACAAAAAGGTAAGTTTGTATTGAAAGTTGTGCTGAAGGAGAAAATATTAATTTAATTGAAGAGATTATCTAAACTAGCAAACTCCCTCCAAAGTTATTTTGAAGAGATGATCTAATCAACACTTTGTGAATGATATTACAAATAGAAAATCTCCCTCCAAAGTTATTTTGGAAGCAAACTACAACAGCGAAATTGGGTTTCTAAACTAGCAATGAAATATTACTAGCTCCCTCCCTATTTTTATAGGTCGTATAGCTAAAGCACAATTGTAAGTTTACTTTCCAAATTTGTACCTTTATATCTATGTTTGATTGGCTGAAAATTGAAGTGCTCTAATGAAAATTAAATGTTTAAGTCAAGGGGTGAAGCTTGTACATAAGGAGCCAAAATATATGCAAATGACTTATAAATTTAGAAAACATATTTTGCCTAAAACGATGTACATGAATGGATGGAGGAAGTAATTGTGACGGCCCCAAATCCCGAGGCCCGCCAAGTCATGTGTCATGGGCCCATAACTCTGCCATGTCACCGCCTTGTTGTGCCCCACATGCACCACGTCATTATTCCATCAAGTTTTATTATTCATTCTCAATAATTGACATTATAATCAGTGGAAGACTTAATAGCATGAAATAAATGTAAAATTCATGTCATTTAGAGCATCAGTCCTAATGTGGAAAACCCAGTAAAATACCATGCATATAACTGAGGTGAATAATAACAAAAATCCATATACATGTATTCAGTGTTCTACAGTCCCTAAAAACCCAAAAAATAAAAAACATAAATATATACATACTGTAATCCAAAACACGAGCTAAAACAGCAACAAACTCGAAAGTAGTCGTCTAATCCCCCTTGCCCTTACTCTTACTCGTCGAAGGATCTACACTAAGTCACCCAACAAATACAGTGACGAGTCTAGTGAGTAAATTCACAAGAGAAGTCCACACAGTATTTATGAATAAAACTAATAAATCTACAAGACATGTGAATATGACCTTTGGCAACAAACAATCGCATTCTCATGGTTGTAGGAAACATATATCATGCCAAAATCATCATTAAGAAATATAGAACAAATCATTAAGTAAAGTTACTATGTAGTTAATGTGTTTAATGTGTGTGTAACCACGATAATTCCCCCAACCTAGGTCCGAGTGTTAATGTTAGAGTAAATCATTAATTTACTATGTTGTAATTTTAGTTTACTTTACTTCTTATGTAATCACGTGCTCTACACACGAGACCCCCTGAACAAAATATATATATATATGTGTGTGTGTGTGAGAGAGAGTTTAATGTTAGAAATCATCTTTACTATGTTGTTATTTTAGTTTACTACTTTTCTTCCTCTCCAAGTTTCTTCTTGAATAGCAAAACTAGGGTTTTGCTATTCTTTATACATGGTATCAGAGCCACTATGGCTCACGCCGGAGTGATTCCTGGTGAGAGATCGGCGCATAGAGGATCATCATCACAGATGGCATTCGTCGCAGAACCTTCGTCGGCAGAGTTGGCGGATTCTCGCTCATGAAAACGGTGGATCTGCTTCCCAGTTATCAGATCTGACCTCAGCCATGGTGGATCTACATCACAGAACACTGGATCTAGACAGATCGGGGCAGGATCTTCATCATCACACTCGATCTTGACTCCGTTTGGTAATTCTTTGAACCAAATCGTCTCTATAAAGCTAGATCGTATGAATTTCTTGTATTGGAAGTCCATGGTTTTACCAATTTTTCGAGGTTGTCGCTTGGATGGTTATCTTCTCGGGACGATTGCATGTCCACCTCAGTTCTTGGATGAAACTGGAGAAACAAATCCAGCATATGATGATTGGTATGCGACGGATCAGTTCTGTCTTGGTTGGTTGATCGATCGCGCCACATCGAAGAGTGTGTCATCGCGGATCGGAGCTTGCTCGGCACATGAGGCATGGAGACGCATTGAAGAACATTGTGGATCATTCAAAGAGAGCTCGAGATCCAGTCTATCGACGTCAAATTCGATCATCCAAGAAAGGTTCTCAATCGATGACCGAGTTTCGATGAAGATGAAAGACATCGCCGACAACCTCGCTACTTGACTCTTCGTTCTCCGATCTCTCGATGAGGAGTTGATTTCGATGTTCTAGCTGGTCTTGATGGTGAATATCTTCCGATTATTTCGTGTTACAAGAGAAGGCGTCTTTACGTTGGACGAGTTTCAAGCATCCTTGTTGAGCTTTGAGACGACGATTCAAAGAATTTCAAATTGGTCAAGGTCCGAACTCTCTCGGATACATGATGAATCTCCTTCGCAAACTCTGCAGAGGTGAAGAACAATAGTGGTGGTACTTGTGCGGATAGATCTGAAATGCTTGGTAGTAACCAACAAGGTTCTCAGTGGCGTGGTTCCTCGAATCGCGGCAGAGAGGTCGATCTCGAGGACGGGGAATTTTAAGTTTCCAAACAATACTAAACCAACTTGCCAAATCTGTGGGAAGTTTGGTCATTCGGCGACGCTTGTTACTTTCGCGGAGACATGAAATATATGGGAGCTTCGATCGGTGTACGGTTCTTCCACAACCTTCTCCTTCTCCACAAATGCGTTTTCTCTCCAAATATTCCACTTCCCAACAGAGTTCGTTCTTCGCTTTGCATCGGAACCTGGATCGACACATCGTGGTATGCGATAGTGGGGCTTCATCGCATATTACATCAGATCCTTCTCAGCTGTCTACGTGCATGCCTTATCAAGGTAATCAATCACTGATTGTTGGTAATGGACAATCATTACCAATCTATGGTGTTGGTAATGCATCTATTCCATCTACTAAATCTGGTTTATCCTTTAGAAACACATTATGTGTCCCTCAGATTAAGAAAAATCTCTTGAGTGTGTCTCAGATGACTCGTGACAATAATGTGCTGATTGAGTTTCGTGCTCGTGATTGTTTTGTAAAGGATATCAGAACTAATCAAGTTCTTCTTCACGGGACACTGCACAATGGACTATATCGATTCTTTGGTTCTCATGTTTCTCCTTCTCACAGACATTCTGCTTTCATAACATTCAATAAGAGTCTACCTTCACTATGGCATTCACGTCTGGGACATCCTGCACAGTCTACATTGCAGAAGGTGTTACAACTGGTAAATATTCCTAATGGTCCTCTGGGGTTTTGTTCTAGTTGCCCATTAGGAAAGAGTCATGCATTACCTTTTCAGTCTTCTTTCAGTCATTCATCTCATGTTTTGGATCTTGTTCATACTGATCTATGGGGACCTTCTCCTATGTCATCTACTAATGGTTTTCACTACTATATCCATTTCATTGATGATTGTACGAGATTCACATGGATTTATCCATTGAAAGCTAAGTCGATGCTGTCAAAGCTTTTATTCATTTTAAAGCGTTTGTTGAGAACCAGTTTTCTACTCGTATTAAACGTATACAATCTGACTGGGGTGGGGAATATCGTTCTTTCAAACCACTTCTTGACTCATATGGTATTGGTTTTCAACATTCGTGTCCCTATGTTCATGAGCAGAATGGCAGAGCTGAGCGTAAACATCGTCACATTATTGAAATGAGTCTGGTTTTGTTAGCACATAGCAAACTTCCTTACAAATTTTGGTGGGATGCTTGTGAGATTGCAGTTTTCCTGATCAATCGTTTACCTACTCGTGTGTTGGGGGGTGTGTCTCCTTATGAGAAGTTGTATGGTCGTCCTCCTGATTATTCTCTCTTACGAGTATTTGGGTGTGCTTGTTTCCCTTATTTACGTCCTTATAATTCCCACAAGTTCCAATTTCATTCTGATAAATGTCTGTTTTTGGGATATAGTTCGTCTCATAAGGGTTATAAATGTCTTCATAAGTCTGGTCGATTGTATATTACTCGTCATGTGATCTTCAATGAGGATGAGTTCCCTGTATCTTCTTTGTTTCCTTCTTCTTCTCATTTGGGGGGTTCGACATCTTCTTCACATGTTCCTCTTTCTGTTCCTTGTGGGTCTACATGTTTTCCTGTTTTGAATAGGTCTATTCCATCTGGTTCTATGTCCAACACTATGGTTTCCTCCCCTAGTCAGTCTCCTATTACTGCTCAGTCTCCTATTACTGCTCTTTTCTCCTTCTCCATCTGAGTCTGCCACTGGTTCTCCATCTGAGTCTGCCACTAGTTCTCCATCTGAGTCTGCCACTGGTTCTCCATCTTCTTCTTCTGCATCTCAATCGCTCCTGTCACTGAGATTTCTGAATCTGAGGAACCACATAATGTTCACCCTATGATTACTAGATCGAAAAATGGTATTTCTATGAAAAAGGTTTTTCTTACTACTACTTCTGTGTCAACTGATGAACCTCCTAAATCAGTTGATTTGGCACTCAAGGACCCTCAATGGCGAGAGGCCATGGAGAATGAGTATCAAGCTCTTATCAAGACAGATACTTGGTCCTTGGTGCCTGCTTGCTCTTCTCAGAATGTTGTTGATAATAAATGGATTTTTACTGTTAAGAAAAATTCTGATGGCTCTGTTAATCGATACAAAGCTAGACTAGTGGCTAAAGGCTTCAAACAGATGCCAGATATCGATTTTGATGAGACGTTCAGTCCAGTAGTTAAAGCCTCCACTATTCGTGTTATTCTTTCGCTTGCTGTTCAGTTTGGTTGGTCCATTCGACAGCTTGATATTAATAATGCATTTCTGAATGGTTGTTTGATCGAGGATGTCTATACAAATCAGCCTCGAGGTTTTGTTGATAGTAGGTATCCTAATCATGTTTGCAAGTTACACAAAGCTTTATATGGTTTGCGTCAAGCACCTCGGGCCTGGTTTGATAGATTGAGATCTACTTTATTTTCGTGGGGTTTTTCTCCGTCAAAGGCTGATACTTCTTTATTCATTTATCGACATTCTTCGGTGGTTTTGTATGTTTTGGTTTATGTCGATGATATCATTGTCACTGGTTCACACACTGATTATATTACACAGTTTGTGTCACGATTAAATGATTCTTTTGCTCTTAAGGATATCGGTGATTTAAATTTGTTTTTGGGTATGGAGGTTAGGAGAGATTCTACTGGACTGTTTCTTACTCAATCAGCCTATATTAAACAATTACTTCAGAAATGGGGTATGCTCCAGGCTAAGGCTATTGATACACCTGCGTTAGTGGGCAAACCTCTCTTTGCTGATACATCTCCTCCCTTTACTGATGTTACTCTTTATAGAAGTCTTCTTGGTGGTCTTCAGTATTTAGTTCATACTCGACCTGATATAGCATTTATAGTTAATCGGCTAAGTCAATATCAACGTAGTCCTACTGTTACTCATTGGCAAGCATTGAAGCGTGTATTGCGCTATTTGAAAGGGACTTCTGAGTATGGTCTATGGTTTCGGCCTTCTAGTCAGATGTATGTAACTGGGTTCTCTGATGCGGACTGGGCTGCTTCGCCAGATGATCGTCGATCTGTCTCGGGGTTTGCTGTGTTTCTTGGGTCGAACTTAATCTCCTGGCAGTCTAAGAAGCAACATGTGGTGGCTCGGTCTAGTACTGAGTCGGAGTATCGTGCTCTTGCTCAGACAGCTGCTGAAATTTCATGGGTACAATCTTTGTTATCTGAATTGCATATTCCTATTCCAGCGTTACCAGTAGTGTGGTGTGATAACATTGGTGCTCAAGCATTAGCTCACAATCCAGTTTATCATGCGCGGACGAAACATATTGAACTTGATGTTCATTTTGTTAGAGATAAGGTACTTGCTGGTCAGCTGTTGGTTCATCATGTTCCCAGTCATGATCAAGTGGCGGATTGCTTCACCAAAGCGTTTGCTGCGTCCCGATTTACTTTTCTAAGAGGCAAACTTGGTGTCGCTTCTCTCCCCCTTCGTTTGAGGGGGGATGTGAGAACAAATCATTAAGTAAAGTTACTATGTAGTTAATGTGTTTAATGTGTGTGTTACAGCTGATGTGTGAGGTGCTGAGTGTTAATGTTAGAGTAAATCATTAATTTACTATGTTGTAATTTTAGTTTACTACTTCTTATGTAATCACGTGCTCTGCACGAGACCCTGGAAAATATATATATATTATGTGTACTGTGAGAGAGAAGTTGAGGAAGCTCTCACAGTGTCACCGTTTTCTTCCTCTCCAAGTTTCTTCTTCAATAGCAAAACTAGGGTTTTGCTATTCTTTCTACAAACCCTTTCTTCCTACCTCCATCGACATGAGCCATTCCCAAGATTCACGTAAGGAATTTAGCCACTAGCAAAGGGCTTATGGAGTTTGTTCCCACCTATTCTTTACAATTAAAAACACGCCATGAATAGAGTGCCTTTCAATCTCGACAAATCTCACCCAAATGGAAAAGTCCAACTATTTTTCGCCTTAACATCGATAAAATCTATTTTTCCCCATCAACAACAACAACCTCAACAAATCTATCAATTACATGATGAAAACAACATTAAAACCATTGTTTTTTTATTAACAATAGGTATCCAGACACTTGTCTAAGTAGTCTTATTGACTGCATAAAGAGACCACCAATATGAACCGACATTTGGATGTTATAAGGAACTGAACTCAAGACCGTGTGCCTAACCCACACAATTCTGCCTTCGCCCTTATCTCTAGGCCAATTCGTCCAGGTTAATTAAGTTGTTTGTTTTTCAAAATGAATGAAAAAAAATATAGAATTAGAAAACATGCATTAATGTGGTGCTCGAATAATTAATTTTACTCTTATTAAAATAAACATAAATATACTATACATATACAAAAAGAATTAATTAATAAAAAATGTGCCCCCAAAAAAAAATGTAAGTTGATCGAGTTTTCAAATTCAATCATAAAGTTGGGAGTGAAGGCGAGGTGCCATGAGCACTTGCAGTGGGTGCATCATGGAAAGCAGTATTCCCGAGCACTCTTCCAAGTCAACGTCGACATTTGGATGGGTCTTGAGCTCAAATGCTTGTAAAATTCGGGCCAAAGTGAGGTGCATCACTTGGAGAGCCAATCCCACGCCAGGACACGATCTTCTTCCGGACCCAAATGGCAACAACTCGTGATTCTGACCCTTCACGTCCATGTCCACATGGGTGGTCAAGAACCTCTCAAGCAATAAATAACTTTGAAATAATAACTTATAACTCTACTTTGATATTTGCAAAAATTTAAAAAACTCCCTATGAGTTCGGACTCTAAGAATCCAAACAAATTTTTTGTTTTGTTTATCGAGATAGAAGATTTGGTTATGAGAGGCGTGCAAATCCCGTATTTGGAGTTAATCATAAAAGTACGAATTGTTCGTCTAGACGAAGACAAACTCGATGCTAACTAATTAGGTGATTGCAAAATTACCCAAATGCCTTCATCGCTTGATCTGATCACAAACCCTAAACCTTTATCCCCAATTTGATTCATAAAAAACTCCAACATGCCCAAACCTATCAAAATCGAAGCCGCAACCAAATAAAAAATTTGAAACAAAGCAATCTCCATCGATTGAGTCAATTAGGGCATTATTTTTTCCATCGCGAAGCCTTTGTGTTGCTCTCTCTCTCTCTCTCTCTCTCTCTCTCTCCCTTATGACTTCATCCCATTCATCTTCTCCTTCACTTATCACACCTCTATGATCAAGAACAACTACGGATGCAAATGGATAGGGTTGGGGATGGGGATCTCATATCCATTCCCATCTCCATTTAAGAACTCATCACCATCTCTATGATGACCCCAATTTTCTAGAGGTCGTCCCGCGACCTACGCCCTCCGCTCGCAAGCCTAGCAGCGCCTATCACGTCACTGAACACATTATCACTACTGCCACGTCCGCAGCTCTGTGAAGTGACGCTCCGTTTAATTAATCTTACTATATTGAATTATTAAATTCTCCTAAACATCTAGCATGTTAGTTAATAATAATAATAATAGCAGAAGCATTTAATTCGTATTTTATGAGAATTTATTTAACCTAATTAGTGGAAAACCTGGAAATAAACACCATGTATATAAATGGCACGAAGTAAACAGAAATCCATATACATGTGATAAATTTCTAAAGCCCCCAAGACCCAACAAAACAAAATATACATACTAGATAGTCAAAACACGAGCTATCAGCAGCAACAGCCTCAGAGATAGTAGCCTAGTACCACTTTTCCCTTGCTCTTGCTCGTACCAGGATCTGCGCTCAGTTGTCCAACACATACAACAACGAGCCTAGTGAGTAAATTTCCAAGACAATTCTACACGATAATCATGAAAACCGCAGTAACCTACGAGACATGTGAATATGATCCTAGCAATAGGAATTATATTCCCATGGTTGGCAACAAACAACATTTACAACAAAATTAGCGATAACACACAGTAGAAATAAAACATCATTCAAGTAAATCCGGTTCAACAACGATATCAATTAAAGCTAGATAGAGGTGTGACGGAGTCTAACAAAACTAGATCATACTTTGTAGATTCGGATGCCCGAGCTGAGCACATCAAGCCTAGACCACACCTGAACTACTAACGGTGATCAGAAACACATCACAACCCACCGGACACATGCACCCCACTACGCAGGTAGCTATTCACCAGTTGAGCCCAGTACATGCGCTACAATCTAGCCTGCTCAATTTCGTAACACGACCATCTCGATTAACCACCGACCATGTGAACAAATCAAACACCGACTAACACATGATCACAGTGCATAAACATGGCAACCAAATAAGTAACAAAGTGATAAATGAATAACTGAATAAACACTCATTTACATGTACAAACCACGCATGCATTAAAGTGTAACATTCTCAAGGGTTTTAGACACATGTAAACACGTACTCCAACTTCCTGGACCCGTCAATCCGACCCGCCTAGCTCCCCGGTGTTCGAGCTAAGGTTCCCTAGTCCCTGAAGTTCATTTATAGTGTTTGTATTAATTAAGTGGGTTTGTTATTAATTAGGTTCGATTTCATGTTTTAAAATTCGAGTGCTGATTAGCGCGCTAGGTGGGTGATTAGCATGCTAATTGATCTTCGTGCACTTTGTTCATGTACGAAGATCTTCATCTTCCCAGCGTGCCTAGCGCGCCAGTATTCATCACCTAGCGCGCTAGGTGTGCTCTACCTGAATTTTTAGAAACTGATTATGGGTTTTTCTTGTTTCCAACACCTCAATTCATTGTACAAACAATACACACTCCAAAAGCATCAAATTCCTCTCCAAAACACCAATTAAACAAGGTTTTCACTCAAAACTGAGAATCAAAGTGTGTATGTTTTAAAATCCGAAATCACCAAATTCACCTCAATTTTCCACAAATGTGATTCAAAACGATGTAATTCATCAACTTTAACCTCAAGAACATCAAATCCAGCAAAAACAGTGATGATTTCATCATAAAATTCGTTTTATCCTCAACCAACAAAAACCATGTTTTTTATCAAAAATTCAAGCTTAGGAGGAATATATTACCTTGGATCTATGTTATTTGATCCCCAAATCTATGTTATTTGTTGGGTTTTGCATGCCTCCATCGATCAAACGTATATTTATAAGTGGTTAATCTAATCTGATGTGTGCACGCATTTCGAGGATGATCTAATGGTCTCTAATCACCCTGTGTCACTCAAGTTTTCGACACCTTATCATGACACTAGAGTCCTTGATCCACCCTGTTGTGCATCAAGGATCATCCTATGTTTCCTGATTTTTTCTATCCATACTATAGGATTTTAATTAATCCATTTATACACTTTTCAACTTTAGGCTAGGCCACCTAATAAATTATAAAAATCATATGTGAGGCCACACAAGCTCTCAGCTACCCGACAAACCATGCCCGGTACTCGATCCCCGACACGCATTTCGGGACATATACCCGATTCGTGACCTATCTCGATATCAACGTTCACACATTCGATGTTTGTTTACATAAACATAATTAATATACCCCACATCGCAATATTAGGCATCACACCATGCACAAATAGCATAAATATAGCCTGAGTTCCTACATCTGAGTCACCCAGCTATCCACGTAACGCCCGAATTAACCGTTAATCATCGTGATTAACACTAATACTCAATTAAATTAATTTGGGCCGTTACAATCTCCATACCTGTCTAATCCCCACGAGGATGTGTAATCCTCATGAAAAAATCTTTTCCTCATTTCATTCCCCATTAGGGATCCCTGTGGAGATTTTCACGGGGATGGAAATCCCTGTGGGGAAAATATTTATTTCCACTAAATTTTCCTCAAAAAAAGAATTATAAAAAATAAAGTGTTAAAGATACATAAAATCACAATTGTTGGAAATTCCAACAATGGTAGATATTCAAATTCATTGATAAATACATTCAAACTTAGGTTTTTTGCTAATCATTGATATTATTATAGTTATACTTAAGAAAAAGTTCATGTCGTATTATTGTTGATTAATTTATATTTCTCTGATGGCATAATTTTTATTTAGAAATTCATGAGTTACTCCAAATCACCTACACACGTAACAATTAATATATGTTACGAAAACAAATTCTTAAACTCTAATTTTTTTTCGATTTTGATTTTCTCAAAAAAAAAATTTCTCGAGTGTTAACAGAATGTCTCTATTTGCTTCATGTGCTTGTCGACTAGTAATATTAATTATAATTACATACATGGCATATATTTCTACACCCTTCAATAGCAACATTAATAAAAAATTATGCATCTCGATCTTATCATTGCCACTACTAATTATTTACTTATACTAGATCAATTTCGTGACTTATCACACGTGCTTAACACATACACAGAACTAGTATATATATATACATATACATCTGACACACACATAATTGTGTCATATGTCCTTTTATGTCATTTTGTATTTCTCAAGTACTCAATCAACTATTCTTCCAAACAATTTTTAGTTGACCAGTTATGTTATCATCTTTCAACTAGATTATTAACTATCAACTAGATTATGTTGTGCACAAATTACTACCATAATTATTTTGTGCCCAAATCACTCTAAAGATTTTGTTGTGCACAAATCATTTCCGTAATTATGTGCTACCTTATTTAGATGTTTCCTTTTGTATGTAATTGCATCTCTATATATAGAGACATAATATATCACAACAAAATATACAATAAACTTGTCATATTCACTATTAAGTTTTCACATTGGCTTCTAATCCTAGGTTGTGCATATTTACTAATTGCACAATATTCCTTAACAAAAGTACTCTTCATTTACTAATTGCACAATATTCCTTAACAAAAGTACTCTTCAGTTGTGCATATGTATGAAGTATAAACCCTTGAACAAAAGTACTCTTCATTTGACACATTGCTATGCAATCTTTCATTTTAAATCACATTGGTACTTTTCTACATATGTAATTTTCCTCAAAAAAAAAAAGGAATTGATATGTACTTATTTATTTAATATTTTTTCTAAGTACAAATCAAGCTTATTTGAAACAAGTGGGTTTAGTCAGTAACATGAACTCGTTAACAGATCTAATACGTACTATTTTTCAATAGCTCAAATAATGACAAATGAAGCGTTTAATTGAAGTTTGAATGGATAAATATTAGAAAGGTAAGCTTGTCTCGAAAGTTTATGTGGAGGCAAAAACGTTAAATAAGTTGGAAAGATTACCTAACCTAAACGAACACTTAACACTTAATTAAACTTTTAATGGATAAATATTACAATAGGTAAGTTTGTCTCGAAAGTTTATGCTAAAGATAGATGGCTATGGGGAGGGGGAACAGGGATATATACACAGTTAAGAGCGGATATCGCCATCTAAGCCCGTTTCTCAATTCGAATGATACCATGAATCCTGTAAATTCCTGGCAGGATTGCTAATCAAAAAAAAAATCCTAGCAGAACATCTAGAGTGCATTAGTCCCGCCTAAAGTCAAGAATTTTTTATGGAGAATGGTGACGAATTTCTTGCCCACAACTATAAACCTTCACAGTAAAAAAGTCCCTATCAACATTATGTGCCCAGACTGTAAGAATGAAGCAGAAGATGTTTTCCATGCAATGGTTGATTGTGCCATAACAAGAAGTTGTTAGGATATAATACAGATGGATATGAAACATTTTTATCCGAGATAGGTCATGAGATGGATGGAAGTGGTATTCAACGACACTCTAAAGGAGAAGGTGGAAATTTTCGTAATGGTTGTGTGAACCTATGGAACAATCGAAATTTAGTGGTTTGGAGGAAGAGTAGACAATCTCCTACACAAATTAGGCAAGGCCAGCTTTATTAGAATGGCAACAAGCACAGAACATTGGTGTAGTGTAGGGGATGGACATCAAAAGACAAAAGGTTCAGTTCTTATTTAAGCCCAAGTCTGGTGTTTTGAAGTGTAATGTAGATGTTGTCATATTTAAAGACAAGGTTTAGTTCTTATGGCTCCATCCTTAGAGATGACCTATTTTGTTCGTGGTAGCGAAAGGAGGTCGGATGGTGGGAGCTCTAGAACCGTGAGAAGCAGAGATAATACGAGTTCGTGAGGTGCTCAGCTGGCTAAAGGAGAAAGGGATGAGGATTCATGCTGAAACGGATGCACTTATAGTTACTCAGGCATTAAAGAGTGGTAGAGAAGATATGTCATACTTTGGCTCTTTAATTTGAGATTGTAAACTTTTGTTAATGGACTCGATGTCCTATTGTGTGAGTTATGTTGGTAGATCAGTGAATTTGGCGGCTTATTCTATTGCTAGGGAAGCTAGTTCTATGACTGATTGTTATGAGTGGTCTGCTATACCCTCGTTTATTGTAGATGTACTCTCGAATGATTTGAAATAAAAGTAATTCTAATGTTTTTTTGCCAAAAAAATGAGTTGTACAAATGATATAAATGAACACTTAGCACTTAATTAAACTTTTAACAGATAAATATTACAAAAAGGTAAGTTTGTCTTGAAAGTTGTGCTGAAAGAGAAAACGTTAATTTAATTGAAAAGATTATCTAAACAAACATTTAACCTACACTTTGTGAATGATATTGCAAATAGAAAACCTCCCTCCAAAGCCATTTTGGAAGCAAACTACAACAACTAAATTGGATTTTCTAAACTAGCAATGTTACTAGCTCCCTCCATCTATTTATATAGGTCGTATGGCTAAAGCACAATTGTAACTTTACTTTTCAAATTTGTCCATTTATATCTATGTTTGATTGGATGAAGAATTGAAGTTCTATAATGAAAATTAAATGTTTAAGTCAAGGGGTGAAGTTGGAACATAAGGTGCCAAAATATATGCAAACGACTTATAAATTTAGAAAACATATTTTGCCTAAAATTATGTACATGAATGGATGGAGGGAGTAATTGTGACGGCCCTAAATCCCGAGGCCCGCCAAGTCATGTGTCGGGGGCCCACAACTCTGCCATGTCACCGCCTTGTTGTGTCTCACGTGCACCACGCCATTATTCCCTCAAATTTTGTTATTCATTTTCAATAATTGACATTATAATCAGTGGAAGACTTAATAGCATGAAATAAATGTAAAATTCATGTCATTTAGAGCATCAGTCCTAATGTGGAAAACCTGGTAAAATACCAAGCTTATAACTGAGACGAATAATAACAGAAATCCATATACATGTATTCAGTGTCTACAGTCTCTAAAAATCCAAAAAACATAAATATATACATATTGTAATCCAAAACACGAGCTGAAGCAACAACAAACTCGAAAGTAGCGCCTAATACCTCCTTGCCCTTGCACATTGAAAGATCTACACAAAATCACCCAACAAATACAAAGGTGACGAGTCCAAATGAGTAAATCCCCAAGAGAAGTTCATACAAAGTATTCATGAATAAAACTAATAAATCTACAAGACATGCGAATATGACCTTTGGCAACAGACAATCACATTATCATGGTTGTAGACATAATACATCATACCAAAACCATCATAAAAAAATATAAAGCATCACCAAAATACTTCAAAAGCAGCAATAAGTAAATAAACCGGCTCAACGTTAAGCAGTAAATAAATCACTAATTGAATAACCACGATAAATTCCCCAACCTATCCCAGAAAAATATAAATAAAACAAGATAGGAACCACGCAAATATACTATTCAGGAATCCAGTGGCTAAACCCAAACTTCAATAAACTGCATGATCCCTCCGATTGTGTTACACATCAAGACAACCCTAATCCCTCTCAATAGTCACAAGCATATCCTACTTCCATCGACATGAACCCTGTCCTAAGATGACTGAAGCAAGGAATTTAGCCACTAGCAATATATATAAATATATAAGCTTATGGAGTAAGACCATGTGTGTCCACTAGCAGACACACATAAATACAATACAAATATACGATTAAAATCACGCCATAGAATGAGTCTCCCTTGCAATGCTATGTGTTCCAACATTCGCTGATCTACGGACAAAAATAATAGAATAGGACGCCATGTCCATAAACAATTAGATTCAATCTCTAATAAATCATATCAAAGTATGAGTTCTTTGTTCCTATTGTGATCATCTATGCTCTTAGAAGATGTATTTTTGTATTATTCTATTGTTGGTGAATCTCATTCAATTGAGATATATAGTACACTTTATTCACATAGTAGATTGTTCGGAGTTTGGCCCATGGATTTTACCTATGATTTGGAGGTTTTCAACGTTAAATCTTGTGTCTTGTGGTATGATTATTTTGTGCATTGATCATGGTTTGGTAGAACTTGGTATTCATTTGTTTCATTGTTTGAAGGGGTTGAGTAAAATCCAAACAATAGGTTTATTTTTTTCATATAAAGAATGTATGAATTTTTAATTGTCGTCATTTGATATTTTCGTTATTTATAATTTTTGTATTTTTATATTTAAATTTCAATTACAATTTTAAAGCTAAGTATTAAATTTTTTATTTTTAATGAAGTGGGAGTTGAACTCACGACTTCCCCATATCTAGCCTTTTAGCAAGTGACGTATCTACCATATCAAGAGAGATGCTTTGCGGAGTGTTAAATTGTTGTAATGCTAAATCGATCAAAGTACTCTGCATATTTTGTGCATCTCAATGACCAAAAGCAATTATAGTTGGTTGAGAAAAAAGTAGTTTAATAAGTAATATAATCTAAGCCTCACCAAAAAGTTTATTTGCACTAGATAAAGTGTGGTATTTGCTATAGGGGTAGTTAAATTATAGTATTTAATTAAACTTGTATCATAATATTAATTATAATTACATACATGGCATATATTTCTACACCCTTCAATGGCACCATTAATAAAAAACTACCGTCTATGCATCTCGATCTTATCACTGCCACTTCTAATTATTTATTTATAATAGATCAATTTTGTGACTTAGATCTTGTACATATAAAAATAAGACCAATTTAAAAATAACATCAATTTCGTGACTTTACACACGTGTTTAGCACGTACATAAAACTAGTATACACACACACACACGTAATTGTGTCATATGTCCTTTTATGTCATTTTGCATTTCTCAAATACTCAATCGACTATTCTTCCAAACAATTTTTAGTTGATCAATTAGATAATCAGCTTTTCACTACTAGCTACTAAATTATCAACTATCAGTTAGGTTATCATCTATCAACTAGATTATCAGCTATCAACTAGACTATGTTGTGCACAAATCACTCCCGTAATTATGTTGTGCATAAGTCACTCTCAAGATTATGTTGTTGTCGAAACTGGCAGTTGATCTGAGAATGAACATGAGAAGAAGAAGTAAAATGACTCTCTCACTCTCCTTCGTGATCAAGCAAAGGAGAGTGAGTCAGTTATGTTTTATTTATAGTAGAAGAAGCTGTTTACATGAGAGCCATCAGATCTTTATCACAAGTTACAATCTAGAGAACAACTTAACCATCCAAATATACTCTACTAACACCTAACAGAACACAACACACAACACAATACAAACACACACTATTACAGCACTGTTATATCTTAACATCCCCCCTCAAACGAAGGGGAATGGAACATACACCAAGTTTGTCACGCAGAAAACAAAAGCGAGCAGCAGAGAAACCTTTTGTGAAAACATCAGCAATTTGGTCCTGACTGGGAACATGACTCACAAACAGTTGACCAGACAATACCTTATCACGGACATAATGAATGTCCAATTCAATGTGTTTTGTTCGAGAATGATATACAGGATTCTTTGCCAACGCTGCAGCACTCAAGTTGTCGCACCAAACAGTTGGAGGAGCAAAAAGAGGAATATGAAGTTCATGAAGTAAAGATACTAACCACGATAATTCTGCTGTGACCTGAGCAAGAGCACGATATTCTGATTCAGTGCTGGAACGAGACACCACTGGTTGTTTCTTGGACTGCCAAGACACTAAATTAGGTCCAAGAAACACAGCATACCCTGCAACTGACCTTCTATCATCTGGTGAGGATGCCCAATCAGAATCAGAAAAACCTGTGAGAAACAACTGTGATCCAGGTCTAAAACAAATACCTAATTCCATGGTACCCTTTAAGTAACGCAATACCCTTTTTAATGCTTGCCAGTGAGTAATTGTAGGCGACTGTTGAAACTGACTTAACCTATTTACAATATAAGCAATGTCTGGTCTAGTGTTGACCAAGTACTGTAAGCCCCCTAATAGGCTTCTATACAGAGTGGAATCATGAAATAAAGGACTTCCATCTGCATAGAGAGGCTTTCCTGCAGAAAATGGAGTGTCAATGGCCTTAGCATTAAGCATTCCACTTTTCTGCAGTAGCTGTTGAACATAAACAGATTGTGTGAGATAAAGACCACTCTTATCCCTACGAGCCTCCATACCAAGGAAAAAATTAAGTTCACCCATGTCCTTTAAAGAAAAACTGTTATGCAACTGTGTAATAAACGATTGAATAACAGATGTATGAGAGCCAGTGACAATAATATCATCAACATACACTAAAACATATAGAACAGACTCACCATTACGACAAACAAACAAAGAGTTATCAGCCCTAGAATTTGTGAAGCCCCAAGAGATAAGAGTAGATTTAAGTTTATCAAACCAGGCCCTAGGTGCTTGTCTCAGTCCATAAAGAGCTTTGTTAAGTTTACAAACATAAGAAGGACAAGAGGAATCAACATATCCTAAAGGCTGGTTTGTAAACACTTCTTCACACAATGTTCCATTTAGAAAAGCATTATTAATGTCCAGTTGTCTTAAGGACCATCCAAAATGTACTGCAAGAGATAGTATAACTCTAATAGTAGATGCCTTAACAACAGGACTATATGTTTCTCCAAAATCAATCCCGGGAACTTGTTTAAATCCCTTAGCTACCAATCGAGCCTTATAACGATTAATCGACCCATCAGAGTTCTTTTTGAAAGTAAAAATCCATTTAGTTCCCACAATATTCTGATTATTGGAGTGAGGTACTAAAGACCAAGTATTGTTGTTTATTAAAGCCTGATATTCCTTATCCATAGCCTCTTTCCATTTAGGATTTTGGAGAGCTATTTCAGCTGAAGTAGGAATCTCAGGAACAGAATCGACCAAATTAGCCATAAAAACTTTCTTTTTACTGATACCATCTTTAGCTCTTGTTATCATTGAGTGTGTGTTGTGTGGTGCACTAGTATTAGAAACTGATGTATCATCTTCGAAAGTAGGATCACTAGGTTGTGAGTGTAAATCAGGTAACACAGTCGTACTAGGACACTGTGACTCAACAATAGCAGAAGGACTAGTAGAAATAGATGGAGAAACAGAAGCAGCATTAGGTAAAGTAGCACTTGGCAAAGGTAAGGAAACACATGGAAACCAAGTATTGTAAGAATTAGACTGAGCAGAAACAATGGACGGAGACTGCTTGGAAAATAAAGAAGTGTAAGGAAACTCATTCTCATTGAATAAAACATTCCGAGTTATAAACACTCTGCCTAATTGATTCAAACATTTATATCCTTTGTGACGAGAACTATACCCGATGAAAATACATTTTTCAGAACGAAATTGAAATTTGTTTTTATTATAAGGTCGAAGATATGGAAAACAAGCACAACCAAAAACTCGTAATAATGTATAATCAGGAAAACGAAAAAATAAAGTCTCATAAGGTGATTTACCACCTAAGACAGGGGTAGGTAAGCGATTAATCAAAAAAACAGCAGCTTCACAGGCCTCCCACCAAAACTTCATTGGTAATTGACCTTGTGCTAACAAAATTAAACTCATTTCAATAATATGCCTATGTTTCCTCTCAGCTCTCCCATTTTGTTCATGTGTATGGGGACATGAATGTTGAAAGAGAATGCCATGAGAATCAAGAATATGTTGAAAAGGTCGAAACTCACCACCCCAATCAGACTGAACTTTCTTAATAGTTGTACCAAACTGATTTTCAACTAAAGTTTTAAAATGAATAAATGCTTTGACCGCATCAGATTTAAACTTCAAAGGATATAACCACGTAAATCTAGTACAATCATCAAGGAAATGTATATAGTAATTAAAACCATCAGAAGAGGTAATTGGTGCAGGTCCCCACAAATCAGTGTGTATTAAGTCCAAGACATGTTTCGAAACAAGAGAAGAAGTAGAATATGGTAAAGCATGAATTTTCCCCAAAGGACAGTGTGAACAGAAATCAAGTGTTGAAGTAAAAGGAATATGAAGATGGTTATTCACCACCTGTCTCAGTACTTTGTTAGATGGATGACCAAGCCTTGAATGCCACCGGTTGGCTAATTCTTTACTCGAAGCAAGAAAAGTAGAATGAGTACTAGAAGAAGACGCTCGAGGACCAAAGAAACGATAGAGGCCATTGTGGAGAGATCCATGAAGCAGAACCTCATTGGTTTTGATATCCTTCACAAGACACACATTAGGATGAAACTCAATTAAAACATTATTTTCCCTAGTTAACTGAGACACACTTAAAAGATTTTTCCTAATACTAGGCACACACAAAGTATTATTAAATGAAAGTTTAGAACTAGAAGATGGTATAGTTGCAGAGCCAGTGAAAGTGATAGGGAGATACTGACCATTTCCAACCATTAAGGAATGATTACCTCCATACGGCATGACATTATGTAGTTGAGATTGATCCGAAGCCACATGAGAGGAAGCTCCGCTATCCATGTACCAAGAACGGTCTGGTACAGCTTCAGGTGTCCCGAAGAACGAGGTCTGAGATGGCATAGTAGCTGGTCCAAACTTCAATTGTGGTTTGTTGATGAATAGGTTGAGTGTTGCCCATATACTTCATGTCTGCTCTCGAAAGTAGCACACAACGGCCAGAGTGACCAAACTTGCCACAAATTTGGCAAGTTGGTTTGTTATTGTTGTTGAATCGAAAACCAAGCACGACCGCGATTTCTACCACCTCGACCTCGATTGCTCCAATTGGTATTACTGTTTCGAGGACCATTGTTGTTGTTTTGACCACTATTACTGGTATTCTTTGCCTCGACAGAGTTGGCAGTAGGAGAAGTGTCGGACAAGTGCAAAGTATTCAGACCTTGACCCAGATTCAGCTGATCTAAGGTACTTTCAAAACTCATCAAAGCAGATTGAAATTCTTGCCAGGAGAGATCTAGTTGACGCTGCAGTACTGCGGTAATAGGAAGGTATTCTGCATCTAATCCACACAAACAGTTGGTTATCAAATCCGCTGTACTTACTGGGGCACCAGCTATCGCCATACTATCTGCGAGTCCCTTCATTTTCAACAGATAGGAACTCATTTTTAGAGTTCCTTTCTTCAAACTCTGAATCTGTTTCTTCAACACTTGAATCTGTGAGCGGTTGCTTGTACCACAATAGACTTCAATCGCATTCCACAGTTCACAAGCTGTACGTAGTGGATTATTTGGATTACAGACACTCATTCCTACCTCTGGAGTAAGTGCAGTCATCAACCAACCAAACAACATCCGATCCCTACCAAACCACAACCTATATTCCGGATTCATAGAGCCATCCGGCAAGACCTTCTCTGGACACGGTGAGGTACCAAACAGATGTCCATCTAAATCCTGTCCTTCGATCAGTGGAATCACGGTCGTTTTCCATAACAAGAAATTTGTTTCATCTAACTTGATCGTGACTAGTTGGCTAAGAGAGTTACCGAATGGAGCATTGGTATTTGTTGAATGACCACCATGATTTCCAAACCTTACCGGTGACTCGTGCATTGATGATGTACTGCCGTGCTCAACCACACCAGAACCAGTCTCCATGAGAGCAACTATCAATCAGACAACTCAGATCTTCAACTTCTTCGTCTAATCTTATCAAATCGCGTTCGGACTGGACAAAGCGTTGCTTGTTGCACAAGAAATGTCCAGATCTGATTCGACCAAAAAAAAAAAAATTCTAGATCTGATGAACTAGACAATAGATCCGATTGAAAAACTCACAGATCTAGCGTTCTTTGACGTCGATCTGTAATAGGACTTGGACGATCCAAACTTCTCTGACTCAGATCTGGTGAAATGACGACGATCAGCGTCTTGTCTTGCAGATCTGATGCCCTTCAACATGGATCGAATGTTCTTCAACGTAGATCTGAGATTCTCAGACTCGAAGCATGTGAAACACGATGATCGGCTTCTTGGATAGAAACCCTAGCTATTGATTCAAGAAGTTTCTCATATGAGACTTGAATCTTCTTCACAGAGACGGCTCTTCGATGCTTCAACCAGGATCAGTAGCGCGAGCTTTTCTGCTCTGATACCATGTCGAAACTGGCTGTTGATCTGAGAATGAACATGAGAAGAAGAAGAAGTAAAATGACTCTCTCACTCTCCTTCGTGATCAAGCAAAGGAGAGTGAGTCAGTTATGTTTTATTTATAGTAGAAGAAGCTGTTTACATGAGAGCCATCAGATCTTTATCACAAGTTACAATCTAGAGAACAACTTAACCATCCAAATATACTCTACTAACACCTAACAGAACACAACACACAACACAATACAAACACACACTATTACAGCACTGTTATATCTTAACAGTTGTGTACAAACCATTCCCGTAATTATGTGCTACCTTATTTAGCTATTTCCTTTTGTATTTAATTGCATCTCCATATATAGAGACATATGTAATATATCACAACAAAATATATAATAAACTTATCATATTCTCTATTAAGATTTCACATGGTATCAAAGCTTGGCTTCTACTCCTAAGTTGTGCATATTTACTAATTGCAAAATATTTATTAACAAAAGTACTCTTCATTTGACACATTGCTATGCAATCTTTCATCCTAAATCACATTATTACTTTTTTCTACATATGTAATTTTCGTCAAAAAAAAGGAATTGATATGTATTTCTTCAATTAATTTTTTTTCCAAGTACAAATCAAGCTTATCTGAAACAAGAGGGTTTAGGCAGTAACTCGAACTTATGAACAGATCTAATACGTACTATTTTTCACTATCTCAAATAACAAAAAATGAAGCGTTTAATTGAAGTTTTAATGGATAAATATTAAAAAGAAAAGCATGTCTTGAAAGTTTAGTTGGAGGCGAAAACGTTAAATAAGTTGGAAAGATTATCTAACATAAACGAACACTTAACACTTAATTAAACTTTTAACGGATAAATATTATAATAGGTAAGTTTGTCTTGAAAGTTTATGTTGTAGGTAAAAAAACATAAATATATACATACTGTAATCCAAAACATGAGCTAAAACAGCAACAAACTCGAAAGTAGTCACCTAATATCCCCTTGCCCTTACTCTTGCTCGTCGAAGGATCTACACTAAGTCACCCAACAAATACAGTGACGAGTCCAGTAAGTAAATTCACTACAGAAGTCCACACAGTATTTATGAATAAAACTAATAAATCTACAAGACATGCGAATATGACCTTTGGCAACAAACAATCGCATTCTCATAGTTGTAGGCAACATACATCATGCCAAAATCATCATTAAGAAATATAAAGCATCACAAAAATACTTCAAAAGCAACAGAAAGTAAATAAACCGGCTCGTCTTTAAGTAGTAAATAAATCACTAATAGAATAACCACGATAAATTCCCCAACCTATCTCGGAAGGATATCAATAAAACAACATAGTAACCACGCATATATACTATTCAGGAATCCAGCTACTAAACCTTAACTTTAATAAACAGCATGATCCCTCCGATTGTGTTACACATCAGGAACAACCCTAATCCCTCTCGACAGTCGCAAGTATATCCTATCGCCATCGACATGAGCCCTGTCCCAAGATGACTCACGCAAGGAATTTAGCCACTAGCAACATATATATATACATAACCGAAGCTTATGGAGTAAAACCATGTGTGCCCACCAACAGACACACATAAATACGATACAAATATACAATTAAAATCACGCCATGAATAAAGTGAAGCATTCTCAAGGGTTTTACGCACCTCAAACCGTACTTCAACACCTTTATATAATTTGTGATCCAATCCCGTTCTTGCCTCGGAATGCGTGTTGATATCCAACTATGACATCTCAAGTCCTTGATGTCCTAATGAATCATTAGAATCCTAAAACATTAGAAATTCAAACATTTTTTTTTCATTTTTTTTATTATTTTTTTTCTCAGGTCTAACGCCGTAGGGGACGCCGATGTGGGTAAATCCGTATGACATCACTTTGGCAGACCCACTGCTTAGACGCCGTGGGTGGCGCCGTGGAGTATTACCCTACACGGCTCCTCTGGCAGCGCCAGACCTGAACCTTATTTTGGGGTTTTTGGGACCCCCAGTCCCGTCGCCGTGGTCCAAACCCGTTTCATCCTACTATGATTTTCCAAACCAACCATAGAGTGCCTTTCAATCTCGACAAATCTCACCCAAATGGAAAAGTCCAACTATTTTTCGCCTTAACATCGATAAAATCTATTTTTCCCCGTCAACAACAACAACCTCAACAAATCTATCAATTTCATGATCAAAACAACATTAAAACCATTGTTTTTTTATTAACAATCGGTATTCAGACACTTGTCTAACTAGTCTTATTGACCCTGATATTGCAGAAAGAGACCACCAATATGAACCGACGTTTAGATGTTATAAGGAACTGAACTCAAGACCGTGTGCCTAACCCACACAATTCTGCCTTCGCCATTATCTCTAGGCCAATTCGTCCAGGTTAATTAAGTTGTTTGTTTTTCAAAATGAGTGAAAAAAATATAGAATTAGAAAACATGCATTAATGTGGTGCTCGAATAATTAATTTTATTCTTATTAAAATAAACATAAATATACTGTACATATACAAAAAGAATTAATTAATAAAAAATGTGCCCCCAAAAAAAATGTAATTCGATCGAGTTTTCAAATTCAATCATAAAGTTGGGAGTGAAGGCGAGGTGCCATGAGCACTTGCAAAGTGGGTGCATCATAGAAAGAAGTATTCCCGAGCACTCTTCCAAGTCAACGCCGACATTTGGATGGGTCTTGAGCTCAAATGCTTGTAAAATTCGGGCCAAAGTAAGGTGCATCACTTGGAGAGCCAATCCCACGCCAGGGACACGATCGTCTTCCGACCCAAATGGCAACAACTCGTGATTCGACCCTTCACGTCCATGTCCACATGGGTGGTCAAGAACCTCTCAGGGTTAAACCGGTCGGGCTCGGCCCATACATTTGGGTCACGTTGTATGGTCCATGCGTTGATGAATAGGCCGCCCACGTGGCACGAAGTACCCAGCCACGTGGCGGTCCTCCATTGCCTCGTGTGGGACCAAGAGAGGCCCCATCTGGGTACATTCGGAGGGTCTCCTTTAAGAGGGCTTGTAAGTAGTTCAAATTTGGGATATCGGACTCCTCGACGAGTCTATCTTTGCCTACCTTGGTGTCGAGCTCATCTTGAGCTTTGGCAAGCATTTCGGGGTTGTTCAACAAAAGAGCCAACACCCACACCATAGTGTTTGCCATGCTGTCCACTCCGGCGACTAATTGGGTCAGTGCCAAGGCTTTGATTGTGGTGTCTATGTCATTGATTGCTGATGAAAATTGGCCGGTCTTCTCCATCATTACAAGCACATCGAGGAAGTCTCTGGTGTTGTTGATGGCGTCGCCGCGCATTTGATCGGCTTTGACGCGGTGCTCATCCAACCAAGTTTGCATGATGTAGTCCAAGTCCTTTTGTGTATTTCTCATGGCCTTGGCGTCGCCCTTGAAGTCTAGCCATGCCATGAAAGGCAAGGCATCGTACATCTCTGAATTGCCTAGATGATAGTTAAATTGTTGCACGGCGTGGCGGAAAAGTCCCGCCATCTTCTCGTCCGCCTTGGCGACGTTACTCCCGTAGTAACGCTTTCCGGCGACCATTTGCATTAGCAAGTTGAATGTCAATTCTTCCAATTGGCTTTTGAGCTCTACCGAAACAGAGCTCTTTCCATTATGTACCCACTTCTCATGCAAACCCTTCATCCACAACGAAACCTCAGACTGTCTCACGGGCTTCAACATCCCAATCCTACGAGCTGAGAACAACTCCACTGTCGCAATCTTGCGAATTTCTCTCCAATAAGTCCCAAATGGCGTGAAGCCCATGACTGAATGATCATAAGCCATGAGCTTCCCAGCAGTGGTGACAGGCCTAGTTGCAAACACATGATCTTTAGCAGTGTAACATTCTTTAGCAACCTCTCTGCTGCTCACAATGAGCATAGGGCTCATGCCCATGCGAAGCATGAACGCCGGTCCATACTTCTCAGCAAGTGCGGCAAATGCCCGATGAGGCTGCTTGGCCGAGACAAGTAGAGGAAGGTGACCAATGATCGGCCACGCACCGGGCGGCTCAGGCGCATACTTCTTGTTCACGACGACCTTGCTATTAAGTGATGGCGACTTGGTAAGCTTTCGAACTTTCTTCCTCAGACACCATAACTCATACAACAAAAAGGTCACCACTGCGGTGGCAATGGCTTGGGCAAGCAACATGTAGGACTCCATTAATTTCAGATCAACTGCTACCTAGGCAGCTCTGTTTTCTTAACTGATTGATTGATGAATTTGGGGGAAATGAGAGATGGTATATATAAGTAGTTTTCAATTAATTAAGGAAGATTCGGACGTAAGTAACTCCATGGATCTGTACGTTCATCAGTTGAACGTATGAAACTTCGAGGTACCATATTAATTTGTATACTTATTGCACTAGTGACATTCTCAGTCTCGTTTAGTTGTTGTAGCTATGTTGACCAAGACATGCATCCTCAAAATTAAAAAAAAAAATAATAATAATAAAAAGTGATGACCAAGCCATTTTTTTTTTTTGGTGTAGTGGACTAAGACATATACGTATTATGTTTTGACCAAACAAAACAGTTTGAATTCTCTTCATCAACAACAGTACTAGCACGATTATGTAGTGTAATCACATATAAGTTCAATATATATGTTGCAGCAATACATAATTGACTCGAAAATCAACGTCGAGAGTTGATATTTAACACTGAAGTTCTTATATATTTGACTGTGTATTTTTAAATATTGATAAAAAAAAAGTATGTATATTGTTATAAGAAATATATTCAAGTGTGTATATACATATATTAATTGGCCACGCCAAAGTGCTAGTTCAAGATACTTTTTGGATGAAGGGGATTTGCTAATGGGAAAAAAGGTCGACAACATAGCAACAAAAGACACATCCCAATATCGACAGTCTGTTTTCACATTGAGATATGAACTCACATCTCGAAATGCATTACATCGATGGGTAAGGGGGTGAGGATGTCTTGTGATTTCAATTTAAGCATTTTTCAAAGGTGAGTGTATAAAGTTTTCGATTAAACAAAAACTCATTTAATTATTTTGTAGTTAATTATATATATACTAGTTCACATATGGTTCCCTCTCGCTACGCTCGCGAGTATCCTTTTTTAATATTTAATAAGTAAATATTAAAATTTAATTTAAATTATTAATTTTGACAAAAAGAGCAAATTATAAATGAATTAAGTAGATAATGAACAATTTTGAAACATAACTTCCCTACAACATTAATGGTCTTTTAATTTGTTGTTTTAAACATCAATTTTTGTTGTCAGTTTTTGCCTTTGTGTGGTGGAAGTGGAATATGATTCTTTGCGACATAGAGTAGATCTGATCCTCTAGGCATGAATCAAATTGATGTGTGCCTTTATGAGTTTTAGAAAGGTCATTCTTCCATTGATACTTGAGTTTCGTTCTCTCTCCCCCTCCTTTAAGTGGCTACCTCCAGATTTGGGGCTTTCGTGCTGGATTAATGATCGACCATTTCGTATATTGATGTATGCTATACGTGTATTCCACATATTAGGAATATTGTAGCCCATAAATTGGTACGTTTAGCTATGTTTTCTGGTATTAATTGTAATTGGGAAGGTGTATTGTAACATCAGTGTATTGACCTTATGTGCACCTTTTGTAGAGGAAGAGAGGAGAACACTCATCATGCTCTGGTGGTTTGCAACACGGCTTCACAATGTTGGACCTCTATGCGTGTTGACACTAGTAGAGATGTCAGTTTTACCTTTGATCACTGAATGCAAGGTCTATTTGAGAATAATGACAAGGAGCCACTGGAGGTCATTGCTATGGTGGCCTGGAGTTTGTGGAATAACCGCAACTCATGGATTTGGAAGAAAAAGAAAGTGGCATCAATTGATATTGTGGAGTCGACAAAATCTCACTTGAAGGCATGGAAAGAAACAAGGAAGAAGGAGACTCAATCAAACTCGGCCGGATCGAACTTAGATGGCCAAAGATGGTGTAGGTCGAGAAGGGGATTCTTGAAGTGTAGCATCGATGCCTCTATCATCGAATCTACTGGGAAAAGCTCATTTGGAACAATTATCAAAGATGACTTGAAAAATTTCGTGCCAACATATAGAGGATCATGAGAAGGTGTCTATGAATCAAAAGTTGTCGAGGCAATCGGTCTCCAAGAAGTGCTAAGTTGCTTAAAAGAGAAAGGTCTTAAATGAGTATTATTAGAACTGGATGCTCTAATAGTTGTTCAGGCAGTCAAAATGAAATCGGTTGATAACTCATATTTCGGAATGGTGATAGGGGACTACATTGAATTGTTAAAGGACATGATATCCTACTATGTGTCTTTTGTGCGTAGATTAGCGAATGTAGCGGCCTATTATATTTCAAGGGAAGCTTATTCTATGTCTGGTCGGAAAGAATGGTTGATGTATCATATTTCTTGCAACTGTTTTGTTAACAGATTTGGAATAAAAGAACTGGAATTCTTATAAAAAAAATACTACAAGTGGTTTCAAAAATTAAAAAAAAAAATGACACTTTAGATTTAAAGAACAATTTCTTAAAGAAATTCACTAAATGGTACGTACCTAATTTTAGATTTAGAGAATTCTAAAGTCATTCCTTGGAAGCATTTTTTTTTCAACATATATCTATATATATGGATACTTCTACCATGGAACCAAACCAAATATATACATATGCCATGGGTTCGCTATTTAGAACCATTGGATTTAGATCCAACATATTAATCCAGGCGACATAAATTCACAAAGAATTTAATGCACAACACATATTAAGAGGTTTTCATGGCATGTCTATATGATAATCTAACACACTTTGGGCGCACACTTGGAGCGCACACTTTGTCTTTTAGCCCATTTATAGCTATTTTTTGTCTCCCAAGGTGTGGGCCTACATCTAACAAAATACCATAAATGAACTAAAAGACAAAGTGTGCGCCCAAAGTGGGTCATTTTATCATTTTCCTAAAAGAAAAATGATAATCTAATACATTTTGGGAGCACACTTTGGGCGCACACTGTTTTTTAGCACATTTATGGTGTTTTGTTAGGAGATAAAAAAGAGTGGGTTAAGAGATAAAGTGTGCGTCCCAAGTGTGCACCTAAAGTGTGTTAAATTATCATTTTCCCTTCCAAAACCTCCCCCTCTGCCATCCTCTCCCTGACCACCTGCAAGAATTTCCACTCCAGCCGTTGCAGTGGAGCTCCCCCCATTCATCCTCGCCCGCCCAAATCGCCCCAAATTGATCCAATAGACTCACGACATCAACACGACAACAATCAATCTATCAATCAATCCCACATGGTTCTCATAGTTGTGTTGTTGAGCCTTGTAACATTTTTCTTGACATACCTAATAAGAACAATTGGTTGAGTATCTTGATGCAAGAGTACGGATGTCGAGGTGATTTAGTATCAATTTTTAAAGTAGCCAATTCCACAAGTGCCATGTCATAAATGAGTGACTTTGGTGAAAAGTTTTAAGAAGTTCACTAATTTTTTTTTTACAAAATAGACTTTAGTGACAAATTGTTATAACATATAAGTAACCATGTGTGAAATTAACCATATAATGACGAGTGGCCCATCACTTGAACTTAATTAGTCCATATCGTTGGTATGGTAAGAAAAAAAAATAATAGCTTCTGTTATTCGATGTCTGACTCTGTTTATTGGTGCCCCGCCCAAACCTATCCAAATGGGTTGGATGCATCATCAACCATGTATATGCAATTCGAGGTAAATCTGGTACCCTGCCAGGGTACAAATTGGGCTATCAATGGAAGCAAAACATAAAACATATAATGTATTAAGGTAATACTGTAAATTTCACTAAATTATATCTGTTCAGCAAATACAAGTGTGAAATAGTAAAATAAAAAACCCATGGCTGCAGATTTTCTTTCAATTCTGAAGCATAGGATAAAATTGGGATACAAAGAATTAATCAATTGACTGAAGGATTCATTTGAAATATTTACAAGAATACCACACCCACCTCAACCCAAGCTACAATCTTTCAAGCATTCATTACGCTTGAAAGGCTCTATCTAAAAAGAATAGACGATATTACAAACTCAACATATAAAAATTGAATTCAAAGAATGTCGAAGGCCGGACTTGCAGAAGTTAAATTCCATAAATGGGAAGAAACAATCAAATATGGTTGTTAGGCGTGTGTTGTGCTAGTTCATAAATTTGCGGCAGTTGGGGGCATTGCAGAGGCAAGGAACTTTGCACTCTTCGCTTTCATCAGGATCAAACAAGTAATCGTACCTGTCACAAATTCGTCAAAGGTGATGAGATAAGAATTCTGTATAATTCATCAATACTGCAGCAACCAAGGGAGAAATATTATGACGCAAGTTGTCATACACAGATTTTGCCAGACTTAATCTAAACACAGAGACCAAGAATAATAGAAATAATCATCATGCTCATTAAGTTCAATAACAAACACGGGAGAGAAGGGGATGGGGATTAGAGGTACTTACGTTAGCTCTTCACCAGCAGAAACATTTGTTTTGGCAATGAGGACAATCCTACTTTCTTCATCCCCCACGCTCATGATCCTTGCATAGCAGTTGGGCATGCACTATAACAGAAGGCACAGAATATTATGCATCATGGGCCAGAAGAACATTCACGATTATCAAGTACGACTAAAAAATGCAATTAGAACCAATGTTTAGCACAAAAATTGATGAGGTTTACACAACATTGTTAGAGAATAACAGTGGAGAAAAAATGTGTCGCACAACAGAAAGCTATGCAAGGAATAGAATTTATTTTTAAGCTATGCATCAAAAACTTACAGAGTGGTTAATTAAGCGTGCCATGTTCCCTTTATCCGTTGCATCAATCACCACCTCTTCACTGATCTTAAATAACTGCAAAAGTAAATAGAATTTATTTTTAAGCTAGGGGAAGAAAATCTGGTCCAAGCATAGAGTAATTTAACTTCAACATGGACCATTTGAAGTGCAAGCCAACATGCATGTGTGTCTGTGACACTACACGGGCATGCGTATGCGTGTGTGCGCGCGAGAATAGATGCAAACTGCCTGACAGGTTTAGCACATCCTCATTTAAAGTCTATTTCGATCTAAACATCAATGAGCACCGCTATGTGCACCCCAATTGTTTATGAGGGCACCTCAATAGTGTATCAATTTACATGCATTTTGGGGTGCCCTGAGAGGGTACTGGGGTGCACATAGCGTGACTCTTAAATTTATGGTGCTCAATACACAGCTTAAATAGAAACCAAATTGGGTGCAAAAATCAAAAACGTTGTAGTAAGCATAAAGATAAAGTGCAAATAAGGAGGCAAGTGGCTCACATAACAGTCTTTGCCTTCCTTGCGATATCGTACTTCCCTTAGATCTGCAACACTTCGCCTGACCTGTTCACCCCGATATTCAAGCACCTGTTGATCATCAAAAGAAAAATGTGTTATCAAGGATTATATTCTAACACCAGTATGAATAATGACAGCAAAGGTCCAAAAAATCAAGTAAAAGACCAAAATATGCATGCAAGGACGAGTCTCACCCCTGCTTGACTTAAGGAAATTAACTCAAAAGGGAATTGTTTAGCATATAAACATGATTTGCCAAGCTGTTTTACATTAGAAAGCCCACCACACAGTCATGCCTGTAGCAACACTCTTTACCATGCACATGCCAAGTATTAGACGAGTGAAACAAGGGAATCAAGTACAAATTGAAATAACTCAAGAAATTCGTTGTGGATTCATTACTACGGCACTTTAATTTTAACTGATTCTCCTACAAAATATCCAGCCAAGTATTAGAAGAGTGAAAAAAGGAGTAAAGTACACATGGAAATAACTCTCAAAGATTCATTTTATTTTATAATAAGAACTCTCAGAAATGCATTTTGGATCCATCACTACGCCACTTTTTTTTTATCATGATTTCTATACAAAATATCCATCCACCATTTATTACAAGCAATGAACACTATTTTTTGGATGAAAACAAGCAAGGAGCACATTAGCAATACCCACTTAACTGTGTGCCCAAAAAATATTTAGAAAGGAAAGGCAAAAATGGCACTAAAAAAGAGAAAAAATCTTGTATTTCTGCATTTCAGTTTGGGGGATAAAATCAGCAACCAACTCTCACATTTTTCTAAAATTTTTGGTATTCAGAGATGAATATTTCCTCTTACACCATAGCAGCAGACTGATAATACTTTCTAATTTAAAAAACTTCCAATACCTCTTCTTATGAAAATCACTAATTAAAAATAAAAAACTCGTCTCAAGAATCACATAAAAGCCAAAAGAATTACCATTTCTCCTTCCTGAATGTTATTTCGTGCAAACAGGCCCCAGCCATGTATTCCAGATTTACCAAAACAAACCCTATGCTTTTCAGTCATCTGCATCCAAAATATCAAGTATGAGAAAAAATAAGGAAAAACCAGAACAAACACAACACAGAAGACGAATGACTTGCCTGCAGGTCGTGAAGGCGCTCCTTGAATGTAGAAAAAGATTTGGGTTCCTTCTCTTCCTGTCAAATGAAGACAAGCACCAGTTATCCCAGTGTCCAAATTAACAAGAGAGAAACAACCAAATAACATCCTATTTTGCAAAATTCTACGAAATTACCCTGAACGTGTTTAAGCTTTGTATCTCATCTAAAGTATGATGACAATGTCCCATAACTCGGTGAGCCATTGCCTCCCCTTCAGTCCTCTATGACAAAACCAAACCGAAATTAATAAATAAAAATAAAACAGTACAAATACAATCATTATTTCATTCTCAACATCATCAAAAACCACTTTATAGATATTTCACATTTGAAATGTGCAATAACCATAAAGACTTATGATCTTACATGTAAAGGAACTTGTATGTTGTATCGTCAATCTAAACCAATTTTAGTGATTGCCCTGAGTAGATGGGCAGGTTATAAAATCTACTACGCACAACAGGCCCCTGAATGTTATCATTTTAAAGAACAATGACACAATTCATTACACAAGGAAAATTCTTTGGAGTCATTTAAGTCTGATGCATAAAATGACAGAAAGATGAGAGATCACGGCTAGACAATCTTCCAGTTTGTATACCTTGTTTTTCAACCTTTGAAAGATTCGGCATCTTGCAGCAGACATTGGGTCAACCACCTCAATTTTGGGGGATGAATCCTCTACACATACTGCTCTCATAGATGTGATTAAGCGAGAACCGGTATTCTTGTTTCGAAGCAAGCTTCTGGCAGAAAAAACCCCAGAGGGAGTCTGTATAACCAGAACATTGTCTGGGTTTGGAGCTCTGCAACAATAATAGAAACATGAACATAAGTCTTACAGAAAAATCAACCTAATTTAACAATCTATTTGAGCAGAAATGGTCAATTAATTCACACACACACACACACACACACACACACACACACACACACACACATATATATGTATATATGTATTCATGTACGTGGGGATGTGGAGTATGTTTGCACTAAAGATATGTCCTGATTCCCCTGAAGAAAAGGTAGTCCTGAGTTTGGAATTAACAAATAAATAGTCCCCAAGAGCACAACACAAAAATCAACCCCACAATGACCCTAACCAGATAACCTTATAAAAAACATTGAATCATTGAAAACAATATAAGATACACCAAACAACAGGTACTACAAGCCACCCAGAAAAATACGCCAACTAGCAGCTATAACCGCAAGCACATATGTTCAATAGAATTCGTTAGATGGCGATATGATTCCACATCCACATTTGATATTCTCATGCAAAGATGGATAAGCATGCAAATTTGCAATATCTCCATGTATGGTAGGTTTATCTATTCATATGTGGCAAATAGCTCTATAATAAAGACCATGGAAGTTACCTGTGATAAGCACAATAAGATACCATCTTGGTGATTTGTCTTCCATTTTTCTCCAAGCAGTGCAACTACAAATCAATTAGTGCAAGCAAAGTGTAAGTACGAAACAGCTGTTTCACACACACATGAGCGCGCACAAAAACTAACAGAGGAGATTTTTTTTTTGATCATTAAAATCATAGCATGAGCATGAAAGACATTATCCGGATAATCTTGATTCTTGACCATTGTAAAAGATAAAGGAGCCTAGACTAAGCAACAAAGCGACGTAACCTTAGCACTTTGCAACTAAAGCCATAAAATGTTACAAACAACTAAAATAAACTTCTAAAAAACTAATTCCAAAATACCTTCATTAAGTCGGACATAGTCCAAATAAAATTCATGAGATTCACGCAAAAAAAAAATGATGTCAACAGTAGAGTAGACAATATTTGTTCAAGTAAGAATACACATAAAAAATTATCAATTGATAGTTCCACTAATTTATGATTTATTCAGCAAAAGAAATTACTGGAATGGGATTCCAACATATAAGAGAATTATAAAGTAAGCCACTCAAACCTGCACACCTACAAATATCTGAAATGCAAATACAAAACATACACACGGGGAGAGTCTATTCATGGTACGATAATAAAATATGTCAAGCATCACCAAGGTGCCACCTTAGCAGTTCTAGAACCCACCGCATAGGCGATTAATTAGGCAAGTTTTGGCTCTTCAACTAATTTTCAAAGATTATGAGTGGCAGCTTCTTGAAAGGGAAATATCAAATGCCTAATTCTTCTAGTTGACACCCTAGGTTAATATCACCGCAAGAATTCCTCTCACCTCTGACAAGGACTCCAACAAAGATTGAGACTCTTAACAAAGATTCCGTTTGCTTATTGCTCTTTTTTTTGTGTGAGATGATAATGTGATCTAAAATTCCTGATTCATCCTTCTTAATATTGTATTTAATTTCTATGCTGGGAAACATCCAAGTGAAAATGTGTGCTTCACCTTGCCTACACAGGATAGGCCGCTTAAGGATGGCTGCCTTTTCTTGGCAAAAACATTATATTTCCTTGGTTTCTCTCAGGTTATGAGGTTGGGGCGCCCAACTAACTCCCATGGGATTAGTCAAACCAAAGTAGGGAGGGGCTGACAAAGGTTCGGAGTTTGGACGCCCATGGTCATCCAAAAAAAAAAAGGATGGCTGCCTTAACAACCATGTTAATTATTTTCAAATAATGATTTATGGAATATCAAAAACAAATACAAAACTCCAGTCGATATAAGAGCTACAACTACAAGTGAAGCCTGACATTAACTACATATAAGGTTCTTACTTTCTTCTTCGATAAAAGCACTTGGGCAATTGTCACCATAACTTTTAGAAACTACGGCATTTAAGAAATCAGCGAATTTGGCTCGAAGACCACCGATTTGAGAAAGCAAAGAATCACACACAAACTTCCAATATCTATTTCCAAATTTCCAATACCAAAAAGTTATAAATGCTTTGACCACTTTATCCCTCCAGTGTAAACTCTACCATGAGTTACTTCAAAAAACCAAATTAAACTAGTCTTACCTCCATGCTATATCCTGCCCTCGAGGCACACATTGCATGATAATATGTAGAACAGCGATAACACTGAGTGCAGGAACCATGCACTTGCTTGCAGATACTGCAAATCTGAGCAAAAAAAAAAGAAGAAAAAAAAGAAACACGGTCACATTTCATTGAAGTATCCAGAAGAACTACCAAATACAGGCTCTGATGAGACTTACACAGAATATAATGAGTGTTGAATCAGTATAAAGAGCCTATATTGCACAAACTTTAAAAGGGCAAACTCAAACTAGATGCAGGCTTTCAATTCCGGAAGTTGGTAAATAGTCAGTTGACGATTTCAGGAAGCATACTTGAAATGCATCAAAGATTTAATGTCAGCTCGCTCGTCAATTTCGTAAAGTATCCAGGTTGTACTTGTGTATCGATATGGTCTATGAAAATTAAAAAACTATCTTTAACTAAAAACTGGAAAGTAAATTAATATTTTAACTATTTTTGGTGCAACAAACATAAACATAATCTTTTACCAAACATTTTATTATAGATTTTCCAATATCACCGCATATATGAAAAAAGTTGAAATATAAGGACATCATAGCCATTGAATAATAACATGTTCTCCATGTGCATAACAAACTAATTTCATCATTAAGAAAATAATCAATAAATAAACCGTACAGTAAGGAGAAACTTGGAGCAATACAATTCTGCAATACCAGCGAGAAAATACTCTACCTTCACAAAAGAACTCGACGGAATTCTTAAAACTCCAACTGCAGGCTCCATTTTTTCATCACTGGAGAAAGAAACTTCAGGTTGGAACCAAGCACATGTGACATGAACCCATAATCCCTCAACATCAGTAGGCTTTAGTGCACCACCTAAAAGAGACTTAAAAGTTAGAGATGGGAAATACTGGATCAAAAAAATGACCAAGCTAAATTGATTAATAAGACAAAACCAAATGCACAACCATAACAAATTATCATGAAAGCTGTTTTACATCCACTTTGCAGACTGAGCACTGTGATTTTACTACCATTGCACGACAATACAACAACAAAAATAATTACAACGAGAGAGCTTACCTTTTACAGGACAAAGGCAACACTCCCTATGAACATCAGGAGTTTCACAAGCTCTGCAAACCCAAGATGTGAGATCTTTAACATTTCTTGCCCCATAGCATTCTTGATGAACCGCAATTTGACATCTGGAACAAATTCCATAAAAGTTGGTGGCATATTGTATTTCAAGCAAAAATAGTATTCAGGCACAGACGCACAAAAAGCACTACTAAATACTCCCTCCGTTCCATGTTCCATATTATCTGTCACATTAATGGCTCTTTTTTTGTTCCACAATGTGTCGTATTAGGAAATCAAGAAAGCATTAAATGCTTCATTTCCAATTCTAACCCTATTCGATTTAGTTAATGACACCACCAATCACTTTTTTAACACAATACTTATAATAAATTAAGACATTTATGGGAGGGTCACGTAGTCTTGTTATAAAATCTTAATGGTAATTAATCATCACCTTAATTCTTGTGCACTAAATCAAAATGTGAAAGATTATATGGAATGGAGGGAGTAACAAAAGTACCTGTTGCAAATGATAATTTTGTTGTAATCCCAATCTTCAACCCATCTGCATACAGCACATCGTTCAGTTGTCCATTTGGTATCAATAGGCTCATATTTTTCTGCCACATTGAAATCAGTTCTTTAGTCATCTTAACAGTCAGAATGTGAATTTCGAAAGAGAAAGATATATGCAAATAAAAATGAAAATTATACCTTGCAAGAAAGAAAGCAATTTCTGTTTCCGTTCCTTTAGAGAAGGTCGTTTAATAGTACTTTCAGAAACAACACCACGCTCATAATGCTCTGAAACTTGTAGCATCTGTGTAGTATTAAAAGACATGTCATATGTTGGATTCATAAGTTCCACTCACTGACAAAGTAAAATGGAGATGTATATTCTAGCCCACAAAACAATCATCATGAGAAAAAAAAAATTCTAAAACAAAAAGAAGAAAAGAAAAAATGAAGCATAGCATATCCTTTACACTTCACGGTGACAGGCTGACCCTGCAAAGTGAATAAAATGTTTTATTTGAGCAGAAGATTCATGGACAGCTCAACATCCATGAGCCAATATAGCCAAAGACAGCCCATCGAAACAACATGCCCAACATGAACAAACCCATAGAAGGAGAGCCACAGACAATAATCAATAATGTGAAACTGGAAGTACCAAGAATGAGAAGTCAAGTTTCATAAATAAATATCAGGGAGAAAAAACTGGTTCAGGCTTAATTTTACACCATGGAAAAAGTCGATAAGGCCTGATGCCAGACCGCGGGGAGAACTCAGAGAAGTGTGAAAAATTAGGCCTCGTTTGGTTCATTTTACCAACTTCCAAAGAAGTAAATTTCCTCGGAAGTTAACCTCCGAAGAAGTTGATTTATGTTTGATTCAACTTTGTACTTCCTGGGAAGTTGCATATATAAAAAAAATACAATTGACATAAATACCCTCTATAACTTTTTTTTATTTAACTGAAGTGCTTTCAATGAGGAGCAGTTTTTTCCTCAATTTCCAGTTCCCTAGGGAAGGAAATTTCCTTCGGGGGGGCTAAGGAAGAAACCTTCCCCACACGGGGGATGTTGGGGGTTCTTCCTTCCCAGAAAGTAGAGCCAAAACTCAAACTAAACAAGAAAAGTGCCCATCTCCATGGAAGCATACTTCCTTTCCCCTACTTTCCCTTGAACCTAACAAGGCCTTAATGTACATTGTAAATAAGAGTCACGAGTACAGGATATTTTTGAACTTTGAAAGGTTTACACATCCAGTTTTAGTTAAGGCATGGATTATTGCTTTATCATGTGTGCTTCTTACATGTTAAATAAAGAGAGTTAAGAATGTAGAAAATCTTAAGAAAATTGGTTAAAATTTATAATACAACAAATACAACAAAACCTCAATCCCAAATTAGTTGAGGTCGACTACATTAATCAAAGACTTTCACTCAGCTTGTTTTTAGTGCAGTTGATTATATGATTACACAATCCTTTAAATTATTCCTAATTAATGTAACCAAATTTGTCTTCAATATAACTCTATACCATCAAATTCCTTCAACACAAAATTATGATCCACGAAAAGAGCAAAGATTAACTTGTCTCCAGCACATATATTGTCAGAATAAACTTTAAAGACGCCCACATAAATCATCATCAAACACCCTAAGCATCTATTTGTCCTAAGAAATTGATTAAATGAACTGACAAGAATGTCTTAGTGTGCGGAGAGTTTGAAAAACAGAGTTTTTGTTTGATCAACAGAAAATATGATTATTTCAAACTTATTAAAAAAGATTTAAGATTTATGAATGAAAATGTCCTTTTGCTACAATGTTGTTGAGATCCCTTGATTTTTGCATCGAGATATGTGTGCGTGTCTTTTCATGTGTCTAAGGGACCTCAATAACTGTGTAGCAAAACATTGTAACAAAAGGAAGTCACCCTATCATTGCCCATTTACAAAAGAAACATACGAGAAGGATACAAAATCCAATAGCAACAATAAAACATTCCAACTCAGAAAGACAGAAAGGTCATAAATAGAAGAAAAATCAAGTGCCAATTAGTTTCTACTCCAAAAGACAATATTTTCCCATTAAAAAGTCGCCATAGGAAAGAAAGGCAGGAAATATAAATTTCAAGAAATCAATATTCTTAAGATGATTAAAATGAAAAAAGATGCATATGAAGTACAAACCCATTGCTCCAACGTCAGCATTGAACCTTTGACTTTAACACTGGACTTCCAATTTTTCTTTTTAGAGCCAGTATGCCGCTCCCACTCACTTAGTGACCGCTTCTCTGATCCACATAAACCGCATTTGCACACAACTCTGAAATAAAATACCAACTTTTTTTTATCAATGAAATGGTCTATTGATCCGCAAGTCCAAGTAGGAATTTAGCAGCAGTGTATAAGTAAAGGTACTAGAAATCGATTTGTTCTTTACGATATAATTTACAAATAAGCAGGCCGAAGGTCCTAAATCTAAGTTTCACTTTATGTTACTTGCTATAAGATATACTTGTGCGTAATTTAATACATAATCAATGGCATTAAGCATAGAGATCAACCAATTCATCTCTCGTAGAAAGATTGGGTGGAAGTGGAAGAAATTTGATAGGTTATGAGCAATTGATTCTTTAAAAGAAAATTAAAAAAAAAAAAATTCCTTAATAAGTGACTTATACTACAAAGATCTAGATAACAAGAAACCATCGCCGAATGCTCCCAACATGGCCATTCTAGATATATAAATAGGTTCATCATGGAAACGAACATAACTAGTGACTTATACTGCAAAGATCCAGCTTCTCCAATCAGTATATAAGCAAAACAAAAATGGAATTCATGCGCAAGTCCAAGGAACATAGGTCATATAAAACATTATTACAAACCAGGCATAATAAGGAATAATGCTTACAGATGAAGACTAGGAAAATATATCCCCTCCATTCCAGTGCACACAACAAGGACCCTGTCGGGTAGAGAAAAGTGGTCGTTGCTTTTCTTAGATCTGCTTTGGAAGATGCAGAAATTATTAGGAAAAGGCATATGACAGAAATTAAGATATAATACTACGTAGACAAGGAAATTCTAAGTCAAAAGGGAAAGGGAAGTAAATGAAGAGGACCACTGATAACATGGAGCATACACAGATTTAGGCTGTTGTTTCTCTGAATCTGATAATTCAAAATTAAATTTTGCCTTGCAATCAGGACAGTAGTAATCGATGTCTTCCAGATCCTTCAATATAGACACAATTTGATTAGTTAGCATAACCACTCTTTACACATTTTCGAAAAGTTAGTCATAAAAAAATGTATCGCAAAATACAAATCATATAACTATTTAGATGGAAAACATACCTTAAAAAGGTTGCTTGAAATTTTGTCGCACTCTGCATGAACCCATACTTTACATCCATCGCATTTTACCTGATTTCAATGCAACAATCAATTACCAGGAAAGCAAATACATTGCTGGAGATCTCCTGAGAGTATTGATGTTAACCAAATATTAAACTGTTATTGTGTGGCATTCTCAACTCAAATTTGCCAGGCCTTAACCTAAGCATGTCATTGTCTATAATTTTTGAAACTTAAAATACTTCCTAGTGAATTGTTAGAATATTTGATGAAGGAGAATGGAAACTCTGCTAAGCAAAATCTAGCAATGCCTAGCCATCGACCTGCCTAAATAGGCATATGGGCACTTCATTCAGACGTCCACGAAGAGAGGGAATCATAGCCATCCAAATCATACATAGACTCACCCAATTTCCGCCATCTGAATGGTGCCAAATCTTCTTGCATATCCCACAATATTGTTTTGATTTCAATAACTGCAATAAATGTAAAGGTTGCATCAAAATTAATAAGCATGTTCGCACACTGACATATGGGTCTGGCTAAATCATTTTCCCCGAATTGTAAATACGTAATCTTTAGGAAGCCAGAATAAGACACTTTTGTGATACCTTTGTACAATGTTTGCATAAAATCTGCTCTTTCGACACGGAACCTTTAGCATTCTTTGGAGCTTTTAATGGTAATCTCAAGCCACAGCCATGACAAGGTTGTGTCTTTTTCTTCTCAAATACATTCTGCGCACGGAAATTAACACATTAAGTTACAAATATGAGAAATGATGACGGTGCATACCAACTAATCCAGAAACATTAAACATATTAATCTACGCTCAAATAGATAGACCAAGCACAAAGCACAATAGAAGTTCCTGTTCTTTTATCATCAAGACTTAAAGTAAGGAAAAACATGACAAAAGGGCTTTAACTAGCAGGGACTTGTAATCATCAACGACACTTAAGATGAGACATTAATTAGGAGAAACTAAACAATGTTATCCACGATCATATGCTTGATATTGGAGGTAAAAGAAAGCCCAGGGAGAAAGAAAAGCATAACAAGGCATAACAAGGCAGCAAAAGTAGGAAATTGGTGACCTGATTCTCAGAGCGAGGTGGGAAAAGGGATGGAGAAAGAGAAGTTTTTCAACACGTGCCTGATTTTGAGAGTGACATTCCTGGTCTTGATTTGAATCAGAGGCCTCCAGAATTCCTCTAGGATTACATTTATTATAATCTGACTGCCCACCAACTATGCTAGTATTTCCAATATACATGTCCACAAAACCATGCTCTGCAAGAAACGCTTCCTCTATAGCCATCCAGAAATCACTGGGCTTGCTCTTGTGCAACTGGGTCTGTCCTTGGAATCTAAGTAACCAATGTTCCATAAATACCACATATTGAACAAATGTTCTTTGCAAAATTTAAGTACCAAACAAGAAAAAAAGCATTAGTAACACGCACCTGTCAACATAATCTATGAAAGGAAAAATCATTCCATGTTTCACCCAGGCATAGTCCTGCTCGACACCGGTTCCATACTATTAGTACTTGAAAGAATAGTGTCAATAAATGAAACTAGAGACGTTCGCAATTTACTCAACAAGTAATGACATGAAGGAAGCTAATAAAGTCTCGTTCCTATCAAAAAAAATGACACGACAAAAACTTATAATTTACCCTTCTATTTCCATTTCCAGAGTACCCAAAAAACATCACACATATAGCTCCAGGAATGCAGGAACTTAGAACTGCGTCAGGTGCTTGCAACATTGGATCAATCACTATAGCCGGCCAAGCGGGATACCTTTTCCCTGATTTTGCCCAAACAATATCCCCTAACACAAAGTCCTCTGGCCGATAAAACCCCCTTCGCTTCTCAACGCTATCTCTTGATCTATCCACAATTGGCAAACCAAATGTCTTTCCACACTCATGAATTTCAATCAAATCTGTACACTTTTCAACTTCTATTACCGGCTCGTGTATCGAAGTAAGCGAGCTACGCGAACTCGAATACTTCCTAGTATCTAATTTCCTCGAAAATCGATAGCACTCATATTCCTCCACCTCCTCTTCATCATCTTCATACAATGGATAAAATTGCGGGGTCTGGAAGGTATACCTATCCTTCCCACATTGCTTTTTCCAAGTATTATTCGCCAATTTCAGGTTTTTACTGCTGTTTTTCCGCTTCTTCGATGCCGGGGGCTCCACATTTCCATTCGACGAGTCTAAACCACTTTGCTTAGACTTGTCCTTCTTCCATGGCTCCAGAACTGAATCACTGAACCGAGAAGGCACTACCCGGACGCGCCCGCGAGACGTCCTCACCAAAGGCGGCCGAACACCCTCCCCACCATTGCCATTCCCACCCAAATTGTGTCCACTCTTCGACTCCACCTCTTCACTACACCACGAACCGCCCACAGTACTATCCTCCTCACCATCATCCCCAAACCTCCTCCGCCGCATAGCGACCTCGCCGAGCAAATCGAGCGGGCAATACCCGCTCCCCTTCTGCCTCTTCAAATTCCCCGAGCTCTCTTCGTCCTCCCCACACGACTCCTCCTCCTCCGCCTTGCACCTCTTCAGATTCGCCATTCCCGATTTCAAGCTGCGCTTGACGATCATCCTAACGAACCACTCACAAACCCTAACCGTAACCCTAATTCCGCCACCACAATCAACCCAACCGACCCTGCGTCCCCCAAATTGGATCGACAGAGCCTCAAAAACCAACGCTCGCGCAATCAACCGACCCCGAATTCAGTCGCCTAACCGCGAATTCGACTAGGGTTTTCGATTGCGAGCCCTAATTTCGAATTCCGGATCGAACAGGGACTGAGACGTTAAACAGAGACGACGCGAATCGACTGTGTCGGAGGACGGTAGCTACTCGGGATCGATCGGACGAATGACGGGGGCCGGTCGCGATTGGGATTCTTCGAGATTGGAGTGCGAGCGATTCGACGGGGTTGGCGGGGGAGGATTTGAAGATTTTCAGGAGAGAATGAATCAGCGAAGGCGGAAACGGTTGTTGAACGAATTTGAGAGAGAGAGAGAGAGAGAGAGAGAGAGAGAGAGAGAGTCCAAAGAGAGTCTGAGATGGAATCGAAGAGAGAAAAAATAGGAACTTTATTGATTTTATTTATTATTTACATAGTGAGCACATAAAGACACAACTAAATACACAAGCCGTCCGTGTCAACCTCGAATTACATGCTTACGAATCTTGACACGCATGACGCGGTTGGAATTGAGTATTGTTAGACTAGTTGTGAGTTTAAGTTGTTATTTTTGCATTTTCTCGGCATTTATGTAGAAAAATAGCATCGGTTGATGGGCCACGTGGATTTCAAATTGGGGAGAGATTTTTGGGATCGTTAAATTTGGCTCCAATTGAAAAAAGGGAGGGAGAGCGAGGAACGAATGTTGAGTGATCGGGACACGTGTCTTGATGTTGTCTGGTTTTCTTTTTGTTCTTACAAGATTTATGGAGACAATGGTAATGAGATTGTACTGCTTCATTTAGAAAAGTTTTATCATTTAGATTACCTTGTTACAAGACTTCAAATAAAATAAAAATATCATATTGTTACAATGTGTGTTTTTTTGGGTCAAACTTCTTGTATTGATGTTCCTTACACTCAAAATATGTACAACAATATATATTACAACGAGGGTAATAGACAATAAAATTCTCTAAAGCCCTGAACAACATCTTCACGAGGAGGCAACAACTCCACGAAGGAAGACAACAACTTCTAGAATGAAAGCAACAACCCCAAGAAGGGAGTTGTTAAGGTATATTAGGTATTTAGGGTTTGCCCCTTTTGGCCCATTATGTGTAACTATATATATTGACTTATTGGTCCTTAATAAACACTTCAGTCATTTTTCCAAAACCTAACATGGTATCAGAGCCTCCGTTTGGTTATTGGCAATCTCTTGTTTCTCCTCTCTTTTGGTCGACTTCCTCGACTTCGATTGTTGCCCTAATTTTGTGTGTGCATGTGTGTTCTTCTTGCTCTGTTCTCGTTTTCGCTCTCTCTTTCGTAGTAGTTTTCTGTACGTCCTCATTTTTCGTTGATGCTCGTTGTTCGCCTTGTCGATTTTGTGGTTTTGTGCATTATCTTCTCCGCGGTTCGCTTCTCTATTTTGTGATCCATTTGTGATGCCTCTTGTTTGTCATGCATCTCATCACAAGAGAAATGTATGTGTCAGTATTTTGGTTTTATGTTTCTCTTTTTATTTCATGTTTTGGCTTCTTTGTTTGTTTGCAAGTCCCTATTTGCTTCGGCCCTCTTCTCTGCTTTTCCATCTTCGTTTCTTGCATCGTAGTCCTCCTTTGATGCTTGTTTCATTCATTCTTTTAATTTTTTTTCGTGGTTTTGATGCGCGTCCTTCTTCAGATCTGTGTGTTGCGGATCTGATCTTTATTTATCTGCCTTTATTATGTGTTCATCAGTCATTGTCTCCCCTGCGTGTCATCACCACTCTCCTTCAGTTGTGCTTGCTTTTTATTTTTTTACGTTATGAGTTTAGGGTTCTTTATTCGTTTGGTGGCTCTCTCTTTACTCATGCTCACCAACATCTTGCCCTATATCTTTTAAACTTTTTTGGTTTTAAAGTGCATCATCAATTTATATTACCAGTTCACCACCAATGTGTCCATCATTGTACGACCATATCGTCCCCCATCCTCATCTTTGTCTTACCGGACAAACTTTTTGCAGCAGCTTTATGTGCGTGCTTCTCATCGGTATGACGTCGTTATCAGCTTGTCATTGCCGGACCGTCGCCACTGTTTGGGTGAACTTTTCACAATAGTTCTTGCATTCCTATATGCGTGCTTCTCGTCGGCACTTCTTCATCTTTGTCTTGTCAGAGGAACTTTTTCGCAGCAGCGCTGTGTGCGTGTTTCTCATCGATATGTCGTCATTACCGGCTTTATCATTGTCGGACCGTCGCCACTGTTTACCGAATGAACTTTTTGCAACAGTTCTTGTATTCATGTGTGTGTGCTTCTCGTCGGCCCTTCCTCATCTTTATCTTGCCGGACGAGCTTTTCGCAGCAGCTCTTATACGTGCTTCTCATCGGTATGTCGTCGTTACCGACTTGTCGTTGCTGAACCGTCACCACTGTTTGTCGGATGAACTTTTCACAACAATTCTTGTGTTCCTATGTGTGTGCTTCTCGTCGGCCCTTCTTCATCCCCTTATTCATTGTCATTCTTCGTTGGATGATTAAATTCGTCGTGTAACTACTTATACTCATTATCGTGTCTTGGTGCCACCAGAATCATTATTATTATTTTCGTTCTAGTCAGTTATTATTATTTAGTCTATTTATTTTAGTGTATTAGTTGCAAACTCAAGAGTTGATCCACCTTGAGTTTGAGGGAGGGTGTTAAGGTATATTGGGTATTTAAGGTTTGGCCCTTTGGGCCCATTATGTGTAACTATATATAGACATATTAGTCCTTAATAAACACTTCAATCTTTTCCCAAAACCTAACAAAAAAGTTGCACATCGGCTGCGAAGAGCAAACCTTAACAAACCACTAAAACTGTATAACAACATAACTAAATACATAACAAAAACTACTTGAAAAACGGCGGCTATACACTTCACCATAGAGGAGAAAACCCCTACCATCCAGAGTCCTCATCATCTTCGTTGTTATGTCATACCAGATCCAACAAGAGACGTGGTGAAGAAACTCAAGATTCTATCAGTCATGGTCGTGTAGATACTATATAGTATGTCATCATCTTCACTTATTGATGCACTAAACTCTCTTTCATCCAATCTCCTTTGACTTTAGACCCAGTTGCATGCCATGTTTTGTTTATGGAGTTTTGTTGATTAATGCATTTGGTTTTTGATAACACAAGAGGATTAGAAAAGTTAGATGGTTCGCCAATTTACAAGCGAAAGAAGAAAAGCTTAACAAGGTGATAAGATCAACCAATTTCTATCAATCTTATGGATATTTTTTTATTTTTGTTTTATAATTGTAAGTTAGTTTTATGTGATTTTTTTTTTGAAAGTGGAGGCGATTAAAAAGTTAGCAATAGGATAGCAATAGGTTATTTGCTTGATGCATTAGAATTTACAAACGATTAGCGTATAATCCAAATTGAGTAACTAAAACAAAGGAAACTCCACCTAGCGTATACTAACTTGATGTGCACAGTTCTCGCCCCTAAACACATATGCCTCATCAAACTAAATTAATGTGAATTGAATACACGTATAAAGATTGATCCCCCCTTTACTTATAGTCTAGCTCCTCCCCTGCTCACACTCGACGTATCTCGTTGGGTTGGAGAAACTGCTGATGCGCCAAGGAAAATAGAAACCCAATGACACTCCCAAAACCTCAAAAGGGTCTATCGTGACACTAATTATTACTAGGTGGTACATTATTTTTTTTAGGCGGCAGCTATTTGGACCTCACTTTTTGTTCCTTTTACCCTATTACTTTATTGTACCCCATTTTTGAATTTTTTTTACTACTTTTACCCCATTTTTTGTAAATTATTCTAAAATTACCATCATCTTCAACACACTTACCCAACTCACGTACCCCATAATCAAACTCATCACCACCCATATTGCTTCGTTTTTCTTGCCTTATGGAACACTCATTTGACATCGTTGGTGCATTAGGAGCGTTTTAGTGACTCGAAACCCACAAGATCTACGCGAGAGACTACCGCATTTGTTTTCGTTTTCTTTTGGTCTTTTGAATAACTTTTTTGCTTTAAAATTTTGTGAGTTTTGTCCCCCATGAGATTTTCAGTGTATTGGTGACATTTTTGTGAACTTTGTGGGTTTCCTTAGTTTTCAGTTGGAGGTGTCAAAATGGACGACCACACAGGTCTGAGACCTTGTAAAGGGTCTCGACCAAGTTTAATTGAGAGAGTTGGAAAGGTATCGACCACACTCAACCGACATGCTTTTTTTGGTATCGGTTCATCAAAACCAAGACTTATGACTGCTTATCGGTCATGTGCAGCCGCTACGTTAATAGATATTTCAGTTTCGTTCCTTCAATACTCTAGTATAGAATAAATAGACTATTATTGAGTGCACATAATAATTTGGTGGGGTATGACTGGCATATCGACGCCTAGAGTGCCAAGTTATGAGTGTATATCGGAGATCTTCTACCGAAAAACTTGAGTGGGTTTAAGTGGTGTCTGTTAGGGTGGGGTACAAAGAACAATTTGATAAGGCATGAGCAGCATTTCAGCACAGTAGGGCTGATACTTACACGTGCTTCTCGGTCACACAAAGCTGACATGAAACTATGGGTTTCGGCCAACATACACCGCTATGTACCATATATTGTCGAACACACAAGACCGAGGCGCATGTTGTACATCTCGGTCCTGTGTGTCCTCACAGTTATGAAAAACAACGAAAATTATCTCGTACTGATTGGGTTTACTTCATTTTAGTGATTCCTTCAACATTTTCCTCCCTACAATGCTCCAATCAACGTCAAACTCAAATCCCTCAATAAATAAATAAATAAATAAATGCAATAGCCCTAGAATAGTCGAATAACCACTAAATGGCCAAAAAAACACCGAAGAAAAGAGAATCAACTAGAGAGCAAATTTATCGAGCTTATTTTGTGTGGTTTCACACTTATTTGGTCAGTCGGAGGTCGAGTGTGGGGGTGGAGTTTGTGAGTTTTCTGCGGAGTGCTCTTGGATAAAAAAAAAATTCCATGGGAGTAGTGGGGTATGAGGGAGTAAAACATATTTATATATGGGGTCATCAAAAACATTTTGCAAGTGAGTTAAAAAATTTAAAAACAAGGAGACTCAAATTATTGAGTCACGTGGTGCATGAAATCTAAGTTAACAACATTGAATAACTTTCGCACGACAAAATCACTATATATTCATGGGACGACAACAACAACAACAAAACAAGGAGACTCAGATTACAACTCATAAAATTCATCTTTAGCAATATTCATGTAATGAGCAACTTTTGGTGGATAGCTAAAAAACATTCAATTAACTAGTTTCAAAATTTAGGGTGCGTGGGACTAGTCAAACAAAGAGTCTGGATACATATGGTTGAAGGTCACCCAAGAGGGGGGGTGAATTGGGTTACCGAGTAGTTATCGCCTTTTTAAAACTTTATGCATAAATAATAATGCTAATGCATACACCAATGATAAATATCAATACTATGCAATTAAAAAGGGGTAGAAGAGATGGAAATAAGACACGTGATTTATAGTGGTTCGATCCAACCGATCTACATCCACTACCTAACCTCCCCGGTTAGGATTTTCAAACTCCACTTATATTATCGATAAGTGTTACACCCTAAGCCAACTAGCCTAGTGAATGCCTAGCCTCAACTAGGTCTATTACACGATGCCTTATCGCAATAAGGTCTTATACAACCACCTAGCCGTAACTAGGATTTTCCACCTAGACCCACCTAGGACTTTTCTCACCTAGCCGCAACTAGGATATATGCCTAGCCTCAACTAGGTCTTCCCTTTCGACTTAGATCCCACTAAGTCTTACAATTAAGATTTGATTAAATACAATTGAAATACACTTTACAACGTAAAGTGGTATCAAGTTCAAATACAAGCAAGCCTCCTAGAGGCTAACCACTCTTATGCATGCAAATATGAAAACAATTGAGAAATGCAAGTATAAAACTGATTTTATGCAAAACTCAAATATGAAACCATTTCAAATAGATTGATGAGAACAAAACCGGTTTCAAATCCAAAGAACAAGAGTTTGATAAAAAAAAATCAAGTTTAAGCACAAACTCTTGTTCGAATCACTCCAAGGGTTTAATGAATCAAGTTTAAGTGCAAAACCCAATACAAGTGTGTTTAACAACACAACAAATAATTTTCCAAATCAATCACACAAGAATATATAATTTAAGCACAAGAAAAGCTAGGGAATGGACTTTCTTACAACCCCAAGAAGATGACTTGAAAATCAGTTCTAGAGAGGTTGTTGTAATCCTTAGAGTGTCTCAAGAGCACTAGTTTTGATGTTGAATGAACAGCCTCTAAGTGTAACTTGAAAACCCCAAGCTCCTTCTCTTGAAAAATTTAAGCACAAATGTTTTTCTTTGATTTCAAAACCTAATTTGTGTGTCTTGAGTGTTTGAGAGTGTTGTATATATTTATAGACCAGTATATGACCGTTGTGTGCATCCAAGGGCCGAGATTTGATCAAAAATTCGAATTAAAGTGAATTTTTCAGCTTTATAAAAAAGCTATCAGGAATGCAATTAGCGCGCTAATTTTATGACCTAGCGCGCTAACTCTGCACATAGCGCGCTAATAATATTATTAGCGCACTAACTGCAGGGACCTCAGAATAATTAATTATGTCCCTTGTGTTAGCAACCCTTTAACATGTCCTAAACCCAACAAACCGTCATATAACATATAATACATGTTTGTTATGGGTCATATGGCATATTTGGATGGTCCGGATATTTTCACAAATCCCGAAGATAGAAAATCTCGGTTTCATGATTTGCGAGGGACTTTTCTGCAAATATACAGTTTTCTTTTCAAAGACCTTTCAAAAACAAGTTTTTCTTTTTCAAAGGCTTTCACAATGATTTTCAAAGTACGATATGAACATACACATATAGTTTAACATTGTTTAGACTTATAGTACCGAAATCTTCAAGTAATCACTTGACATTTGAAAATCCATTTTAAAATCACGATATGCATGAACTAATGCAATAGACTTGCTTAAGTGAACTTGAATACCTTACATCAGTTTTACAACTCGTGGTCTTGATCTTTCGTCTTCATTCCTTTATATATGCCGAGTCTTGAACTTGTATAGCTTGAATGCTCGAATACCCATGATGTGATGTTTCGCAACCTTTGACGAAACTGAAATACACTTGATAAAACTTATTAGTATATTTTCACCTTGTTTGTTTCCATCAAAATCCTGATCGGAGTTAGAGTGACTAACCACTTAGTCCAACAATGGTTACTCTAAAAAAAACTAGTCTCAAAGTTTATAAAATATTAAAAAAAAAAAAACAGTCTCAAAGTAATTTTTTTGAGAACCTAGTTTATATATGACTTATCTCTTAATTAACACTTAAATGTTTTTTTAAGAAAATACCTAAAGTACTTCGTAAGGTGATTTATACCAAAAATTGTAGCTATTTGTAATTATATCTTATGCATGTAAGTAAAACATAAGTTGGATGTCGAAAAATGCAGGTTTGTTCTACCAATAAAAAACAAAGAAGCATGTTTGTATGTCGAGATCAATTAATTCAAGTATCAAATTAATGTAGTGCCAAAAAAAATTAATGTAGTGCCTGAAGACGGATAAAGTATTTTTAAGCAACAAAAAAGTTGGTTTAAAAAAAAAAGCAACAAAAAAAGTTTATTTGATTAATTGTTTTTTGGAAAAAACTTGGGTAACCAACTTTAGGAACCGAGATTGGGCATCGACCCACTCAGTGCCCGTGCTATACGCCTTGAGACGCACACATGCACATCACGACGTGTGTCGACCGGCACCAAATGGGTCAGTGCCAAATCTCAGTGCCCAAAGTAGATTGTTAGCTATTCTTCAAAAAAAAAAAAATGGATTGCTAGTTCTAAGAGCTTCCTTGTTTTCTGGAAAATGATAATCTAATACACTTTAAGCGCATACTTTGTCTTTTAGCCTATTTATGACTCTTTCTTGTCTCCCTAAGTATGGCCTCACATCTAACAAAATACTATAAATAGGTTAAAAGGTAAAGTGTGATGTGCACCCAAAGTGTTTTCTTTGTTTCATACACTCAAATTCCTTAAGCAGTGGTCTTCATTGGGACCAACAAAATCAGTTAGGGCCCAACGGGCTTTTGAATTTGATGTTGCAAACGCAAGAAAGAATATGTATAAGTCATAAGTGGCTGTAGTCGCAATATTTTCCGCGCACACGTATGGAATTCCTTATTTCTTTGAAGCCCAAAGGAGGCAAATTCCATTTCATCATCAACGGAGGTCATTTAATACATGAGAAGAGATAGCCGAAGGCATGGCATCCTTCCAATTACAATCGACATTCTCAATCAATGCTATTTGTACCAATCGATAAGTTGCAACACTACCATCTTGATGCATATGAGAAAATACATGATCTCCCAACTGCGTTATGAGATACAAAATCTCCGCAATCGAAGGATCTCACACGCCAGCCATGTGCTGAGAAGATAGAGCAGTGACTGTCAGCTAACACCGAGGGAAATCTGGACATCACGAGCATATATACATGATTCCTTCTCGAATGGCTATCAACTCAGCTCCCTCTGGCAAAACCCTTCTTGGAAGTCGTCGTGCAAATGCTCCCACAACCATCCCCTCATGATCCCGTATAACTCCTCCAACGCTAAAGTAATCAAGACCCACCACAACAAAAGCATCCGCGTTGAGTTTTAGGGTTCAATTTGACCTCTTTGGAAGTAATTCTGCACTTCTAGAACTTCGATAGCCAAAGATTATGGAATTCCATTTTGAGCTATACATTGTTTTGTAATACCTTACGTATTCATTTGGGGTTTGAACCTATGAATCAATGCATATTTTCTTTGGAAAAAAAATTGTAAATAATGTTGCGGTACTTCGTTTTAATTAGCTGGTATGAATATTTCAGCCACAAATCATATCTGTTGCACTCCTTTATTTCCTGTTATTACCATGCATCATTTTGTATGATTGACCATAAATATCTAAAGTGGTTCATTTTAGGAACTTCTACTTTTCATAATTTTACCTTACCCTCGTCTTGATGTCCAAATTAACAATGTATGTATTTGGTCTTTGACACAATTGTCCCTCATTAATCACATCTCTATTACTCACCTCCCTCTCTTGTTTGAAAGACATTTATGTCAATTCTTATGTTTTATTGTTTTTTAATTTGTCATTTCTCTGCAAGTTCAAAGTTAAACAAAACATGAAAATATGAATTCCCCTATGAGTTAACTCCCTGTTAGTTGAACCAAACAAGGCCTTAATATTTATATTCACTTCATCTCTTATTTCGTCTACTAGTACAATATCACACCGTATAGGTAGAGAGAGCTCCTAACTTTGATATTTTTATTTTTAAGACTCAAACTCAAGTCACTAGTTAAGCGACAATAACCAAGTGCGAATACCGTTGGTAATAAAAAAAAATTGCGTAAGACAGTTTGGCATATTACATAAATTAGACACCAACCTAAAATCAAAAGTACTGCATAGATGGCACGACCCAGGCTTAACAACAACACACTGGGCCAGCCCATTAACTCAATTTATTATTGGGCCTAAGGACCCAAAGACATGCCCATTAATTAGGACATTTTTTATATAGAGATAGTCTGTCTTGATACTTTGGATCTTCCATCCTTCATTCCTGCAACTTCCAGTTTCACTTTTCCTGATAAGCTTCTCATAAAAGCACCCACAGCATATCCAGAGTCACAATTTTTGTCGAAGCCTTTTAAGTACCACAAATAATTGTGAGGGAACGCTATAATCACACAGTTAAATTACATACTAAAACGTCTCACTCCTATTTTAAAACTGTGGAACACACATAAAAAAACTCATGATTCATAAACACACCTTAAATACGTTATACAACTTTCAAAGATGCGTATGTGAGTCATGTTCATGGGCCAAGTTTGGGTGGGCTTGAGTCGAGCCCAATTTACCTAAAAGTCTTGACCCAGTTCAAGCGCCACAAACTTACAAATACCCTATTTTTTATTGCTTAATTGGTTTTTTTTAGCTTAATCGGTTAAAATATCTTACTCTCTTACAATCTTTTATTTTTGTTCCCAGATAAATAACTTTTGTTATTATATCATAACTTTCATTAATTGCTAAATTTGTATCATAAGTCACTTTTTAACTCAAAATTTAATAAGGTGTCACCTAAATAATGCCTATAAAAAGCCACTTTATCACCAATAGTTATTAGAATAATTATTAAATTTATTATTTAAACTCATTTTTTAGGTGTCGACTTATCAAATTTAGAGTTAAAAAGTGACTTAAGATCTATACTAATTAAACAATTTAAGAAGTTTAGGATATAATAACAAAATAAAAAATAAAAAATGTTATGATACAATAACAAAGGTTATAAAAGGTTAGAATATTTTAACCAATTTGACCATTTTTATTTGTAAAAAATAAATAAATCTTTTTTATTTTTTATTTTATTTGTATTTTACATGGCAAAGTCTTTTTTTTTAATCAAATAGCGCAGTTACTAGACCTTGCATTCAAGCATGTATACTGTGAAGGAAATGGGGCGGCGGATGCGCTGCAAACTTGGCAAAAGAGTTTCCTCAAGGACTAACAAAACTGGCTCAATCTCCTAATAGAGAGCAAACTATATTACTAGATGATACACGTGGGGTTTCCCACCCGCTCCTGTTTGATGCAACTCTTTGGGCATGTTGCCCTGTTTTCCACTTAAAAAAATAGCAAAGTTATTTTTAAAATTAAGGCCTTGTTTGGTTATAGGTGGAGTTATCTCCTGAGAGATAGCTTGCAAGGAGTTGGAAATTAATCATGTTTGGTTGTCTAACTTCATTGCAAGTTATCTCCCAACTTACATTATAGGATGAAAGATATCTTCCCTACCTCTATAGAGAGTTATCTATCAGGAATTATGGACACAATTACTTCTCATTAATGACACTTTTTATTACCCATCTCTCTCTTGTTTGAAGGATATTTGTGTTAATTCATATCTTTTATTATTTAAAAATTTACAACTTCCCTACAAGTTTAAAGTTGAACCAAAATATAAAAATATTAACTCCAAAGAGATAACTCCAAACAAACCTTGGGCTTCATTAATGAATTCAAGCCGGCCCGTGTTGGGCTGGAGCCAGATACCTAAACTGGCACAATTTGACCAAAGTGGTAACTAGGGGTGCACACGGATTGCATTAATTTGTAGATCTAGTGCAATTTGGACCAATTATCACTAATTAGATCAATTTTTTGATCCCTTGGACTGGATTGGATTGAAAATTCATTAATCCGACTAGATTGGATCGGATTACTGATCCTACATTAAAAAACTGCGGATCAAATCCAGTCCAGTCCGTTTAACACATCAACACATACATATATTTCATCATATGTACTATAGTAGCTTAATTAGCATCAACTCAAACTATCAACTCTAAACTAAAATATTTAAAAGACTATACTTGTTCTTAACTTTTTTATTATGCTTTCGACCTTTTTATTATAGGTTGTATGTTCAACGTACACTTTTTGTTCTTTTGTGAGGATGTATGGTGAAAATTTGTGGATAACAAATTTATTTATGTAAGAACTTATATTTTGAAGGTTATTGTGATAATAATTGTGAAAAATATGTTATATATAGATTTGTGGAATATATGTTGTAAATTTTTCATTCATGAAATATATAATTCTTGTGATTCATTTGATTAAGTCTAATTTCATAAATTTTGGATAGGAAAACGTCAATCTGCAGAACTTGATTCAATCCGGTCCACATTTTGCAAATTGGATTGAGTTGGATTGATGAATTATTTGGATTGGATAAGATTGTTATTTTTCAATTCGCAATAATTGGATTGGATTACAGATTGACCCTAATTAGACTGGATCCAATCCATGTGTACCCCTAATGGTAACAACATGTACGGATACCCATGCTTTGGGTATTCGTACAACAGGCATATAGATACGAGAAAGCAACTAACGATAGCATGCAAGTGGCCATGTTGGGCATCAAGTCATTCTCCTTTATCAATAACACGTGTGGTATGATTTTGTTACATGATGTGCGGCGGGTGTTACGTGAGTAATATATGTAGTCTTGATGTATAACATGAAGGGTGTGTATCTCGACGTATGTACAAACGACTCTAAGGAAATGTGCCCACACGTCACATCGTAAAGGTGTCACTTGGAGTGTCATTGTAGCAATTTTTTTTGGAGTTGAAAATGAGAACCTAATGGGCTATCATTGTTCGAAAGATGCTACAATGATACCCAAAGTCACCCAAAAAATTATAACTAGTGACGTGACGTGTAGGTCCTATATAAAAATGGATTTAGCCAGGTAGACTCCGACGCATAACACGTGAGGTATGTATCTCGAAGTGCATATAGATGGTTACTAAATATATGTGGGTAGGTGTGCACACGGATTGCACTAATTCGTGAATCCGATCCAATTATCGCTAATTGGATCAATTTTTTGATCTCTTAGACTGTACTAAATTGAAAAATCACTAATCTGGCTATATTGGATTGGATTATGGATCCTACATTAAAATAAACAAAATAAAACAAACGCAGCAGAACATCCCCTAAAAGACTACAATCAACTCTAAACTACAATCACATGTACTATAGTATCTTGAAGAACATATTTATATGATCATATGTACAATCATATGTAATATAGTTCATTTAGCACATCAACACACATCAACACACATGCATATGTACTATAGTTCGTTTAGCACATCAACACACATACATATCTGATCATATGTACTATAGTATCTTGAAGAATATTAACTCAAATTATCAACTCTAAACTACAATATCTGAAAGACTATTGTAACATCCCCTAATCTCAATTAGAGAATGTTCGACCTGAAACCCTAATTAAGCCCCGGTAAATCAGATCAGACCTAATTAGAGCCATCACCCTTATACTCATTTTGGACAACAACCTGTATATCTTGATTTTAAATAAAAAAAATAAAACAAACGCAACGAAAAAATTTAAATTTTTTTTGATAAAACGCAAGAAATACAATACCGACATGAACATCGGTATTGAACTTGTATTCCCACCCCAATTATTACAAAATATAGAGCAATACAATTTATATATATATATATATAACAAGGAAACTCACTGCACCGTAGAGAAGATATTAAACCCTTAGTTTTCTCATTTCCTGAGTTCCAAGTCCTAGCGTACATCCATACATGGAGATGTTAAGGTGGGTGAGCTCCTACATGCTCAGTAAGTGACTCTCATACCAACCATCAACTCTTAAGTAAAATCAGGGCAATGTATAACAACATGAATCAAATGCATATCTAAAGGAGCATACGAATCAATATAAACAATATATATAATAGATGCAAGTTTCTTGGTTCATTGCAATGTACCTAGATTTTTATTTTCAATATCTGTATTTGAATTGAGTTGCCCTCTCACATCATCAAGAACCAGTCACTGGGCATCTAACTAGTTCTTATAAATTTGTTGCCAACTTATAAAAGTATAGAGTCGCACTCCCTCATCATCAGTAAACCAATTACTGCTCATCTGATTGGTTTATGACTGATGAGCCGCCAACTCAATATGAAAGCATTGATCGAGATAATTCCCAAGTCGTTGGAGGCGTGGTGATGGAAGGCTACCCCATCACAGTTTCAAACCCCAAGCTGATCTGTCCCGCTAAACCTCTTTCTGGATTCCATTTTCATTAAAACATTTTTTGTAAAACTAAAGTCAAATTACGGTACACTGCCATATTCCCAGTCTAGTACACTACATGCTCTAATAATACTATTTTACATTGTATAATTGATAAAAGATACGAGTCCCACTTACCTGTCCTGAGCTTTCTACATTTTACCGACTTGTACGACTTCCCGGAGTCCTCAACCTTTCCACATCAGTTCATTACCTAAAATAGATCATTTGTTATCAATTTAAGTCTAATATTCATTTACTAATACTTCTAAACTAGTCCCATTCGAATTCGGAATTCTAGGATCTAGTTTCTAACCTATTATGACCATTTCACATTTTTCGAGGTAAAAACCCCGAAATAAAGTTTCCCCTGACTTCCGAATTCCTCATTTTTCATAAAAAAATCCTCAGTTTCTATTTGATTGGTCCTGATGACAGTTGACATTTTTGTTGTATCTAAAAATATAATTATATATATTTTGTTATGTATTTCTTAGTTTAACTTGTATGTTTAAGCAAGACATGGTCAAGTATGAACTTGTCATTGTTTAGGTGAAAAGGACTTCACAAGTATGGTGAAGTAGATCATTAGTTTGGACTTTTGGTAATGTGCAGAAGTAAAATCTGCAGCTTTTGTCACAAACCATATGAAGCTGTAATTTATGAAATGTATGAATGTGATGAGAAACTGATACAGAGAAATTGGTGTTAAGGTCTTTTCTTTCCACTTCTTTGTGTTTAAAATCATACATATGGTATCAGAGCTTTTGCTTATCTTTGTGGGTTGTGCGTTTTGAGAGAAAACAAGTCAAAATGTTCATCAAACAAAGACCAACTTCAACAGAAATGGCTTCAAACAATGTTGGAGTGCTGCTACCTCTAATCTTTAATGGTGAGAACTATCAAATGTGGGTTGTAAGAATGAAGGCTTTGTTGAAGGGGCTGGACTTGTGGGAGGCAGTGGATACAGGAGTTGATCCTCCTCCGTTGAGAGCAAATCCAACCATTGCACAAATTAAGCACCATGCTGAAGAGACATCAAAAAAATTCAAAGCTCTTTCCTATATACACTCAACTGTGACTGAGTCTATATTCACACGCATCATGGCATGTGAAACAGGAAAAAAACCTGGGATAGGCTTAAGGAAGAGTTCTAAGGAAGTGAAAAAACAAGACAGATGCAAGTCTTGAACTTGCGAATGGAGTTTAAAGCCTTGAAGATGAAGGAAACAGAGAATGTGAAGGATTTCTCTGATAGAGTTCTTAAAGTTGTGAACCAAATCAGAATTCTTGGTGAAGATTTGGCTGATAAAAGGGTGGTTGAGAAGGTTCTTGTGAGTCTACTTGAGAGGTTTGAAGCAAAAATTTCCTCTCTTGAAGATTCAAAGGATCTTACAAAAATCTCACTTGGTGAGTTGGAGAATGCCTTGCAAGCCACCGAGCAAAGAAGAATGTTGAGGTTGGAAGAGCATACAGAGAATGCTCTTGTAATGAAAAACAAAGAAAAGTTTCAGTCCAACTTCAAAGGTAGAATAAATGAAAGAAAAAACAATAAAGAAGGCGAAAACAACAAACTCGAAGAAAGAAGAGGCAAATTCCTCCATGTCCAAATTGTAAAAAAAACAAATCATTTAGAAAAATTATGCTGGTACAAACCTGGAGTCAATGTAGGTCTTGTCAAAAGCTTGGACATGTTGAGAAAGTTTGCATATCAAGAGCGCAAGAAAGCCAACAAGCACAAGTTGCAGAAAATCAAGAACAAGATGTTAACTTATTCGTGGCAACTTGTTGTGCAGCCAAAACCAACACTGATTCATGGCTGATTGATAGTGGATGCACTCATCACATGACCTTGGATGCAAGCATGTTTCAAAAGCTTGACAAGTCATATACCTCCAAAGCTAAAATTAGAAGTGGAGAATTTCTAGAAGTCAAAGGCAAATGAGAAATTGCTGTTAGAACTCCTATAGGTATCAAATCCATTTCTGAAGCTCTATATGTGCTTGAAATAGATCAAAACTTTCTTAGTGTTAGTCAATGCTTGAGAAGAATTATTCATTGTCTTTTAAAGATATGGCCTGCACAATTATAGATCCTACTGGAAATGATTTGATGATTGTAAAAATGAAAGATAGAAGCTTTTCTTTGAAGCTGAATATGTGGAGTGCTCATGCCTTTTCTGGTTCTATTGATCATTGCTCACTTTGGAATAGAAGATTTGGTCATTCAAATTTTCAGTCACTTAAACAAATGCATGAAAAATCTTTAGTTGAAAATATGCCTCCTATGCATGATCAATATGGTGTTTGTGAAGTGTGTCAACTTGGCAAGCAAGCTAGAATCCCCTTTTCCAATAAATCAGTCATGGAGAGCTATGGAAAAACTGCAACTGATTCATAGTGATGTTTGTGGTCCTATTTCCCTCAATCAATGGCAACAAATACTTTGTTCTCTTCATTGATGATTTCTCAAGATTTTGTTGGGTGTATTTTCTACAACAAAAATCAGAAGTGCTGAGTACATTTCAGAAATTCAAAGTCATGGTGGAGAATCAAAGTAATTTCAAGACCAAAGCTCTCAAATCTGATAATGGCACTGAGTACACTAACAAAAACTTCAAGAAGCTATGTGAAGAAGCAGGAATTCATCATCAATTCACAGTTAGCTACACTCCACAACAAAATGGGGTGAGCGAAAGGAAGAACATAATTGTCATATAGAGGTCCAGATGTCTAATGTTTGAAAAAAAAACTTCCAAAGAAGTTTTGGGCAGAAGCTGTAAACGCTTCAATTTATCTTCAGAATAGACTTCCTACAAAAGCACTGTAAGAAATGACTCCTTTTGAAGCTTGGTTAGATGTTAAACCATCTATTGAGAATCTCAAAATTTTTGACAGCATTTGTTATGCTCACATTCCTGCAGTAAAAAGAGATAAGCTTGATCGCAAATCAGAAGTTGGAGTTTTTCTCGGCTACAAGAAGAATGCAAAAGTGGTACGAGTCTTCAACTTGCAAACTGAAAATGTGATGATTTGCGGGGATTTGAAGGTTGATGAAGAAGCATTTTGGGACTGGGAGAAGTCACAAGTGCAACAAATGGACAAAAATTCAGTTTTGTCAAATTCTCAAAGTCAAAATGTGATTGTTGAAGAAAATGATTCAAGCAGTAACTCAGATTCAGAATTTGCAGTTAGAGGTACCAGATCCTTGGAGGACATTTATGCAAGATGTAATGTGGTACTTCTTGAGCCAACAACACTTGAAAAAGCAATGAAATCATCATATTGGAAGCATGCAATGCAGGAAGAGCTAAAAATGATTGAGAAGAATGAAACTTGGAATTTGGTTGACAAGCCAGTAAACAAAAAAGTAATTGGTGTGAAATGGGTTTTCATAACTAAATTAAATCCAAATGGTTCAGTCAACAAACACAAGGCCAGATTAGTTGTGAAGGGGTACTCACAACAATTTGGAGTTGATTATACAGATACTTTTACACTTGTGGCAAGGTATGATACAATTAGGCTTCTCATTGCCTTAGCAGCTCAAATAAGTTGGAAGATTTACCAACTTGATGTAAAATCAGCCTTCTTGAATGGTTATCTTCAAGAAGAAATCTTTGTAGAGCAGCCTCTGGGATTCATCAAGAAGGGGGAAAAAGATAAGGTTTTCTTGCTGAAGAATGCTTTATATGGTTTAAAACAAGCCCCAAGGGCTTGTACAATAGAATTGATAATTATCTCCTGCAGTTGGAATTCAAGAGAAGCCTAAGTGAAGCTACATTATATGTGAAGACATAAAATGCTGATTTGTTGTTGGTGTCCTTGTATGTAGATGATCTTCTTATCACTGGAAGTAGCATTGAGCTTGTGAAGCTCTTTAAAAAGGAAATGGAATATGTTTTTGAGATGACTGACTTAGGTAACATGACATTCATTCTTGGTTTGGAGGTTCATCAAATAAATCAAGGAACCTTTATATGTCAAGCAAATTATGCTAAATGTGACGGCCCTAAATCTCCCGGGGCCGCCCCGTGACCCACGCCTTCTGCCCTCAAGCCCAGCAGCGCCTGTCACATCACCGGACACGTCATCACTGCTGCCACGTTCGCGGCTTCTCGTGAAGTGATGCTCCGTGTAACTAATCCTACTATATTAAGTTGTCGACACATCTAGCGATTAGTTGATAATTACAATTATATCATCAATGGAAGCACTTAATTCATATTTTATGAGAATTTATTTAACCTAAGTAGTGGAAAACCCGGATACAAACACCATCTATATAACTCGAGACGAACTAAACAAGAATCCATATACATGTGATAAAGTTATAAAGTCCCCAAAACCCAAAGAAAATTAGTATATACATACATGATATCAAAACACGAGCTATCGCAAACAACGGCCTTAGAGATAGTCGCCTAGTATCTCCTTTCCTTGCTCTTGCTCGTACCAGATCTCGCGCTCGCTTGCCCAACACATACAAAGAACGAGCCCGGTGAGTAAATTCCCAAGAGAAGTCTACACGTTAATCATGAAAAACCACAATAACTCATGCGAGACATGAATATGACCCCGACGACGTAAATCATATTCCTATGGTGGCGAAAAACAATATCCAAAATAAAACCATTCGATCACACACAAGTAGAAATAACACACCATTCGAGAAATCCGGTCCAACCACGATATCATTTATAAGAAAACTAGATAGAAGTGTGACGAGTCTAACCAAACTAGATCATACTTCGTAGATTCGGATGCCCCCCGAACACATCAAGCCTAAACCACACCCAAACTACTAACGGTGACCGAACAAATCACAACCCACCGGACACGTGCACCCATTGCTTCGGGTAGCTATCCACCGGCTATGCCCAGTACACGCGCTACAACCTAGCCTACTCAATTCCGTACCACGACCATCTCGATTAACCTCCGACAATGTGAACACATCAAACACCGTCCAACACATGATCGCAGTGCATAACATGGCAACCAAAATATGTAACAAGGCGATAAATAAACAAATGAATAAACACATCATTCATATGGACAAACCACGCATGAATTAAAATGTAACATTCTCAAGGGTTTTACGCACCTGTAACTACGCACTCCGACTTCCCGGACCCGTCAATCCGACCCGCCTAGCTCTCCTATGCCCGAGCTATGGTTCCCCAGTCCCTGAAGTCCATTTATAGTGTTTTATATTATTAATAACACATTTATAATATTATATCATATATTCCATTTTGCAGTTGTGGTACCTCTTCCGGACAATGTCGGGGTTCCAAAAATACCCGAAAAGTCCCGAAACCACTTTTCTACCTTTTTCTAAGTTTCTATATTTTTCTAGAATTTTTTCCAATTTTTCTGATATTTTTCAATTATTTTCCCTATTTTCCAGCAATAATATATAATATATAATATATATTATTTAATTTAATAAAAATTTAAAATTTATTTTTTTATTTGGGGAGGGGGCCCACCTGGACCGGTCCGGTCCAGGTGGCTGGACCGGCCTAGCTGGCCGGTCCCGACCCGGTCGGACCGAGGGGACGCGCACGCACGCGCGCAGCGTCGTCCCTTCTTCCTCCCCAGGAAGAAACCAGAACAGAGGTTCCTGGTGCAAAGAAAAGAAATTTTTTTTTTTTTTTTTTTCTTACTTGACTCTCTTCTTCCCTCCTCTCCATTTCTCTTCAATCTCTACCCATTAGAGACCCTCCAAACCTCAAAATTTCACCACCAATCCACCAAAAACACACTCAATTCCCGATTTACATGCATGTATACAACCCCAACAATTTTCCCAATCACCTCAATTTTCCACAAATTCGATCCCAATAAATGTAATTCATCAAAACCAACTTCAATAACTCTAAATTCATCAAAAACAAGTGATGATTTTCAATCAAAAATTCGTTTAAATCTCAACCCACAAAACCCACACTTTTTTTTTCCAAAAATTCACATTTAGATGGTAGAGATTACCTTGGATCGATGCTTTAATGCTCGAATCCTCTCTCCAACGCTCGAATTCTCCTCGCTCCGCTTCGATTTCTCTCACGAGCACTCCAAATTTCATTGTGGAATTGTTGGGTTTGCATGTCCATCGATCAAAGGGGTATATATACAAGTGGTCGTCTAATCTGTATATACACGCATCTCGAGGATTATCTAAGGGTCCTTGATTGCCCTATGTCACTCATCCTCATACTCCTTATCATGACACAACAGCCCTAGTTTTTACCCTGTTGTGCATCTCGAGGATCATCCTATGCACACTGATTTTCCTAGCTACAACCTTAGGAAATATATTAATGCTTTGATTTGGCCTACATACCTTAGGTTTGACCACCAATTTAAACCATAAAATCATATGTAAGGTCACACTTTCTCTCGGCTACCCGACAACCCATGTCTCGTACCCCGGCTACCCGATACCCGGTACCCGATCCCCAACACGCATTTCGGGACATATACTCGACTCGTGACCTTGCCCGATATCAAAGTTCACACGTGAAATGTTTATATTCATAAAATAGCTAATACACTCAACATCGCACTATTAGGCATCACACCATACCCCAATATCATAAATATATAACTTGGGTTCCCACTGCTGCGTCACTCAGCTGTCCACGTAACGCCCGAATTAACCGTTAATCATCGTGATTAACACTAATACTCAATTAAATTAATTTGGGCCGTTACAATTCTTCCCAACTAGGGAAAATTTCGTCCCCGAAATTACGATAACCAATATCTCTTCTCGAAGTTGCAAAACGGACGCAACTACCCGCTATTCAACCTGACACCCGTAGTCTAAATGAACTACTCAAATCTAACCCTTCAGTGAACGAATCAACTGAAATTCTTAGGGAACACATCTACCTATCCCAGGGAAACACATCAACCTGACCCTTGTGAACAAATCAACCTATCCCAGGGAAACACATCACCTGGCCCTGGTGAACAAATCAACCAGTCTTCAACCAAAATCCTGGTGAACAAATCAACCAGTATCCCACCAAAACCTGGTGTACCAATAAATCAATCTCTGGTGAACACATCAACTAATCTTCTATTAAAACCTGGTGAACAAATCAACCAGTATTCCACAATCCTCTAGTGTACTAATCAACTAGGACACACTAATCTAAGTGAACGAATCAACATAGATGCAACGAATGCATGAAATGCAACAAGAACAACAACTATAATGAATCAATCAACCTATATGCAACACATGCATAGAAAAACATAATAGTGACGTACCCTGCTCATCTTTGTCGGGTCGTCTCTCATGGCGATACTACGTGAACTCTTTCATCGGTCGTGGAATCTCTGGTGCTTTGGAAAGGCTCTACAACAATTCACACTAATGTGACCTCTCGACCGCACCTATAACATCTACGTCTCGTCACTTCCTCCAGACGGTCGGCCCTCAGAGTGATGTCTATAATTACGGTCTATCTGATCTCGATTTCTACCTCTCTGGTCCCGTGTATAAGGTTGTTGTGGTGCTGACATCGCATATGCCCTGCCGTCTCGGTCATCGCCTCTGTGCCGTCGATCCCGCTGTCTATCCTCATATCGGGGTCTACTGTCCTGGTGATCACTCCTACTATCTCTATCAAATTCCTCACATTGCCGTTTCGACCTCCCATCCGGCCGTGAACCCTGCCCTCTCTCTATTCCAGTCGACGCGGTCACTGGAATGCCATTCTTCTGTAGTAGGAATGTCTCATAAGTCAAGGCTCTCTCGAACATAGCCTGTAACGTCAAAGCCCCAGACGACACAATCGCACTCGCAATCACCTCCTCAACCCCCCGAACAAAGTAGTAAATCTGCAAACGCTCAGCACGGCAATGTCCATAGAGAACTGCAGAAGATAGCGGTATCGGTCCATATACTGTAGCATCGTACGATTTCCATGCCTCAGGGATAAGAACTCCTCTCTCAACCTCAGTCGAACCTCCATAGGAATAAACTGATCGTAGAAGATCTCTCGAAACTCCGCCCAAGTCGCTGGATCAGCATGTGTCTCTTGGTAGTTAGTCCACCACACTGCTGCGTCAGACCTGAAACATGTTCCGGACAATCTTGCCATATGCCTCTCCTCTGTGTTCAGCTCTTTGTGCAGCCGCTGATGCGATACAATCCAGTCTCCTGCTGCCTCAGGATTTCCACCGCCATAAAAGTATGTGGGCCGAATTTAAGAAAATCCCTCAGTCTCCTCGCCTGTGGATCCATCCTATATTCTGGAGTAGTAGTAATCGCAGTAGCAGTTACAACCGTCGATGGAGGTTCCAGAGTTACTATCTCCGCTGGCACCACTACTGGTGTAGTCTCAACAGTCGGTGTCTCATGCTCTACTGTTTGGCCACGGTCGATTCTCGATGGCGTCATCTGCTGTCTCTGTCGTTTGCATCGCATCGCATCGGGTCTCTCGATCTTTGTCGTGGTCATTATGGCAGCTGTCTGAGCTCTCATCATGTCCAGTGATAGCTCAAACTGCCTATCGTGAGCGGCAAGTCGTGTTGCAACTGCAGGATCCATAACCTCATCTCCAGTATGATCCCTCGCTTGGCCAGTCCCTGACCCTGACGGTGCCTGCAGTCCGTCCATCAAGATCTGCACCGAAAGTCGTGCGTCGAATTATTACGTAGTCCGTATATATATAACATACAACCAAATCATAACACACATGTAAGTCCTTACTCTACCCGACTTATACCACTTCCCAACTAAGATTCTAAGTTAGGATCTTCGGGTTTCCACAACTACTTTATTTTAAAGTTTATGCTCTTGAAAGTTTTTATCCGAGGTTCCTCAAAACTCTCGCTCTGATACCAACTGTGACGGCCCTAAATCTCCCGGGCCGCCCCGACCCACGCCTTCGCGCCTCAAGCCCTCAAGCCCGAGCGCGCTGTCACATCACCGGACACGTCATCACTGCTGCCACGTCCGCAGCTCTGTGAAGTGATGCTCCGTGTAACTAATCCTACTATATTAAGTTGTCTGACACATCTAGCAGATTAGTTGATAATTACAATTATATCATCAGTGGAAGCACTTAATTCATATTTTATGAGAATTTATTTAACCTAAGTAGTGGAAAACCCGGATACAAACACCATCTATATAACTGAGACGAACTAAATAGTAATCCATATACATGTGATAAAGTTATAAAGTCCCCAAAACCCAGCAAATTAGTATATACATACATGATATCAAAACACGAGCTATCAGCGGCAACGGCCTTAGAGATAGTCGCCTAGTATCTCATTTCCCTTGCTCTTGCTCGTACCAGATCTCGCTCGCTTGCCCAACACATACAAAGAACGAGCCCAATGAGTAAATTCCCAAGAGAAGTCTACACGTTAATCATGAAAAACCACAATAACTGCGAGACATGAATATGACCCGACGACAGAATCATATTCCTATGGTCGCGAAACAAGATATCCAAAATAAAACCATTCGATCACACACGTAGAAAATAACACACCATTCGAGAAATCCGGTCCAACCACGATATCATTTATAAGAAAACTAGATAGAAGTGTGACGGAGTCTAACCAAACTAGATCATACTTCGTAGATTCGGATGCCCCATTGAACACATCAAGCCTAAACCACACCCAAACTACTAACGGTGGCCCGAACAAATCACAACCCACCGGACACGTGCACCCATTGCTCGGGTAGCTATCCACCGGCTATGCCCAAGACACGCGCTACAACCTAGCCTACTCAATTCCGTACCACGACCATCTCGATTAACCTCCGACAATGTGAACACATCAAACACCGTCCAACACATGATCGCGGTAATAACATGGCAACCAAAATATGTAACAAGGCGATAAATAAACAAATGAATAAACACATCATTCATATGGACAAACCACGCATGAATTAAAATGTAACATTCTCAAGGGTTTTACGCACCTCGTAACTACGCACTCCGACTTCCCGGACCCGTCAATCCGACCCGCCTAGCTCTCCTATGCCCGAGCTATGGTTCCCAGATCCCCTCAAGTCCATTTATAGTGTTTTATATTATTAATAACACATTTATAATATTATATCATATATTCCATTTTGCAGTTGTGGTACCTCTTCCGGACAATGTCGGGGTTCCAAAAATACCCAAAAAGTCCTGAAACCACTTTTCTACCTTTTTCTAAGTTTCTATATTTTTCTAGAATTTTTTCCAATTTTTCTGATATTTTTCAATTATTTTCCCTATTTTCCAGCAATAATATATAATATATAATATATATTATTTAATTTAATAAAAATTTAAAATTTATTTTTTTATTTGGGGAGGGGGGCCCACCTGGACCGGCCTAGCTGGCCGGTCCGACCCGGTCGGACCAGGGACGCACGCACGCAGCGCGTGCGTCCCTTCTTCCTCCCTGGGAAGAAACCAGGAACAGAGGTTCCTGGTTCAAAGAAAGAAATTTTTTTTTTTTTTTTTTTTTTTTTTTTGTTCTTACTTGACTCTCTTCTTCCCTCCTCTCCATTTCTCTTCAATCTCTACCCATTAGAGACCCTCCAAACCTCAAAATTTCACCACCAATCCACCAAAAACACACTTAATTCCCGATTTACATGCATGTATACAACCCCAACAATTTTCCCAATCACCTCAATTTTCCACAAATTCGATCCCAATAAATGTAATTCATCAAAACCAACTTCAATAACTCTAAATTCATCAAAAACAAGTGCAGTGATGATTTTCAATCAAAAATTCGTTTAAATCTCAACCCACAAAACCCACACTTTTTTTTTCCAAAATTCACATTTAGATGGTAGAGATTACCTTGGATCGATGCTTTAATGCTCGAATCCTCTCTCCAACGCTCGAATTCTCCCTCGCTCCAGCTTCGATTTCTCTCACGAGCACTCCAAATTTCATTGTGGAATTGTTGGGTTTGCATGTCCATCGATCAAAGGGGTATATATACAAGTGGCTGTCTAATCTGCTGTATACACGCATCTCGAGGATTATCTAAGGGTCCTTGATTGCCCTATGTCACTCATCCTCATACTCCTTATCATGACACAACAGCCCTAGTTTTTACCCTGTTGTGCATCTCGAGGATCATCCTATGCACACTGATTTTCCTAGCTACAACCTTAGGAAATATATTAATGCTTTGATTTGGCCTACATACCTTAGGTTTGACCACCAATTTAAACCATAAAATCATATGTAAGGTCACACTTTCTCTCGGCTACCCGACAACCCATGTCTCGTACCCCGGCTACCCGATACCCGCTACCCGATCCCCGACACGCATTTCGGGACATATACCCGACTCGTGACCTTGCCCGATATCAAAGTTCACACGTGCAATGTTTATATTCATAAAATAGCTAATACACTCAACATCGCACTATTAGGCATCACACCATACCCCAATATCATAAATATATAACTTGGGTTCCCACTGCTGCGTCACTCAGCTGTCCACGTAACGCCCGAATTAACCGTTAATCATCGTGATTAACACTAATACTCAATTAAATTAATTTGGGCCGTTACACTAAAGAGGTTTTGAAGAAGTTTGGAATGGAGAATTGCATCAAAGTTGATACTCTCTTAGCTCAAAATGAAAATTTGAGCAAGGACGATGGCTTCGATAAAGTTGATGTTGGAGTTTACAGAAGTCTTATTGGTTGTTTGTTGTATCTTACTTCATCCAGACCTGATATCATGTATGTTACAAGCTTGTTGTCAAGATTTATGCAAGAACCAAGTCAAAATCATTTCAAGGTCGCAAAAAGGGTGCTCGAGATATGTCAATGGAACCATTGATTTTGGAATCTGGTTTAAAAATGACTTAGATGTGAAGTTGATTGGCTATGCAGATGACGGTGATTGGGGAGGCTCAATTGATGACATGAAAAGCATCTCGTGCTATGCATTCTCTTTGGGTTCGGGTTTTATTAGCTTTGGAGTTCAAAGAAACAAGAAGTGGTAGCTCAATCCACCATTGAAGCGAGTATATTTTAGCTACTGCAATTTGTGAATCAAGCCATTTGGTTGAGAAAGATAATGAAAGGCTTAAAGCAAGATCAAGAAGAAGCTACGGTCATATTTTGTGACAATCAATATGCAGTGGCTATGACTAAGAATCCTATTTTTCATGGTAGGACAAAACACATCAAAATCAAATATCACTTCATCGAGAAGTTCTGAGAAGGATAATGAAATTAAGCTTGTTCATTGTAATTCGAGTCACAAGTTGCGAGACATTTTGACAAAAGGGCTGCCTAAAATTAGATTTGAAACATTACGGAGGAGCCTTGGTGTTTCCAGCAAAAATGCTAAGGAGGAGTGATGACAGTTGACATCTGAAAATATAATTATGTATCTTTTTTTATGTATTTCTTAGTTTAATTTGTATGTTTAAGCAAGACATGGTCAAGTATGGACTTATCATTCTTTAGGTGAAAAGGACTTCACAAGTATGGTGAAGTAGATCATTAGTTTGGACTTTTGGTAATGTGCAGAAGTAAAATCTGCAGCTTTTGTAACAAACCATATGAAGCTGTAATTTCTTAAATGTATAAATGTGTTGAGAAACTGATACAAAACAATTGGTGTTAAGCTCTTTTCTCTCCACTTCTTTGTGTTCAAAATCCTACAGGTCCAAATACCATTTTTCATATTTTCCCTATTTTTTCTGGATTTTCCCATAATTTCTTTCCTTTTCTCTCTTTTTTTATTTATTTGCCCCTGAACTGGGCCGAACCAGGTTTTGCTCAACCGAGCTGAACCGGCCCAGTTCAGGGGTCATCCCCTTCCTCACAATTTCTCTGTTTCGTTGTTCTGTTTTTTTTCTCGATTTGGATTGGCTCCATACCCAATCCCAATCGACTTGAAATCTCCAACCTCGACAGGGAGACAACTCTCCCTTCCTTCGTTCTTGGTTCGGCCATGGCGTTACCACAGTAGCCAAACAACAATCAACAACTACAATAACACAACAACACACACTCACCTCGGCGTCGTGAGCTTGTCGTCGTACCAACTCCTCAAGCTCTCCTCCGCTCTCTCCTTCTCTTCTCCCTTTCTTCCTCCTCATCTCGACTTCTCTGCTCATTTTGCGTTTTAAAGAAGAAAGAGGCGGTTGGGCTGGGGAAATACCCAAAATGCCTCATAAGCTTATCTTCTTTCCTTCTATACCTCAATACCTTTAAAGGTAATTTCATAATTTCTAATTTAATTAATTATATATATATATATACTATTATATATATATTTGTTGATATCGTCGAGTCTACTATTTCATTATGTGTGCCAACGGCACCCTCGGGCGAGCACACCACCGTATGACCCACGTGTGTCACCCTTGCCCGCGCATTACTTGGCACCTAGAAAATTCACCAGTATTTTATTTATTTTCCATTTTAATATATATATATATATAAATATATTTATGTCTATAATTACGCCAATAGTTACATAATTCATGCCAACGAGTACACTCGGGCGTCAATGCTACCCGCATCTCATGTGTGTCTTTTTCGACACACATGGTATTAAGCATTCCTTCATTGGTCCAATTATTCATAATAAACATACTAATACAACCCAAGCAAACACAATACATCACGCAAATCAACACACGCATTAATTGTGACAAATCAGGCTTAACTACGAGCCTAACTTGGATTAATTACCATTGAGATTAACACTAATCATGTATTTAAGGTAACGGGTCGTTGTAACTATGCTTTTTTAACTCTTTTATTACGATTTTAGCCTTTTTGTAGGTCGTATGTTACAACGTGCACATTTTTTGTACTTTTGTGAGGGTGTATGGTGCATATTTTGTGGATGACATATTTACTTATGTAGGAACTTGTATTTTGAAGATTACTGTGAAGACAAGTTTGAAATATGCTATATATAGACTTTTGGGATGTATGTTGTAAATTTGTCATTCATGAGGTGTATGATTTTTGTGATTCATTTGATTAAGTTTAATTTTATGAATATTTGGATAGAAAAATGTCAATCCGTATAATTTGATCTAGTCCAGTCTGTATTTTACAAATCGAACTGAGTTAAATTGATGAATTTTTTGAATTGAATTGAACTATAATTTTTAATCTGCAATAGTTTGATTGAATTACGAATTGACCTTAATTAGATTGAATTCAATCCGTGTGCACCCCTAATTGAGGCACTTTGTAACATTTTCCTTTTCTTCCCTTTTTACCGTACAAGGACAACATCGATCACATGCAAAGTCGTTCTTGTAACACACTTACAACACTTTTACACACAAAACCTCTGTTTCACCAACGCAAATACACAACACCACCATCACTCGATCCAGTCAGAATCACTGATTGTTGAATCAATCGAACCAATGGCTCTGTCATCGCTCCTCTCAAAACGCATCCCCAAATCCCCGTCACTCCTCCTCCTCGCCCTCACCAAACGCTTTAGCAACGTCCCGGAAAACACGGTCTACGGGGGGCCAAAGCCGCAGGCACCCAACAACCGGACCACCCTCACCACCCTGCGCCAGAAGCACCGGAGAGGCGAGCCCATCACTGCCGCCACCGCCTACGACTACCCGTCCGGGGTCCACGTCGACGAGGCCGGCATCGACGTCTGCCTCGTCGGGGACTCTGCTGCCATGGTGGTTCACGGCCATGACACCACCCTGCCCATCACGGTGGACGAGATGCTCGTGCATTGCCGCGCCGTCGCCAGGGGCGCCAACCGCCCGCTTCTCGTCGGAGACCTACCCTTTGGCTCTTATGAATCCAGCTCTCACCAGGTATATATTTTTGGGGGTTTTCAGATAAATTCAATGATTGTGGTTAAATTAACGATGAATCTTAACCCGGATGGGTCGACCCAACGGAAACGGCGAGCTTAGGAGCGCACGGTAAGATTGTGTGGGGCCAAGGACTCGTGGGAATAGTCATGCTCAGCTATCAAAAAGAAAAAAATAAAACTTAATGATGAATCTTCAATATCTATTGTGTTTTGTAGAAGAATTATCAGATTTAAGGGTCTTTTTCTAGTATTGTTTTTGTAATCAAAATCCCCTTTTTTTGTGGATGCTATTGTTTTCTAGCGATAGTTTTGTGTACTATTGTTAGTAGCATTATATAATATATATATTTCAAGGAAAAGTAGGGTGTTTTTTGTTTTTTAATCTCGAAAAATAGTGGTGTAGGAGTAGAACCAATTGGTGCAAAAATTAGGGAAGGGCAGTTTTGGTGATTTGGATACCTCCACAGATGGCATGCTAAGTGCCCAGTGCCCCAGTTAGAAAGAAACTGAAGAAATTAGACGATGTAGGACTAGACCTAATCTAACTTGAGATGAATTGAGTCGGAATGATTTAAAGGATTAGGAAAGGATACCATTAATCAGTTGTACTAAATTGAGTGCAATAGAAGAGTGATCTATGTAGCCAACCCAATTGATCGGTGAAGACGGCCGCAATTGTTGTTGTACAAAGAGACTAGGATAAGGTTGTAAAGTGATTCCTTTGATTCATCTCTTTCTATTTTTTTAAGGGTGTAAATAGTACTTTGAATCTGCATGAAATCGAGTGGAGTGTAAGAATAATCCATGCAGCCGGCCTCTGCTAATTTGCAATTGAGTCTTTGTAGTTGTTGGTGTAAATAGTACTTTCTTAGTGCACACTGCCTTATCCCATAAAAAGTTTTTATCACATTAAAGTATTTAGAGTAAGAGAAGTGTCATACCCCCCCCTGATTGATCTTTAAATTAATGCTTAAATTCGGGGTGGTGATGGTGCAGTTTCAATTATGGGCAGGCAGTTGATACAGCGGTTAGAGTGCTTAAGGAAGGAGGGATGGATGCGATTAAGTTGGAAGGAGGGGCTCCTTCTAGAATTACTGCCGCGAAGGCTATTGTCGAAGCTGGAATTGCGGTTATGGGACATGTCGGCCTGACTCCTCAGGCTATTAGCGTTCTTGGTGGATTTAGGCCTCAAGGAAAGAACGCTGACAGTGCCATCAAGGTCTTCAATTGATTTTTTTTTCCGTTCTTTTTTGATGATTTTAGTATTAGATAACAAAGTTTGTTGTTGTATTTGTAGGTTGTGGAAACAGCATTGGCTTTACAGGAAGCCGGTTGCTTCTCAGTTGTCCTGGAATGTGTGCCTCCACCTGTGGCCGCGGCTGCTACTAATGCTCTCCAAATTCCTACTATTGGCATTGGGGCTGGCCCCTTCTGTAGTGGACAGGTTAGTTTTCGCTAGTTCCTTTGCTTTTGTGACTATCTGTCGGTAAAGACAAGCGCCTTGCTGTCGTTCAGGAACACTTTATGGCATCATATTAAGTGTATTTTTTGTTAGGAGAACTTGATTTCATGTGTTTCCCTTTTTACGATAAGTATGCTTTGGATTATTGTTGATTGAGGCCATTAAGTCGTCAACCATGCCTTGTAAAGTGTATAAATTCAAAGTCACACACAAAAAAAACTCACCCATTCTTAGACAATCCCAAAGAAGTAATATTTTACATAATTGCGAGTATGCTACTGTCTCTGCAAAAAAGTAGTTAAATTTCTGGAATTTGTATATAATTAAGCAATAGCTTGAATAAATGAAGATTAAAGCATATTGTAAAATGGCAATTCATGTTAAATTTAATCGGACTGTTGCTCAAATGTATAGAAGAGGTGAAAGGCAAAACCAATCTCTGACGTTCATTATCCAGAAAGTTGCAACTCGCAAACACCTAGCTATTGGGTCTAACTGGGGTACCTGGTGGATATGAGACCCTATTAACTTGATATGTCATTGAAATTTCATTGCCTTCCAAAAGTTTTGTTTTTGTTTTGTTTTTGTTTCTTTTGAGATTTCTGAGGCTTGAGGGATTTTGTATTTTCATGACAGCGTTCTAGTTTTGTAGACGAAACATTAGATGTATAATCTTCAGGCACTGTCTAATGGAATCAATAAACTAAGGTTCAAACAATTCTAGAATGGTCAATTATCTTGTGCTGTAAAATTGAATGTGTAAATAAAAGTTTTTCATGCATGTTTATAGGTCATTTCCTTAGCTCCTGTTGCTATCAGTTGAAAGGCAAAACAGTCATAAACGCCCGCGAAAGATAAAGAAAATGTATATGTCCTTTGGTGGTTACGTGCGGCTTTGCTTCTAATATATTTGGGTTGATTTTTTGTTCCTCCAGTCGGTATATCTTGATCCATGACCCAAACAAAAACTGGAGTTGCCTCTTTTTCTTGAGTTTCTATCTTTTTCTTGAGTTTCTATCTTTATCTTTTGTTCATTCTGCAGTTCAACTCGTAGCATTAAATTATGCCCTTTCTTCAGTACTTTTCCCATCTAGATTATGTTGAGGATGATGCTAGGGTAACACACTTCTGATACATACATTTGCCAGACAATTTATTGCCTTATTGGTGTCCTTTGGATACACATTGTAATGTGCGTGCACAGAGATTGATGTTCAAATCTAGGGCCATTATAACAACTGTGTAGCAACACCCAATCATTTTCCTTGTTTTAAAGGAACAAAACTCAAAGGCTGAGTTAAGTTTACCTCCCAGAAAAAGTGAAAGTTGTTTTGCTTAATTAAGCCAAATCTTTTGACAATTCAAATATAGTTTTAGACTCACTCAAGTTGATTTCTTTGGGGTGAAAAACAAGTTCTGATCTCAAACCAACTGCAACCTAGATTGTTGATTTGAGTGGTTGAACACTCGGGGGGTGGTTGAACACTCGGGTCCCTTATGTAGTGGTCTTGAGTTCGAGCCATACGGATGGAGCATCCCTGCTGGGAGAAACATACCATTTATTGGCCGACCTGGCTCAAACCCAAATTTAGTTGGTGCCTAGTGGGCTTTTTTGGATACCGGGTGGTTTACACTGAGAAAGAAAAGGTCAACACAGTGGTTTAATTCTTCATTGTTGGATCTTTACTTCTCCAAGAGAGGATTAGTGAGCACAAGTTGAACTTCTTTATCATACTCACTCTCTCTATACATTTTACTTGGGAAAACCATTTGATCCTATTCATTTATGAGGCCTAATGTTGATGCAGATTCTAGTGTACCATGATCTTTTGGGGATGCTGCAACACCCGCACCACGCTAAGGTCAGTAAAAAAATCTTGTTTAGTATTTGCCTCGTATAATAGTTTCAAATATCTTTGCAGTGATAGCTTATGGTCAATAATCTTTTAGGTTACGCCAAAGTTTTGCAAGCAATATGCGCGAGTTGGTGATGCAATTAACAAAGCCCTTTTGGAGTACAAGGAAGAAGTGACGAACCGAACATTTCCAGGTCCTGCTCACTCTCCATACCGAATCAGTGCTTCAGATTTGGATGAGTTCTTGAATGGATTGCACAAGCTGGGATTATCTGAGGCGGCTTCAGCCGCGGCCAAGGCTGTAGAGAAGACGGATACATCATAAGGGCATGAGTGGCAGCTGCTTAATTCTGCAGTTGTTTTTTCTTGCTCCTTTTGTCCTAAGAAGGCAGTTACAATAAATCAAATACTCTGAGACAACTTAGGAAGCTAGGATATATAGCTTGTTAGAGTTTTGAACAATTATGTGAACATAATCCCACCCTTTGATTGGGTAACTTTTGATCAATTAATTCTGCAGTTATTTATTCTTGCTCTTTTTGTCCTGAAAAGGCAGTTACTATGAATCAAATACTATGGAACAACTTAGGATATATAGCTTGTTAGAGTTTTGAACAATTCTGTGAACATATAATCTCACTCTTTGATTGGGTAACCTTTGATCAATTTATTCTGCTAATTGTTTTTTCTTGCTCTTTTTGTCCTAAGAATGTAGTTACAATAAATCAAATACTATGAAACAACTTGAGATATATGGCTTGTTAGAGTTTTGAACAATTCTGTGAACATAATCCCACCCTTGATTGGGTAACCTTTGATCAAAGATCCAAACCCCAAAACTTCATCAATCGTGATTACGCCGATAACTCATAGGGTAAAAAAAACTCATCATGACCTTAAAATCATACACAGTCCATTCACCATGAAGGAATTATTGGGCAACGGTTCCAAAATGAATTATAAAACTTTTTTTTTATTGGAGGGTTTTTTCCCAAAGTGGTTACAATAAGAGTTGCAAAGGCCAACTCATACAAGGTATCACATATGAAAGAGTCATGGGAAATGCAACAAAATATTAGAATGACAATATTATGTCACAATAGAATGTACAAAATTTGATGTAACGTATGGCCCACATCAAAATCTCATAAAAGGACATACCTAATACCTCATTTTGATATAGGTTTACACATCAGATCAGTTGTTATATATTTTATTGTGACATAAGCTCTATTTGACTTACACAAACTAATTTATAAGCTACTTTATAAAAATAAGTTATGTTTGGTTATTAACAGATTTTTTTAAATAATATAGTTTAAACGCTGTACCTTTAATGCTACTAGTACTAGCGTCTAACATTAAAAACGTCAGTTTGAATTTTCAATGTCATTTTTGACCTTTTCTTTTACACAAATAACAGGAGTCAAGTAATAGTGGAGTTATGCGGAAATGGGGTATATCTATAATGGGACACGTGTTTCTATCAAGTTGCTTCATCACGTAGCCATATGAAATAGATTTCATCGCCTAATATCATTCATATAATTAATGTTATCAATATTATTATATTAAAATATATATATATATATATATTACTATACATATAATTATAATTTAATAGGTAATTTTATGACGTAACCGTAAATCTTGAAAAAAAAACTGTTTCAGAATACGCTCACTATTTAATAATATATTTATACAAATAATACATTTAATCATTATAAATCGGAATTATTAATGCACAAAAAATAGTGTTAATATAATGTTATTATAATATATTTATGGAGACCTCTTTAGCATGTTAATATAATGTATAAGTATATTGTAGTATTAATTTATTTATTAACAAATAGTCTATTTGTGTAATAAATGCATTTGATTAATTTTATTAAAAATATATTCAATTGATATAAATATGTCTATTTATGTCATTTTACATTTATCAATTAACTTTTTCAAACAATTTTAATTGATCAGCTAGATCATATGCAATCCTACATTACTTAAATAGGCATGATTTGAATTTTGGAAAAAAAAAAACTGAGAGGAGATAAAATAGGAGACAAGTGGGGAGAGGAAGAAAAAGAAAAGAACAAAAGGCGGGAAAAGGGGTTTTGCCGTTAGAGCCGAAAATTGTGGAGAAAGCAACCCCATGCAACAACAACATGACCTCCAAAAAATTAGATCAGACAAAACTAAAAAATCCAGAGAGAGCCTCATCAACGTTTCTTTACAAACAATCTCTCTGGTATGATTTCTGAAAAAACTGTTCCTTCTGTTCCCCTTTATTGTTTTTCAATTATCGTGGGTGTCCGAATCGCCGTAGCCCTCCTGATTAAGGCTTGACAAATCTTAGATGAGGTTAGGAGAGCGCCCCTACCATTGACTCAAAAAGTTGAAGGAGAAATAATGTAGTTGTTGGGAATCGAACCCATCGCGGCCTTATTGTCAATTTAGGTTTCCTTTGTGAATTTTCTATGAAAAAGTCGTCATTTTTTGTTTGATTTTGTGATTTTCTTAGGTTTCTTGTACCACTATTGCCATTTGTTTTGATTTTGTTGATGCATTTTGTGATTGAAATTTGTGCGATGGAATCCTTTTCATTGTTTTTGTCCTACTTAGGATTATGATTTAGGGTATAGATTAAATATTGATGTAATTTTTCTTCTCCGGGCTTCGGAACAAAGGGGTTAAATGCATCTCATTATTTCTGATTAAACTCTGCGCAATGCTGATTATATCTTTGGTAGATACATTATATCCCCTTGGTTTCTTCTCTTATGGGGTTGGGGCACCAAACCAAGTCCCGCAGGATTAGCGGAACCAAATTACGGAGGGGCTAAAAAATTTTGGAAGATATGCTCACAGATTTTAGAAGCATTATGGAGTCGTTTGAATTGGGAAAGCCAAATTTGGATGTGTCTAAATCTTATATGTTTGATATTTAAAGTGCAATATTTCTTTTTGTTGTATATATATATATATATATATAATTTTTTTTTTGGTAAATTGTAGTATATTTTAAGCGCAATATTAATTAATATGTATATGTTTGACAGGGTTTTGGTCGAATTACGCGCGACTGATTTATGAGAAGTACATGTTTTTGCAGATGTGGATTTTTCTTGTGTCTCGGAGCCAGTGAACTTTGAATGAGTTGAATTCTTAGTTGATAATGGAGTCTAAAATTGCAAAGTTGTCAGAAGAGTATCTCGAACAATTCCAATCTGCTTCAGAAAATGTGGATTTTGTTTCAGATTCTTCGACGCAGATTTTAGCTCCCCCTAAATCTCCGAGATCACAAGAGTCATATCACAACAAGCATGAATCAATTAAAGGGAACCAGATGAATCATGATCAACATTCGCACTCTGAAACAAATGGGCATATAGGAGAAGGTAAACTCTCACTATGCTTTATAGAAGGCAGCAGCAGGTTTCGAGTTTTGTACACCGATTAATCGTTGATAGTGTTAATTAAATTGCGGGGTGAACATCACCCAAATTCATAAGAATTTTATTTTTATCAATTTTAAAAGTAGACTTCTGCATGCATTAGTTGGAAAATTAGAATTTGGCTTGTGTATGGTGAAGCGCGACGGAGATGACTTTTCTCAGTCATGTGCTTGTTTTATTATGGCGAAAACATAATACTAGACGTATTTAGGAACATGAAATTGAAATTAGTTGAGTCAGAACCCTTTCCCTCTTTTTCTTTTATTTTAATGAAATGATACAAGTTTTGTTACTTCCATTTCATTTTCGAAACTGAAAGTTTAAGTATCTTATCGGTTTACCTTTCATGCTATGGTCTAACAAATTGCACATGCAGGTGGTTTTGATGGGAATGGCACATTGGGAGGTTTACTTGAAACAGGAGATTGTTTCTTGGATCCAAATGATCCGAACTATGATTTTCGCGAGGTATCAAATTAATGACCTTGAAAATTTGCTTGTGTAAGGTTTTAAGTAATTTTTGACTGACTGACGGTAGATTCAGTTCATCGTGATAATACTTGATTGCTCTGTCAATTTTTATGTTGTGATAGTTCAATCATTTACGCTTGTTGATTGACAATTATCATTCAAAATCTGGAATGTCTTTTGCTCGTAGGGAGATGATCAATCCAATACAGATGAAGTGCAGAAACTCTTTGCAGACTATAAGAAGAAGGCTACTGTGATAGTAGAGGAGTACTTTACAACAGACGATGCGGTTACTACCGCAAATGAATTGAAAGAATTGGGCATGCCAAGATATGATTTCTACTTTGTGAAGAAGCTAGTGTCCATGGCTATGGATATGCACGATAAAGAGAAAGAAATGGCTGCTGTTCTGTTGTCCACCCTCTATGCCAATGTGATCGATCCTCCACAAGTGTACAAAGGTTTCGGCAAACTGGTTGAGTCAGCAGATGACTTAGTTGTAGATATTCCAGATGTAGTTGATATTCTTGCAGTGTTCGTAGCTCGAGCTGTGGTTGATGACATACTTCCACCAGCATTCTTGACCAAACAAATGGAATTAATCCCCAAAGAATCTAAAGGGGCAGAAGTCATAACGAGAGCTGACAAGGTTTATTTATCAGCTCCACTGCATATAGAAATTGTTGAGCGCAAGTGGGGCGGAGGCAAGGATAAAACAGTCGATGATGTGAAGGCTAAGATTAATGATTTGCTCAAAGAGTATGTTGTGAGTGGCGACAAAGCAGAAGCTTTTAGGTGCATCAAAGATTTAAAAGTTCCTTTCTTCCACCATGAGATAGTAAAAAGGGTCCTTATAATGGCAATGGAAAAGCTGAAATCTGAAGACATGCTTCTAGATTTGTTGAAAGAAATTGCTGAGCAAGGCATTATTAATTCAAGCCAAATGACGAAGGGGTTTAGTCGGTTAATTGATGGTATAGAAGATTTATCATTGGACATTCTCGGTGCAAAGGAGATTTTGCGGTCTTATATTTCCAAAGCTGCGTCCGAGGGCTGGCTGTGTGCTTCATCTCTAAAGCAAATTTCTTTCCAACAAGAAAATCGAGTGGAAGAGGACGCTGCAAGACAATTCAAAATTCAGGTGCACTCAATTATTCAAGAATATTTTCTATCTGGTGATATATTAGAGGTGATTGATGGTTTACAGCTAGAGAACAAGAGTTGCTCGCCTGAATTAAATGCCATTTTTGTGAAAAAGTTGATAACTATGGCAATGGATCGTAAGAATAGGGAGAAAGAAATGGCTTCTGTCCTATTGTCATCACTTAGTTTTTCAGTAGACAATTTTGTACATGGTTTCGTCATGTTGATTGAGGCTGCAGCCGACACGGCTTTAGATATTCCAACTGTTGTCGATGATCTTGCAATGTTTTTGGCTAGAGCTGTGACTGATGAAGTCATATCTCCTCAACACTTGGAGGAGATTGGAAGCCAGTGCACGGGACAAGCCACAATAGGGAGCAAAGTACTTAAATTGGCACAGTCAATGCTAGGTGCTCGTCTTTCAGGGGAGCGGATCTTAAGGTGTTGGGGAGGTGGGGGAAGCAGCAAGCCTGTATGGGCGATCGAGGATGTGAAAGACAAGATTGTGAAGCTATTGGAGGAATATGAATCCGGTGGAGAATTGCGGGAAGCATTTCATTGCATAAAGGAGTTAGGCATGCCGTTTTTCCACCATGAGGTCGTCAAGAAGGCATTGGTGGCAGTCATGGAGAAGAAGAATGAAAGGTTATGGAACTTGCTCGATGAGTGTTATACTGTAGGACTGATAACCCCGAATCAGATGACGAAAGGTTTTTCGAGGGTGGCAAAATCTCTTGAAGACTTGGCTTTGGATGTCCCGGATGTTGAAAAACAGTTTGATCATTATGTGAACAAGGCCAAGGCTTTAGGATGGTTGGAATCTTCATTTTCTGTTAATAACCCAGTAAATGCAGTAGAGAATTAGTTCTGTTAATGAAATCTAGATTTGGTAGCTTCAATGACCTTCACTATTCATAGCTTTTTTTTTTCACTATGACTTTCAAAATAATATTTCAAATTTCTTCTTTCCCTCTTAATATTTGGTCTCTTGTTATGAACCATTGTTGTTTTTGTTAATCTTTGATGTTAAAATGCATGGTCTTTTTAAGCTATTTTAAATTGTTGTAGGAGCTTATCATCGTCATTTTTTATTTTTTATTTTTGATTTCAGCAAGAGTCGAACCTACGATATCTTCAAACCTTATTTTTTAGCAAGTGATGTCTCGTTCATCTAATCAAATCAGATGCTTTGGTGGAACTTATCATCTTAAATTGTAAGAAGATTAAGGAGTTTTAAAATAAAGGAATGATGAAGTGGTTATTAATTGAGAAGATTGACAAGCTGCATTGCTACATGTGATTGCAAATTTGCAATTTCATTAAGTTCAATGCCAATTCATGTCAGCAAATCAACAGATTGCATTGCAATTTCATTAAGTTCTATGCCATGTCATGTCAGCAAATCATAAATTGCAAAGATTGACATATGGTACCAAGTTACCAACCATTTGTTTATTTATTAGGCTTCTTCGAGTGTTAAGATCTTATGTTCGACCCTTCTAACTTTACAATGGCTAATCATTGATTGGTTGCATTTTTTGACCAAACACTACCATTAATTGTTTTTATTTTATTTTTTGGTTTTTTCTTTTTGAGGACAACGCCACCATTATTATTTTTTTTTGAAGATAAAATGAAATTTCATTACTCATTAATGGCTACATATAAGACCAGACGTTGAATAAAGTACATTGATTTGCTAATTCTATTTGTTCAAAAAACTGCCATTAATTTAAATTTTTTTTTGAAATTGAAACAGTTTGACAATCAGGGACACTCTACTACAACGTTGAAACTCATAAAAATACACAAAAGTACTAGAACCGCAAATGAATAACAAAACTTCCCAACAAGGAGAATAACTAAAACTTCCTAAAGAGAAGACTTAATCAAAAACTTCTAATTAGGGAAGAAAACTAAGAGAAGACCTAATCAAAAACTTCTAATTAGGAAAAAAAATTAACTATAAAGTAAAAACCATTAATTGTTGATTCACTAGATTTAATTCATTTTCTTTTTTCGAAGACCACTTTTTTTTTTATTGGTGAATGAAGATCACTTGTTTAAGTGCAAAAAAAGGGCATTGGATTCTGTCCTTTATTTATCACTCTAGCTAATATTTATCATTAAAGTCTAAATATGACGTAGTTAGCTTAAAAAAAAAGGTTATAGATTGCTAGCCATTCATAATGTTATCCATAACCATTATTTAGGCATCTTTTCTAGATTTCATGTAACAATATTTTTGACAATCTTACCCTTGTTTTTTCTTCACTTATTGAAAGGATTTAGAAAATAACATCTTAGTTACTACATATTGTTCTCTGTTGTAAAATTACTTTGAACAAAGCTAGCAAAGTAAAGTTAAGAAATAGAAATTGAACAAGAGAAGAGATATGGGAGAAATAGAGAACTTTCATTCCAATATAGTATCACATTACATAGGTGGAACCTCTTTATATAGGCCCTTAGTAAGACCAAAGGGCACAAGTTTCATTTCAATACAATTACATGAATAAATAGCATTAAGACTAAGTAATTATATGAATTAATTTGGGTGTTACATCATGTGAAGAGTTAGAATAATAATAGGTGGAATACGTAGAGTTGTCAATCCACATTATTTACAACACTCCCCCTTGGATAACAACTTGCTAAGAGAATATGCCTCGTTAAAACCCTTATTAGAAAAACTCTGTGAGAAAAAAATTTAGCAAAGGAAAAAGAGTTCATTGTTCTCATCAATCTTGATATGGAGTATGATATTGATAGGATTGTCTCATTAAAAACCTTGCTAGAAAAACCCATTGGGATAAAACCATAGCGAAGGGAAAAAGAGTACAATACACTTATCAATTTTGATATGGAGTATTAATATTGTTAGGATTGCCTCATTAAAAACCTTGTTAGGAAAACCCAGTGGGAAAAATCTTAGACAAGGGAAAAAGAGTGCAATGCACTAATCAACAACTCCTTTTGATTCTCCCCCTCATGTCCACATGGGTGAGACTTGTTCAGTTTCTTTACTTGCAATGTCTTTAAGTTTACGCAAGCCAATATCATATGTAAGCCTTTTAAATGTCGTAGTTGGTAAGGCTTTTGTGAATAAATCAGCAATAATCACAAATCCTGTTGATGATCTTTTAATGAAGACACATGGGCAAAACGGATTATTTACATATCCTTATTTCAGTAAATAATCACTAAGACGTTTGTACCACATTCGTCCGGATTGTTTCAACCCGTACAAAGACCTTTGTAATTTTATAGAATGCATGTTATGAGGTTTTGATTTTATTTCATCGTATATTACAAATCCATCGGGATTTTCATATATATCTCACTTTGTCTAGAGATCCGTACGATATGTTTAACGACATCCATTAAATGCATATCAAGCCTTTCGAGACTGCAAGGCTTATCAATAACCGAAATGTGATTGCATCTATAACAGGAGAATATGTTTCCTCATAATTGATGCCAGGTCTTTGTGAGAAACCTTGAGCTACAAGTCTTGCTTTGTACCTTGTAACTTCATTTTTTTCGTTTCTCTTTCGTACAAATACTCATTTATATCCAACAGGTTTTATGCCATCTGGCGTTTGGACAATTGGTCCAAAAACCTCTCATTTCCTTAACGAGTTTAGCTCTGCTTGGATAGCATCTTGCCATTTTTGCCAATCAGGTCTTTTTTTGACATTCGTCCACTGATCGTGGTTCTGGATCATTATCATTTTCACATATTTCAAAGGACATATTGAAAGCAAATATATCATCAGGAACAATTTCATTTCGATCCCAAATCTTACCAGAGTTTAAGTAATTTATTGAGATCTCATTACTTTCATCTTTTTCATATTTTTCTAGAGGAAGTTGTTCCACATCAGAATCAACTTTTTCTAACAAACCCTTATCAAAAGATTCTTGTGCTTTCTCAGGAGTATTTTGATTTGTATTTATTTTTACTCCCATTTTTCTTTTTCGAGGAATTGTATCCTTTGAACCAACCGGTTTTCCACGCTTTAAGCGTTTCGTTGGTACTTGTGCATTTTGTTGCACAGAGACATCAATTCTTGCAGGAGCATTTACAGCTGGAATATGTGATTTTGTCACTTGTTTTGCATCATTAAATGCACTTGGTAATTGATTTGCAATTTGTTGCAAATGAATGATCTTTTGAACTTCAAGTTCACACTGATTTGTTCGTGGATCATAATGTGACAAAGTTGATGCATTCCAAGCAATTTCGCGCCATTCCTTTTGAATTGACTTCTTATCTCCCCCTAATGGTCGGAAAATTGCTTCATCAAAGTGACAATCAGCAAAACGTGCAGTAAATAAATCCCCTATTAATATCTTATAATGGACGATGAGTTAAATCCAACATAAATCCCAAGTTTTCGTTGTGGACCCATCTTAGTTCTATTAGGAGGTGGTATAGGAACATACACTGCACAACCAAAAATTCTTAAGTGTGAAATATTTGGTTGTTGACCTAAATTGAGTTGCATGGGGGAATGTTCATGGTATGCAGTAGGCCTATAACAAATGATAGATGTTGCATGAAGGACTGCATGTCCCCAAACTGAAGTTGATAACTTAATTCTCATAATTAAAGGTCTGGCAATTAATTGAATGCGTTTGATCAGAGATTCTGCCAAACTATTTTGGGTATGCACATGTGGAACAGAATGTTCAATGGTAATTCCTATAGACATGCAATAATTTTTAAATGCTTGAGATTGAAATTCCCGACATTATCAAGACGGATGGTCTTGATTGGGTTGTCAGGGAATTGTGCTCTTAACTTAATGATTTGCGCTAAAAGTCTAGCAAATGCAACATTGCGGGTCGAAAGCAAACAAACATGTGACCATCTAGTTGATGCATCTATCAAAACCATGAAATATCTAAATGGTCCACAGTGAGGATGAATAGGTCCACATATGTCTCTCTGAATGCGTTCTAAGAAAACTGGGGATTCCACAACAATGTTACTTGGGGATGATTTAACTATCAATTTACCTTGAGAACAACTAGCACAATTATAATCACCAGCTGAAAATATTTTGTGACTCCTTAAAGGATATCAATGCGAATTATTAATTATTCTTCGCATCATTAATGATCCTGGATGACCAAGCCGGTCATGCCATAGAATGAATGTCTTTGGATCATTAATTTTCTTATTTAAGACGACATTCGTTTCGACATGCCTTTTCAAATAAAATCCAGAAGGTAATGCTGGGAATTTAAATTTTCAGATGAAACAAATCATACTGAATAACTTCTAGATAAAACATTGACAACATTATAGTTGTACCAGATACTGCATAAACATTAGCCTCTGCTAAGTTTCAATTTGATAAATACTCTTTATATTACAATGTACATGTAGTACAATAAACAAGACATGCGTTATTCGCCTTTATTTAGCTCATAATTCGAACGCATCTTAATGTGTCAATACTTAATTGAGCTATTTTTAATGGTAAAATTCATAATTTTGCCTTGATTTTGAAGGCATGGTAAAAGATCAAAAATATTTGGGTATGTATATGACAATATTTAGGCAACATAGCCTTTCTTACGTGACAAAAAAATGTCACAATTATGAGCGCTCATTGTCAATGCTAATTTACCCTTTCTAGTGGTGCACCACTTTTTATTCTGACTATCAATGGAATTGTCAATATGACTTTTACCATATCTTTTCACCTTTTCCACGTCCATAAATTTGTAATTGCGACCATGGTCATCATATGCAACATATGCTTCTTAATTTGAAGCGAAACCAATTGGATATGAGTGATATTATATTTATAATATCTCATTATTTTACTCAGCTACCACGAGACAAGGATTCAATCCATAATTAATATTTAATGGATTGACGTGTGCGCTCGATAATTTGTTGCAGTAATACATCGAGGCGAGCCACGTGGCTTTTATTTGTCTCATCAGTCATATTTCTGCATAGCCTCAATATAGAGGTAATTGAAATTGCAGAATAATAAATGATATTTGACTGATATAAATTTTTGTAGCGTGAGACCCAGCCACTCATTTTGAGCCTTTTGAAGCATCACCAATTTTGGCCTTGATATAGATAGCTCCATGAGGTGAAATGATAATATAAAGTGAAATATTCACTTTTCAAATCTCTAAAGAGTCTAAAGAGATATTTAATGAATAAATATTTATACGCATAGCCTTGCATAGATGTTTTATATATAATTTGAACATCCCGTTGCCTTGACAAGTAATTATTTCCAGTGATATTAAGAGCAATAAATTCAAGTTTTTGAAGGTTTACCATACTCTGAAAATATGTCAAAAATTGAGTAAATAAAAAATAATATTCGATTAAATATATGTTCACAACTTGATTATTAATATGCAAAATGTACTACTTGTATGAGTTGGTGGGACAACCTCCAGGTTGGGTGGTGAGACGAAGTCTACTTAAAACCATGCCTCCTCGAACGGGATAACCCGTCTTCCTTTCAATGTTTAGCTTTATCGGGGACAAGGCTTACTCACTATCAACCCAAACTCATAACACTATTTGCAATATAAAAAATCAAGAATGGAGCATAATTAATCGTATGTAGTATAGCGAGAAAACTAGTTATGTCACATATTGACTTTTGATTTCTGATGTAGAAGATCGTACAAGACGCAACTACAGAGCATACTTTCGTAGTCGGTGAAGTTATAATGCATAGTATATGAATAAAGTATGCATATAAAAGTGAAGCAACCAAGACAATATAAAAATAAACCGAACTCATAAAAGTTATACCTTCTTAGCTTTGTTTCCTTAACAAGCCTTCTTGAACTTCAAGATCTCCTTAATGCTAGAGCAAGCTCGTGCTGATAACGTGTTGTAAAATTACTTTGAACAAAGCTAGAAAAGTAAAGTTAAGAAATAGAAATTGAACAAGAGAAGAGATATGGGAGAAATAGAGAACTTTCATTCCAATATGGTATCACATTACATAGGTGAAACCTCTTTATATAGGCCCCTTAGTAAGACCAAAGGGCACAAGTTACATTTCAATACAATTACATGAATAAATAGCATTAAGACTAAGTAATTATATGAATTAATTTGGGTGTTACATCATGTGAAGAGTTAGAATAATAATAGGTGGAATACGTAGAGTTGTCAATCCACATTATTTACAACATTCTCTACTTGATATTTCCCCTTAAAGTTGTATGCTTTATTTATTCCTTTCACATTTAGCTTTTCTTTTTCACTTGTGGGCCCCAAGTCTCTCTATGTGGCAAGCTCATGTTGGCTGAAGTGGGACCCGAACCTTCGTCTCTTTCTCATCCCTGCTACTTCTTTTTCCTTCTCTTGGTTATTTGCCCTAAAACTACAAAAAATACAAAATCAAAATCAAATACCAGCATTCACGCCTCTCGCTCGCTCCAATCTCACTTCCACCGACTCATTGCCTCTTTCTTGTAGCCATTACAACTTGCTCCATTTTCACCACCGACGCCACCAAGGCCCTTAAGGGGTGTGGTATAGTGATAAGAAAAAGAATATCGAAACTCTGACTGAAACAAATATTGTGTTTGATTCTTGGTAGCTATATTATATATTTTTGGTTTTCCTCAGTTATGTAGTTGGGGCATCAGATTAACTCCCATATATTAGTCAAACCAAAGTAAAAATTTTTTTTTTTTGGGTATGCAAAGAATTAACGCAAGGTTATCTGCGTTCAAAAGTTACACCAGCCAAAAAAAGATATACTTTTATTCTTACAATATGTAAATTTATATGCATTAATTATGAGTTTAATAAGTAAAATTATATATTGAAAGATTATGTTAAAAAGGAAGTGCACTGCCACTTTATTACTGTTTACGTTGAAAGATTACGTTCACCAAGGCTATTGACAGAAACTCAGTGTAACCAAATATGTTGTTTACTTTCATTGTTCGGAAATTGTGTTGCATTTTGATTCAATGATCTTGTATGTTAATTGCGTTACAGACCTCATAATCAAGTTTTTCCCACGAGTGAAGCGAGTGGATTCACCACTTACAAAAGACTAGCTGGTGCCATAAAAATGGTAATAAGAGTTAATCTTTAATATCTATAACCAACCTTTATAAGATGCAAGGGTGACTGGGTTTGAGTACCTATTTATGCACGCGCCATTCAATGCACCTCAAAATATGTATGAATGTGTATGATGACGTAGGCAACTCCGTGGTCAAACCTAGTGTTGAAAGGCAGTAATGACTAAAGCATTTTTTTTTTTAGTCCAAACTAACATTCTTAATTTGGGATTCATCAACGGTATAAGTCTTCCAATGTTAAAGTAATACCAGATGCTAATTAAACTAGATCAAATCACAATTTCACAGTCACTGTCATTATATTGTTCCTCAATCAAATCCATGATCAAATCACAACTTCACAATCGCTGTCATTATATTGTTCCTCAATCAAATCCATGACTCTATAGTCTCTACACATAGGAATCATTAAATCCTTCACCTTCTACACATTTGCAAGTAGCCATTCATTTATGAATCCATCCAAAGATTAATCAAGTCATTGAAACACTATTGTTAATTCACTTGATCTAATTCCTTTTTTATTTTTGGTAGACATTCCATTTTTCAAGGTAAGTAGTCCACTAATTCAAATGGATAAAAATAAAACGCGGCTCGAACTCAGATTTAGTCGGTGCCACCATGCAGTGTACTATGCTAAAAAAACGAAAGAAATTAAAGAAAAGAAAGAGCATATTGGATGCTATTTCCTTTTTTCACTAGCGAATTATGTACATTATGCATGAGATATATCATTTCTAGCCATTCAAAATTATGCCAAAAAAGATAATAAAAGTCGATTCTCTTAGAAATCAAGAAAAAGAAAGTCGATTCTCTTAGTATTAGCCTATTAAGTAGTAGCTCCCAACTCAGTGTATATGAACCAACCTTCACATTAGTCTGAACTAACATTCTCGGAGTTCACATTAAAGTCAATCACGTGATGATGCCGATCTCAATGTACATCTAACGGACCCTAGCAAACGCAGAGAAGGGGCCAGAAGTGAATACAGCGAAACCATCAGGGGTGAAATCACAATTAAAGACGAACTCAAAGGAGCAACAAAAACGAATACCGCACGCGAGTCGCGAAAACCAAACGAACCAACCAACGTTAAAATCTCCACATCTATCGTGAGTCGGTGACGCCACTTCTCCGAAACCCTAATCGGCTCTCTCCTTCTCTCTCAAATCCAAAATGAGTTCTCAGATCTACAGATCCGTCTCTCGGACTCTTCGCAGCGCCGTCGCCGCCTCCAAGAGCTCCGCCGCTCTCTTCGCTGGTGAGCTCTCACTTCATCACTTCCTTTGAATTTCAACGAATCAGCTCGTTTTGGTTAATTAGACCTGCTTTGACTGTAAAGTCTGTGATTGACATGCTTGATTGGCGACATTGTGTGTTTTTGAAGTCTCAATCATTGATTTTCAGTAATTCTTGCTTTTTGATTGGTGAATTGATGTTTTTTACTGGATGTTCGATGTGTTCTTCGTGTTGTGTAGTTGATTTGTCATGTATGTGTGGGCTATCGTCTGAAAGGTTCGATCTTGTTAATCGTTGCGAAAAGTTTCGCTTTGGTTTTACTCAGATTGGTAGGTAAAAAAGTGACTAATGTCGCTGTGTTTATCTTTGTTTTTACATTTCATCTGCTTTTGTGTGGGGTTTGTATCTTTTTCTTTGTCTTTTGCTTGTTTTCTTCGTTTTGAAAAGGGAAAAAAGTTGTCTCATTGGTTTAAATAGTTTACTGAATTTAGGGTTTTGATATAAATCGTTGTCCGGTTCGCCGAAAAGAGGTTTTCAGATCTGGTTGATGCTCTTTGTAAACCTAACTGTTTGAGCATACTGCAGATCTCTCTCTCAATCTATCCATCTATCCATCCGTCTATCTAATTGATCGTATAAATGAGAATGGTGAATCTTTTTCTCTGATTGTAGCATTTTAGCGCTTTAGGATGGTTCCTCATAGACTTCAGAGGCTGAGTACTTCTGGGAAATTTTTTGATGAACATTGTTAAATGCCGCCCTGATAGCTGGTATTTTGTTACTAGAATGGGAGTCTTGATGTACTTGACGTAGATTATATGTTTTTGAGTTGTGCTTTGTTTTTTACGGCCTTCCAAGTTCAGAGTTTTAAATTCTTATGCATTTCGGGGTCCTTTGCTTCGCAGAAGGGAGAGCTGTGGCTGCTGCGACAGCCACCTCATCCAGAGGGAAGGTGCCTTATTTGGCTTCAATCTATGAGAGATCAAATTCACAGAATGGATACAGGGGCTGGGTGTCAAGTGCCCTTGCCCTTCCTGCCGCAGGTTTGCCTTGATGATCCCCTTGTATTCAGTTAAAGTGTTGTTTCCCTTCTGGGTTGTAGTGTTCTCTGTCTTATTGCCTCATTCTACGCGAGTTCTCTGATAACTGTGAAGACTTGCCTGTTTAAAGAGTTGAACAATGCTGCAATTAAGCTTTCAATTTTATGTATTGTTCTTTACTATATAAATCTATGAACTTGAGGTCTTACTGAGATTTTATTGCTCTTTCTTTTTGTGGTATTTATTTAATGCTCTTTTACAAATACATATAGAGTTCTTATTGTTCTTTAAACTGTTAGTCTTACCCGGACTTCTAGAAAATCTGTTGGGTTGTTTCTCATGATAGTCATTTGCGTGTCTTCTAATGTAACAACGATAACAACATAGCCTCAGTCCCAAATTAATTGGGGTCGGCTACATGGATCAAACTCTTCCATTGTGCTCGATTTAGTGCAATTGATGGGTGTATTCTAATGTAAATTAGAATAATGTGTTTAGACTAGGGACAGTTCATTTAGAATTAGTTTGAGCTAAAAAGCATTGCATTGCTATAATTTTGTTGTTCAATCCTCTTATTAAAAGAAAGGACATGATGGTTTAAATAAAAGGTATTAGCAAGGAAGGCAGTGTTGGCGATGGAAAGATGAGGCTTGGAGACAACAGAAGGGGGCCCTTGTCCTTGTTTAAGTTATAGCATGTGATATTCGCAACCTCTTCGACATAAATTCTGGAATTCACAACAGGTTGGAATAAAAGGCGTGGGATTGTATTCTAGTTTTGAATGCTAACCTAGACTTCTCCTGACATCTTTCTGTAACTCCAAGCGGTGAACCTCTTTTCACCACCATCACCATGCTTCTTGCAATGATCAAAACCTTCTGCTGATCCTTTCGCCTCTCTCCATCTTTGAATTTATCTGTCTAAGGAGGTTTTCTATTCTCTTATTCTTTGGCGTTTAAGTGTCATAAGTGAACTGATCATTGCCATTGTATTTTATTTTCTTTTTCTGATCAGAGTTGTCTTGATTTCTTTAAAATGTAAGAAAGAATTGTATTGGTGGTCCATACATATTATACACTAATAACTTCTCATGTCAAAATATCTAAACAAATTGCATTCTTATTACAAGGCATGTATGTTTTAGTTTTACATGTCCACCTTCAAGTTTCAATTTTTTTTTTGCCACTATAGCATATATGTAAGTGTTGAAAATGCTGTTAGTGGATTGTATCAGTGCATAATTCTCCGTTTCTCATGCTTAATATGTATACATTGAAAGTGGTGTTTGTTGTTCAATCCTTTTATTAAAGAAAGGAAATGATGGTCTAAGTAAAAGGTATGAGCAAGAAAGGCAGTGTTGGTGATGAAAAGATAAGGCTTCAAGACGACAGAAGGGGGCCCTTGTCCTTGTTTAAGTTATAACATGTGATATTCGCAACCTCTTCGATAGAAATTGTGGGATTTGCAACGGGTTGGAATAAAAGGCATGGGGTTGTATTCTAGTTTTGAATGCTAACCTAGACTTCTCCCGACATCTTTCTGTAACTCCAAGCTGTCGACCTCTTTTCATTACCATCACCATGCTTCTTGCATTGATCAAAACCTTGCGCTGATCCTTTCGTCTCTCCCCATCTTTGAGTTTAGGGAACTGCTAGAGTAACCCAATTTGGGCACTGACCCAGTTGGATGTCGTGCAATGCATGCCAAGATGTGTGCGTGCGCATCTCGAGGCAAAATGCACGGCATCTGACTGGGTTGGTACCCAAAGTGAGTTACTTTTGCATTTTCCTTGAGTTTATTTGTCAATGGAGCTTTTCTATTCTCTTATTCTCTGGCGGTAATATGTCATGACTCATTTGTGAACTGATCATTATTTTTATTTTTTGTTTTCTTGTTCTGATTAGAGTTGTATTGATTTCTTAAAGTGTAAGAAAGGATTGTACTGGCTGTCCATGCATGCTATACACTTACATCGCTTTACCTTGGAGTATTTAATCAAATTGCATTCTTACTTCAAGGCACATACTCTGAATCTGTGAATATGTTTTACATGTCCACCTTTAATTTTCTTTATTTTTATTTTTCCCACTATAGCAAGTGTGTATGTGGAAAATGTTGTTTGTGGTTTATACTGTTGGATTTGGTTATATTCAATTAATATTTGGTAAGCAAAGTTGTCAAATCGGAATCGTATCGTAAAATCGGTAGGGGTGCTTTTTTTTTATTTTCTTAAAATACGTCTAAATACTCTTAAATATATCTACAAGTTTATAATTTCATTGTATTTATGTAAATCAAACTTTAAATACACTATATTAATTTATTTGATGCCTTTACTAAAGTGTAACGTAGCTCTTAAGTAAAAACAAATATAGTGTATTATTGATATTTGTAGAAAAGAAAAGTTACTTGAATCACAAAATGTTTATTTTGACTTTATGTGGGCCCAACAACCCATATTGGAGAGGATAACGACAAACTCTCTCTCTATTGATGGGTTGTGATTGTGAATCTGCAATTGCCCCTCAACGACTCATCTCTTCATCGTCAGGTTCCTCTCTCTCTCTCTCTCTCTCTCATCAAAGACTTTTCATCTATACGCATCTCCTCTCTCTACATCCTCAGCTTTTCTCCTCTCTTCCACAACTCACAAATTTTTATTTTTTATTTTTGTTGGTCTGTCCAGTGACCACAGAATGAATTGTACGATTCACAACTGAATCGATCGATATCTTAGATTTTCGATTTTTAAGGGTTTTCAACTCGTTTTGGGTTCAAGCCGATTTTGAATCATACGATTTAACTCGTAAATCGTACGATTTTGACAACCATGATGCTAAGTCATTATCTAAGATATTGAGGGGTGTTTAAGTTCTTTTTTATTAGAGTTGGTTATGATGGTTGTTGGAACTGTCTATACCCCTTTCACATTGGGTAAAGTCCCAACCATCTCAGACATAAAAAATATGGTGTTTGGGCAAATGAGTATCCATTGAACTCTACACCATAAGTTGCATAAGGTTGAAGATCTTCCATGGGAATGTCTTCTAAGATCTTTTATTTTGATTTAGAATTAAGAGGTTTATGGGATCTTAAGAGTAGAAAATGCTACCATTTCTAAATCAAAATAAAAAATCTTAAGAATTTAAAAGACATTCTCATGGATGATCTTCAAGCTTATGCAACGCTTATGGTGTAAAGTTCATTAGATACCCATTTGCTCAAACGCCATTTTTTATCTGTGAAGGCTGGGACCTACCCAACATAAAAGGGGTATAGACGATTTCATCAACCCTCGTAACCAACTCTAGTAGAAAAGGACTTAAATAGCCCTTAATATCTTAGATAATGACTTACCATATATTAATTAAATATAAACCACATCCAACATATACCAGTGTATGATTCTCCATTTCTCATGCTTAATATTCAATGCTCTCTATCTATGCCATCGCCTTTTCTTTTTCGTTCTCTTCATTACTATTTCAGTATTCAGTTGTTGAATTCCTTGCTTTTCCTCCTGTAGCTTACTTGCTCCAGGAGCAGGAGGCACATGCTGCTGAGGTAGGACCATTTCTTTTCTTCATTGTAGGATCTATTTCTTTTCTGTGTTCCTTCTTTACATGTTATAATGTTCAATGTTGTATTTTAATTTCAGTTGGAACGAACCTTTATTGCTATTAAACCAGATGGAGTTCAGAGGGGGCTGGTAAGATAACCCGCTATCCCCTTTTATCATTTAAGCTCTTGATAGAGAAACTGTATTTCAATCCATTAGCTCCTGTCTGTATGTGGTGGTAATTAGCACGTGTCTTCTACTATCATATCCCAATACTTTCTTTTAGGATTTGATTGGCTTAAAAGTATATTTTCTTTTAGGATTTGATTGGCTTAAAAGTATATTTTCTTTTATAGTTTTAAAACGAGAGTGTACTCCTACTTTCCTAACTTCTGGTTTGATAGTGTTGATTGTTGAGTGTTTTGTGCTTTTTCATTCACTCATGATTTTTGTTACAGATTGCAGAAATTGTGTCACGTTTTGAGCGCAAGGGATATAAACTTGTGGCCATTAAGTTGGTGATTCCGTCCAAGGATTTTGCCGAGAAACATTACCATGATCTTAAGGAGAGACCTTTCTTTAGTGGTCTTTGCGACTTCCTTAGCTCAGGCCCTGTGCTAGCCATGGTAAAGAAAATTAACAATCATCGTATATGTTATTTTTTGTGTATTTGTTTTTGGTAGTCAGACGTTGGACTCCGTGTTTTTATAGGTTTGGGAAGGTGAGGGAGTTATCAAGTATGGCAGGAAACTTATCGGTGCAACAGATCCACAGAAATCCGAGCCAGGAACAATCAGGGGTGATCTTGCTGTTGTTGTTGGAAGGTACGATTCTCAAATGATACAAATAATCTTCTTTCGTACCTAAATCAAATAATTATAACAAAAATGATCCTTATTGCTACATTCAGGCGCCTCTTTAATTTTTTCTTAAGTGACATACGACATAATCTGGTTACTCAGTGTCGCAAGACACCACCATCACCCTGTCAGTTCCCTAGAAAACTCTGTTCCCTTAATGAATGTACTTGGTTATCAGATAATCTATAGTATATAGCATGCACAAGCAAGTCATGTGCACTTAAAAAGGTATATTGACCACGATGAACGCTCTACTGCGTTTACATGCCACCTGCCAATCGTACTGCTATTTTGAGACTAATTCATTTCAATTGAGATATCGCGTTTGCCAAACGGGGTCTTCTAGTATCATCTATATTTTCAGACCATCATCACTTTCCGATATCGTATAGGAACTCTGCTCGTCAGCTCAGCTCATTTCTCTATGATTCATGAATAACTTTTTGCACTAGGCTCAATTGCTGCCTCTGACCATTTCTTTTAAAAACCCTCCCAAGTGCTTCCAGTAGTTGCTGATATGAAAATTTTACGAGTCTCTCTTCCTTGGTTCCCAACTCTTAGTTCGAGCAACTCCTAATAGTCAAGTTATCAGTCAAATGAGTCACAAGACCCCCTTTGCTCTTGAAGTATCTTATCCTGTTTGTTTTAGTTTATTCAAGTGCCCTTTGCACTGACATGGCTTTTTCATGCAGGAATATCATACATGGCAGTGATGGTCTTGAGACGGCCAAGGATGAAATAAATCTGTGGTTTAAACCCGAGGAGTTGGTCAGTTACACCAGCAATGCAGAGAAATGGGTTTACGGCGTCAACTAATCATTCATCTTCTTGAATTTTGTTACATCGATTTTTCAGCATGTACTACTTGATATGGGAGGAAGCAGAAGCAAATTTGCTTCCGAGTTATCTGAGAGTACCAGGGGAGATTCTTCAGTGGCTAGGAACATCAACACAATAAGTTTCCCACAATAAATTGAGATCCATTAAAGCATAGCCACCCAATAAGGGCATGGAAATAAATTATTGATTTTGTAGAGGCAGTTGTCCCTGGGCAATGCTCAAATAATGTTTATCAGAATTTTTTGGCCAAAGCCATTTTGATTCTTATATGCTAATCTTTCCACTTTTAGAATTTAATGCTTTTTTTCCTTTTAATGTCAATCTCTTTGATGCATGAACTTAAAGCAAATATATGATTATTTGATAAAACGTTCTATCCATCCATCTAATGCTTCTCCAAGCAGGAGTTTGGGTTTTGAGGAATGTCTGATGAAAATAGGTTAGTCTACATTTGTGTGATCTGCTAATCGACTGAAAAAGGAATAAGCAGTACACACAGAATTCTTGCAAATAGAAGTAAACTCATCCTATTCATTACTATTGTAGTTTTCAATGAAAAATCAAAAAAGAATCTCGCAACAACTGTAACCTACCTACATTGAACTTAGAACTTATAACTACGGATCGTTCAATTCAATTGTGTTCCCGACCTGAACCCATTGCTTCTTTGACCCTAATACTTGGATGTTGATTTAATTTAATTTTTTGCAAAAAAAAAAAAAAAAAAAAGAGCCAAATCTCACTAAACATGATAACAAGATAAATAAAACGTTTTTCTTTTTTTTTTTTTTTAAAAGAAAAAAACCTTTTTGGCTTCGAAGGAAAAAAAAGAGATGTTTTGTTTACTGAAAAATAGAAAAATAAGCCAAATAAAAACTTTTTTTTGGTAGAAAGCCAACGCATTTTTTTTGGAAAAACCTGAAAGCCAAAGCATTTTTGGTAAGATGGATGGGGCACCAATTGCCAAAAGGCAAGATTTATAGAGGTCGTGGGTTCATTGTTGAAATGAAAAAATAAAACTCATAAAAAAAGAAAAGAAAAATCTTGACAATAACTTGATCATGTATATATATACTAGTTTCATGACATGCTTTGCATGAACAAGCCCGCTCGCTACGCACGCGAGAGTTCAATTAATTTAATAATTTGTTTCTTTTGGTACATAATCTAATAATTTACTTTATTATTTGAAAAGTGTACTACTTCACTTCTATTCTGATTTAATAGCTTTTACTTGTAAAATCCTAAAAGATCCTTGCATTTTCTATAATGTAATTAAATCTTGTATAGATAAATGTAAGTCTACATGCAAAATAATTAGTTATTATAGAAAAAATCACTGCTTCTAACAACTACAGAGTCATTTTCAAAAAAAAAAAAAAAAAACTAAAGAGTCATTGAAGATGCTTTAAAGAATGAGTACTTAGAGAAAATTAATACTATTACCAAAAAAATAGAAAATTAATAAAAATGACTAAGAAAACTAAGACTATCAAACTTAGAATTCAATTCATGTCATGTACATCAATTTGTTATGATCCAATTATTTTACTCCATTAAAATAACACCATTATACATGATAGAGAAATGGTCGATCAGTTAATAAATCAAAGTGCTATAGGATAACAAAAATGCCAACGTCATTAGCAGATTATCTTTGGGCATCATTGAAAACATGCTTTGTTGTTTCCTTCATATTGATCAAAACTACAACACTGATCTCCTCAAGCTCGAAGACCTTAGTCTATCTATCTTTTCTCAATTTTTATATATAGCTTTTCATCCTTGCATCATAATATTGTAGGGAGAACTTCATGTCCTCTTATACATTATCAAATCTACACAAAACACACACATAAAGTCTTCATTAATCAGTATCACAATCTATATTTCTACTGTACAAGGTAGACATAACACAAACAAGAAAATCTTTGTTGTCCCTGGTTCTCATCCACTTCATTTCGATCAAGCTCCTAACTTTCAAGTAGTTGTCCTATAAGCTGGAAATCAGATAGTCAATTAAATACCAAGAAATTATAGATAATCACAGAAAGCAAACTGCAACAGACCTTCAACTGGACAATTACAACACAAATATGCACTTTTTTCCTTTCTTTTGGATAGGTCACTTCTAAGCAACCCACATATGAATCTAGAGAAGTCTATGGGTAGGTTGGAGGAGAAATGAAATTCAATATCGATGAGACTTGGAAATGGACCAACAGAACCAATGTCTTCTAGCCCATTTGAGCCTGTGCAAATGAAGTTGGAGATTCACAAAAAGAAAAGGATGGAATTAAAAAAAAATCCTAAAAGATGACAACCTATGAAATTTCACTAATCCACTAAATTAATTAATTTTCCGACTTCCAGGCTAAAAATATGTTGACAAAGAAAAGATCAAACAAAATTAAGAGACTTAGCTATGTTCCTGAAGCATTAGTGCTTGCATTTGCATCCATAAACAACTTACACTAACACACAAAATTAAAATAAATAAATAAAGATAAGTGACCAGCAAAAACCACCATATTCAGAAACAATCAAAACCAAATTGACTAAAATTAGTCTCTATATTCAATCAAATCCTAAAAAATCCATCAAATTACTCACGATGCAATCATGTAAGCGAAATGCTAAATTAAACTCAACTACCCCTCTGAAAAATTACATTAAACCATGGACATTTACCTTTTTTAGATTGATCATTTCCTAGTCGATGCAATTAAATTCCTCCACCTTCTTTTAAAGAGACTATTTAGCCAATTAAATCAAGCCATACTTAACTAAAAAATGAAACAAACAACTGATCAATTAATGGAAGCTTGCAATGGAAAATACATCTTCCAATCTTTAATCTATAGAATAGGCAACAAAAATGAGAACATCTTTAATCCAAGGAAGGTCAAAGAATCCGCCTAAAACAACCTAAGATTCACAAAATTAATAAATCAACAAATTCTTAAAAGGCAAGCTCACAATTAAAATACTTCAGTGTCATTGAAAAGGTTAAGGACACCTCCCTCTCACTGTAATAAAAAATTAGTTAATGGACTATATCTTCCAGATGTTTATGATATAGTCATGTTAAAACAAGATAAAAGTACATGCAATGTGTAAAATTAAACTACAAAAACTTTTTTGTTTTTGAGGAAAACTACAAAAACTTGAAAGTCACATAGATTAAAAAGCATAATATTTTTAAATGTAAGGAGTAGGTAACAAATAACAATACCAGTTGAAGTACACTGTGAGGTTAGAAAAAACACAAAATTTAGTTGGAGAAAAAAAACCAGAGATTTTTACCAATTGAAGATTGATAAAAGACTACAAACTCCACCAACCCAAACTCCAAACTCAAAATCACGACCAGAAACCAAGATTCCTCATTAAGTCAAATAAAATTCGAAACCCTCACATTCACTCCACTCAAAACTATAAACAATCATCAATCTATATATCAATCCATATTACCAAAAAAACAAAAAAATAATTCAAATACCCAAACCCCCGATAATCAAATTCATCCAAATCGAAAAACAAGCAAAGAAAACCTGCGATAAAAACCGTGAAAGAGGATCAAATAGTGAAGAAGTAAAGCCCATGGCATATTTTCCACTATAAGACTCATGACCATGTAGGATGTATCGAACATCTCTTTTGTGTTTTGTGCGTGGAAGTCCCTGTAACTTGTATAGTTAATGTTGTGGTTGACCAATACATTAGCATTATATATCTGTTTGAGAGGCAATCAAATCAAATAAAATCTTCTATCAATCAAATCTTCTATACATACTTGTAGCTACCAATTAATGAAATTATATCAATAGAGGGAATTGGCCAATGGAGATTCAAATTCTGACCTGAACATGGCCGATCGGTTGGAACACGTCTTGGTTCTAGGGGGGCTGATTTTGATTATCCCACCTGCATATATTAGATATATATTTAAAATTTTGCTTTCAATAAATAATACTCCAGGCAATAATGTTAAAAACCCTAAAAGGTCAATTAAAATAAATTCTCATACCTTTTAGTGTTCATTTAATTTTGCTGCTAAATATTGTTAGTTACAGGTACTTCAACTTCGGTTGTCTGCATTGATTTTAAAGATTTTAGCCAAGGCTCTCTGTTTAGATTTAACAAGCATCACTGACATTGAAGTCTTATTTCTTTTGATAAGAGGAAAAAAAATAACATGAGCACTATTAATAGTCAGATTTTGTACCTACAGTGACATAGAGTGAGCTCTAAGATTCCAAACCTTAAGATTTTTTTTCCTCAAACCTCTAATTGATAGCTACTTCCCACACTGCAACATCACCAACATCTGTGCTCATAAATAAACTTTTGGGAAACTGGTCAGCAGCCCATTGACTCGACAATTTTCAGAAATTGCATAACCAAATGAATTACTTAACACTTGTAAGTCCTAATATATATATATATATATATATATACACCTTACCAAGACGATGTGTAGCCACATCAGTTGCAATCATTATGGGTTTTTTGCCACTTTTGAACTCAGCTAGAACCTAATCCCTTTCTGTCTGTTCTTTATGCTCGTGGATGGATAGTGCAGGACATCCATCTATTCTCAGTTGTCTAGTGACATAATCTCATTTATTTGTCTCCACAAAAATTAAAACGCAGTTACCATTTCATTGTCTTGTAACATGTTAATTAACGTGAAAAGCAAACAAAAAGATCAAAGGTAAGCTGAAATACAAATGGATGCATTAGAATCAGAATGAGGTTAATTAACCTTCTGCTCTTCCTCCTACTACGTTTATCTTCTATGCACAGTGGTGTAGACTATGGTGGAAATTGTTCTATCACTCACTGTTTTACTGCATGATTCAAATATAATTTTGACTTGTTAAAGCGGTTGTTTTTCAAACAAAAATCCTTCAATATTTGCTTCGTCACTTTACTATCTAATTTGTTCATGATCTTTTGTTTCTTGTGAAGGATATGGGCAAACCGGTAATCAACACTTATCTTTGCTACAGGTATTTGCGTTTTACATTCCGAATTGGCTCTCTTGCATAAAAACTCTTGAGTCATGTTTCTCAAAAAAAGAAAGAAAGAAAGAGACCTCTATCATTGTTTCATTTTTGAACTCCTATTGTTCTCAATTTGTTATACTTTCTTTTCATTTAAATTCTCTCGAAAAGATGCTTAGCATGGAGTAAATTGGCTTCTTAGTGTAGGTATGCTTTTAGATGAACTCCTATTGTTCTTCCAATTTTATCCTCATTCTTCAAATAAAAGTAAAAACAAATATATACTTGAAATCTTTTCAAACTTCATTATTACAACAACATAGCCTCAGTCCCAAATTAATTGAGGTTGGCTTAATAGGTTCTACTTTTCTATTGTGTTCGATTTAGTGCAAATCCAACATTGTTATTATTATTATTATTATTTTATTTTTAAGGCCCATTTTTTTTTACTTACCCTAGGTTTAAGGCCTATATATATATATATACACTATTGGGTTTTGGGATTCATACGCAGCGGAAAATTCAAAATAATTTTTGAAAAACCCCAACAGGATCGCAAATAAGTTCCATTAAACAAGATCTACAAAAGTAAACAATACTTTGATTCGTGATTTCCTTATCTGATTGTTCGATATTCAAGACGTTCAAGCGCGCGTCCTCTATCAGAAATCCACACACGAACGGTGATCACAATTTGAAGTGCTAGCCCCAAGAGAGATTGAAAACCTTTTTCTTTCTCTCCCAAAATTCAGAGTTCAAAAATTGAAAAAAGAAATTCTTATATTACGTTTTTGGGTATCACCCTTTATTTATATGTGTAGATAAGCTCTCATTTAAAATCCTATTCGTAATACAACTATTGTATTTACGATGTTTAAGTAAATTCAAAATACAACTATTGTATTTACGTTGTTTAAGCAAATTACACATATAACCCGATTAATAAGTTATCATATAACGAATCATAAGGGCTTATATATTATGAATTTTATCTTATAAAATTAAATACTCTGGACCATTTGAAATTGCACAAAGCCATTCTTTGTGTGCGACCCAATAGGTTCATGCGACGTTGGTAATGAACCAAAACTATTTTGGTACACAAGTCATAAGCGGCCTTTAGCAAAGCATTATGACTACCCAAGTAGCATGGATATCAAAATCAATACAACCTAATAAATAATGTATATTATATCCTTTTGTCGTGCAATATCCTTTGATTAAATATAAGGCATGGAAAGTCACCCTTAATATTCAATCGTACTAGTCTCGATCTTTAGATAGATTGAAAACATCCAAGTGACATTGATCATATCAATTCACTTGAACTTGGCCATTTAACAATCTAACACATCGAGGGATCCACTGATATCTCTCTCTTTACGATAGCGATAAATTCTTTTTTGATTACACACCTTCACGTATTGCTCACATGATAACCAATCATAATCTTTATAATCGTCTGGTTAAAGGCAACGTTTGATTGTGTCAAATTACCATGCTCATAATATTGAAGTATATAGTAATCTCAAGTCGAAGGACTAAATGATATACCTATTAAGAGTAACACATTTGACTTAATCCATGTGGTGTTCTCATAGCGGGTCGGTTCAGTACCTTGTTCCTTAACAAATACTCATGATCTCGATTCGTATACTTATACGTATGATCATCACATGACCATCAATCAAGACTCACACTAGTCTTAATTCATTATAGTTTCCAGTATAATGACTGACTAGGGACATTTAGGATATTTCAACAAATACCCATGGATCTTATTATAAGGTAAATATGCAATCACTTATAATAAAACAACAAATGATAAACCTCTATGTTATTAATTAAAAACTGTAAGATAAACAATGTTTGTAGATTGACCTAGGGCACATGCCCCAATATATATATATATATATATATATTTCGGTGCGACATGAGACATGTGAGAAAATCTCATAGATTGATATGTGACATGATAATGCCACTGTTTCTATTTTTCTTAAGTTTTAGTTTGCCACGTGGCAGCTTAAAGATTTGGTTTTCGATTTTTTAATTTCTTCGGCTTGCTCTCTATATTTCCGATTCTAATTAGGATGTGTATTAACAATTAGGATTTCGATGTTTCGATTTAAAATAGAATCTTTCTATTTTACCAGTTTTTCTTTCTTTTTTTCGATCGGAATCGATATATAAGTTTGTGTAATCCACACAACTAATTAAGCACACATTGTTTTCAAAAAAAAAAAAAATTAAGCACTAATTCAATAAGACTTTTTGTACAAGAGATTATTAAATAAGAGCTTAATTTAATAGAGTGTTTGGTAAAAACTAAACTCAAAAATTTTAATTAAAAATTAATTAAGTGTTTGATAGCCTACCTTTAATTAACATATGTATGACTGAACGATAAAGATAAACGGTTCTAGACTACTACGATGATCATTAAGATGAAGACGATGATGATCAGGAGGAGAGTAGCAATAAGGAAAATGAAGGAGAGGTATTGAAATTTTTTGTACTATGAAAAAAAGAAGAGAATGAAACCTTATTTCTTTTAGGCATATCATCAAACAACACCCATGCAAAACAAACAAACGCACCATTATGATGTCTTTTAGCCATTACACCATTCCCTAAACCCACCATTAATTAAGATTGTATACAATGTATAGCTGGTTCGTTTCTCTTATGCAAATAATTTTATGTGCATTTGGAAAATTATAATATCTGTGGAAATAAAACCTTTGATTAACTTGGTTGATTTCGAGCCAAAATCAAAAAGCAATGGTACGACATTCTCTACCTTTGATTAACTCGATTGATCTGAAAAATTATGATCTCTTGACAATCAAGTGAGCTTATGGGAGAGGCCGAAAGATTGAACAGAGCTTGTGAGTTCATAAAAAAAATAGAGCTTTTGGGAGAGGAGGATATGAGAGGCAGTGAGATTGTGAGAGAGGAGGTTATGAGAGGCAGAGAGAGATTGAAGAGAGACAGAGAGATATTGAAGAGAGATCGTGGGAGAGGAAGTTATGAGAGGCAGAGAGAGATTGAAGAGAGCTTGTGGGAGGAGAAGAGGCAGAGAGAGATTGAGCGTAAAGGTTTTGATGAGGAGAAGATGGAGACGAAGGTGAAGTAATTCGAAAATATCGAGCGACTTCGCAAAGAGTCATGCGAAAACCTCTTTCCGCTTAAGAGGTTTAATAAGTTAAGAAAATTAACTTTTTTTATTAAGAAGTATTTTCTCTTATTTAGTCAAAGTCTTATTGGGAATAAGTCTTATTAATAACATAACCAAACACACTTATTTTTATAGAACTCTTATTAAATAAAACTTGAGCAAAATAAGAGGTTGAATTAGAGTTACCAAACACCACCAAATGTCTGTGTCCGTGCTCCTAGAGTAATATATAGAGTTTGTTTGCGCGCTTTCCCGGCTTTCCAAAATAAGACAACCCAAATCTCCTTCGACTTTCCCTAAGTTTCCCTTCCGAAACCAAATGAAAAATCAATTTTCGCTTTCTCTATTAACGATCTCCAAAACCCTGAACTAGGGTTGTTTGCTCCAATGGCCGATCGATTAAATCATATCGCCATTGTCGATGCCGATAGGTGCAAGCCTAATAAGTGCCGTTTGGAGTGCATGAAGAGCTTCCCCGTAGGATGTACATGGATTGGATCCTGTCCAATTATGGTCAATCCGCAATCCAATCCAATTATTGCGAATAGGAAAATTACAATCCAATCCAGTCCAAATAATTCATCAATCCAACTTAATCCAATTTGTAAAATGCGGACCGGATTGGATCAAGTTCCACGGATTGACATTTTCCTATCCAAAATTCATGAAATTAGAATTAATCAAATGAATCACAAGAATTATATATCTCATCAATGACAAATTCACAACATACATTCCAAAAATTTATATATAGCATATTTCTCAAAAACTTGTCATCACAATAATCTTTAAAATGTGAGTTCCTACATAATCAACGTGTCATCCACGAATCTTCACCATACATCCTTACAAAAGAACAAAAAAAATGTAGGTTAAACATACAACCTATAATAAAAAAGGTTGAAAGCATAATAAAATAGTTAAGAACAACCATAGTCCTTTAGATATTATAGTTTAGAGTTGATAGTTTGAGTTGATGCTCTTTAAGAGACTATAGTACATATGATCAAATATGTATATGTGTTGATGTGCTAAACGGACTGGATCGGATTGGATATGCAATTTTTTAATGTAGGATCCATAATCCGACCCAGTCCAGTTAGATTAGTGATTTTTCAATCCAATTTAGTCTAAGGGAACAAAGAATTGAAATAATTAGTGATAATTGGTCCAAATTGGATCGGATCCGCGAATTAGTGCAATCCGTGTGCACCCCTAGTCGTAAGCCAGGATTCCAAGACTGGTATCAAGAAAGGTGCGCATTGCTTTTCATTACTATTCAATTAGGTTTTCTTTCTATTACTTTCTGCTGTGCTCGATCGAGTGCCTTAATTTCACCAAAATCATTACTTTGTGATTTTTTTGGTCGGTTTCCGAGTTATTCACTTATTCGTTATCGATTCTGTTATAGGAAGTCGTGTATTGAAGCGACGCTTTCATCTAAAGACTGCTTCCATCTCTTGTGGTATTTGTGTCAAGGTTTGTTGTCAATTACTCATCAAATCTTGTATCCTTACAATGCCGCGGAGACCGATGCGGTATATTGATTTGTGTGTTTTTTTGGCTTTCGGGGTAAGAAATGCCCTTTTGATGCTATTCAGATAATCAATTGGCCAAAAGATTTGGATAAAGATACGACTCACCGTTACGAACCTAACACCTTCAAATAGCATAGGTAAAGTGTAATAAGTTCACGCCCAAAGTAGTTCATGATCATCAGTTACGATTGAGATCGACCAGTTATGTCGTCATCATGCTTATTAAGTTATTAGTTAGGTAAATGACTCACCCAAAGCATGGTCCACGTGCTCGAAATAAGAAGATAAACTTTGAGTGATTTGGTGAAGATACGTAGTTACAACAATATGCAGATTGAGCAGTTGCAACTGAACCTTTGAATACAGTTTGTTACAGATTTGATCTTATTTACAACCAACTGACGAGCAACTAAAGATCTTATGAAAGTTGGAGTTGCGGTTCAGAGGCTTATCACCATCTGTTTGGTGTGTAGAAACGTGGTTGTTTGAAGATGAAGATTATTTTGATCGTAACCGAATTGTTAAGATTTGTTGTTGGGATTTAATGCACTTCATTAGCGATATAATGTGTCAAAGTAATTGAGTATGTACCTAGTTGAGTCGATTCATTTTTACTTTGTATTGTGAACATGTGTCTTTTATTGAGTTGTAAAACACCAAGGGCTTGGTCGTCTAGTAAGGGGGAACCTTACACACAAGAGGAGTCTTGTGAACGTAATGCCATAAAGAGGAGTGTACGTAAGAGAGTGATAGGAGGAGCTCAGTGAGGGAGTCACGTCAAGAGTCATGTAGTGCACTGTTGTTATACTTAGTGGAGATTACGTCTGGGCATGGCTATGACAATCCTATTTATCACCTAAATAAACTAGGGCCTAATAGTGGTGTTGTGATTGAAACCCTAATTTCTTTTTATCTTAAAGTGGGCCCACACACACATATTTTAAAAACTCCTTCGGGATTAAGTAAAATGGTTACACAAAAATCTCAACTAAATTAGGAAGTTAGGGATTTGATGGGATTTGATTTGAGCCCTTGCCAAGTTCATCTCTTTCTTTTTAAAAACGTGAGTTGTGTGAGAAAGTGTGCGCACAAGTGATCGAGAAAGGGAAAGAAAACGTAGAGAAGTGGAGAAGAGGAGCGAGGAGGAGATTTTAGGTGTAATCACGATTAGGTAAACACCTCCTTTAATGTTTACAACTTGAGTTTGATTATGTTTGATTTCTTTGTTCGATTTTCGAGTTGAGTTTTTGATATTTCCTTATGAGTTATGATTGTACATCAACAAAACGTATCAAGAGGTTTAATGGTTTATGTTCAAACTGAGATTTGTTTTGGTTTTGATTTTCAAAAAAAAAAAGGATAGAGATGTGGTCTGCGCAGTTCGCAAAGAAGGGAAAAAGGGCTGCGCATGCATCCCCCACTCCTATCTGGGCCTAGGAGTAACCCAGGCCTAGCAAATATGTTGGGTCGATCAGGCCCAACTAGTGAGGTTGGGCTGATCAGGCCGAACCAGTGAGGTTGGGCTGATCAGGCCGAACATTGCAACGCAGTTTATGTGCGGAGGGTGGGGACGCACATGTGTGCGCTCCCCACCCAGGTCACCCTGGGTCTGGGCCGGGTTTGACCCGTGCCCGGTAGGGTAGTTGGGTCAGTCCAGACTAAGCTACCCAACCCAACCACTCAATTTTTTTTTTAAAATAATAATATTTAAATAAATGAAAATAAATAAATAAAAACAGTAAACAAATAAATTAAATAGTGGACTTTCAAACATCAAAGCAGAGGGAAGACTTCGAAGTGTTTTTGAAACTGTACCTTGGGGTTTTCAAAAAAATAAATATACTTATAGAAACTCGAGTTGATGTGTAATTAATCAATATTTAATTGGTTTAGATTTACACGATTACGGAGTACACTCGTAAGTGCCAACTAAGGACTTGAAAAATTAGCGTACCAGGTAAGTTGAAATTTAAGTTATTGGTTTTATGATTGTTTACCTCTCTACTAGACTATATGATAGGAATCATGGAAGTAGAACACGCAGGTAGATCAGGATGCATTGTTAGACACTGTATGTAGTCCTTGCACCAGATGCTACTAGTTCGACTAGGAGTTTGGGCAGTTGGACCGTACAAGGGAGAACAACATAGGGCAGTTGCCCAAAATGAATATTTTAATGATTGAGAATACGATTAATTCCAATGTTCTCAATAAATACTTGTAGTAGGTGCTGAGTTCAGTTGGACTATTTTAAGGACTTAGTGATAGGTGGATCTTGCACAGTGTAAGAGAATGGAGTGTTGATACTGCTACGACCATAGTAGGGTCAACCTTCACGAACTTTAGTGTGGTTGAGAAGTCTATCATAGTAGCTCGTACATGTCTAGCATTTGCATATTTTGATGCATTGATAAATATTTTGTTTATATACTTTCTTGTTTATTCCTTTCGTCATATTAAATATTTACAAGTCATGCATTTTATTTAATTTTGCATTTACTAAATGCAATGTTCATAACGTGTGTAACTTAACCCGACTTACTGAGCACCGTTGAACCCCTTTGTGCTCACCCAACATTTTTCCCCACAGGTTCTTCGTCAAGGATTGATAAGGGGAAAGGAGTAGCTCCAGCTGTCTAGATGAGGTTTTTGATTGTTGAGTTGGTATGGTTCAAGATTGAACCTTTACTTGTTTTTAATTATATTTATTATCATGGGACGAGAATTTTGAAATAGTTGAACTAGAGGTATTTTCTAGTTGAGAACTATTAAGAGCTATTATTAGCCTTTATGTCAAAAGTTTGATTACGTTTTATATAATAATATTCCGCTGCGTTTATAGTTCATTTATTTTATTTTAATTGTTGATAAATGATGATGAGTTAGTATTGATAGAAGGCTCGCTAGTTTGGTTTATAACTTAACGACCAAGTTGGTTGGCAAGTTATGGATCGGGCTAGGCCGGTTAGAATTCATCTAAAAAATGGGTCCTGACAATGGCCTCGAAGATGTACGTCGTGGATTGAAATGTGTGAATAATCCTCTGTGTTCTGGTTTGATTTACATTTCTACATTTAAGTTTTTGTTATAACTAGGGGTACATACGGGTTGGATCCAGTCCAATTAGGGTCAATCCACAATCCAATCCAATTATTGCGGATTGAAAAATTGCAGTCCATTCCAGTCCAGTTCAAATAATTCATCAATCTAACTCAATCCAATTTGCAAAATGCGGACTGGACTGGATCAAGTTCCATGGATTGACATTTTCCTATCAAAAAATTCATGAAATTAAAATTAATCAAATGAATCACAAAAATTATGCATATCATGATTGACAAATTTACAACGTACATCCCACTAATCTATATATAGCATATTTCCCACAAATTTATCATCACAAAACCTTCAAAATGCAAAGTCCTACATAAATAAAAATGTCATCCACAAACTCCACCATATACCCAAACAAAAGCACAAAAAGTACACATTGCAACATATAAACTACAAAAATGTCTAAAGTGTAATAAAAGAGGTAAGAATAAGCAAAGTCTTTGAGATACTATATAGTTTAGAGTTGATAGTTTGAGTTGATGCTCCTCAAGATACTATAGTACATATGATGAGATATGAATATGTGTTGAAGAGATAAATGGATTGGATCCGCGATTTTTAACTGTGGGATCCGTAATCTGATCCAGTCCAGTCAGATTAGTGATTTTTCAATCCAATCCAATCCAAGGGATAAAAAATCGATCCAATTAGTGATAATTGGTCCGAATTGGACTGGATCCACGGATTAGTGTAATCCGTGTGCACCCCTAGGTACAATCATCATCTGTGTATTCAGTTGTAACCACATTTGGTTATTTCAATTGGTATCAGAGCGGGCATTTTGAAGTCTTTATTTATAGAGATGAATGAGATCCGCATATTAATCATAATGTTTTAGGGAAACCAATCAGACTAGCCTGAGGGTGTCTCAAATACGAGGCCACCACTGCTCACCAATACGAACTACACGTATTAGAAAGCCTACATGGAAGGATTCATATTGTCCATTGATGTCCAAGCATATAGAGCCATTGAACGAGGATACGCATCACCAGAAGTTGATGGAGAGCCAAAGGACCCAGATAATTGGACAGAAGCAGAGGAGAAACTACAGTCAGCCAATGCTAAAGGACTGAATGCAATGTAACAACCCTCAAATTTAACTTGACTTGTGTTACACTTATCAGGATTGTGACCCGGTAACGTGATACTGGACGGTATCTCGAACTTTAGGAGTCAACATCGAGGTAATTTTATGATTCTTTGATTGCGTGTATTAGTATTTTAGTATTTTATAGGTCTTGAGCCGTTCGGGCGATTTTTAGTTGAGTGAGGTTTCGCCTAGTTAAACGGGGGGATAAAAGAAAATACAGAATACAAATAAATGATTTTTTTAAATAATTTAATAAATTAGTTGATGGGATGTGGCGAGAAAATGGGCGCGACGAACCAAATTTCGGAGAAATGCGGACCGAGGAAATGTAAGATCAATATGGAAGTTGGATAGTCTCGCAACATACGGGCTATGAGATAGAAATTGTTAAAGTGACACAGCATAATGAGGAGAGCCATGAGATTGGCATTGAGATGTGTATGTGTGTTGAGCTAAGATGATGAGGTAAAAGACCCATAAGGGCAACTGTTCAAAAAATAAGCAAGTGTTAACTTAAGGGCAAAAGGGTCATTTTGATTATATATACATAACGTTTTGTCTAAAAACCCTACGATTCATCATCTTTCCCAAATGGCTCCCCCACACTCTCCTCCCCTCTCCACTCTCCCCACTACCACCACCGACTCAGCGGACCTTCGACTAAGCCAGAGGTGGCTGGAGACCGGGACGACGTTCCCCTACACCCTATTTTTGTCTCTCGGCCTGTTCACCATCTTTCTCAACTTGACGTTCCCCTTCCTCCTCTCGGCTGGACCGTCACCACCTCTACCTCCTACGATGCTGGACCCTCCACCACCTATCGGAGACACCTAGGCGAGCCTCTCCCATCTCTCTTTCTTTCTCTTTTTCTCACTATTTTTGTGACTGTTATGGACTATTTTGGGTTGCTTTTGAGATCGTTTGGCCACTGTTTTGGGGCTGCCGTGGCTGGTGGGACTGTCCCCGGTCACGGCTGATCAGAGGAGAATCTACGACGACGCTTGAGTCATTTTCCCCTCCCCATGTTCAACAGTTACATTTTTGGAATGGTGGTGTGTAGTGTTTGTGATTTCGGTTTTGGGTGCATTGCGAGATTCGGTTAATGTGATGTATTGATGTAATCCGTGATGTGTGAGTTGTATGGGATGCATGATGGTGTGTGTGCCTCACCATTGGGGTGTGGGGTGCGTATGGTGTGTGTCACAGTTGAGATGTTGGTGGTTGTGAGGATAGGTTATTGTTGTTTCCACCTTGACGATATGTAGACAAGTTGAGGAAGAAGATGTGTTGTGAATGGGACTTTACTTATATAGGCCCAATAGAGGTCTAATAAATTTCTTTACTTCAAATAAAGCCCACTATATGTGCAACTTGTTTTAAAAATGTATTGTGTGTGTATAAGTGTCCTTGTTGTGAGCGTTTTAGTGTGGGTATATGGGCTCGTGGAGTGTGAGTATCTGTGTTAGAGTAAAATATGATATAGGACTGATTTTAAATCTTCTAAAGTACAACGTGGGTGTTGGGTGTGGTGTATGAAGATTTTGGTTATAAAACGCCGCAGGGCCATGGGCTCACGGCATGACCCGCATACCATTCAACCAATGAACTTTTCACAACTATTTAAGTCGTTTTCAAGACTGTTTTTAAATCAAACTCAACGGGGATGAACTTAAGGCTAAACATTAACCCTAAACCCATTAATTGGGGTTCCAACCTATGCCAGGTAGTCGAGAATCCGCGGGGTACGTGTTAGAGTCTCGGAGTGGTATCGGGTTGCGATTAGTTAGGTAAGTACACACGTGCCTTATATGTGTGTATGTTATGTTGGGAAATGTGCCCTAGGTCAATCCATTGACAGTCTTTATGAATACATTTTAGTTAATAAAATAGAGGATTTCATTTGCTGTTTATTATAATTCATTTGCATGTTTACATTATAATAAGATCCATGGGTATCTACAGAAATATCCTAAATGTCCCTAGTCGATTATTATACTGGGAATTATAATGAATTAAGATTAGTGTAAGTCTTGATTGATGATCATACGATGATCATACGTATAGGAATATGAATCAAGATCATGAGTACTTGTTAGGGAACAAAGTACTGGACCGACCCGCTATGAGAACATCACATGGATTAAGTCATAGTTGTTTCTCATGATAGGTATATTTTTCAGTCCTCTGACTTGAGATTACTAGAGACTTCAACATTAGGAACATAGTGATTTGACACTATTAAACGTTGTCTTTAACCGGACGATTATAAAGGTTGTGATTGGTTACTATATGAGCAATGTGATGAAGTTGTGTAATCGAGATAGAATTTGTCCCTCTCATATAAAGAGAGATATCTAGCGGATCCCTCGATGTGTTAGACTGTTAAAAGGCCTAGTCTAAGTGAATTGATATTGATCAATGTCACTTAGATGTTTTCAGTCTACCTAGAAATCGAGACTAGTATGATTGAACATGTTGGATGATAATTCCATGCCTTATGTTTGATCAAAAGGATATCGTGTGACAAAAGGATATTATATACACTATTGATTAGGTTGTATCGATTTCATATTCGTACAACTTGGGTAGTCATAATGTCTTGCTAGAGGCCGCTTATGACTTGTATACCAAAATGTGTTTTGGTATACTGCCCACGTTGTATGAGCCTATTGGTCGCACAATTGAGAATGGTTTTGCGAGATTTTAAGATGGTTCAGAAAAATGAATTTTATATGATAAAATTCATGATAGAAACGTCCTTGTAGTGTATTACACTTATACTTCTTTAAGTAGGGGTATATGTGTAATTTACTTAACCGTTTATATACAAGGGTTGTATAAATAGACGCTTTGAGTTAGAATACAAGTACGAAAGATTTAAAAAGGGCTGAAACTCTATTTTCGCTTTAAGAAACGACTTAGAGTTTTTTTTTGGTATGCTTTAGATCGTTTTGGAGAGAAACAAAAAGGTTTGGTATTCTCTCGAAGCTAGCACTTCAAATCTCGACTGCCATTCATGTGTGGACTGCTGATAGAGGGCGTTCGTTGTTGGCAGCGCCTTAGAGATCGATTAACCTTCAGAAAGGTACATTACGAGTGAGGTACGATTAAGTTTTCATAGTATAAACGTTTTTAATGGAATCAGATTCGGATCCTGTTGTGGTTTTTGTCAAAATTGTTTTGTAATCTTCGCTGCGCATGAATCACAAAACCCAACATGTTAGTAGGCCAGTAAGGAAATAGCATGTGATTTATACATACCTCTATTCATTGATAATGTTGAATTGAGCATTTGTTTGAAATTCCATTCCATATTGTTTGTTGTATGTTCTTGGCATGAGTGTGTGTCTCGAAGGTATCATGTGGTCCCGCACTAGCTGGGACAACGAGGGTGCCTCCTGCAGGGGTAACTGACCACCCCTAGTGTTGTGTGTACTGAGTACTGGATTCGAAAGGTGTTGCAATGCCTCTCGATTTCATGTTGCGCTAATGTTGTGACATTGCCCGGGGAGATCTTGTGAGATCTTTGCCGTATTGCTGTGAAATTAGACCACTCATGGGCTTCTTTTGAATCTTAGAACATGCAAAATTTCGATTGTTTATCTATCGGTCTATTTATCATGCACTTGATTTACTTACTTTCCTACTATTTCATTTCTGCATGATATTTAGACTACTTTACTTGTTAAATCATAAATTACTGTTATATTCTTCTGGCACTACTTTCAATTTCTTCAGTTGCTCACCGTCTAGTTTGTGACGGTGGGTGCAGATAGGGTGGAGAGCAGCAAGGGCAAGGGGCCCTGCCTAGGAGTCCTACTTTGAGGACTAGCAGCGGGATCAGGGAGACTTTATAGTATGTGTTTATGTTTTGCTTACTTGTATATCGTTTCATACATATGTTTTAGGATTGTTGAACTTGGCATTTTTGATGAGATTATTATCATGTATATATGCTTATTGAATTGTACATGAATACCCCGGGTTTTTCACATTTATAGATTCCTACATTTCCCCATGATTGAGTTATTTCCCTTATTATAATTGTTTAGTCTTCCATTGTGTATAATTGTAATAACTCTTTTATAAATCGTTAAATTAATTAAATTGAAGGTTGACTAGGCTCGTTAGGTCACCGAGTGATGACTCGGGACCTGTACGGGGTCTAGGCCGGGCGTACCCAATAGCACGGGGAAATTGGGGCCGTCACAGTTGGTATTAGAGCCTAAGGTTATAATGACATGACTCTTGATTTAAAACACAAACCATTAAGACAGCAGAAGTTAGGAATGGTTGAACTTAGAGTGAAAAACCTTACGATCCTAATTAGAACTCTAGTTTGGAGAGATTAGTTGGGATAAGTCAGATGTGATGTTTATACATATTACGATTGTTGTTTGTAATATATTATATGCGGTAGCTATCCATTGATCCGAGAAATTCGTTTCCTTATTCAGATGACGATGGCGGATTAGACCGGTCCTAGCGACGATAGCGACACTTTTGGCACACGATATGCTAGTGCGAATGATGTGCACGCCTTAACACAGAGAGTCGCGACGCAGGACCAGCAGCTACAGGAGATATTACGACTGTTGAGGACATTAGTACCATCTACCACTACACCATTGACTCCGACTACACCATTGCCACCTACTATTACTCGGGGAGTAGAGACTCTGATTGCTGCGACATCTATGGCTCCGATTCCGTTAGCGGCGATTCCCAAGGGTGCGGTTATTGCTCTAGGTATGTAGACCGAGGCGGAGACACCTTCGTTACAGACTGAGACAATACGAACGACGGAGACACCGACTACGCCAGTAGCTGCTGCAGAGACTACTCCGGTCACTACTCCCGAGAAGAGTCCTAGGGCCACTGCTGATGCGAGGCAATGGAGAGAATTTAAGAGGCACGACCTAGTAAAGTTTTTTGGTGGTACAAACGTAGCTGCGGCAGAGCTTTTCTTGAAGAATCACGAGAAGATTCATACTATCATCGCGACTGAGGATCATATGAGAGCAACGATTTCCTCATCTATGCTACAGGGGGAGGCAGATGATTGGTGGACTACCATTGTCACTACCCGAGGCATTTCGCGAGATTGGATTGATTTCAAGAGCCAGTTTAACCAGAAATACTTCCCACCGACAGTGTTACGGGCGAAAAGGAATGATTTCACTTCGTTGCGATAGTTTGTAGGAGAGCCGGTAATGACTATATGGGCAGGTTTATTCAGTTGTTACCTTATGCTGGAGGGTCAACAGATTCAAAGGTCGATCGTATCTACTATTTCACAGAGGGTTTGCTACCTGCCATTGGAGGTTTAGTAGTCACTACCGAGCCAGAGACTCTTCAGAGAGCATACGAGCAGAGTCTGGCTAGAGAAAGTTACCTAATTTCTCACCCAGAGGAGGCGAGACCGGTCAGACTGGAGACTAGATCAGAGGATCATCAGGATAAGAAACGGAGGAAGAATAGACTACGTTACCGAGATTCTAGAGCTCTGAGTGTAGGATCCATTGCACCACCTACTCGACTGGCACAGACGACTCCACCAGTACCGAGCTTTGCTAGTCATTCTCCACAGCCTACGAGACATGTACAACAGTCACAAGGACAACCTATGATGAGCAGAGATTCTAGCAGAGAAGGTAGACAGAGACAAACACCGAGATCAGGGCAGACTCAAACCCAAAGATCTACACAGAGTCGAGGACAGTGTCAGACTTAGGGTACACAGGATATACGTACATGTTACAGATGCAGCAGAGTTGGCCACATCCAGGTTCAGTGTACTCAGCCTAAGAGGACACAGACACAACATCATCAGCACTAGAGGGAGCGGGTGTAGGCATCAATTGAGCCAGATCAGGGGGCGTCCTGAAACCTAGTTGAGGGTATGATTTCTATATGTAGTACATTCATGCATACCATGTTCGATTCTGGTTCCACTGTTTCATTTATTTCTGGACGTATGGTAGACATACTAGGGTTGAAACCCATTAGGATTAGTAGACACTTGATCCTTAGCATGGCTGCTGGGGACAAGATTTACCTGAACTTTCTCTGTGTTGAATATCCGGCAGAGATAGAGGGCTACGAGTTTCCTACTAACTTGAGGGTGCTTAAGTTTCTTGAGTTCGATGCATTGTTGGGCATGGATTGGTTGGGAGCATACCATGCTCATATCAGTTGTTACGAGAAGACGATCACGATTCTGTTGGCAGATGGTACAGAGATCAACATTCAGGTTACTGCACCATTACTTCCGATCACCAGAGGCAGAGAGGCCACGAGTGGCGATGTCGAGATTGTAGTGAGCGTCATGAGTACTGGTGTGAGACAAGAGGTTGACATAGTAGATGTACCGATCGTGTGCGAGTTCACTGACGTATTCCCTGAGGATTTGCCAGGATTACCACCGTAGAGGACGATCGATTTCATAGTTGACTTAGTCCTAGGGACTATATCGATTTCGATACCATCGTATAGGATGGCACCCTGAGAGCTTGAGGAGCAGAGGAGTCAGCTAGATGAGTTGATAGAGTTGGGCTTCATCAGTCCTAGTATGTCGCCATAGGGAGCACCAGTGTTGTTCGTCAAGAAGAAAGATGGTAGTTTGAGGCTTTGTATCGACTACAAGCAATTGAATAAGGTTATAGTGAAAAATAAGTATCCGTTACCGCGCATTGACGATTTGTTTGATCAATTGACCGAAGCGCAGTGGTTTTCTAAGATAGATCTGAGGTCAGGCTATCACCAGCTTAGGATCAGGGCTGAGGATCAAGAGAAGACAACATTTATCACGAGATACGGTCACTTTCAATTCACAGTCATGCCGTTTGGATTGACTAATGCGTCAGAGATGTTCATGGACTTGATGCACCGAGTAATGAGGTATTTCCTAGATTGATTTGTGATTGTGTTCATCAACGACATCCTCATCTTTTCCAGGACTCGTGAGGAGCATGAGGGGCATCTACGAGCAATGTTGCAGACTTTGAGGGACCACCGACTCTACACTAAGTTTATCAAGTGCGAGTTTTAGCTATCAGAGGTCAGATTTTTAGGGCACGTAGTTAGAGCTGATGGTGTTGCCGTTGATCCAGAGAAGATTAAAGCCGTGATTGAGTGACCTACTCCGACTACCGTGACTCAAATTCGTAGTTTTCTAGGGTTAGCAGGTTACTATCGTCGATTCGTGCAGGATTTCTCCAAGTTCGCTACACCGATGATGAAACTGACGTGGAAGAATGTGAGATTTGATTGGAATGAATAGTGTGAGTAGTCATTCTCCACTCTGAAGGAGAAATTGACGACCGCACCTGTCTTAGCATTGCTTGAGACTGGGAAAGACTTATTCATGTATACCGATGCGTCGAAGATTGGTTTGGGTGGTGTGCTGATGCAAGAGGCCAGAGTTATCGCTTATGCATCCCGACAGTTGAAAGTTTATGAGAGGAACTACCCGACCCACGACTTAGAGTTGGCGGCGATCATATTTACGCTGAAGATTTGGAGTCACCACTTGTATGGCATGCGCTTCGAGTTGTATACAGACCACAAGAGCTTGAAGTACTTATTTTCTCAGAAAGAACTCAACCTGAGACAAAGACGTTTGCTTGAATTCCTGAAGGATTATGATTTCGCACTTGAGTATCATCTGGGGAAAGCCAATGTTGTTACCGATGCTTTGAGCCGTAGAGGATCTGATGCAGAGGTAGTTGTATGTCATATGACTCACGAGTATGCGTTACTTGAGGCAGCCGAGATAATGAGTTCAGCGGATGTGCCGACGACTACCAGGACACAGATGTGTGGTCAGATGAGATTGCAGACTGTTTCATTGCAGACTGTTCTCAAGGGACAACAGGGCGATGAGTCGTACTAGCGTTACAGTGAGATGGCAGACAGTTCAGAGTATCCAGATTAGATTCGGTCGACAGACTCTTGCTTGAGGTATCGTGGCCGACTGTGGATTCTATTGGCGGCTGACTTACGCACCGAGATACTTCAAGAGGCTCATTATTCCCTTTTTCTGTGCATTCGGGGTGAACCAAGATGTACGCCGACATGTGACGTCTTTTCTGGTGGCCAGGGATGAAGTCCGATGCGTCAGAGTTTATTCGAGCGTGTGTGATATGCCAGCGCGTGAAGGCTGAGTATCGACAGCTTGGAGGATTGATGCAACCCCTACCCATTCCTCGATGGAAGTGAGAGCACATTGCTATGGATTTCGTTAGTGGCTTGCCCTGATCTCCTCGTGGTCACAAAAACTTCTGGGTAATTGTGGATTGATTGATGAAATTTACACATTTCATATTGGTATCCACTACACATAGAGTTGACAGACTGAGCATCCTCTACGAGCGCGAGATTGTTAGATTGCATGGAGTTCCGTTATCAATTGTGTCAGATCGAGGAGCGTAGTTCACTTGGTTGTTATGGCAGAGCATGCAGGCTCAGTTTGGCACCAGACTGAAGTTGAGTACGACGTTCCATCCACAGACAGACAGATAGTCTGAGAGGCTGATCTAGGTGTTGGAAGACATGCTTAGGATGTGTGTTTTGGAATACGGCGGGTCATGGGAAGAGTACCTTCATTTGTGCGAGTTTGCTTACAACAACAGTTATCAAGCGAGTATCGGTATGGCACCGTTTGAGGCGCTCTATGGTGGGCCTTGTAGATCACCTTCTTGCTGGACTGAGCCAGAGGATGTTGTGGTAGTGGGTCCTGAGACTATTGTTGATCATACTGAGAAGGTACGACAGAGACTTAAGAGTGCCCAAGAGCGGCAAAAGAAATACTATGATCAGTATACCTGAAAGTCTCACCTCTGAAGGGTAACAGACGGTTCGGAATCAAAGGGAAGCTCGCTCCTAGATTTATCGGTCCCTTCAAAATTGTGAAGAGGGTCGGTAAAGTTGCTTATCAGCTCGAGTTATTGTTAAGCTCGCCGACATTCATCCAATGTTTCACATTTCAATTCTTTGACTAGATAAGTCAGGCAGAGGATGGCGACCGACAGTGGACCCGAGCCAGATCGAGTTGTAGGATGATGCCACTTACGAGGAGCAGCCGATCCAGATCGTTGACCGCAAGGTCAAGACACTGAAGAACAAGAAAATTCCTTCGGTTCTCATGAAATGACAATTTCACGGAGACAAGGAGCTGACCTGGGAGTTAAAGTCCTATATGCGTGAGAACTTTCCCTACCTGTTTGATTCTGGTAAGTTTGTAATTTAGTTTACTTATTAGTTTAAATTTCAGAGACAAAATCTTAATAAGTGGGAGATATTGTAACAACGCTCAAATTTAACTTGACTTGTATTACACTTGTCAGGATTATGACCCGGCTATGTGATACTGGACAGTATTTCGAACTTCGGGAGTTAACACCAAGGTAATTTTATGATTCTTTGATTGTATGTATTAGTATTTTAGTATTTTACGGGTCTCAAGCTGTTCGGGAGATTTTTAGTCGAGTGAGGTTTTGCCTAGTTAAACGGGGGATAGAAGCAAATATAGAATACAAATAAATGAATTTTTTTAATAATTTAATTAATTAGTTGATGGGATGTGGCGAGAAAACAGGCACGGCGAACCAAATTTCGAAGAAATGCGGACCGAGGAAATGTAAGATCAATGTGGGAGTTGGATAGTCTCGCAACATACGGGCTATGGGATAGAAATTATTAAAGTGACACAGCATAATGAGGAGAGCCATGAGATTGGCATTGAGATGTGTATGTGTGTTGAGCTAAGATGATGAGGTAAAAGACCCATAAGGGCAAATGTTCAAAAAATAAGCAAGTGTTAACTTAAGGGCAAAATGGTCATTTTGATTATATATACATAACGTTTTGTCTCAAAACCATACTATTCATCATCTTCCCCAAACGGCCCCCACACTCTCCTCTCCTCTCCATTCTCCCCCACTGCCACCACTGACTCACCGGACCTCCGACCAAACTAGAGGTGGTCGGAGACTGGGACGACGTTCCCTTACACCCTCTCTTTGTTTCTCGGCCTGTTCACCATCTCTCTCAACTCGACGTTCCCCCTCCTCCTCTCGGCTGGACCGTCACCACCGCTACCTCCTATGACGCTGGACCCTCTCCATCGGAGACGCCTAGGTAAGCCTCTCCCATCTCTCTTTCTCTCTCTTTTTCTCACTATTTTTGTGACTGTTGTGGACTATTTTGGGTTGCTTTTGAGACCATTTGGCCATTGTTTTAGGGCTATCGTGGCTGGTGGGACTGTCCCCGGTCACGGCTGATCAGAGGAGAATCTACGATGATGCCATTGGACAGAAATGACCCCTCCCCCATGTCCAACAGTTACATTTTTGGAGTGGTGGTGTGTAGTGTTTGTGATTTTAGTTTTGGGCGCATTGCGAGATTCGGCTAGTGTGATGTAATCCGTGATGTGTGAGTTGTATGGGGTGCGTGATGGTGTGTGTGTGCCTCACCATTGGGGTGTGGGGTGCGTATGGTGTGTGTCACAGTTGAGATGTTGGTGGTTGTGTGAGTCACGGTTGTGAGGCTAGGTTATTGTTGTTTCCACCTTAACGATATGTAGACAAGTTGAGGAAGAAGATGTGTTGTGAGTGGGCCTTTACTAATATAGGCCCAATAGAGGTCTAATAAATTTCTTTACTTCAAATAAAGCCCACTATATGTGCAACTTGTTTTAAAAATGTATTGTATGTGTATAAGTGTCCTTGTTGTGAGCGTTTTAGTGTGGGTATGTGGGTTCGTGGAGTGTGAGTATCTGTGCTAGAGTAAAATACGATATAGGACTGATTTTAAATTTTCTAAAGTACAACGCAGGTGTTGGGTGTGGTGCATGGCGATTTTTGTTATAAAACGCCGTAGTCACGCCGCAGGGCCATGGGCTCACGGCATGACCTGCATACCACTAAACTAATGGACTTTTCACAACTATTTGAGTCGTTTTCAAGACTATTTTTAAATCAAACTCAACGGGGATGAACTTAAGGCTAAACATAACCCTAAAACCATTAATTGGGGTTCCAACCTATGCCAGGTAGTCAGGAATCCGTGGGGGACGCGTTAGAGTCTCGGAGTGGTACCAGGTTGTGATTAGTCTGGTAAGTACACACGTGCCTTATATTTGTATATGTTAGTAGGCCAGTAAGGAAATAGCATGTGATTTATACATTCCTCTATTCATTGATAATTTTGAATTGATCCTTTGTTTGAAATTCCATTCCATATTGTTTGTTGTATGTTCTTGGCATGAGTGTGTGTCTCGAAGGTATCATGTGGTCCCGCACTAGCTGGGACAACGAGGGTGCCTCTTGCAGGGGTACCTGACCACCCCTAGTGTTGTGTGAACTGGGTACTGGATTCGAGAGGTGTTGCGATGCCTTTTGATTTCACGTGCGCTAATGTTGCGACATTGCCCAGGGAGATCTTGCGAGATCTTTGCCATATTGCTATGAAATTAGACCACTCATGGGCCTCTTTTAAATTTTAGAACATGCAAAATTTCGATTGTTTATCTATCTGTCTATTTATCATGCACTTGATTTACTTACTTTCCTGCTATTTCAATTCCGCATGATATTTAGACTGCTTTACTTGTTAAATCATAAATTACTTGTTAAATCATGATATTTCGATTTCTTTAGTTTCTCACCGTCTTGTTTGTGACGGTGGGTGCAAATAGAGTGGAGAGCAGCAAGGGCAAGGGGCCCTGCCTAGGAGACCTACTTTGAGGACTAGTAGCGGGATCAGGGAGACTTTATAGTATGTGTTTATGTTTTTCTTACTTGTATCGTTTCATACATATGTTTTGAGATTATTGAGCTTGGCATTTTTGATAAGACTGGTGTCATACATATATGCTTATCAAATTGTACATGAATACCCGGGGTTTTCCACACTTATAGATTCCTACATTTCCCATTGATTGAGTTATTTCCCTTATTATAATTGTTTAGTCTTCCGCTGTGTATTATTGCAATAACTCTTTCATACATCATTAAATTAATTAAATTGAAGGCTGACTAGGCTCGTCAGGTCACCGAGTGATGACTCGAGGCCTACACGGGTCTAGGCCGGGCGTACCCAATAGCACGGAGAAATTGGGGCCGTCACATGCAATCTTTGGTGTTGTTAATAAAGATCACCTTAAGCTCATCTCTTCTTGCAGAATTGCAAAGGAGGTTTGGCAAATACTTGAGAACTTCTTCGAAGGAAATGAATATGTAAGTGAGTCAAAAATGGTATTCTTGGCTTCCCAGTTCGAGAACCTGAAGACAAGAGAAAAAGAAACGATGGCTGAATATACATCTAAACTGAAGGACATTGCTAATTAAACACAATAACTTGGTAAGAAGTATTCCAACAAGAAGCTGGTGTAAAAGGCGATCAGATCACTTCATGCGAAATACAATGTGAAGGTTGCTACTATTCAAGAAAACTGAGGTCTCAAGGAATTGAGATTCGAGAAACTCATGGGATCACTCACCACCTATGAGATGCATTTAAACCAACAGAAAAAGTTAAGAGAATTGGCTTTGAAGGCTTCTGCATAATACTTTCCATTTAAGAAAAGTGTTACCCAACAAGAAGATAATGTTGATCTATTAAATAGAAAATATAATAAAATGTTTCAAAAATTTCTGGGCATGAAGTCCAATGGAAAAGGAGATTCCACCAAGAAGGAAGTTGAGACAAAGGTTGCTGATAAGAGCAAATTCACATGCAGAGAATGTAGGGAAGTTGGTCACTTTCAAGTAGAGTGCCCATTCAGAAGGAATAGGAAGTCATTGTCTACTATTTGGAGTGATTATGATTCAGAAGTGAAGGAGATCATGTAAACAATCATGTTGCCTTCACTGCTCAAGTGTTAGTTGCTACTACCTCCTCAGTATCCCCTGTTGCAACCACATGCAAGAAATCTAATTCTCGCAGTTTTCACAAAACCAAAAGAAGTTGTAAATGTTTCAGATGATTCTGATTGTAATTTATCTAATCATAACAGTCATGCAGAAATCAGGGCAAAATACGCTGAGATGATTATCAAATGGGAAGAAGCTGTTGCATGCTATCTAGCATTTGAACATTTACTCAAGGAAAAAAAGAGCTGAATGAATGCAATCATAGGTTGGGTAAAGCAGAAACTACACTTCGAGAGCTAAATAAAAGGAACGCTACAGTTGATGATTTACTTCTGCATGGAAAGGGCTACGGTGATCATTGAGGCCCTGGGTTTGTAAAAGGATCATCCTCCAAGGCTCCACTTATTGAACCTCCAAGGCTCCACTTATTGAACCTCCAAGGCAACATACAATGTTGTGAACCAACAACAAAGGAGAAACTTCAGACTTACATGTTACTATTGTGGCATCAAAGGACATATTCGTCCTAAATGCTACAAGATGATTCGAGAACTGGCTAGAAGGCAACATGAGATCTCTCAAACAGCCTATCAAAAATAAAAGAATCATCAGCACCAGGGTCAGAGACGATGGATTTCAAAAAGGAAAATTTGTCATGTTGCACGCATGTCACTAAAGTCCATGTCATCATCTGAATGGTACTTTGGCAGTAGGTGTTCAAAACACATGACTGGTGATCGAAGCTTCCTCGGTAACTACCAGACTAATCTGGAAGGTCATATGACGTTTGGAGACGGAGTTCGAATTTGCGTTATTGGAAAGGGAACACTAAAAGTTCTAGGGTTACCTACCTTGGAAGATGTTCTTCATGTTGAAGATTTGAAGGGAAACCTACTGAGCATTAGTTAACTTTGTGATCAAAATTTCTATGTAAACTTTACTAGAGATAGATGTTAAGTGTATGATGTAAAAGGAGAATGTATCATGAACGTTGAAAGGTCATTTAACAATTGTTACCTGTTGCAACAACCTAGCAGTTCCTGTTACACCTTAGTTGTAGATACAACCGAAGTATGGCACCAGAAATTGGGACATGTACATTATCGACATATGAGGAAGCTGTCAAACTTGGAAGCTGTTCGTGGTCTACCAAAATTCAAACTCACTACCATCAAAATATGTGAGCCATGTCAGCTTGGGAAACAAAAAAGGGAGACTTACAAACCAGTAGACAACTATAACATCTCAGCAATGCTAAAGTTACTTCATATTGATCTTGTTGGCCCTACTTAGGTGACTAGTATATCTAGTAAAAGATATTTTTGGTATGTGTAGATGACTTCTCTCGTTTCAGTTGGGTTCTGTTCTTGAAAGAAAAATCAGATGCTTTTGAATACTTTAGTGAGTTGTGTTTGAAGCTAACAATAGAAAATGCACACTGGTGAGCACATTATGAGAATTAGAAGTGATCACGACAAAGAGTTGGAAAGCTCAAAGTTTCAAGAATTTTGCAAGAAGTCTAGAATACATCAAGAATTCTTTGCTCCAAAAATGCCACAACAAAATAGGGTGGTGGAAAGAAAGAATAGACGCGTAGGAAATGGCCAGAGTCATGCTTACCTCCAAAAATCTTCCAAACTCCCTATGAATCATGGAAAAGGTAAAAAGCCTAACCTTACTTACTTTAACATATTTGGAAGCAAATGTTTTGTGATGAAGGATAAGGAGGTACTGGAAAAGTTTAACAAGAGAAGTAATGAAGCAATCTTCTTGGGATACTCATCATCTAGCAAGGATTACAGAGTACTCAATCATCACACTCAGAATGTCATGGAATCTATCAATGTTGTATTTGATGATTATATCCAAGAGAAGGAAGCGCCAAAGGTTGAGAAGAATGATGATGAATCGTTGCCAGTTACAATTGCTCCCATTCCTCCACTTGCAACTGATACATCAACTGACTCTAAGACAAATAATGGGCCAGAGTACTCATAACAGTAATGAAGAACTTTCCTTGGTAAATCGTGAATCTTCAACCAAAATTTAGAATGATCATCTAGCAGATAACATCATTGGAGAAATGGAGGAAGGAATTGTCACATGAGACAAAGAACAAGTAGACTACAAAAGGCTAGGCGGGTATGTTTACTATGTCTCCTCTGTTGAGCCTAAAAATGTAAATGATGCACTACAGGATGAATACTGGACTCTCGTTATGCAAGAGGAGCCAAACTAGTTTCAAAGGATTGATGTTTGGACCTTAGTAAAGACCACAACATGCTAGTGTAATTGGCACCAAGTGGATCTTAAAAAACAAATCAGATCCTCAAGGAGAGGTTGTCAGAAATAAAGCTCGACTGGTGCTCAAGGGTATAATCAGGTAGAAGGAATAGATTTTGATGAGACTTTTGCACTTATAACACGTTTAAAACCTATTCTATTACTTCTTGCTATTGCTTGCTCTCTGGGTTTTAAGTTGTATCAGATGGATGTCAAAAGTGCATTTCTGAATGGCACCATCAATGAGGAAGTGTATGTGGAGTACCTAAAAGGATTTAAGAATCCCTCCTATCCTGATCATGTGTTTCAACTGAAGAAGGCTATGTATGGGCTAAAACAGGCTCTAAGGGCTTGGTATGAGAGACTTACCAAGTTCTTACTGAATCAAGGATATAACAGATGAAGTATTGACAAGACATTGTTTATGAAGAAACAAGTGTCTTCTGTTCTTATTGCACAAGTGTATGTTGATGACATTGTGTTTAGTTCTTTTGATTAGGCTTTGGTTGATGAATTCGTTACTAACATGCAACAAGAATTTGAAATGAATATGGTGGGGGAGCTCACTTACTTTCTTAGTTTACAAATTAAACAAACCAACAAAAGTACATTCCCTTTCCAACAAAAATACACTTGCTCTTTAGTCGAATGTTTTGGATTGGAATAGACAAAACATGTTAGAACTCTTATGGGAAATGAGAAGTTGCCTAAAGATGATCGTGAGAAGCCAGTGGATCCATCCCTCTACCGAAGCATGATAGGAAGTTTTCTCTATGTCATAACCAACCGAACTAACATATCTTTCAATGTGGGTGTATGTGTACGCTATTATGCTACACATAAGTAATCTCACTTGATTGCGGTCAAGAGGATAATTCGATACGTAGTAGGTTCTCCAAGTTTGGGTTTGTGGTATTCTTCTAACTCAAATTTAGGGATGCAAATGGGACTGGCTTGGGGCGGGGAATGCAATCATCACCTCCATCCCCACTTTTAGCAGGGCAGGGATTCCCTATTTAAAACTCCCCACTAGGGGATTTTCGACCCCCATTCCCCATTCCCCATTCGATGGGGATCCCCATCCCTGCAGGGATTCCCTACCCCCACTATCTTTTGATATAATATCTAAAAAAAGATTAAACAAAGTATTGTTACAAAGTTTAATCATTAAAATATCTTTCTACACAACTCTAAGTCGTTTTTTTAAAGCTTTTGAATCTATACAAATACTTTAAATAATATACTTACATTATTATATATAAATTTCAAATTATATTAGTTTTTTCTTGATAACCTTAGTTGTATTTGTTTAGAGTTGATAAACTTAGTTACATTATTCCCATGGGGAATCCCCATATTAAACCCTATGCCACCCCACCCCGCCCTGCATAGTGGGGGTGAAATCCCCCCATCCCCCGCCCCGTAGAGGATAGTTGGCAAGGAATAACCGCCCCATCGGGCCAGATCCCCACGAAGAATGAGGATTCCCTGCCCTACCTTCATTTTTACTCAAATTATTCTCTAGCTGGTTATAGTGATGTTGACTGGGCGGGAAGTACAAAAGATTAAAAAAGCACCTTAGGTGGATGTTTTTTTTCTAGAACTAACATGGTTTCCTGGTTTAGTAAGAAACAAAACTCTATCTTACTCTCCCACAGCCAAGGCTGAATATATTGCAGTAGGAAGCTATTGTACTCAACTGCTTTGGATGCAACAAATGCTGAGGGACTACAACATTTAGTTACAACTACTGATTGTCTTCTGTGATAACCGAAGTGCAATAGATATCTCGAAAAATCTAGTCCAACATTCTCAGACTAAGCACAACGAGTTGAGGTACCATTTTATTCGAGATCTTGTTGAAAAGAAGGTAATCACTATTGAGTAGATTTCTACTAACAATCAATTAGCTGATATCTTCACTAAAGTACTTGATGCACGCAGGTTTGAGTTCCTTAGAAGGGCTTTGACTTGTTTCTTTTGGCTTTTTGTATTTATTGCGAGTCGTTAAGGCTTTGTTACAGTTGCTAAGAACGAGTTTAGAAGATTAGTTAGTTTTGATTTTTTATTAGTTGTATTGATCCCTATTAATTAGGGGTTAGTGTGAGTTTAATAGGTTAGGTGAGGATTTTGTGATATATTGTGCTAATTGATTTCTCATCCTAATCAAATTCATCGATTTCCTTTGCCAAGAACCACTGTTCTTCTTCTCTTAGTTGTGATCACAGTTTCTACTTGATCTCATCACCATGGTTTCAACTTGAAGCATAAAGAGGTCGTTTGTGCCAAAGGCTCCTACTCGACCAAGAAAGAAATCAGTCAAGAAAGCCATGAAGGTTCTAAACCATACGCCTCCATCCATTATGTAACCTTCATCTCCAGTTCACGAGAAGACTCCATCATCATCAGAGGGTCTTCCTCCAGTTGTGATAAAAACACCTCATAAGTAGAACAACCCACTCTCTTCCTCCTCAACGAAATCTGATAATTCCCTGAACTATGAAGTTAGGGCATCTTATTCCATTACTACAGGGTTTGAGAAATTACATGCTGAATTAGATGCTGATCCTATTGTCATTGAAGAATCTGTTAAAGCAGGACAAGAAAGAGACCGGTTGTAACCACTAGATCAACCTACAAATGCAACTGATGTGATTTTAGATGCTCACGTGAATTCTGAATTTGTAACTATTCTTAATGTTGTAGATCTTCCATCCACAAGTTCTTGATGAGAGTGGTGTTCATATGATGGTTGATCCCCCATCAACATTCTTGAACAAGAAGCTCCTGTTGTTCATAAGGAGCCTGCTGATGATGTTTCTACCCCAGGAGATGAAGCTCGTGAAGAAACAACAACCAATGAGCTTAGAGTTGATGATGTAGAGCACAACATTCAACCCCCATCTGAGGAAAGTCTTGATGATCTCGGAACAGTTCAAGATGATGCTCATCCTGCAGCGATCAAGGATGATGATGAAGAAGAGGATAATATTCCTCTAAATTCTTTGAAGCGGAAAACATAAAAGTAAAAGGCTCAGAAATAAGAAAAAACCCAAGGTTACGGATTTGAATCATCTGGTTACAACCAAGGATAGAAAGGCATAAGTTGTAACCGAGTCCGATGAAGATTTCTTAACAGAATCATAATCTAAAAAACAAACATCGGATTCTGATAGTGAAGATGCTCTTCCTAGTCTCAAGTTGGGCAATCATAGAGGTATGACTCGTAGATTTCTGGATAGGAGACTGAGACCAATTTCAAAGTTGTGAAGGGAAACAAGTTTCATTCTGAAACTTTTCTAAACAACAAGCATCATACTGATGACAATCTAGTAACTTTTCTCAAATCTAGAACTCTTCACAAGGTTTTCTCTTTTCCAACCAAATATAATGAAAATCTGGTTAAAGAGTTTTATACCAACATAAGGATAGGTGTTTTTGATGATGCTTTTCCTTATTTCCAAAAGGGTTTATGTGAGAGCAAAGTATACTGAGTTTTCTACTAAAATTATTAATGAGTTTCTAGAGTGTCCTGTGAATAATAAGGGAAAGAGGTATCCTGTGGTGTTTACGAAGTCCAATTTCATGACCACTCAAATCAAAACTATTACCAATGGGATGGTTACATCCTGGGTAGATAAGAAAGAAAAGGACACCACTGACTTTACTACCTTGTATTTTGTCCTGTATAACCATATTACAGACAATTTACTGCCTACTAGACATGGAAATGATAATGATAGGGAGTTGGTCATTCTACTGTATGCTATATGTCAGGGAGCACCTTGTGAGGTTGGGGAAATTATCTTTAGAGCCGTGTTGAAGAGAATTGAATTGGAGTATACTTTTTAGTATTTGTTCTTTCCTTATCTAATTGTTGAGCTTTCAAGGCATTGAAAAGAATTAGAAGATAGACATGATCTATGGAGTCCAGCCAAGGTCAGCGGCTCTCTACAAAGATTAAGAAGCCATACTCTACATACTTCAATGACCTGCTAGTCACCAATCAGTTGGCTAGGTCACCTCCATTCCAGTTGCAACATGGTATGTTGTCCATTGCAACTCATCACTAGGAGGGCAACACGTCTAGAGTTCCGAAGGCAAAAAAGAAAAAGGGCAAGAAGATTACAACATAGACTTCTTCAATGCCAGCCCATGCTTCATCTATGGCATCACCAGTAACTGGGGGACATTCTGAATCTGAGCTAAATGGAAGTGACTTTCTTGATCATAGGAAGGAACAAGAAAAGAAGCTGATGCATGCAATCCGAGCTTTGCCTACTGATCTGTTCCAGTGACTATTTGACGTACTGAAGCTCATTGCTCCAACTCCAACTCCAACTCCACCTTAAGCTATATCGTATGGTTTTCCGTACTGCATTTTAATATTGTCTTTATGATTATCACAAAGGGGGAGAATTTGAGGGGGAGTACATGTTGCATTTTTTGCTATTTTGCTCATTTTGGAGTACAGTTTTATTTTTACTTTCTTTAGTCTATTTTGACTAAAGATACTATTCATGAATGTCAGGACTCATTTCCCAAATAAATCCTTACCGGCCTAGCCTGATTCATATCTCGCCAACCAACACGATCGTTGAGTTATGAACCAAACTAGTGATCGTTGAGTTATGAACCAAACTAGTGAACATTCTTTCAAAACTAACTCATTATCATTTATCATAATTACAACGGAATAATAATTATTAAAATTGATTAAAAAATTTAACATAAAAGTTATCCTGTCCTTCAAAAGTTCTCAACTAAAAAAATAACTCTAGTTCAACTTATTCAAATCCCAACCCCATGATAATAAATATAAATAAAAAATAGTGAATGGTTCAATCTTGAACCATACTAAATCAAAAACACTCTTCTAGAGAGTCGAAGCTACTCCTTTCCCTCTATTGACTCTCGACGAAGAACTTGTGGGGGGAAAATGTTGGGTGACCACAAAAGGTTCAACGGTGCTTAGTAAGTCGGGTTAAGTTACTGGTGTTTTGCGAGTTTTCATCGTGGTGTTTTGTGAGTATGAATATAAACTGCTTATTTCGAAATGCTGTAAACATCCTGTTATGTGTTACTTACTTGGGCTCATCATTCTTGTATTTGACTGAGTGTAGATCCGCAGTCGAGCAAGGGAAAGACTCCTTAGTTAGGCGACTTGCTTTGAGGATAACGGAGCGGTTCTCCCTTTGTCATCGATGTAGGTTTGGTATATTTTGTATTACTGTATATATTTGTTTTGAAACCTTGGGATAAGAGTTTATGAGAGATCTTGGGCATGTATACTATGATGTACTCTCCTCTGGCTTGATATATATTGATGTTGGTATACATATGCGTGGTTTCCACACTCTAGGTTGTCCGTATTAGTGTCTTAGAGTTATTGCTGTTAGTTTGAGAATTTTAATGCTCCCGCTATACTTCGAATAACTCATTAACATTGAATAACTCAACTTAAATTTCTTAATAAATGGTGAATGGTAAGGAAAGCTGACTAGGCTTACGTTGACTCATCGCGATTGGTTCGGGTGTCTACGTAAGTTTTGGCCAGACGGGGTCCAGTTTTAGGTTATGGAATTGGGGCTGTCACAGGTTAAGTGCTTGTTAACTATACAAGTTGACTTAGAATTTTTTTTTAAATTACACTAATTTCGAAATTTTTTTGAAAAGTACCTTTAGAACTACTTATTCAAAACATTTTGAAGAATCTCTTCTTTATTCATATTTAAAAACCCACTATTTAATTTTTTAATTTTTTTTACTCAATAATAAATCTTTCGACGGAACTTTTCTAGTCTAAAAGAATTCCAATCAACAAGGAAACTTGTTTGAATATCTTAATAACATATAGATCTCACACAATACTCGAATAGATCGATAGAAAACCAGATTAAACCTCAACATCAATAGAACAAATTTTAAAACTAAATTAAAATAGGGTACCTAACGCAAGAAACTAAAAAGATTGCCTCCCTCATTCCCTATCGACCCTCTCTCGATTTTGAGTGAAGCTTTTCCTCACACGTTATTGTTTTAAAAGGAGAGCAATCAAGATCCTAAATTTACTCCACAAATTACACCTTCCTTTATTCTCTCTCCTTCCCTTGCCCACATAGTTAACCATATTCAACGTACCTTAAATTTTAGGGGCTCTCTGGGTCCCCCTTGCCATTAAATATTTAGGGTTTCCTAGTTTTCAAAACAAATACCTACAAACATGGTATGTGTTATTTTGTTTAAAATTAGGATCGTCACAATGACGCTGTTCATGAAGTTTCTGCATGTCATATTTCATCTTGGAGCTTTTTTTGAAGACTTATTCATTTTTAAAGATTTTGAAATCAGTTACAACCAGAGGATTTGATGCAGGGGTTATCACTGAAAATGGAAGCCGTTTAAATCTTGTTCAACAGTATTTGGAAGCTATTGCTATTGGAAATTCACCAGAAATATTTTTATTCTTACTTTCATAATTTTGTTATTACTAAAAGAGCAATGTTCATATTGAAGATGCTTTTATGTGACTCATTATGACATAGCAAGAAGGTGGGTTGGTTTTATTTCTAACTAAGCCCTTCTTTTCAATGCTGACACATTTGCTCCTTCGCCTCATTCACCTTGTGACCAACATAGGACAAAGGGGGAGATTGTTAGTGTCAAGATCATCAATTACAATTGAGATCGACCCATTATGTTATCATCATGTTGATCAAGTTATCAGTTAGGTAAATGAATCACCCAAAACATGGTCCACGTGCTCGAAATCAAAAGATAAACTTTGGGTGATTTGGTGAAGATACACAGTTGCAATAAGATGCAGATTGAGCAGTTACAACTGAACCTCTGAATCCAGTTTGTTACGAATTTGATCTTATATACAACCAACTAACGAGCAACTGAAGATCTTATGGAAGTTGGAGTAATGGTTCAGAGGCTTATCACCACTTGTTTAATGTGCAAAGATGTGGTTATTTGAAGATGAAGATTGGCTGATCCTAACAGCATTGTTAAGATTTATGGGATTTAGTATACTTTATTATCTATATAATGTGTCAAAGTAATTGAGTCTGTTCCCAGTTGAGTCGATTCAATTTTACTTTGTATTGTGAACATGTTGTTCACTTCTTTTATCGAGTTGTAAAATGCCAAGGGGACTTGTTCGTTCTAGTAAGTGGGAGCTACACACAAGAGGAGGCTAGTGCACGTAATGCCACATAGAGGAGTGTAAGAGAGTGATAGGTGGAGCTCAGTAAGGGAGTCACGTCAAGAGTCCAGTAGTTCGCTGCTGTTATACTTAGTGGACATTACGTCTAGGCGTGGCCCCGCAGATGTAGGTCATGAACCGAATTGCATGAACAATCCTCTGTGTTCTGGTTTGATTTACATTTCCGCATTTAAGTTTTTGTTAACTGTTTCTAGTTATAACCATCATCTGTGTATTAAGTTGTAACCACATTTGGTTAGTTAAGTATCCCTCCCTAACTTCTCCCATCCAAAACAAAGATGCGTTCATGGCTCAACGAATTAGGAATTGGTTTTTGATTTTAATGAATTTTTTTCATAGTTTGGATGTTGCGTCTAGAGTGCCAATCCTGGAGGATTGGAGTTAGGAGACTTTTGGGGATACGTACATGGGAGTAGCGATTTTGTAATGGATGAATTGATCATGATTTGAATTTGTTATTCTTTGAGGAATGTGGATGAATCGATGGTTGTAATGAAGAACAATAGTTCTAGAGATATGTTGGTTTGTGCCGAAAGCTTATGGACCAAATATGATTCCTTTCGAGTTCAAATATCTTAAGGTTTGCCGTGAATCTTCTTGCAGGTTCACCCCATTGTAATTTTTTATTGCCTTGTAATTTGATTTTTGTGATAGTCAAAGTATCTCTCTTTGAGTATCTTATTCTAAATAGGTCTATATTTTTGAGACTGTTGTGTCATTTGCACGGTGATTTTTGGATTTTGGTATCCTTCAACAACATATTGCTTTGATATTTCAAATCCGTCTTTTGGTAGCAAAGCTGCAAAGCTGATTTTTTTTTATAGGAACGAGATTTTATTTTACTATAGCAAAAGAATGGGTGTGTACATGGCAAGAAACAATGTGTTTCCCGTAAAATAAAATCGAAAAAAACTACCAATAGTAGCAGAGCGATTAGTAGTTGTTGGGACAAAAGATTTGTGCTTTTGTTCTAGTGTTTTGAAGAGAAAACTTTAGTCCCACATTGGAAAACAACAAAGCAATTTCACACTCTATAAGTGAAAACAATCTAACATACTTTGTTTTGGGACAAAGGGACAAAGGGTTGGAGACCCAATGGGTGTACATGCGTATTAGATGACCCATATAAATTTTAAGTCAAAGATGGGTCTTGGGGCTTTGGCTTGGTTGTCAAACATAGAATTACTTTTTACTTAATCTTTTTTATTTTTGAAATTAAATAACTATTATACAGTTATTATAGTTGGAGTTTTCAACAGTCGTGACTGTTGAAACCCAACTGATAATTTTATTTTTATTTTCGAAATTAAAGAGTTGTCTTTTGGAAGCAACTTCACAAAGTTTATTTAAGTCCGACTAGGACACAAATTTTATACACTGGATTTTTGAAATCATTGTTTGTGAAAGAGAAAGAAACACAGTTTGGCAGACTTTCAAATTGGTGATTTGAGAATTTGGAAGAGCACTCCGGTTAAATCGTGGGAATATATTTCTTGAAGAGATTTTTTTACCAAATTGGTAAAACAATTCTGTTTTAGGACATTGCATCAGTGCAAGCCTCCGGTTAGATATTTCTAATTGATATTTATTTGATTCTAATAATTTATTTCAATATCGTTTTACTGGTAGTATTTGAAATTATTACAGATTGTAAGTCATAACAATATATGACAGAAATTGTCAATTTCAGTATATCTAAAATTTTGTTATGTGGTGTATTTCAGACTTACTGAAATGGAACAATCAAATTCAAACAACTCTAAAAAGCATGAGGAAAAGCCTGAGAAATTCAAAGTAGTGAATTTTAATAGATTGGCAACAAAAGATGCTCTTCTACTTGACAACCCTCAACCTTGCTAATATTGTAAGGGAGGAAGAGCCAAAACCTAAGACAAAAGAAAATCCTATAAGGAGATTTTGCTATCCATAGAGGTTTGGAGGAATTTCGACTTTCTTTGCCGTAACTACATCCTTAATTGTTTGGATGATAAGTTGTATGATATTTATTCAACATATAAAACAACAAATGAAGTATGAGATATGTTTGAGAAGAAATACAAAATAGAAGATGCCGGTGCAAAGAAATTCGTCATTAGAAAGTTTCTCAAGTATCTCATGGTGGATTTCAAGAGTAATCAAACAAGTAGAATAGATCCAAGTCCTTATTCATGAGTTGTATTAAGAGGACTGTTCTATCAGCCAACATTTCCAAGTCAGTGCAAGTATTGAAAAGTTACCTCCTTCATAAAAAGATTTTAAGATCTATCTGGAGCATAACAGGAGGGAGATAACTTTAGAGGACTTGATTATGAGGCTTCAAGATGAAGAAGCTCACCGTCAGAGAGATAAAGTTGAAGTGCCTACCTTTACTGCTAAAGCAAACGTAGTTGAAGGAGAATCATCAAAGTTCAAGTTTCAGAAGCACAAGAGCAAGAAGACTTTTACAAAAAGTGTCGCTAATCTTGCACCTAAAGCCAAGTCTTTTAAGAAGATAAAAGTAAACTGTTGGGTGTGTGGCAAGTCGGGACACAAGGCTCAAGAACGTCGTCACCGCAAAGATCAATTTACTAGAAGTTCAAATCAACATAATCAGGCCAATGTCATTATCACTGATGAAGATTTGGTTGTTGTAATTTTTGAAGTCAATATAATTGACAATGTTAAGGGTTGATAGATTGACACGGGTGCTACTAGGCACATATGCGACGAAAAACTATACACGAGGAACTCATCCACTTCAAGTATCAAAGGAAAAGGAAAAGTCTTGCTGAAATTCACTTTTGGAAAAGTTCTTACTTCGATTGATGTCTTGTATGTTCCTAAAATTAGGAAGAATTTGCTTTCGAGTCCTCTTCTGACTAAAAGGGGATTCAAACTTGTGTTTGAGTCTGAGAAGTTTGTACTAAGTAAGGGTATTTACTATATAGGTAGGGGTACTTAGCCGATGACATGTTCAAACTTAATATAATGGTTACTAATGCTATGAATAAAATGAAATCTTCTATTTATATCGTGGATTCATATGACATTTAGCATACTAGATTAGGACATGTAAACAATCGATCTATACATAGGATGGTAAATCTAAATTTATTGCCCAAGTTAAATATTAATTTTAAGCAAAAATGTCAAATAGTGCTGAATCAAAATTTGCTAGAAAACTTTTTTTGACAATTCAAGGAAGGTCAAATGAATTGTTGGATTTAATTCATAGTGACCTCAGTGGTTATAAACTAACCCCCACACGTGGAGGGAAGAATTACTACATCACTTTTATTAATGATTGCAGTAAATATTGCTATGTGTACTTGATTAAAACCAAAGATGAAGCTTTTTTTTGGTAGGAAAAGATGAAGCTTTTGGTATGTTTAAGATATATAAAACAGAAGTGGAAAATCAATTAGATAAAAACATAAAAGCAATTAGAATAGATAGAGGTGAAGAATACGAGTCCACTTAATTTGCTGAATTTTTTAGTGAACATGAAATTACACATCAAACTACGACACCATATACACCTCAATAGAATGGTGTCGTAGAGAAGAAAAATAGAACTTTCAAAGATATGATAAATTTTATGTTAAATAGTTCGGGGCTTGCACATAATATGTGGGGGTGAAGCATTACTTACAAGAAATTATATTCTGAACAGAATTCCAATTAAAAAGACAAATAAGTCTATTTATGAAATATGGAAAGGTAGAGTTCCTTCTTATAAAATTTTGAAAGTCTGGGGTTGTCTAGTAAAAGTTTAGAATTCTATTACTAAGAGAACTAAGTTAGGACATAAAACAATAGACCGTGTATTTATTGGTCTTGCTAAAAAATAGTTCTGTCTATAGATTTTTTGTAATTAATTCTGCACTTAGCGGTATTCATGTTAATACTATTATTGAATCTATAGATGCTCAATTCCTTGAAGGAAGTTTTCCTTATAAAGATGGAAATTTTCCTTGAAAAGAAGAAAAATTAAGTTCATCGAACAAATGTGTTTGAGAGGAACCATCCACTTATAATGTTCCTGAATTAGATACAAAACCAAGAAGGGGGAAGAGAGCAAGAGTTCCAAAAAGTTTTGGACCAAATTTTCTTAGTCTTTTGACTGAAGTAGAACTACAAACATATAAAGAAGTTATGACTTATAGTGGGGCTGTTTTATAGAAAGAATCTATAAACAGTGAAATAGAATCCATTTTGAATAATCATACATAAGAATTGGTTGATTTACTTCTCGGTAATAAACCAATAGGTTATAAATGGATTTTTAAACGAAAATTAAAAGCTGATGGGTCGATTGACAAATATAAAGCTCGTTTAGTGGTTAAGGATATCGACAAAAAGAAGGGTTGAACTATTTTGATACTTATTCTCTAGTTTCTAGAGTTACTTCTATAAAGATGCTAATTTCAATTGCTGCCATATACAATATGGAAATACATCAAATGGATGTAAAAACAACATTTTTAAATAGAGAATTAGATGAAGAAATTTATATGGAACAACCCGAAAGATTTATGGTTGAAGGTCAAGAAAATAAAGTCTCTAAACTTGTAAAGTCATTATATGGACTAAAACAAGTACCAAAACAGTGGCATGAAAAGTTTGACCATACTATGATTACAAATGGATTTAAAATAAAATGAATGTGACAAATGTGCCTACATTAAATAAATGACGAATTCATGTGTCATAGTATGCTTATATGTTGATGATATGTTGATCATGTCTCCGAATACGGATATAATCATTTCAACTAAAAAAATTTTGAATTCTAAATTTGACATGAAAGACTTAGTTCAAGTATGTGTCATTTTAGGAATTCAAACTAAAAGAAATGATAACGGATATATCCTTAATCAATCTCACTATGTTGAGAAAATATTAAAGAAGTTCAATCGATTTAATTGTAAAACTGCTCCTACTCCATTTGATGCAAATTGTAAACTTAAGAAAAATACTAAAAGTGCAATTAATCAATTGGAGTATTCCCAAGTAATCAGGAGTTTAATGTACTTGATAAATTCTACAAGACTGACATTGGTTACACAGTTAGTAGGCGTAGTAGATACACAAGCAATCCGAATGAAGATCATTGAGAAGCATTGATTAGAGTATTAAGATACTTAAAATATACTTTGTATTATGGATTGTATTATACAAAATATCTACCAGTATTTGACGGCTATAGTGATGCTAACTGAATTTCTGATAGTAAAAAAAAATCAACTAGTAGATATGTATTTATTTTGGGAGGAGCTGCGATTTCACAGAAATCAACAAAGCAGACGTGTATAGCACTGTAATGACCCAAAAATCTAACTCGTGTCACGTGTCATTTTAGGCCATACGTGGACCTCCTGCCGTGATACATGTGAACAATTTTCGGTAGTTGATACTGAGGTATGTTTATTTTGTTGGTGTTTTGTATTATTATTTATTTACCTAAAATTAGACTCCAGTGTTCCAAATGTGTGAGGGCGTTTGAGTGAGAGTATTGATGTAGATAAATGGGTTCGGCTCGAGGAAATGCGATTTTTGGAAATCGGGGCGAACTATGGTCGGGTATTTAGTTTTTCGGAGGACAAATTTAATAGAAACATTAACAAAATACAGTAAAATATAATAATTAATTGTGGTAGACAAGTATGGTAAGATAATTGATCCATAAGAGTTTGTTATGCCATGGAAAAAGTTAAGACATATGGGGTTTTGGTGTGACAAAGACTAGTGTTATGAGCATTTTATGAAGGTGGACAGTTTTACTGAGGGTTTGGCTCAATTTGGTGAAAAATTGGATTCAAAACAGGCACCAAAAGTTAAAAACTGTAAAAATAGGGATTTATGGAAATTAATAAATGAAAAAAAAAGTAGATCGATTCTTTTGTTTTCAACAGAACAAATTTTGTTCGTTGAAACAAAACCTTTCAACTCGGTTTCATGCACGTGGAGCTTCGTACGTTCGATTTTTATCCAGTTTCTCTCCACAAAACAGTAGAGCGTTGCGAGTCGGTTGGTTTGAGCTAAGTTATCGCGGTAGAAATGAGGGATTCAGCCTGGAATCTAATAAAATCTCAATTCAGGGTGTTTTTCTTCAATTCAATTAGAAATCTCGTGATTTTTCAGTTTCTTTCACGGGGTTTTCATATGAATTTGTATCAATTGTTGTAAATTGATGTGTTGAGTTAATTTGTGTCAATTTGGGATAAATTTCACCGTCGTGGGATAAGATTTTTGTGATTTAAAGTGATGCAACTTAGTTGATAACAGTTTTGAAGATGTTTTTACAGTTGATATTGATTTATATTGGGATTTTGGATGAATTGAATATTGATTTCGATTTAAATTGACTTCACAGCTGTGGAAATAATTGAAAGTTGGTATTGAATGGTTTCGAGGTGTTTGTTGGTGTGATTTAAGGATTTAACTGCGAAAATATTGATTTGGAGAAGTTTTGTTAGTTCAAAACAAATAAAGATTTTATTGTCAATGGATTATATGGGAAAATTCATAACTCAGCTATTTTTTTATGTGATTTGAGTGTTCTTAGAGTCTATAAAAAGTACGAAATGTGTACTATGAGTTCCTTTTTGGTCAGTATGACAAATATTGAGGTTTTCAAGGTTAAAAAGTTACCTTAATTTAGCTAGTTGAAGTTAGTTGAAGTTATAAATAATTATTTTTAGAACTAGCTCTCGAGTGTACTTTGGACACAAATTTCACGATGTTTAATGATTTGGTTTTACTTAGAGCTTAACCATTATATAGTTGGGTATGCAGGATAATTACTGGAAGTGTGTGAGTGCGTAGTAGCGTTGGACACAGGTAAGTAAACAAGTGGAGAAATTTACGATTATTTCTTTGAGCTTTAATTTATTTTTGTTATTGCTCTGTCCTGTTTTGGAACTCTATTCTGATTGAGTGGTCCAAGGGCAAGTGAGTCAGCGTAATCCTTGAGATTTGGGGGGATGCACGTTAATATTTTGGAACTTGATATTCACGAACTGATCTTTTGTTTCCTATATACGAGGTATGAACTACTTCATTAGATTGCTGAGGAATTCCTATTTGCGTGGATTTTAGGAGGGTGTGAGTTGGCCACGTTCTAAAAGTCCGAGTTAGAACGGTGAATTGCCTTGGCTCCGGAAGAGCTTGATAGATGTTTCTTCTCAATTCAAACGATTGTTTCACTAAGTCAAGACTACTTGCACCTTTTCTTTTGATTCTTGGACACTCATAATCGATTGCTTTCAAATTTATTTTAGTCTTTATTTATTCATGCATTTCCTGTCCTTTTCTTTCTATCAGCATGAATATTGACTGTTATTTATTGTGAAATACTGTAAACGTCCTGCTTGGTGTTACTTACCTGGGACTCGTCATTCTTGTGTTTGACTGAGTGCAGATCCACAATCGAGCAAAGGGAAAACTCTTCAGCTGTTGATTTGCTTTGAGGATAACAGAGTTGTTCTATCTTTGGACTCTATATAGGTTTGATTTTGTATTACTATAATTATATGTTTTGAAACCGAGTTTTAGAAAATGGGAGATCCTAGGCATGGATATGATGATATTCTCTCCTATGATATGACTTTTGGTAATGATGTATATATTTTCTGGGTTTCTACATTTTTAGATTATCCTAACTTATGTCTTGAGGTTGTTATATTAGTTGGAGATGTTAAATGCTTCCGCTATTTCTGAATAACTCACTAATATTAATAACTCTCACTTAAATTATTTAGTAAATGGGAAAAGGTAAGGTAAGGCTGACTAGATTTGTATTGAATGCGTGATAGGGACTCGGGATCTACGTAAGTCTAGGCCGGGTGGAGTCCAGTTTTAGGTTTGTGGAATTGGGGCCATCACAAGCACTCTCGACAATGGAATCATAATTTATAGCCTTGGATAAAGCTGCTGAAGAAGCAGAATGGCTAAGAAATTTTCTAGAAGACACTCCATTATGGCAAAAACCAGTGTCATCAGTATGTATATACTGTTATAGTATGACAACACAAGCAAAAGCCAAAAATAATGTATACAATGGTAAGTCAAGACATACAATTCTATATGACAATTACTATAAACTAGAGTAATTAGTATAGATTATGTAAAGTCAAAGGAAAATATTGTAGATCCTATGACAAAAGGCTTACTAAGAGATCAAGTCATGTTCTTATCGAGGGGAATGGGTTTAAATCCTATAAAATGAGTTAAGTCTGGCGAAAACCTAACCTAACTGAGTGGAGATCCCATAGTCTAGGTTCAATAAGCAAACTGCTTAGATAAGACTTGAAGTAAAACACACTTTTACTCATTCCTAAGATATGATGTGTGATGTGAAGAAGTTAAGGGCATATTTTACATTTAATGACAACAAAAATGTCACCTATATGATAGTAAATATGGGGTCACATTTATGAGAACTAGACATGCTAAGTTCTCTAAAACTATTATAAAACCAGGATGCTTCCAAGACCAAGATGGACAAAAACGTATAAACTGTATTTTAGTTATTGTATCATGCGTAAGACCTATTGTATCGATTTACTACAAAAAGTGAACAGTTCAATGTCTTCAATATCCACTGCGTCACTAAGTAAGTCCGATATGTTTTACTAGGGCAAAGTTCAAGTCTCAATATGACACTTTTCCTGACAACATGAGATAATACTTCTCTCTCTTGTGTTTTAATGATGTTCTTAACTATATTTGAAAGCCAAATTCAAATAGAAATGTGAGGTGACGTAATGTTTTCTATTCAAATGTGGGGTATTGTTGGAACAAAATACTTGTGCTTTTGTTTTAGTGTTTTGAAGAGAAAACTTTAGTCCCACTTTGAAAAACAACAAAGCAATTTCACACTCTAAAGGTGAAAACAACCCAACATACTTTGTTTTGGGACAATGCGGCAAAGGGTTGGAGACCCAATGGGTGTACATGGGTATTAGATGACATATATACATTTTAAGTCAAAGATGGGCCTTGGGGCTTTGGCTTGGTTGTCAAACATAAAATTACTTTTTACTTAATCTTTTTTATTTTCGAAATTAAATAACTGTTCCTATAAAAAAAACTAAATAACACTTATACAGTTATTATAGTTGGAGTTTTCAACAGTCACCTAACTAATAATTTTATTTTTATTTTCAAAATTAAAGAGTTGTGACTTTTAGAAGAACTTTACAAAGTTTATTTAAATCCGACTAGGACACAAATTTTATACACTGAAATTTCGAAATCATTGTTTGTGGGAGAGAAAGAAACACAGTTTGACAGACTTCCAAATAGGTGATTTGTGAATTTGGAAGAGCACTCCGGTTGAATCCTGAGGACATATTTGTTGAAGAAATTTTTTTACCAAATTGGAGAAACAATTCTGTCTTCGGACATTGCATTAGTGCAAGCCTCCAGTTAGATATTTATAATTGATATTATTTGATTGTGTAAATCTTACCTTGTATCACATAAGTTTTTATGTATATTGTTTTGTAGGCTCTATAAATAAGAGCATCCCATTTGTATACAACTTGTCCTGTTTTAGCCCTGATCAATACAATTTTATATTATATTCACATGGTATCAGAGCCCTAACTGCTAGGTTAGTTTTCTCAATTGCGGCGCTTCTCTTAGTATGCGCCATTACTATTCGTATGTGTTTGTGAATACAAATCTTCATCAGATCCCTCTATGGGAGATTCAATAATATAATGGATCTCATTGCTTTCAAGTTCTACTGTCTTTATGATTGTCAAAAGCTTGATCCTGCTCATTACCCATGTACTGTACATTGTCGAGTGCAGTTCGCGATGTCTGCCCGTCTCATGTACCCGTTTTCGATCTGCTTATTTTGTCGACCCGTTTGTCAATTCCGTCCGTGATCATTTGCATCCGTTCGTCGTGATCTGGTGTCCCTAGGCAGAATTGTCGCCGACTTTTTATATCATCATCTTACTCGTTTGCAAACTCAAGTGATTTCCTTGCCACCACCTTGAGTTTGAGGGGGAATGTTAGGAAACTGATTGTGTATATCGTAACTTCCCCATTGATTGTGTATACCATAACTTCTCCACTAATTGTGTAATGTCCCCACTAATTGTGTAAATCTTACCTTGTATGATATAAGTTTCCATGTATATTGTTCTGTAGGCTCTATAAATAAGAGCATCCGTTTGTATATAATTTGCCCTGTTTTACTATAAGCAACACAATCTCATATTATATTCACAATTACATTCTCATTATGGTATCTCGCTCGCTTCTCTCTACTTTATCTCTTGCCAAATTTAATATATTTTGTATGTTTGTCATGGGATTTTTTTGTGTGCTTGGATTGCAGCGTTAATTGGGAGTTATGAGTAGTGCGCATAAATTGCCAGTAATGAACTTGAACATTGTTACTCTTTAATTCTAAATTCTCTTGTGAATTAATTAAAACTGAATGGAGAAGAAGCCGAGCTACATATTAAATATGGCGATTTGCTTGTTTGATAAAATGCCTTGGAATGTTATATAAGAAGAACAATATTATGAGCTAGAGATGGTTTCATTCTATAGGTTTGTTCTAGCTTTATCGATCATTATTTGCTTAACAGCTTGGAGCCTTGGAGTAGGTTTACAATATATTTAATAAAGGTTATTAAACTTGGCACCATAAAAAATTTACATTTAACTTATAATTTTGACTTTTATTTGTAAATTATTAGAGATTGATTCCCCGCAAGCATAGCGAGCAAGCATAATTGTGTGTAGCACCTACCTGAAACTAGTATATATATGTATACCATGATAATCTTTTTAAATCACCATCTATGTTGATATATGCCATTCTTCATTAATACAATGATCTCAAATAGTTAAAACCACTACAAAAGTTGTACCATGGGCACAACACACAGGCAGATTAAGTGAAACGAAATCAATGCGAAGCTAACTAACATGACATACAATTGGAAAATGTTCGAATGACATACATTTGAGACATACATAGTCGTGGTGCACATGGATGCTCAAAAAATTAACGAAGCGTTCCTAATTAAAAGACTATTATATTAACTGTACTTGTAACATAAATGACATACTTAAATGCATGTATCACCAAAAAAAAAATGAATGTACCCTAAGGATTCCTACAATTTTGTAAGGCAAAGTATGTTACTGATTTCTGCATTATACATTTTATCATAGCAGTGGCTTAGGCCAAATGAAAACCCTCTAAGAAATTCTACAACATTTACTTGTAAATTTGCTTCCCTAGCTTTTTACAAAAAAAATTGACCCACTTTGCAAAGGAGAGAGAGTCGTGCAATTTTGACCCACTTTGAGCACATCAATTTGACACGTACTCATTGAAAGTTTTTTTAGATGTACACTGATTTTTGTGTGCGTATTGTTGCACACACTTCGATACAACAATCAAGGGTCACAATCGAGGGCATGTCAGATTGGTCTGGTGTGCCTAAAGTGGATCAAACTAGCACTTCTCAAGGAAAGTATGTTGAGATGTTTTCAAAGTGTTAATCTATCACATATTTTGAAAGATTTACTCAAGTTGAAAGGATATATTTAGGGGTGCACACGGATTGGATCCAGTCCAATTAGGGTCAATCCACAGTCCAATTTAATTATTACGGATTGAAAAATTGCAGTCCAATCCAGTCCAAATAATTCATCAATCCAACTCAATCCAATTTACAAAATGCGGACCGGACTGGATCAAGTTCCGTGGATTGACATTTTTCTATCCAAAAATTTATGAAATTAAATTAATAAAATGAATCACAAAAATTATGTATATCATGATTGACGAATTTACAACATACATCCCACAAATCTATATATAGTATATTTCCCACAAATTTGTCATCACAAGAACCTTCAAAATGCAAGTCCTTACATAAATAAAAATGACATCCACAAACTCCACCATATACCCAAACAAAAGCACAAAACAAGTGCACATTGCAACATACAACTCACAAAAAAATGTCTGAAGTGTAATAAAAGAGGTAAGAACAAGCAAAGTCTTTAAGATACTATATAGTTTAAAGTTGATAGTTTGAGTAAATATTATTCGAGATACTATAGTACATATGATGAGATATGTATGTGTTGATGTAATAAACGGATTGGATCCGCAGTTTTTAAATGTGGGATCCGTAATCTGATCCAGTCCAGCCGGATTAGTAATTTTTCAATCCAATCCAATTCAAGGGATCAAAAAATCGATCCAACTAGTGATAATTGGTCCGAATTGGATCGGATCCGCGGATAAGTCCAATCCGTGTGCACCCCTAGATATATTGCACAAATTAAACTCACCCAAAAAACATAAAAATGAATGAATTTGAGTTTTACAATATGGGATGTATATACATATAATTCACTTCTAAACATTCTATAGGAACATGCACATCTAGGTTTTTTTTCTTCCTATCTGAGAAACGAAGTGAAGGTGAGAGAGCTACCATCAAACAACTTAATTCAACTCTATGAGTTATCATGTAGATAGAGAAAAGCTTTCGATAAGCAAATCAATTTGGCGACCTCAGGCCAACAATCGCCAAGACCAAATTCTTCCCTGGACACACACGGCCCAATTTTGACCAACGAGACGTCCGGTAATCTCCTGGGCTCGAACTTGTTGGGCTCAGCCCAAATGCTTAGCCCAAATAAAGTGTGCTCCAAATAAATGGCGGTTATGTTGACCGTTGGATCCTTTCACACACTACATCTCTGAGCTAGAATTTCTTCTTTTTTTTGGTGATCTGAGCTACAAATTAATTACAACACAAAGTGCGTACATCAATGAAACTGTTAATTCATTGATACAATGATCTCATCCTATCAGAAAAATTGATACAATGATCTCAAATAGTTATAACTACTGCAAAAGTTGTATCATGGGCACAACTCATTGGCAGAATTAAGTGAAAGGAAATCAATGCAAGACTCAGTTGGAAAATTAATGTTTGAATACCATAATAAAATCGTTCCTATAACATAGATGCTCAAATAATAGTTTTTTCAAAGGAGTCTTACAGTTGTACATACTGAGGTGCCTACAATTGTGTAGCAAAAGTATGCTACTATTAGGCCATTTTAATCAACCCTCAAAGAAATTACAGTGTTTACTTGTAAAGAGGAGAATTAAACTCACCCAAACTACGTAAAAAATAAATTAATTTTGGTTTTACAACTGTACGTATATTACAATTTACTTCTAGAACATTGAAAAAACAAAAAAATAACTAGATATTTAAAAGTCTAAGTTGGGCAAGGGAGGAGGCTAGCTGAGAAGCGAATTGAAGGAAAGGGAAAATCTCCATCAAATAACTTCAACTCTCGAGTAACCATGTTGATAGAGAAAAGCTTTTCACAAGGACCTTCCCTCGTCCAAAAATTCAGTATGAACCATACCAATTCCCCACCTTCATAGGGCAGGGGAAAGACATAACCCCTCTTCGCCAAAACTTTCCCAACCTTTTTTGGAGTCCTTATTCTTCTTAGCATATGGCAAAATCTTGACACAATATTCCAATTTTGTCGAAAAATCAATTGCAAGCTCAGATTGCATCTCTTCACCCATTCAAACTCTTCGCGATCTCCTTTCTTCTTTTTCCATAACCATACTTCTATGCCACCCGTTTTTGTCATCTTACTATAACTAACCACGTTATAGTTACAAACTCCAAATTCCATGTATGAGACATGTTCCCAACTAGGATTGTGGAAAACAAGGTTGTCTTTACCAGGACATGGAATGAGACCCGCAACATCTTTCTCAACATCAAACCATAGCAAGTATTTCACAAGAGACCAGTACACTTTTCTTCCGATAAAAATTGGATTACTAGTTCTAAGAAGGCCTTTAGACGGGACTTGCAACTTTGCATTCGATACACGGCGCCATCCCCTCGTCTTGGAAGAGTAAACTTCAAAATTAAGCCAATTCCAATTAGAACCTCCAAAACTATTATCAATCGCAACGACTACAAAGCCAGAACCGTTGTGAGTATCAACAGCTAAGGCAAAGTAAATTAGTCGATTTGGGTTGGGAACATACACAGCCTGCTTGGTGATTGGATTGCAAATAAATATATCCAAATTCTTACAAAAGCCGTAGAGTAATCCGTTAATTGAACCTCTAACAAATAAAAACTGGTTTACAAATTCGGGTTTAATGAATTTGAAGTGATTGTGATGATCATTCCTAGTAGAGATCACACGTTCGGAATTACTAAAAAAGAAAGTGGAACTTGAAGGATTTTTTGAGGTATAAGAGTGATGGCTTTGGGCTAAGCAAAGGTTGTGTGAGATAAAGTTGTTCCACAGTGTGGATACCGATTTGAATCTAATGAGTGACTTGATGGGCAACTTCGGAAGTATCTCCAACAAAATTACCTCCTCAGGAACACCTTCAAACCCAAATCCTGTAGAGAACTCCGGAATTTCTCTTTTCCTAATCCAAACTGCCATTACTATTATTATTGCACAAACGTACGTATTTGAAGGAATCGATCGAAAGAACAAAATTAGAGAATCGAATTGCAATGCAGAATATCAAGCAAAAAAACCGAGTAGTCGGCCTTAAGGGTTTTTATTTTCGATTTCTATTTTTTATTTTCGCCTATTTGTTATCTTCATATAGCGCCTATTTTTAAGGGTTTTTTTTTTCGGTGTGCGTATTTTCTCATTAACGTTCTATTTTTGAAAGATTGTACTCTTATTTTATACACCTACTTTTTAGGCTATTTTTCTTTGCTATTATAAAACTATTCTTAATTTGTAAAACCTATATCGCTATGGAAGATGCTACAATGACACCCAAAACACAAAGTCGCCATGGTGAGGTGGGGTGTTGGCCCCACGTGATATGCGCGTTGTTCTCAATGTACAACACGCAAGATATGTATCTCGAATCATTGTTTTCTTACTAGGACTATAATCTTTGAGAGCGACTGAACGGACCCCAATTTTTGTTTCATGTACCCCATTGCTCGAGCATACCCCGAATTTGAATTTCGATTGTTAATTATAACCCATTTTTTCCTGAAATCCTTGAAATACTCTTGCTCACCCATCAACCTCACCCTCACCCTCACCCCATTGCCTCTCAATCATCTGCATTTCTCGATTTTTGGTCATTGTAGAGCACTTGTATTAAGTCAAAAGTGTTGTATGAGTGTTTTTTTTCGTTAAAAAATGTCAGATCTAGTTTTGTCGTTGTCTTAGAAGTAAGGAAGTGTTGCCCGTGTGGGTCTTGGACTCTCAGTCACATCCGAGACCACTTTAGAGGTCTCAATTGACTTGTGACGGCCCCAAATTCTACAATCCTAGAATCGAACGCTGCTTGGCCTGGACCCGCCCGAACTCCCGAGCCAGTCACGCGCGAACGCACAGGGCCAGTGAGCCTATCCTTACCACTCAATCATTTATTAAGCATTTAAAAGTGAAGTCATTTAATTAGCGAGTTATCAAATTATAAAGCGGAAGCAAATAGTCTCAACAAATCAATTAACTTCTAAAGCTTCAAGTTAGGACAAAAACTTAGGGTGTGGGAACCCAGTATATCATATATACCATGTAAATCAAGGGAGAGTTGATCCAAGTTATAATATCCAACAATCTCTCAACCCATAACCCCATGTACAAAACAATATAAGTAACTAATACACCAAAAAGACACCTATAACAGCAGAGAGGGCCATTCAAAGAATATTGCCTAACTGCACAACATTTCCTTTACTGGACTGCAGATCTGCACTCGATCAAACATAAGAATGACGAGCCCAGGTAAGTAACACCAAACAGTTCTTTCATGCAGATAGAAAGAAAAGGACATGGAGTACATGAATATATAAAGACTATGAATAAATACATGAGCAATTGAAATTGAGTGTCCCGGAATACAAAGGAAAGACACAAGTGGTTCCGGCCAATCAAAGTCATTGAGCCGATGACAGAATCTCCTCAGAGGCAAGGAGTCGAGGACAGAATCTTCTCTAAGACCCCTACGTGAGTGCAGAGTCCCCAACAATCTGGTGGAGAACTCCCACCCCGTACATGTCATCATAACCAATCACATATCCCCAGCTGTAAACCCCGATTTAATACACCGTGAGTCCCGAATTCTGCAAGGATCACGCTTTCACACTTGCCTTGGACAACTCATAAGAATGGAATAACAAGATGGCATTGAAACAATATTAATAAATAATTCAAAGCTCAAGAAATAACTGTAGTGTTCCTCACTGGTTTACTTACCTCGATCCAAGCTAATCGCACTTTCGCAGAGTCCGACTCGCCCCTACGTAGTCCCACGCGCTAATACTCCTGATAATACAATTCATTGTGGTTTTCCATTAACTCTTATTCAATTTTCCTTATTTATGTTTATTGTGTTTTCAGGCCGAGTTTTGGGTTATTGGGTCGTATTTGGACCCGTTAGATACCTCGAGAATACCCCAATTCGTTCCGAAGATTCCACAAAAAAGTTGGAAAATTTTCTCGGTTCTGGACGACGCTGAGACGTCGTGAGGGTCTTACCCTTGGTGGCGTCTCCACGATGTGGGGCAAATCGACTCTACCCCATACGTACGTGGGCAGCGCTGTGGGACAGAGAAGGACTCTGCCCCAGTCGTATGCAACACCATTCCAAAAACATCCTCAACATACTCCAAAATGTCCAGAAACCTTAACGAAAAACCCAAAACGAAAATCATTTGAAAATCTCCAAAAATTCCAAAACTCTCCAAATTGAAAACCACCTTCACAAATCTCGTAGTGATTGTTGAAAGCACCACCAAAACGTTGAGAGTTTCGATCGAGTTCAAAATCTTGACGTGGTGTCCAAATTTCATCGCGACGAACATAGGTAAAACTTATACCAATGCATAGAGGGTGACGAGGAGATGATGGATCTTACCTTGACTCATTTGGATCCGCCGCTGTCACACCGCTCAGGCCACCACAGTCCACCGGTGACTTGAGAGGTACGTTAAGGAAGAAGGGGAAGAAAGAGAAGAGAGAGAAAAAAGAGTGAATAGAGAGAAGGGAGTGGGTGTGGGGTATTTATATACCTTCCCTTAAATCTTGGCCCAACACCCTCATCTCTAGGCCCATCTAATGGCTTATGATCACTCCATCTCACTACTCAAGTGACTCAATTGGGCGACTTTAATTTCTCATTCATCCTAACGCGTTTGGACATTGAAATGACTGTTAAAACTATACAGTATAATACAACCACCAAACAAATATAACATACCTCAGTGTCGAAGCTTGAGAATTGATGACTGTACCACGACGTGGGCCTACGTACCACCTGTATTGACACATGACACGAGTTTAATTTTTGGGTCGTTACAGTCTTCCCAACTAACTGGAATCTCATCATCGAAATTAAAATGAAATTAAAGGAAAGTCTTATCGAATTCAGAAGAGGTAGGGGAAACACCCGCGCATATACGACTCCAGATCCCATGCCAGCTCCTCGTCCTCGTGGTGTTGCCACTTGACAAGGACTGATGGGATTTCCTTGTTCCTAAATGTCTTGACCTTACGATCTAAAATCTGGATAAGCTGCTCGTTGTAGGTGACATCCTCCCTCAGGCCTATTTGGCTCAAATCTACTGTCGGTAGTTTGCCCTCCCTGGACCTATCCAGTCGTAGCATCGATATGTAAAAGATAGGATGAATCCCTGACATCGAAGGTGGCAACTCTAGCCCGTACGCGACCTTGCCTACCCACTTCACCACTCTGAACGAACCAATGAACTTCGGTGCAAGTTTCCCCTTGATCCCAAACCACTTGTGACCCTTCAATGGAGATAATTTAAATATACAAAATCCTCGACCTGGTACTCCCAGTCCCTATGATACTAGTCATAATATTTTTTCTGCCTCTCCTGCGCACCCTTCAATCTCAAACGGATCTGGCGTATATTCTTTGTGTGATCTACCACAATCTTTGGCCCAATTACTGCCACATCCTCAGGCTCTGCCCAACAAGAAGGAGATATGCACGACCTTCCGTATAATGCCTCAAATGGCGCCATGCCAATATTGACCTGTTATTATAATCAAACTCATACAGATGAAGGTACTCCTCCCATGATCCACCGTACTCCAACACACACATCCTCAACATATCCTCAAGAATCTGGATTAAATAATCTGACTATCCACCAGTCTGCAGGTGATAGGCGGTACTAAGGTTCAACCTCGTGCCAAACTATGCCAGCATGCTTTCCCAAATCTGCGATCTGAACTACGTTCCCCTATCAGACACGATCAATAACGGTACGCCGTGAAGTCGAACTATCTCCCACTCGTACAACTCTGCCAACCTATCTACCCGATGTGTGGCCAAGATCGTTATGAAGTGCACGGACTTAGTCAATCTGTCCACAATTACCTATACGTTATCATGTCCCTATTGAGATCGAGGTAGCCCACTGACGAAGTCCATGGCAATGTGCTCCCACTTCCACTAAGGAATAGGAGGTGGCTGTGATAACCCCCCAGGTTTGTGATGCTCAGCCTTAACACGCTGACAAATATCACACCTTCAAACAAAATCAACAACATCGGTCTTTATCCACGGCTACCAGAAGAGATAACGCACCTTTACGTACATCTTAGTCCTGTCCAGATGAACCGTAAATCGTGAGTGGTATGCCTCATGTAGTATCTCATCGCATAACTCAACCACTGATGGAATCCACAGTCGATCTCTAAATCTCAGGCATGAGTCTGTCGACTAACTCCAATTTGGAAGATTTGAACTCTGTGTCAGCTCTAAGAACTTTTAATACTACCCGTTTGCCTACTGACCCTCGAGTACGCTCTGTATCGACACTGTCTAAGTCTTCATCTGCCCGCAAATCATTACTCTGATATCGGTCGGAACATCATCTAAACAAATCTTTTCAACCACCTCGAGCAAACTGTAATTGTGCGTCGTATAGTAGGTAACAACCTCTAAGTCAACCCCTCTATGGTTCAATGCGTTTGCAACCACATTAGCCTTCCCCGGATGGTACTCCAATGAGAAATCATAGTTCTTAAGGAACTCGAGCCATCGCCTCTGTCACATGTTCAACTTCTTCTTAGTGAAAAGGTACTTCAAACTCTTATGGTCAGCGAATAGGACGAATCGCTCTCCATAAAGATAATGGCGCAAATTCTTCAGTGCAAAAACCACTGTCGCCAACTCCAAGTCGTATGTGAAGTAATTCTTCTCATGAATCTTCAGCTGACGGGACATGTAGGAAATCATCTTACCATCCTGTATCAGAACACAACCCAAACCGATCTTAGAAACATCGGTGTTCAACTCAAAACCTTTCCCCGTCTCGGGCAAAACCAAAATTGGTGTGGCAGTCAGTTGTTCCTTCAATAACCTAAACGCCTGCTCAAAGTCCTCGTTCCACTGAAATCTGACATTCTTCTTCCTCAACTACTTCATAGGTGTCGCGATCCTCGAGAAGTCCTATACAAATCGTCGATAATAACCTGCCAAGACCAGAAAACTACAAATATCTGACGTTGATCTCGATATAGGCCAATCGCTAACTGCCCTAACTTTAACGAGGTCCATTGATACTCCACCAGTCCGAACAATGTAACTTAGAAATCCTACCTCTGTCAGCCAAAACTCACACTTACTTAACTTAGCGAACAATCGGTGTTGTCTTAGTGACCGCAAAACAAACTTGAGGTGTTCCTCATGCTCCTCGCGAGTTGTGGGATATATCAATATGTCGTTGATGAACACAATAATGTATCTGTCCAAATACTATCTCAACACTCGATGCATCAAATCCATGAACATGGCTAGCGTATTAGTCAGCTAAAATGGCATGACTGTAAACTGGTAGTGTCTATATCGAGCGCAAAATGCAGTTTTCTCCATGTCCTCTACTCTAATCCTTAGCTGATAATACCCAGATCTCAGATCAAACTTCAAGAAACACTGCGAACCTGTCAACTGGTCGAACAAATCATCGACGCGAGGAAGTGGATACTTATTCTTCACCGTCGCCTTGTTCAACTGTCTGTGTCGATGCATAGTCCCAAGCTGGCATCTTTCTTCTTAACAAACAACACTGATGCTCCCCAAGGCGACATACTCGACTGAATAAAGCCTAACTCTAACAACTCGTCGAGTTGTCCTCTCAGCTCCTTTAGCTTTTGGAGCCATACAGTACGGCGGAATCGAAATTGGTTTGGTCACAGGGACCAAGTCGACTATGAAATCGATCTCCCTAGGTGGTGCTAAGCCTGATAACTCTGCTAGGAAGACATCGAGAAACTCGCATACTACTGGTACGTCCTCCAACCTAGTCTCCACTCTGCCCGTCGTACTTAACACGTCAACGAATGTCTCTACATTAACGCTAGTGGCAACTCTACCCATGATGATCAGTAAACTAGTCGAAGTCCCCTGAAAGCTAAACTCTGAATGCCCAAGAGTCTGAAATGTGATCCTCTTACCGTAGTAGTGAATCTGTGCATGATAAGCACCCAACCAATCCAGGCCCAATAGCACATCAAACTCTAGGAACTCCAATACTTTCAGGTCTACAGGTAAGGTATGGCCCTCTATCTTTACCGAACAGTCGATGCACACTAGGTTCAGGTAAATCTTGTCTTCAGCAGCTGTGCTAAGGATCAAGGGTCTCTCTAATCAAATGGGTCTCAACCCTAACTCGTAAACCATACTACCCGAAATAAAAGAAACTGTAGAACCAGAGTCAAACATGGTATGCATACATCGACTGCAAATGTAAACCGTACCCTCAATCAGGTTTTTTCTGGCAGTCATGCTGGTGCGGTGATGGGATGTACCTACTCCCGGTCCTGTGGCGGCCCTCGACCCAGTCGTGGATAAGCGTTGATGAAGTGGCCTAACTGTCCACACTCATAACATGCTCCCTTCTGAGACCTTGAACTAGACAGACCACGCCGTGCCTGTCTCGGTGCCTGACCAGAATTCTGTCTCTGGCCCTAATCACATCGCTGCCCCTCTCGGTATCTCTGCTCCTGACCGCCGCCCCTCCCCTCAGTCCTCTAGTCTGTGCTATCTGTGCTATTCGGACTGAGTCTGCGGTGGCTAAACACTAGCATAGCTCTGTGCCGGAGCAGATGGTACAACTGCCGCGGTGGGTAGATATGCTACAGATGCGACACTCTGCGCTCGGTCTCTCTGCGACAACTGCCTGAACCTCTTCCTGCTCCTACCATCCCCCGAAGGCCTCCCCGATTGAGAAGGTACTGTAGAAGTAGCCTGTGTCCCACTGCGTGCACTGACAAAGGCCTCATTAGCCATAGCTCTCTCATATGCCGCCTGCAATGTGCTCGGAGCTGTCATTACTACCATCGAACCGATCGAGTCGAGTATTCCGTGTACAAAGTAATACACCTGGTTGGTGTCTCTGCTACTTTTTTGGCATACTCCATCAGTCATAGATATCAGTCCATATACTGCATCACAGACTCATCAGCCCTCTACCGGATGGTCTAAAACTCGATCATCTTTACGTTTTGGACCGTAGGTGGGATGTACTTCTGCTCGAATCTCCCCTTAAACTCAGCTCAATCATTGGGCTTCCCCTTCGTGGCCACCGCAGTGTGCCACCAGATGTTGGCCTCTCCGAAAAGTGAGGCGGAGGATATTGTAACGGCCCCTATTTTAATCTAGGGCACCGCCTAACCTAATCCCATAATTAAACCCTAATTACAACACGTAAGACCTAATTATGTATTAGTCAGTCTGTACTAACTATATTCTCGTGGATCAAGTTCAGGAATAAGTAATTCCCCATCACTACTATTTATCATTTTATAAGAATTATCAAATTAGCATAAGTCTTTAGCAGAAGAATTATATATAATTCCTAAATGTGGAAACGAGGAAATAACAATCGCAATATAAATATGCAATAAACGACAAACATATAGATAAAGTGAAAGTTAAAAGTTAGGTAAATTAATCTTGTCCCAATGTACCACCTAAGCAAAAGACGTATATAAACATTATACAAAAATATGACCTACATGTACGGCAGCTACATGCCACGAGCTCAGAGGTAGTCGCTGATCTTCTCCTTGCCCGGTCTAGTGCTGCTCGACAGATCTAAACCTACCGTCACAAACTAGACGGTGAATATAGTTATATTCAAGTGATAACCGGAGAATTCTATACTACATTTCCAAAGTAAAGGCAGATATTTAAATGTATAATATAGCAGAAAAAGGAGCTGAGAAAGTAATGCATGTAAATACCACATTTAATAGAATTAGACAGACTGACACAGGCTAAATCGAAATGATCTACGTTTGGCCAACGGTGAGAACTATCAGCCAGCCTTTTTACACTATCGTATGAAGATACTCTCAACATACTTAATCAATGGTGGAGCCGCGCTCCACGCGAATATATATATATATATATATATATATATATATATATATATAATATATAAAACTTGCCAACAACCCCGTAGTTCAAGCTACATGATGCCACTCAAGTATTAGTGGTGAGTGCTGGAAACCCCGAGGTCCAGTGACCCGAGAATCCACCCATCTCTCGTGCAATGGATAATAGATAATCTCCAACTTTCATTTCAAGGATTTTTTATTTTTAAGGTTCTACGATATCAACAATAAGTTAGGCTACGAAGCCCCAAAGGGAAATGGAATACAAATCCAATTACCACAAATAACCATAGAGCATGCATTTCTAACATAACTTATAACGTAGTCCACAGCAAAATGTTGCCTATCAGGAAAAAGGAGTCAATGAAAATATCACAAGGCATCATGCTATTTCAACATTCATTATGATTAGAGCAAATAAAGCATAATGGTAGATTACTAACAACAAGTCATCAAATTGACTGAAAAGAGAAATAACATGAATGAAATAAAGTAGAGAAATCCCACAGTTTCACTTACAAGTCAAAGGATAGCAATGGCTATCCAACCTCGCGAAACTCCGACTAGCATTTCCAAACTCCCAAAACACCTCTAGGTTCCTGAAAGGTCATTTCATATCATTTATTTATTTATTTATTTATTTATTTATTTAATATCTTATTATATATATATATATTTATGTATATGCATACATATATATGTATACTTAAGTGTATATATATTTATATATTTATATTTATATTTTTTCTGTTACTATTCTATATATTTTTTTTTTATTTTTTTGGGGGGAGGTTGGACCTCTGAACCGGGTCTTCAGTGTCTCTGCTTTTTTTTTTCTTTCTTCCTTCACTTCTTCAATCCATCAACACAACAACAACACCACCAACAACCCCAACCACCATTAAAACAACAATTTTTCAAGCTCAACCACAACACCACTTCAACAACACAACAACACTATAACGCCAATAACAACAATGACGATAACAACAACTCACCTCCGCCTTGACGTCGCGAACTCAATTTCTTGATCTCCCCTCCTTCGATGACCTCTCTCTCTCTATCTCTCTCCCGAACTCTCTTCTTCTTTTTTTTTGTTTTGGATTGCGTGTGGCGGAGGTGGTTTTGTTGACATTTTTGGGGGGTCAAATGACCATTTTACCCCTCCAACCTTATCCTTTTCCATATAAGCCAATGCTTTTTTTTTCATTTCACAATTTTTTTTATTTTTAAATATATTTATATTATATATATAAATATATATATATGTCCAATTCAATTCAATTAATTTATGACCATAGGCTATGATCTAATATGCATAAATGTAATTACATTGCATTTAACTAAGTTTAGACTTACCACAAGTCTCTCTACTCGGTACCTCAGCTCGCGTGGGACTCGAGGCGTATCCCCGACCACGTCTCGACGTTGATAGTTGCAAGTATTGACTTAGTTAGCCTACACACATACAAAACACTATGAATACATCAATAAAAATATAACATTTACCTCGGTCACATGCTTCGGTCTGTGTGCGCATCTCATGCGGGCCCCACATCACGTGTTGGTGATCCTGATTAAGCAATTAATCAAGATTAACAAAATTGGGCCATGACAAATATTCCCAACAAAATGAAATTTTCGTCCTCGAAATTAATTCAGTTTAAGGTATACCTGACTAAAAAAGGTACGAAAAACGGTATCACATATAATCTTCCCGTTCCCAAGTGAGTTCCGAGTCGTTGTGAAACTGCCATTTGACGAGTACCTTCGGGATAGACTTGTTCCTCAGCTGCTGTACCTTTTGGTCTAGGATTTAGATAGGTTTCTCCTCATATGAACAATCCTCGCTCAGGTAGATCTGACTCAAGTCAACAGTCGGTTGTGCGCCTGCCTTCGACTCAGTCAGTTGAAGCATCGATATATAGAAGACCGGATGAACACCTGACATCTGCGGAGAAAACTCTAACTCGTACAAAACCTTTCCAACCCGTTTCCTAACTCTAAATGGCCTGATGAAACGCGATGCAAGCTTGCCTCTTACACCAAATCTCTGCAGACCTCTTCGAGGAGAAACCTTAAGTTAGACATAGGCTCCCTCAGGATAAGTGAGATCACTGTGATACTTATATGCATACATCTTTTGTCTCTTTTGGGCTCCCTTAAGCTTTAGTTGGATCTGTCATATCTTCTCTGTATGATCAACAACAATTTCAGGCCCTACTGACAATCTGTCCTCAGGCTCAGCCCTACACGATGGTGACCGATAAGGTCTACCATATAAAGCCTCAAATGATGCCATCTCAATGCTAGCCTGATAATTGTTGTTGCATGCAAATTTGCACAACGGTAGGTACTCCTCCCATGATCCATCAAACTCTAACACACAGGCTCGTAACATATCCTCTAGGACCTGATTGAGTCTCTCAGTCTGTCCATTAGTTTAAGGGTGAAAAGCCGTGCTGAAATGTAAGCGTGTACCGTACTGCTCCTGCATACTCTGCCACATCATGGATGCAAAGTTAACATCTCTGTCTAATACAATAGTCAACGGTACCCCATGCAGTTTGATAATATCTCTTTCAAACGACACGTTCAACTGATCAAAGGTGTAATGTGACGCCACTGGTAGGAAATGAGCAGACTTAGTTAGTCTGTCAACTATAAACTATATCGAATTGTGTCTCCTGGCAGTCCTCGGTAACCTTCTGATAAAGTTCATGGCTATATCTTCCCATTTCCATTTCGGAATGGAAAGTGGCTGTAAGAGTCCCCCTGGCCTACGATGCTCAGCTTTCAATTGCTGACATATCCCACAGTTCCTGATAAACTCTGACATGTCCGCCTTCATCCCAGACCACCAGAAATGCCTTTGCATATCATGGTACATCTTAGTCTTGCGTGGATAAATGATAAATTGGGAACGATGTAACTCCTGAAGAATTTCGTCTCTCAACTCTGGCACCTTGGGGTATCTACAGTCTGCCCCTAAACCTCAGATACTGATCTGATGTCTCTTCCTAGTTAACATAATCTGAACTCTGCGCTAACTCACTGAATCTAATATACGACCTGTCTGTCTTCTGAACCTCAGCCACTCTCTGTGTAGACACGGCCTGTACTCTCAACTGCGCGCAAATCTCAACTCTGGTACTTGTAGGAATATGTAACTGACTTGGTGTCGTTGCTGCCTCGAATAACTCATACTCATGCGTTATATGATATTTGACCATCTCGGCATCTCTAGTCGGTCTCCTACTCAGTGCATCTGCAACTACATTGGCTTTCCTGGGTGATACTCCAGAGAAAAGTCATAGTTCTTCAAAAACTCTAACCATCTGCGATGCTTCATGTTCAGTTCTTTCTATGTGAAAAGATATTTCAGACTCTTATGATTAGTATAGAGTGTGAATCTCTCTTCATACAGATGATATCTCTAAATCTTCAGAGAAAATACTACCGCTGCTAACCCAGGTCATGTGTAGGGTAGTTCTTCTCATGTATTTTCAACTGCCTCGATGCATATGCCACAACTCCACTGCCTTGTATCAATACACATCTAAGTCCTCTATATGAAGCATAAGTGTACACTAAGAATCCCTGTCCAGCCTCTGGCAACACCAACACTGGAGCGGTAGTCAATAATCTCTTCAACTGAGCAAATGCACTCTCATACTCCTCACTCCAATTAAATATGGCGTCCTACTGTGTCAGCCTAGTCATCGGTGAAACGATTTTGGAAAAATCTTTTACAAATCTCTGGTAATAGCCTGTTAACACCATAAAGCTCCTGTACTCTGTCATGGACTTTGGTGCCGGCCAATCTACGACTGCTTGAATCTTGGCCGGATCTACTGCAATCCCTGCTGCCCCAACCACATGACCTAAGAACTTGGCCTTAGCAAGCCAGAACTCACACTTGCTGAACTTGGCGAATAGCCTGTGCTCCCTCAAAGTCTAGAACGCCTCTTTAAGGTGCTGCTCGTGTCCTCGAGTAAATGAGAATGTCGTCGATGAAGACTATAATGAAGCGGTCAAGATATGGTCTCAAAACTCGATGCATAATATCCATAAACATAGTGGGGGCATTGGTCAGCCTGAAAGCCATGATTGTGAACTGATTGTGTCCATATCTGGTGTGAAACGCTGTCTTAGACTTATCCTTGTACCTGATCATAAGCTGATGATACGTTGATCTCAGGTCTATCTTGGAGAAAAACTGTACTCCCTTCAACTGCTCAAATAAGTCGTCAATCCTCGACAGCCGGTGTTGGTTCCTGATAGTGACCTTATTCAGTTGTTTGTAGTCAATGCATAGTCGTAGGCTACCATTTTTCTTCTTTACAAATAAAATTGGTGCTCCCGATGGTGACATAGATGGTGTAATGAATCCTTTATTTCCCAAATCCTTAAACTGATCCCTCAACTCCTCCAACTCTCTCGGTGCCATGCAGTAGGGTGGTATCGAGATCGGTCTGGTGCATGGCGTAAGATCTATGACAAAGTCTATCTCTCGAGGTGGTGGTAGTCCAGGTAAGTCATCCGGAAAAACATCAAGAAAGTCTTGGACTACTAGTATGTCCTCAAGTCGGGTCCCTGACTCTCCGCTACGGCATACAAAGCTACTAGAGTCTCCATCTCCTCACTAGATGCTAATCGACCTCTTGTGGTGCTAATTCTCGGTGTACGAATAATGGACACCCAGAAGTCTCGAATACCATTGACTTACTGTAATAGTCAATGTGGGCGTGGTATGCTGATAATCGGTCCATTCCAAAAAGTGCGTTGAACTCTAACATCTCAGGGTCTCTAAAATCGGTAGGTAACTCAACCCCGCTAATCTCTACTGGGACCCTCTCAACTAGGCTGTTAGGATAAACCTTATCTCCGGCTGTGGTACTCAACATCAAATGTACACTAACCCTCACCAGAGTCAGTCCTAAGATGTCTATCATGCGACCAGAAATAAAAGATATGGTAGGTCGGAATCAAATAAAATGTAAGAGTCTCTACCAGCGATGGAACAATGAGACTCCATGTTGTTGGACTAAGTGGTTAGTCACTCTAACTCCGACTGGGATTTTGATGGAAACAAACAAGGTGAAAATATACTAATAAGTTTATAAAGTGTATTTCAGTTTTGTCAAAGGTTGCAAAACATCACATCATGGGCATCTGAGCATTCAAGCCATTCAAGTTCAAGACTCGACATACATAAAGGAATGAAGGCGAAAGATCAAGGCCACGTGTTGTAAAATTGATGTAAGGTATTCAAGTTCACTTAAGCAAGCCTATTGCATTAGTTCATGCATATCGTGTTTTTAAAATGGATTTTCAAATGTCAAGTGATTACTTGAAGATTTCGGTCCTATAAGTCTAAACAATGTTAAACTATATTTGTATGTTAATATCGTACTTTGAAAATCATTGTGGAAGCTTTTGAAAAAGAAAAATGTTTTTTGAAAGGTCTTTGAAAAGAAAAACTGCATATTTGCAGAAAAGCCCCTCGGATGTTATGAAACCGAGATTTTCCGTTTTCGAGATTTATAAAAAATATCCGGACCATCCAAACAGGCTATATGATCCATAACAAACATGTATTATATGTTATATGAGGGTTGGTTGGATCTAGGATGCGTTAAAGGGTCGCTAACATAAGGGATAGAATTAGTTATTTTGAGGTCCCTGCACTTAGCGCGCTAGGTCTTAATATTAGCGTAATTGCATTCCTGACAGCTTTTTTATAAAGCTGAAAAATTCACTTTAATTCGAATTTTTGATCAAATCTCGGCCCTTGGATGCATACAACGGTCATATACTGATCTATAAATACATACAACACTCTTAAACACATAAGGCACACAAATTAGGTTTTGAAATCAAAGAAAAACACTTGTGCTTAAATTTTTCAAGAAGAGGAGCTTGGGGTTTTCAAGTTATACTTTGAAGCTGTTCATTCGACATCAAAACTAGCACTCTTGAGACATTCTAAAGAGTACTACCTCTCCAAAACTGATTTTTCAAGTCATCTTCTTGGGGTTGTAAGAAAGTCCATTTCCTAGTTTTTCTTGTGCTGAAATTATATATTCTTATGTGATTGACTTGAAAAATTGCTTGTTGTGTCGTTAAACACACTTGTATTGGGTTTTACATTTAAACTTGATTTATTAAACCCTTGGACTGATTTGAACAAGAGTTTGTGCTTAAACTTGATTTTTATCAAACTTCTTGTTCTTTGGATTTGAAACCGGTTTTGTTCTCATCAATCTATTTAAAACGGTTTCATATTTGAGTTTTGCATAAAATCAGTTTTATACTTGCATTTCTCAAGTGTTTTCATACTTGCATGCATAAGAGTGGTTAGGCTCTAGGGGGCTTGCTCGTATTTGAACTTAATATCACTTTACGTTGTAAAGTGTATTTCAATTGTATTTAATTAAATCTTGATTGTAAGACTTAGTGGGATCTAAGTCGAAAGCGAAGATCTAGTTGAGGCTAGGCATATATCCTAGTTGTGGCTAGGTGGGAAAAGTCCTAGGTGGGTCTAGGTGGGAAAATCCTAGTTGTGGCTAGGTGGATGTATAAGATTTTATTGTAATAAGGCATCGTGTAAAAGACCTAGTTGAGGCTAGGCATTCACTAGGCTAGTTGGCTTAGGGTGTAACACTTATTGATAATATAAGTGGGGTTTGAAAATCCTAACCGGGGAGGTTAGGTAATGGATGTAGATCGGTTGGATCGAACCACTATAAATCACGTGTCATATTTCCATCTTTTCTACCCCCTTTTTGATTGCATAGCATTGATATTTATCATTGGTGTATGCATTATCATTGTTATTTACGCATAAAGTTTTAAAAAGGCGATAACTACTCAGTAACCCAATTCACCCCCTCTTGGGTGACCTTCAATTGGTATCAGAGCGGGTTATTACTCAAAGTGTTACTAACGTATCTTTGAGTGTTTTTGTGCAAGGATGCAATCTCTAGACTTTTCTCGCCTTAGGGAAGGCAACTCATCCATTCGGCCTCCCTACTTTGATGGGACAAACTATACTCATTGGAAAGTTCGAATGAAGTTCTACATTAGAGCACAAGGTAGACATTTGTGGGATGCAATTGAAAATGGCTACACTCCATCGAACAAGTCCTTGAAAGAATACACCACCGAGGAGATCAAGATTGAGCTCTCAAATGATCAAGCCATGAATCATTTGTTTTGTGTACTAAGTGAGAATGAATTCAACTGAGTTAGCGCTTGTCAAACGGCCAAGGAAGTGTGGGAAAAACTTGAAGTGCATTATGAAGGTACACAACAAGTCAAGAACACTAAGTTGAGGATTCTTGAAGAACATTATGAGACTTTTCGAGTGGAGCCTCATGAAGACATAGCCACGGCCATCACTCAGTTCACAAAGCTCTTGAATGAGATCAAAAATCTTGTCAAACATTATGATCAAGAGAACTCGGTGTACAAGTTCCTTAGAGGCTTGCCTAAGGAATGGGATGCGAAGAAGTATGCTATTTAATCGGCTCAAAATCTTGGAGATTACACTTTTGATACACTATGTGGAGAATTGGCGGTCCATGAACTTGAGCTAAAAGACCGTGCTAGATTGGAAGCACTTCGTGGTTCGACCAAGAAAGAGTCAAAGAAAGAGCATGCCTTGAAAGTTACTTGTCTATCGGCCAAAGATGATGTGAGCTCAAGTGAAAGTGACTCTATTGAAAAAGAAGTGGTCATGCTATGAAGAAAGCTCAAGAAGACAACATACAAAATAGACTAGTACAAGAAGAAGTATAAAGGTGCAAACAACACAAGCAAGTCACACGAGATGATTTGTTATAAGTGCGGCAAACTGGGACATAAAGCATCGGAATGCAAGTACTTGAGAAGAAGTAAGAGACATGAATCATCATCATCATCATCTAGCTCCGACTCCAAGTCAGAAAATGAGAAGGCCATCCTTTGTCTTATGGCGATGAGTGAAGTAAGTGACTCTATCTCATTCAATTATGATGATGTAAATGCATTGGATGATATTTCTATTATTCATGACCTTAGGAATGAATTAGAAGGAGGTCAAAAAGACCAAAAACTCAAAAAGAGTTTGATCAAAGCCATTAGTAAGATTGAATCTCAAAATGAGATTATTGATGATCTCCAACAGGACTTAGAATTAGCCATAAATGAGAAAAATGACTTAGCAAAAGAAGTAGAGGAGTTGACCACCACGGTGACCAAGTTCACAAATGGTACCAAAATGTTTGACATGATGTTGGGCGCACAACGACGTGCACTCAATAAGAGAGGCATAGGCTATGGTGCAAGCCTATTAAGCTATGAAAAGCTTTTGGCCGAGTCTAAGAGATGCTTAAAATGCAATGGATCTCATAATGTTGGAAAATGTGTCCTAAATAGGTCCAATAGAGGTAAACTTGCATAGGTAGAAAAGAATGTATATAGTACACATGTTATGGAACACAAAGGTGTATGGGTACCAAAGTCCATGATTCATAGAGTGAATTAGATTCACTTTGGAACATGAATGTGCTAAAACGATAGATTGATATATAGGAGTTAAGCATGATAGGTCTCGTATTAGTCACATACACATAGCATGCATACACTGTTATTTTTGATATCATGATTGCTTTTTATATACACTTTATGTAGGACCATGATGAATTAAAACATGTAGCCAAGCACTTTTAGGCCAAATTCATTGACACGGTGTGAGTTAGGCATTTCTCATAAATCAGACCTTCTACACATGTTTTAAGTGTTTTAATCATCTTTATATGATGTTAATGAAGTGTCCATGAAGTCTGAGGTAAATCGGAGTTGTGTGTCAAAAACTCAAAAATTTTAATTCCAAAATTTCAGAGAGAAATTAGTGCGCTAGGTATTTCCATTAGCGCGCTAGGTCCATCAATTAGCGCGCTAATTCCCCCTGACTAGACAAACTTCACATTCACTATGTTTTAAAGTCATGTGTTAAAGTCATTGTTTTATATTGAGGAGACTTTTAGAAAATGTGAATGATATTGATAGGGGGAGACTTTATACCCAATTTTTTGTTGGTATCTACTCTTTTGGGGGAGGTAAGACATGTACCTAAAATGAGAAATTTATTGATATCACAAACCAAAACATGCATGTTGATAGGGGGAGCCTAGATTCTCAATTATTTCCTTAAGCTTTCATTTGATGCATATCGATAGGGGGAGCACTTATTTGGTATCATTTTTATAAAACGGGGGAGCCTTTTTAATGGTATCATGATTTTTCATGGCCCACTTTTTGATGGTATCAAACGGGGGAGAAAGAATGTTGAACTTGAGAGAGTATAAATTTTGTATGACTATTAATGTGATGTTCATACACTTGTATTATGTTTTATGCTTATCAAGTTCACATTGTTTGTTATCATCAAAAAGAGGGAGATTTTTGGACTAAGTGGTTAGTCACTCTAACTCCGACCGGGATTTTGATGGAAACAAACAAGGTAAAAATATACTAATAATTTTATCAAGTGTATTTCAGTTTCATCAAAGGTTGCAAAACATCACATCATGGGCATCTAAGCATTCAAGCTATTCAAGTTTAAGACTCGACATACATAAAGGAATGAAGGCGAAAGATCAAGGCCACGAGTTGTAAAATTGATGTAAAATATTCAAGTTCACTTAAGCAAGCCTATTGCATTAGTTCATGCATATCGTGTTTTTAAAATGGATTTTCAAATGTCAAGTGATTACTTGAAGATTTCGGTCCTATAAATCTAAACAATGTTAAACAATATGTGTATGTTAATATCGTACTTTGAAAATCATTATGGAAGCTTTTGAAAAAGAAAAACGTGTTTTTGAAAGGTCTTTGAAAAGAAAAACTGCATATTTGCAGAAAAGCCCCTCGGATGTTATGAGACCGAGATTTTCCATTTTCGGGATTTATAAAAAATATCCGGGCCATCTAAATAGGCTATATGACACATAACAAATATGTATTATATGTTATATGAGGGTTGGTTGGGTCTAGGACGCGTTAAAGGGTCGCTAACATAAGGGACATAATTAATTATTTTGAGGTCCCTGCACTTAGCGCGCTAATATTGTTATTAGCGCGCTATGTGCAAAGTTAGCGCGCTAGGTCTTAATATTAGTGCGCTAATTGCATTCATAACAGCTTTTTTATAAAGCTGAAAAATTCACTTTAATTCAAATTTTTGATCAAATCTCGGCCCTTGGATGCACATAACGGTCATATACTGATCTATAAATATATACAACACTCTCAAACACATAAGGCACACAAATTAGGTTTTGAAATCAAAGAAAAACACTTGTGCTTAAATTTTTCAAGAGGAGGAGCTTGGGGTTTTCAAGTTATACTTTGAAGCTGTTCATTCAACATCAAAACCAGCACTCTTGAGGCATTTTAAGGAGTACTACAACCTCTCCAAAACTAATTTTTCAAGTCATCTTCTTGGGGTTGTAAGAAAGTCCATTTCCTAGTTTTTTTGTACTTAAATTATATATTCTTATGTGATTGACTTGGGAAATTACTTGCTGTGTCGTTAAACACACTTGTGTTGGGTTTTACACTTAAACTTGATTTATTAAACCCTTGGACTGATTTGAACAAGAGTTTGTGCTTAAACTTGATTTTTTTTATCAAACTTCTTGTTCTTTGGATTTGAAACCGGTTTTGTTCTCATCAATCTATTTAAAACGGTTTCATATATGAGTTTTGCATAAAATCAGTTTTATACTTGCATTTCTCAAGTGTTTTCATACTTGCATGCATAAAAGTGGTTAGGCTCTAGGAGGCTTGCTCGTATTTGAACTTGATATCACTTTATGTTGTAAAGTGTATTTCAGTTGTATTTAATCAAATCTTGATTGTAAGACTTAGTGGGATCTAAGTCGAAAGGGAAGACTTAGTTGAGGCTAGGCATGTATCCTAGTTGCGGCTAGGTGGGAAAAGTCCTAGGTGGGTCTAGGTGGGAAAATCTTAGTTGCGGCTAGGTGGATGTTTAAGACCTTATTGCAATAAGGCATCGTGTAAAAGACCTAGTTGAGGCTAGGCATTCACTAGGCTAGTTGGCTTAGGGTGTAACACTTATTGATAATATAAGTGGGGTTTAAAAATCGTAACCAGGGAGGTTAGGTAGTGGATGTAGATCAGTTGGATCGAACCACTATAAATCACGTGTCATATTTCCATATCTTCTACCCCCTTCTTGATTGCATAGCATTGATATTTATCATTGGTGTATGCATTATAATTGTTATTTACGCATAAAGTTTTAAAAATGTGACAACTACTCGGTAACCCAATTCACCCCCCTCTTAGGTGACCTTCACATGTGGCGCTGGCGTTTGGCTGAGCTGGTTGTGCCACCATATGTACTGCCTCCTGGGCCTGTCGTGGATGTACTGCAGCTGGCTGCGAGTACTCCCTGACTACATGTTCGGCAAGCCCACATCTGAAACATGTAATCTGTCTAGGCTGACCGGGCTACCGCTGATAAATCTGACCCTGCGTCTGTCTCTGTCCCTAACGGGGTCCCTCTCGACCTCTGCCTCAGCCTCTGCCACCCTACTGCTGATGGTGGTATGACTCTGGTGGTGTCAGAAGTGCTAATCTCTCCAATGCCAATAGTGCGGGTCTGGACTGTGATGGGGGCAAGATCCATGCTGCTGAACTCTGCGCGGAGGTGGCATATGATGCATGGGGCACGACCGAGTTATGTGTGGCTGTCCCCGATCCCTGTGCCCCTCGGTACCACCACCTATGTGCCTTACCCCTCTGTCACCTCCTCTCATACTTTGATATCTGCTGAGACGACTAAGTCTAACCTGGAGCTGCCGTGTAAGCTACTCTACTTAGATGGTAGGACTCGTGGGCAAGGGTGCACTCGTAAATGTCACCAAGGTTCCTGGTGCCCATGCCGACCACATGCTCCCCAATATCAACTCTCAAGCTAACTCCAAAGTAATACACATCCTTTAGCTCATCTCTAACTAAGTCCCCAGCAAACTGTCGCAGGTAGTCATATCTGTCTCGATAATGCATGACTGTCTCATCCGCCCCTTTCTCAAACCCATGAAATCTCACCTCAGTCTTATCCTAACTGTTGGCGGGAAGTACTGCTGGTAAAACTTATCCTTGAATGCCTTCCATTATGCAAAGTCCCCATCCGTCGCTATCGTAGAGTGCCACCAGACATCGACGTCCCTATAGTGTATATGTGGATAGCTTGGGACGTAGCCTGTCCTCAATGCCCAATATCCTATAGAGCTTTTCCTGAGATAACACCCACTTCTCGATCATCTGAAAGTCTCGAGTCCCGTCAAAGTACTCTGGCTGAAACCTGATGAAGTCCTTTATCAGCTTGATCCCCACTGCTGATTCTGATGATGTGGAGGTGAGAGTGGTCGTCACCACTACTATATTTATCATCGGGACCGTCGCAGCTGGGAGAGCCTGTGCCACAGGAGTCGCAATCATAGTCTGAACAGTAGACGTCTCGGCTATGGGTGTGGCCACAAGAATGGTGGATGATGCAACAAATGGAGTGGCGGCCGGCGTAGTCGCTGGAATGATGGCCTGTGGTATAGTAGGCCCTACTATCAGAGGTGTAACAACCGTGCGTGTACTGGCGACTGCATGTATGAGTGCAGTGAGCTGCGCTATGGTGTAAGCCATAAAGTCCACAACTGCTGCCCCTGAGCAGCCACCCGGTCAGACAGCCTCTGTTGGTCATCATCAGATGTAGTAGGAGGCTGACTGCCGCTAGCATCCGAATTGCCTGTATCACGTGCGTCTGTCATCGTCGTCTGCATGTTGATAACGAATTTGCATCAGCAACTACGAAATGTATCTCGTATATATATACATAATGAAACTAACAAATATACTTTGAAAATCCCCAGCTCACTTTCACTCGATTCTTAACAAAATAGTTCCTAGGCAATGTCCATCTAGTTTCCACTTCTAAAGTTTGTGTTTTATTTATTGAGAACGAGTCTCTGTATTCTATCCCTAAGGTTCTAATCCCTAGTCTCTGATACCAACTATAACGTTGGTATAACAATTTTAGACAACTCTATATTTTGTCCCTATGGTTATAAAGCATGTGCTCTGATACCAACTGTAACGACCCTTATTTTAATCTAAGCCACCATCCGGCCTAATCCCGTAATTAAGCCCTAATTATAACATGTAGGACCTAATTACGTATTAGTCAGCCTGAACTAACTATATTCTCGTGGATCGAGTTCAGGAATAAGTAATTCCCCATCACTACTATTTCATTTTATAAGAATTATCAAATTAGCGGAAGTCTTTAGCGGAAGCATTATATATAAATCCTAAATGTGGAAACCAGGAAATAACTATCACAATATAAATATGCAATAAACGACGAACATATAGACAAAGTAAAAGTCAAAAGTCGGGTAAACTAATTCTCGTCCCAATGTACCACCCAAGCAAAAGACGTATATAAATATAATACAAAAATATGACCTACATGTACGACAGCTACGCGCTACGAACTCAGAGGTAGTCACCGATCTTCTCCTTATCTGGTCTAGTACTGCTCGACGAACCTACACCCACCGTCACAAACTAGACGGTGAGTATAGTGATATTTAAGTGATAACAGGGAATTCTATACTACATTTCCAAAGTAAAGACATATATTTAAATGCATAATATAGCAGAAAAATTTGTTGAGAAAGTAATGCATGTAAATACACAATTAGCAGAATTAGACAGACTGACACTGGCTACGTCGAGATGATCTACGTCCGATCGACAGTGAGAACTATCAGCCAACTTTTTCCACTATCGTATAGAGATACTCTCAACATACTTAATCAATGGCGGAGCCACGCTCCACGCGACTATATATAGATATAAAACTTGCCGACAACCCCGTAGTTCAAGCTACGTGATGTAACCCAAGTAATAATGGTGAATGCCGAAAACCCTGAGGTCCAATACCCTATGAATCCACCCATCTCTTGTGCAATGGATACTAGACAATCTCTAACTTTCGTTTCAAGGATTTTTCATTTATAAGGTTCTACGATATCAACAATAATTTAGGCTACGAAGCCCCAAAGGGAAATGGAATACGAATCCAATTACCACAGATAACCCTAGAGCATGCATTTCTAACATAACTTATAACATAGTCCATAACAAAATGTGTCCTATCAGGATAAGAAGTCAATGAAATTATCACAAGGCATCATGCTATTTCAACATTCATTACGAACAGAGCAAAAAAACATGATGGTAGATTACTAACAACAAGTCATCAAATTGACTGAAAAGAGAAATAATATGAATGAAATAAAAGTAGAGAGTTCTCACAGTTTCACTTACAAGTTAAAGGATAGTTATGGCTATCCGGCCTCGCGACACTCCGACTAGCGTTTCCAAACTCCCAAAACACCTCTAGGTTCCTGAAAGGTCATTTCATATCATTTATTTATTTAATATTTTATTATATATATGTGTATATATATGTGTATATACATATATATTTATTTATTTTTATTTTATTTTATTTTATTTTATTTTATTTTATTTTATTTTATGTTACTATTCTATATATTTTTTTTAATTTTGGGGGGTTGAACAGACCCGGTTCAATAACCATTTTACTCTTCCAACCCTATCATTTTCCATATAAGCCAATGCCCCCTTTTGTCATTTCACAATTTTTTTATTTTTAAATACATATATATATTTATATTATATATAATTTACTTCGGTCACATGCCTCGGTATGTGTGCACATCTCATGCGGGCCCCACATCACGGGTTGGTAATCCTGATTAAGTAATTAATCAAGGTTAACAAAATTAGGCCGTGACAGATATTCTCGCCTGCATGAGGGTCGGTGTAGCTAAAATGTCGTGAATCTTCTCGTGACTCCTCAAAAAGATCTCTGCTGCTTCCAGATCCATACCTCCATACAACTTCTTGAGTTAATGCCTCTGAAACTCCCTGGCCTGCCTCGCCTTTAGCGTAGCCTCAATACTCGAAGTAGTCGGTGTATTAGGCGTATCTGCAACTGGTGTACCCGGTGTTGATGGTATCACCTCCGTTTGAGTAGGTAGTACAACCCCTATCTGTACTATTGGAGCTATTGCAGTCTCCGGCATCGCTGCAATTGGAGTAGGAGCTGTCGACGTCACCGCTCTAGCTAATGTGCTAGTCTCTTGTGCAACAGGCAACTGGTAGTAGTCGACGTAGATGGTGTCGCTGTAGGGGGTGCCCTCAATAGTCTCAGGATCTCCTTAAGTCGATGATCCTGACTCATGATCCTCTGAGTCCACATCTGGAACTCCTCCATACTGACTCCTCTGGGACCCGGCGCCCCAGTATCATCACAGCACCCGGCTGAACCGCCATCGCAGTCTGTAATTTGGCGAATCCCCAAATCAGTGAATATCTAATCGATATCATAATAATACACCATCTTAAATATAACATGTACATCACAAGTTTCAACTTTTCCCCAACTCTCCTCACTTCCCAACTAAAACTTAAGTTAGGTTCATAGGGTTCCACTCTAAGTTCATGAACCATCCTAATTTCCGCTTTTCCTATGTCTTAGTGGATTGTGATTTAAATTTAAGAGTCTTTTATTCAACCTTTACGCTCTGATACCAACTGTGACGACCCCAATTCCACAATCTTAGAATTGAGCGCCACCCGGCTGGGACCTGCGCGAAATCTCGAGCTAGTCCTGCCGAGTCGTATGGGCCCAGTGAGCTTATCCTTACCACTCAATTATTTATTAAGCATTTAAAAGTGAATTCAATTAATTAGCGAGTTATCAAAGTATAAAGCGGAAGCAAATAGTCTCAACAAATCAATTAACTTTTAAAGCTTCAAGTTATGACAAAAACCTAGGGTGTGGGAACCCCGTATGTCATATATAAAATGTAAATTAAAGGAAAGTATCATCCAAGTCATAATATCCAACAATCTCTCAACCCATAACCCCATGTACAAAACAATATAAGTAACTAATACACCAAAAAGTCACCTATAACAGCAGAGGAGGGCCGCTCAAAGAATATCGCCTAACTGCACGGCCTTTCCTTAACTGAACTGCGGATCTGCACTCCGTCAAAAATAAGAATGATGAGCCCAAGTAAGTAACGCCAAGCAGGAACAACAATAAATACAACATTTTGAATTAAATAAATGAGCAGTCAATTCATGCAGATAGAAAGAAAAGAACAGGGAGCGCATGAATATATAAAGATTGTGAATAAATACATGAGCAATCGAAATTGAGGGTCCCAGAATATAAGGGAAAGGCATAAGTGGTATCGACCAATCAAATTCGTTGAGTAGAGGAAAGGATATAATCTCCTCCAAGGCTAGTAGTCGATGACAGAATCTCCTCTAAGACCCCTACGCGAGTGTAGAGTCCCCAACAATCTGGTGGAGAACTCTCACCCTATACATGTCCTCACACCAATCACGTATCCCCAGTCATAAACCCCAGTTTAATACACCGTAAGTCCGAAATTTCGCAAGGACTACGCTTGACATACTTGCCTTAGACAACTTCTAAGAATCGAATGACAAGAAGGCATTGAAATAATATTAATACATAATTCAAACCTTAAGAAATAACTGTAATGTTCCTCACTGGTTTACTTACTTCGATCCAAGCTAATTGCACTCTCACGGACTCTGACTCGTCGCTACGTAATCCCACGTGGTAATACTCCTGATAATATAATTCATTGTGGTTTCCCATTAACTCTTATCCAATTTTCCTTATTTATGTTTATTGTGTTTTTGAGCCGAATTCTTGGTTATTGGGTCATATTTGGACCCGTTAGATACCCCAAGAAAACCCCAATTTGTTCCGAAGATTCTAAAAATGTAAGGAAATTTTCGGGTTCTGGATGCCATCAAGAAGTCATGAGGGTCTTACCCTCGGCGACGTCTCCACGGCTTGGGACAGATCGACTTTGCCCCAGGCGTACGTGGGCAGCGCCATGGGTGTGGGGGGACAGAGAGGCCCTTCTCTGTCCCTAGTGCCGCATTTGACGCCCCTGTCTGTGGGACTTATCAGAGTGTTTAACACCCCCAGCTTGCGCCGCCTTACGCCGATTTGATCCATTTTTTATCAGAGATGCAACACCATTCCAAAAACATCCTCGACACACTCCAAAAAGTCTAAAAACCTCAACGAAAAACCCAAAATGAGAATCATTTGAAAATCCCTAAAAAATCATCCAAAATCCCAAAACTATCCAAATCGAAAACCACCTTCACAAATCTCGTAGTGATTGTTAAGAGGACCACCAAAATGTCGAGAGTTTCGATCGAGTTCAAAATCTCGACGTGGTGTCCAAATTTCATCGTGACAAATACGGGTAAAACTTATATCAATGCGTAAAGGGGAAATGATGGATCTTACCTTGGCTCGTTTGGATCCGCTACCGTCGCACTGCTCCAGTCACCACAGTCCACCGATGACTTGAGAGATACGTTAAGGAAGAAGAGGAAGAAAGAGAAGAGAGAGAAAATATAGAGAAAAGAGAGAAGGGAGTGGGTGCGGTGTTTATATACCCTCCCTTAAATCTTAGCCCAACACCCTCATCTCTAGGCCGATCTAATGAATCATGATCACTCCATCTCACTGCTCAAGTGACTCAATGGGGTGACATTAATTCCTCACGCGTTCGGACATTAAAATGACTGTTAAAACTATACTGTATAATACAAGCACCAAACAAATATAACATACTTTAGTGTTGATGCCCGAGAATTGATGAATGTACCACGACGTGGGCCCACATAACACCTATATTGACACGTGGCACGGGTTAAATTTTAGGGTCGTTACATAACTTTCATTATTTCTCATCGAAACCTAGAAAGAGGTCTCGACTCCATGTGACCGAAACCCATATGCGAAAAGAATGAAGAAGAAATCTTTGAATCTCCACAAAAAATTCATGAAAAGAAGTAAATATTAGGTTGTTTTGCCGTAAATGGACTACTCTTAAATAATTCATCTAAACCACCAAAGTAGTGATTGGTGCCCAAAATGTAAGCCCTAAACACTACCGACAATAAACTCAAAAAATGACTTTGAATCACGTTAAACAACCTAGAAACCGAACCCAAAATAATGAGATTAACTTCACTGATGAAAAGCTTATGTGATTTCGTAGAAATCACGCCTGTTTTCAGTCGGATTGGACGAAGCAAATCGAGGCTGGGGGAGCTCGATCTCGAGAGTAGGTTTATGAGGTAGAGTATGGGTGAGAAAAAAACCTAATGTATGAAGGGTTTTTTTTAAGAGAAATTGAGATTTTATTAGTTATTCATGGCTCAATAGATATATAGTCAAGTACATTGATAATTCCCTAATCCTATTTGTTCAATCAAATTGCGATAATTTGGCTGTAAATATAAAATTGAAACAATTTGACAATCAGAGACTGCTCTCTACAATGTTAAAACTCATGACAATACATAAAAACCACAAAGCGAATAACAAAACTTCACAACAAAAATAAGAAAACCTAAAACTTTCTAACAAGGAGAAGACAAATCAAAGACTTCCAACTAGAGAAGAAAACTAACTATAAAATAAAACTAAAGATAAGATCAATCCAGTGCGTCGCATAAATTCACGCAACACCGTTAATGAAGATGTACCAAATAAGGAGTCAGTGACTCATGAGCAATAGCTTGGTTAAGGGAACCAACCGGTGGACCAATCTTCACAAATCTGATTAGATATGTTTATTTATTGAATGAGCAAAGTGCAAAAGGGATTTGATTGGAACCATAACCGATCGAAGAGGAGGATTGACAGTGTTTCAAGAACAAACATCATAAAAGTGAATCAAGAAAAAGAATTTTAGGGTTTCGGAGAAAAAAAAGAGGTGGCTTATGTATGAAGGGTTGTTTGGTCTATTTGCAAAGCTGCAAAATTGGATGTCTTGAGTAAAAATTGTCGTTACCAAATCTTTTGAGTCCGGTTATACGCAACCCATCATTTACTTTGGGCAACCTGATTTTGACTGCACCCCAAATTCAATTTTCAATTTACGAGGGCACCTCACATTTTTACCAAAATACCTTTTTATCCCAACAGAAGTACCCTAGTCTAAAACCTTAGTCAAGACATCCATTTTAGGTTTAATGACTTATGATTGAGACTTATTTTCTAGGTTTGGTATTTTCCAATCGAACCTCATCGGTGAAATTTAGTTGACAACTGCTGACTTAAAGGTTCGGTAGGTTACGAGTTCTGACCAACTTTGCAATCAAAGGTTCGGTACGTTTTGATCGACTCTCTAGGTAAAGGTTTGGAGGGTTATGGCCGACTCTCCAACAAGAGATTTGGACCTGCGAGGCCGAGTCACTCGATGATGCCTTACAAATCACAAGAAGAGAGTGTGTGGAGGGATGATGATGGGGTGCACAAAATGAGAGGAAAAGGGTAGTGGGGTGCACTAATCACAATGATGGGCATAAAGATCATTTTTCAGTAGAATTGAGCTTTTTAAAATTTGACTTTTTGTTGAGGTGCCCTAAGTAAACAGTGAGATGCTTTCAGCTGGGCTCAATCTTTTTGTTCTAACTTCTAAAATTCTATAACATTCTTTTAAGACAAAAATTTCTAGAACATGACAACACAATAGAACGCACGGCCCACTTATATGGGGTGTGCGTTCGGAGTTCGGTCGTGCTTAGTGTAGATTTGGTCGTCGATCTATCCGTTCGATAAGCATTGAGATCTTGAAAAGCCCTCTCTCTGCACTTAAGTTTCACGCCATCCAAATTTACGTGCCATATAGATTATTTGTAGAGACAGAGTGGTTTTTCTAAACTTGGTGGGTTTTCAAGTATGTAAGGTAAATTTTACTCTGCTTTGGTTGATTTTGCTTTTCCGTTTGTGAATTTTGTCTTGGGTGTTGGATTATTATTTGGGAAGCATTTTAGGGCGTTCACTTCGGTTAATTAGTAAAACTGTTCCTCTTTTGATTTTTTTACTTGATTTTTTTACTATTAGGAATGGTGTTATACTTTGAGCCCGGCTAAGAGCACCCCACTATTTACTAAGTGCATACAATTATGTGTGGAACCCCAAATTCAAATTTCAATTTATAAGTGCACCCCGCATGTAACGACCTTCAAATTTATTAGTGACACGTGTCATGTGTTTTACAGGACCGTGACCTACCATCTGTGATCTGTCATATTACTCAAGCCTCGGGAGTCGACACTAAGGTATATTTTATTTTTCTGTGATGTTTGTATTATTATTTATACCCGAATGAGAGTTCTGTGTGTCATAGCGCGTAGTTTTCGTTTGTAAATCGCTGCGAATTTCAGTGTGAGATTTGGCTAGGAAAAATGGATATTTAGGGTATAAAACGAATAATTAAACACCGAAAAATGATAATTAGAGAATTATCAAAAATAATAAATAATTAAATAAAATGTGGGAGCGAGGTTATGTCTGAGAACGTACGCGGTGCGAGTCGTGAGTTGAAACGGGTCTGGTAACACGAGTTTTGAGCGAGAAATAGAGCGGTTTTGAAGTTTAAGTCACGCATTGGAGTCATGAGTGTGTGTTAGAGTTGGTGGAAGGAATGAAGAAGAGCCACAAGATTTGACTCGAGATCCGTGCATGTGATGAGATGAGAGATTGGTATATAAACCAACTTTTCTTTCTCCTCCATTCCATTTCTATTTAGTTGAATGTGAAAGGGAGAATGCGCGCGTGGGTTTCGGTGTTTTGCGAGCACGTTGCGATATCAAGGAGCTACCCAATATGCGTAAAAAAGGTGAGATCTTCACTCCTTGCGTGTTTACCTACTTTTTGACGTAAATTTTGGGTGTTTTCGTAGCAACGATTTTAGACGAAATTTCGGAAAAATGTTGGAAAATGAATTTGAATGATGGTTTTTGGATCAAAGGAATGTTTTCTTGAGGAATTGGTGGTTGATTTGTGAATTGGAAGTGAATAGGAATTTTTGAAAATTTTTGAAGAAATTCGAGTTATTTTCGAATCGGGGTGTTTTGTTGGGGTTTCGACGGATAGGGAGTTGAGTTGTAACTTGGTTTGGACATTCCGAAGGGTTTGGGATAGACTCAGAACGTGGCAACTCGAGCTGAGGTTTCAAGTAACCCCATAATAGGTATTCTGCTGAAGACGCCGCGAGGGACGTTGTGAGTGTTATTTACCACGACGTCACTCACATACATCTCGAGCAGAGAGTGAACCAAATGAAAAAGATGAAAGATGTCGTGGGGACGCCATCTAGAGTAATAGGGTCACGACGTCACCCATATACGAGTTGGGCAGTGTGTTGTTTATTCACGCCGTGGAGACGCCGCCCAAGCAAATGGTCACGGCGTCATTGGCGGCATGACATTGTTCACAGAGACCAAATTTTTTGAAAATTTTGAAAAATTTTGAAGATCTCTTGGGTATCCAATTGGGTTCAAATATGACCTAATACCCCTGAAGTCAACCCAATTACACTAATTAAATTATTATGAAAAGTTAGGTAAATTAGGAAGATATTAATAGGATTGGTAAAATTGGTTAATTGACAGACTTTGAGAATTCGAGAGAATAGCTTAGAGGTACGCGAGGATCGGAGATTTGCAGTTAATCGAGGTACATTATCGTACGATTGTAAGCCAGATAGGAAATATGCATTAATTCATTATCTATTTATTGTCAATTATATTGAATTGAGTCTTTATTAGAATTTCATTCTTTTGTTGTTGGTTGAATGTATTGGCGTAAGTGTGTTACGAAGGTACTTTTGGGTCCATATGAGTGGGTAAGCGTGAGCACTTCTACGGTTGTGTTGTTCCACCCCACTGATAGTGGATTATACCCTGAGTACTGAATTGTTTGGACGATGTAGTGTGTATAGTTTGTTGCTTGCTGGGGTGACTATAAATGTGGTGCTGGGGTAATGCATTGATTTTGACCACTTATGAGCCTTCTTTGATTCTGTGGAAACTCAAACTTCGTTGCTCAGCTTGTCAGTCTGTTTATCATGTTATTTGTTGTTCTTTCTGTATTTCAATACTGCATGATATTTGGTCTATTTATTTGAAATCTTGAATTACTGTTTAGTTTCTTCTGGCATTACTTTTCTCATTTTCAAGCACTCACCGTCTAGTTTGTGACGGTATTGCAGATGGAGATAATGATAGAGATAGAGGTGAGACGAGCAAGGGGAAGGAGCTGGTGCAAGGTGATCTTCTTTGAGGACTCTTAGAGCGATCCTTTCCTTTTCTCAGTGTAGGTTTGTTCTTTTGGTTGTGATTATTGTATATTATGTTTTGTTAAAAATTGGGACATGTATTGGGATTTGAGAGACTAGGGATATCATGTATGATCGCTTTGTATAACTTTGATCACCAGACATGCATGTATTTATCTATTTCTCAGGGTTCCACATGAGTAGGTTGTCCATTATTTCTGATTTCCAGTTTCCAGTTATAGTTGATTATAGTAATTTTCGCTATGAATTTCTTGATAATTTTATAATCCTATAACTCACACATTTAAATGATCAACTAACGATATATCTAAGGATTTGAGGCTGACTAGGATGGGTAGACTCTGCAAGTAAGAACTCGAAGGCCCACGTAGACCTAGGCTGGGCGGGATCCAGTTTTATGGGGAACTGGGGTCTTCACATTGCATTTTTACCAAAATACCCCTTCATCCAAATCAAAGCACCCAACTCGAAAACCTTAGTCGAGACATTTATTTTAGATTTGACAACATATGGATGAGACTTATCCTCTAGACTCGGTGTTGTCCAACTGAACCTCTTTGGTGAAGTTTAGTTGACAACTGCCGACCTAAAGATTCAGTGAGTTCCAACTGATTCTCCAATTAAAGGTTCGGTAGGTTGTGACCGATTCTCCAACTAGAGGTTCGGTGGGCTCTGACCGACTCTCCGACAAGAGATTTGGACATGCGTGGCCGAACCATTCGATGATGCCTACAAATTACAAGAGTGTGTGTGGAGGCATGATGATGGGGTGCACAAAACGAGAGGAAAGTGTAGTGAGATGCACTACTCACGGTGAGAGGCATTAGGGTTATTTTGTAGTAGGATTGACTTTTTTTTAAGTTTGACTTTTCTGGGGTGCACTTAGTAAACGGTGGGGTGCATTTAGCTGAACTCTATACTTTTGAGAAATTTAGATTATGTTTTTCTTGGTACAGACATTAGTTTAATGTTAGTCACAACATATCTTTTTAGGAATGGTGTTGTACTGTTATTGAATTTGAGAAAGGAGCATCAAACATGGACCCAACTTCCATTTGAAAATGTTTTGTGTCTTGTTCAGTTTAAACTGTTTGTCTCTTCTTTTCCAAAGTAAAAGTATACTTGGTAAGTCAATGTGCACAACTTTAATCAATTTAATTACAGAAAGAGTGTTTAGAGGTTAGAATGTCATGTTTATGACTAGATGTTTTCACTTATGCACCGATGATTAAGGTGTTTCTTTTTTGAAAAATTTCTATGTGCTTTTTAGTTTATTTTGTTAAGTTGAAACCAAATAATTACATATTTAAGAGGACCGTTATAGTCCTCTCAACATCTTTTTTTTTCTTTTTATTTTTTTTTACGAAAAGACATTTTACATTCATAGAAATTGCTCACTATTATATCTGATTTAATAATAGAATTACATCAATAACAACCTTTTTCCCACTTCTTGAGATCAAATCGACGTTTTGAAAGTTTTCAAACTTATGCGCAACCTAAACCCTTGTCTCTTGCTTCTACGAATATATAGAACCATAACATAAAATAAAACTTCCTACAAGTGAAGACGAATAAAACTTGCGACGAGGGAAGACAAACTTAAACTTCTAATAATGGGAGATGACAACTTACTAAAAAAGAAAACCTAGTGAAAAATATCGAATCAACAATTGAGGCAGATCTATACATGAGTATATTGAAGTGGGGGCACAATTGAATGATAGAAGATGTATGTGAGGATGAGAGGCAAGTGGTGTCAATGATGAATCTAACAATTGCTACAGGACGATGAAACTGAACATCTAAGATCTGAATAGATCTGACTTTGTTAAATAAATAAAATGCTGATTTCAGTACTTCACATTGTTTTATGGCTAAAGGCTTTGATTGGATTACAGAGAGATCTGTGAGGAAAATGCTGGAGAGATGTAGCTATTCTCTTACAAGCTGTTAGAGGTTATTTTAGCTAAGCTTGGGCCTGCTTACAACAAGCGATTCCATGTCTACTTTAAAGACTATACGAGCTTTCTTCGGCTGAACTACCACTCCCCTTGTCCCTTACGTACCAGAGTTGTTTGTTTGCAAAAAAATGTTACCCAATCACTCTCCCTGATCATGATTAAAAATATTAACAGCGGTTTAACAAAAGGTTACATTGTTTGTTTCTTTGGTTTCATTTCATCAATGTTCCTACTAGAATTTCACAAACAAGCAAGTTCTCAAGTCAAACGTGAGCATGTGCTTTTGATTCCATAATTAAACATCTACTTGCTTACAGTTCCCCTGCTCAATTCAATATGCAGCTTCATCTAGCTACAAACACAAAGCTCATATTAAAATTACGATAAAAGTTGTACCATGGGCGCAACTAATTGTTTTCCTAGGCCTTAAAAACATACTAGGGCTTAATAAATGCCAATTAACTAGGCCTTAATACACACTAAATATCATCATCATAAGTTTTTTCACTGCACAGTTAAAATATTACTCTGCACCTCTAGAGACCCAGTTATCTGGGAATGACTTATCCAGCTCAGCAGACCTCATCTTCACAACTTGTCCTCTTACTTTCGTCCCCATTTTTACTGACTCCAACGCAACTTTAGCATCTTCTCACTATGAAATTGCACATATGCTGATCGATTCCTATAACATTTTTAGAATAGTTACGAATTTGTAAAAATATTAAAATGAATAAAAGTTTGAGCTTGTACATAACTCACTCTAAATTAAGAGAATACCGTTCAATGAGCCAATTAGGCTCAAAAATATTCTTCAGTTCCTCCACACTGTAATTAAAATTCATTATAAATGTATAATAATTATATATTTAATACTTTTTAAAAATATTTTAGTAAATATTACGCTATGTCAGCGGGCAGCGCATATAGATATAAGATATAGATATAAGGTTCTCTGTTCTGGTGGCTCGATCTTAATTTCCTCAAAGCTAGGGCTTCGTCCACGTCTTCCACGTACCATATTAAACTGTTAACTCATGTTAGATGACACACAAGAAAAAACAACAACAACAACAACAACAACAACAACAACAATCATCGCCTCAATCTCAAATTAGACACAGAAGACATTAATATTAAAAAGTATAAATAAAACTTTTTAAATACTACTACTATTAGTTTTGTAAGTCAAGTTGTAATTGAAAAATAGTGGAGTACGTTAACAATGGCTGTATAGTGGCGCGTTAGTTCTCCAGCTAACTGCACCAGTTTATATATTTGTAACTATGGGTGACAAAAAAAATTTGGTAGTCTAGACAATCCCCTAATACGAATAAATTATAGACATTGATTCTATATTTAGATCCAATCGGCTGGCTCTAAGTTGCGCTAAAGCTAGTTTTCTAATTACTTTGAACTGAACTGTCAAGTAATTGTCTATGTTTTAAATTTGCAAATTCAAAAGGTTATTCTTTTATATTTTATATTTTTTTAAAAAAACTGTAAGAGCTATACATTTATAATATCAACCAATTTGAATTCAAAATAATTTTAAAAAGAAATGTTTGAGTCTTGTAAAGTATTTTAAACTACAAATCACTAATGAAGGATAATGATAAATTAAAAATACCAATCAATTCCTACCAAAAAAAAAAATCCAATCAAGTGGGTGACCCAGTGGTTATATATATGGTATTATTATTGCAAGTGGGTGGGTTCGTGTCTCATATATATATGGGACAAGAAAAGTTGATTTCTTTCTTATAAAAAAATAATGCTGATAAATTAAAAATTAATTAGTCCATCCTAGCTAAAAGGCGCCATTTCCATTTACATAGAGTAGTACTGTACCTTCTTATGATTATTTAGTGAGGGCCAAGATCTGTGTAATTTATGTTTCTGACACTAAACAAAACAAGAAACTATAAGCTAAAATATTTGGCTTGGGCTAGGTGAACTAATATAAAGAAAAATGCTTTGTAAACCAGGAACTTTGACCCAGGGAAGATATGCATGTCTGAACCCGTGATACACCTCAGGATACGTGCATATCGAGATGGACTTCACACATACAGGTAATCTCTCCTAGATCAATGTACGTTCCAATGTTTTCTATGTTTAAGCCCAATCTGTAATTGTTGCTAATTTGTTACTAATAATTAAGAACAGTGCAAGATTACTCCTAAGCTATATTTTCTGATGGGTAAGCGCTACATAAAAAATAAAAGCCCATTGTTTATTAAAGACAAAGTTTAATTATACAAAGAGAGAAAAAACAGAGAAATAGGGTTGAGGAAACACAAATTAAAAAGGAAAAAAAAGAAAGAAGAAGAACATACCAGAGATCGGCTAGTGCTAGTACACTTGGACACTATAATGTGAGAGAAAGAATACAGATTGTATATAAGTTTGATGTGGGAGCACTGTAGGACTACTCTAATAACATGTGTAAACTTGGACACTATATATGGGTCGGACTTCTTTAATTTCTTGTACCCCTAAATTCACAATTAATAAGAACAACGCAGTAATTAATAATTAGTAACCAAAATTATAGGAATACCTGAGAAAAAAATTACAATATGAAAATGTAGTACAGTCTGCATGAGTACTGAGTCAAGCTAATCAGTTACAACGTACTCACGCACTGCGTACACATGCAACCATATATGCAGTACATATTCTTGATGAGAACTAACAAACAAGTGTGTGAGTGTGACCTTAATAGCATGAGCTAAACCAAGTATATATTTTGACGTGTATCACATTGTTAATTTGTTTTTATATAAACAGCAAGTGCTAGTCCTTGTGCCACAATTTGGATATCTGATTCCCATTAATTCTATGATAGCAACTGATGGCTCACTTTCTCTAATGGTGGAACTGCAACATGGACATCACGGTGTTGTAGTAATATCATAGATCAACCATCCATTTCAAATCATCAAAAGAATCAAACCCCAGTACGCCCAAAAAACTCGAATTAGACGACCTTCGTTCAGTAAACATGAAATCAAATAGTTGAAGATCAATGCAGAGACATAACTAAGAAGGTGGTGTCCACGTGCTTACATTTTTTAGGGAGCGATTGAGAGCATAATCACCGCAGCAAGCGAGATGGAGTGCAAGAGCATCGTCTCGTAATGGAATCAATATTAATGACTTGTGAAGGGAATAAAAGAGAAATCGAGAGTCGGAGGTGAGAAAACTCACAAGTTGGTGGAGGCGACTCTTGAAATATCAGAGCAAGATCACACATTTTCTTTCCTTGCCAAGAAAGAGGAAATTCTTTTCATAAAAAAAAGGAAATTCTAAAAGCTTGAGTCACGTGTGACACACGTAAATTGTTATAGGGAACAGTAAATGAATAGTAAATGAATAGTGAATAATCTCAATCCTCTTTTAATTTTTACAAGTCTGGTAGCGTGTTATGCATGCATAGTTGAAGCATTTTCTTTTCGCACGCGAAAATAAAATTAACAACATTTCATTTTAAATATAAGTATTGGTTAGGTGCATGGTTGAATAAATCGTGATATAGATTATAGTTAATATTTATGTAAATGTGACTGTTATATTGAATAGTATATTTGTATATTGTCGTTTCGAATAAGTGTTGTAACACTTGAAATAATTAGAGATTTCCTTCTAAACAAACCCACGTTGGACACTCAATTAGGCACATCAACCTAGGTGTCTAGTGGTGTGTCATTCCATACACTTTGATATACATGTTTGAGATGTATCGAAATGGTGCACCAAGGTAAGGTGTACCTAAATGAATATCCAAAGTTGATCTTCCAATCATTTTACAAAGAAAAAAATCTTGTGTAAGCTAGACGAAGTTTTGAGGTAATAACACATACAAAAAAAGCAAGGCAAAAGCTTTTTTCTACAATATGTTGTCATATATATATATATATACATCCCATACTATATACTTACACAAAAACTATATAAGTCGCATGTTCTTACATATATTTCTTAAGAGTGAAAGTAGAACCTTTATTACACAATTTGTTTAACATAATACCGATCTAAAGGAGTCATTTGATCTTGTCTCAAAAGAAATTGTCGGCTCTCTAACAAGACTATGCATGCGTATTGTTGGTGGTGGTGACATCGTCATTGTCCTTTTACTCTTTGTCAAACTATCAAAATATCAAAATAAACACAGAAAGAGGGCACCATGCCTACAGTTGCAAAATATGAAGGAGTAATTGTCTCAATTGCTGCACTTTTTGTTGCGAAGCAACTCTGTCAAAAGGTACATACCATTCCATTTCAATTTAGTTTCATCATATGAAGCACAAAACTCTTTCAAACACACTTATAAAAATGAAATGTGTCTAACCAAATGAATTACTGATAATAAAAGGGAGTTGTCTTGCTAAATCAATCACACATCTGTATATTTAGAATAATATTGTTCCACAACCAACAACCATTGAAATTTTACATGTGACAGAATATGAGCCACATGATTAGTTAAAAAAATCCTTACATCAGCATGGCAAAGAAATACTTTGAAGATTACATGCGTGAGACCCAGAAAATTAGAGGAATGCAGAAAAAAAAATTCATAAATAAGATTAGCAAGACTATGCAATAAGATTCCAAATTACAAAAGATATGCACGATATTGAGTTACGAAAGACCAAAAAGCTCAAAAACACATGCACATACTACTAAAATAGCACAAGAGATAATATAAAAAAAATTAAAAATTGACTATATCTGGGAAGACCACACGTGTTTCTTCAAATACATTACAACCGGTTGGCCTAATTAAGTGGTAAGGGACTTGGTCCCCTTAAGTAAGGTCTCGAGTTCGAGTCTTGTAAATGAAAAAAACTGGGTTGGGAGGGCCGCCCCCATATATGAATTATAATCGTATCAAATTCAAAATCTGACAATCAAAATTGAAAGCTACCAATGTGGATTTGTGCACCACAAGGGCGTCACTTTAAAGTGTCTTAGTCTTTTGCTAATAAGTGGTTATTATAAACACATATTAAGGATTTCGAACAGAAAAAAATGGATCATTTATATCAATTTGAAAAAACCAAATCCAAAATGAATCAATTGTAAAAGTAAATATTTAGAAATTATTGATTTCTTGGTAGGTCAGACCCCAAAGAACAAAACTTTTAACCAGTATATCTTCAAAGCAAGAGTTAAATTTACACATTATGAGGATGTGACACTTAAATATATCCAAATAGTTATAACCTTTTATTAATTAGTGAATATCCACACAATATATATGAATCTGAAGAAAAACAAATAACTAACTTGTATAAGAATCATCTCATTCCACATCTTTAATTATTATATACTGACACTTAAATTGGGTCGGTGGCGTAAAAATGATTAATGAAGCCAACATCACAAACCTAATTTATATCTATTTATATCTATTCCTTAATGCCTCGTAAAATGTGTATTTAGGTGTTAAAATTCACATAAAAAGAGTAGTATACATGCTAATGTTATTATTTGAGAATCAATTAAACAACAAAAAAAAACATATATTCTTAGTTTTGAGCACAAGGAATTCAAGCTTTGTGAAGCTTATTTACGTGTTTGAAATTCCCATAAAAAGAGCAGTCTATACACAAATAAATATTACATCAACATTCAATGAACGATAGACTTAAGTCAACAAACTTTATGAAGGAAATGAATTTGAGCACAAAACAAATTAAGCTTGAATCTGAAAAGGGATTGTCCAATGGGAGAACCCCACACATTAATTAACCAAAATTCAAGCACCTTTCATTCAGGCACATTAACAAACGTTTCGAACAAACACCACTTCTAACACTAATAAGAAAACGCCACCTCTAACACTCCAAAGCAACAAGAACTTTGCATGCACTGCTATTCACAAATGTTTCCAGTAAGACACACTACAACATTAATGTGTTTTTATAACATAACCATTAATGACGGTGTGAAAAAACCGTCATGAAAAAGAGGAATAGATAACGGTTACCGTTATTATAGTGATTATATATATATAACACAACATCAGCCCGCCTCTCCCACTTCGACTCGGCTATCACACTTCACAAACCCTTCTCGCGCTCTCTCGCTCGCTATCTCGCTCGCTCTCTGGCTCTCTCTGGCTCTCTCGCTCTCTCTGGCTCTCTCGCTCGTGAAAACCTCTCTCTCTCTCTGTAAACCTCTCTCTCTCTCTCTCGCTCTCTCGCTCGCTCGTGAAACCTCTCTCTCTCTCGCTCGCTATCTCGCTCGCTCTCTGGCTCTCTGGCTCTCTCTGGCTCTCTGGCTCTCTGGCTCTCTGGCTCTCTCTCTCTCTGGCTCGCTCGCTCGTGAGAATCTTTGCAGTTATAGGTATGGATCTGTGGCTTTCGTGTGCTTTCTAGGTTTTTTTTGTGGGAATTAGGGTTTGTGTGATGGATGATTTGGGGGTTTAGCAAATCTTTGTTGTTTTGGGTGAGTTTTTGGTTCTAATTGTTGGTTTCTGGTGAACAGAATTCAGAGATTTTGCACTGTATTAGGCGACCATGGTGGCGAAGACATGTCTATCTGGGAAGCCCTATCAATCGTCGCCGTTGTTGGAGGCCAGATACCTAGCTAGGTTTTCAATTTCCATTCTCTCCATTGATTCTCGATTTGTGATTCAGTGTTCAATGTCTTTCTAGCTAGGTTATTACCTGCGAATTTCTTACAAAGATGATATCTTGGAAGCTCATATTAGAGCAGATCGAATTGAACTTATGATCTTGCCATTCAAGGTACGGTAGTACTTTAAATTCTTTATTTATTAATTATTTTTCTTGTAATATATACTTTATTTTTCATTGATAGTCTCGTTGTACCTTATGATTTTGGTTATTTAGCACTAATTATTTTTGTTTAGCTGCGATTGTTGTTGCTTTGATGGTTTGAGACCCAAATTTTGTAGCGAAGCATTGAAGTATTGGTTCTTCTGATTTGATAAATGTTGATAGTGTAGGATTAGGTCATCATTTGAGAAGGCAAAGTAGGGAGAACTTATTGCTCAAATTGTGTTTGATAAAATGCCTGTGAAAACTGTTTGATGAAAGGCATATGAGTAGATGTCATGATAAAGAGTAGAACCATATTTAGATATTTTTCTTTCATTGTTTCTTATGTGCAGGCTGTTATGGATGTGGCTAGATCCCAAGAAGTTGTAGTTCTTTGCTTGATTGTTAAGATTGTTGAGATTGTTGTTCAAATTTCGGTTTTGAAGTGTTTGGTTTGGTTTTGGTTGTGTTTTTTTAGGCTTAGGTGCGTGATTTCTTGGTTCTTTTTTTGTTTGTTTGTTTAATTTTGTTATTTAGTTACAATGATGAAGGGTTTTCAAATTTGATTGTATTCGTTTTTTTTTTACAAATCTTTATCAAGGAATATAGTTGGGGAGACAATGGAGACATTGCCGATGACCATTACCATAGATATGAAGTACAGATTAATTTATTTATGATTTCATCATTAATAATAGATATAAGCCCATTTTCATATAATTTCATGACTGTTAGTATCTAACTTAGTGTCTAATTTGTTGTTCTTTAATTTGTTCTTAAAAGGAAGACATTGAGAGGATGCATTATATGGGTATAAATGCTTATCGTTTCTCGATTTCGTGGGCTAGAATACTACCCAAGAAGCTCGAAGAAGACATACATATATGTGTTTTTTAATCCGATTTTCAGAAATGCTTTGTGATTGTTGACAGTTCAATGTTCTTACTTATTTTATTAGGAGGTTTAGGGATGTTAATCCAAAGCTCCTCCAGAAAGGCGAGTTTGATTTATTTCGTAAACTTACAAAACAATTTGATCTTCTCGTTTGACATATCAATTGATGAATTCAGTTGTTCAATGCAGCATAGAACCATTTGCTCGTACTTTCCTTCTATTTCTCATATCTTGAAGTTAATTTTCCTTATTTAGGTTGATTATTTCATTGAGATATCACCTTTCATATCATTTTTTTAATACCGTGAGCCATATTTGAAATTTTCTCGCAAGATTGAAGTCGCTTGTGCTATGCATCCAACAAATGATGTTTTTATTAACTTTGCATCATTTAGAAGGTACGTTGTTTGTTTATTCTAGTGTTTGAAAGTAGTTATTATTGAGATATGTTGATGGTCCATCTTATATTGATGATTGCAGTGCTACTGCTTCTTCCATAGCTGCTCTTAAGCAACCTACGATTAGAGTTATAGCTATAATTGCTGAAGGCGTTCCCGACTTATCAAAAACTGGAGGTAAGCTACTGATTTTCCTATTTCATCCCAAGGTCTTTGATAATCTTAAAAAATAAAAACCCAAGTGCATCCGAATGAAACATTATACTATTTGATGGAATGAAATGTAATTGAACAATTTGATTCATAGGCATGTAGTAGTTGTTATGGTACACATAATATCGCAAGTTAGAGGTGTCGGGAAGCGAAATCTATTTTTTGAAGGATGGAATAGACATGGTATCATCTATAATACTATGCTAAGCTCAGCAAGTGTTAGATGAAATATTTAGAGCTTCCATAGCTGATACTTAGTATAATGTTGGCCACATCTTCTCAGGAAGAAGTTACGAAATTGAAGGACTTTGGTTCTCGAGATATAACTCTAATTGTGGGAAAGTAAATCGGTGCAAAATTAGGTACTCTTTTATATCTATTCACGTGCTTATGCTATACTTGTTTTAATTAATCCATTTGTTTAATTGGTTGTCCTGTACCTTTTCATAATACATACTTTATTAATGTAGTTAAACATGTTTGTTGTTAATTAAGTGGTTGCCAATGCTCTAGTTGTTGCCTTTGCTATTGCCTTAGGATTACATGGCTTATCTGTTGTTGAATAGTTTTTCCGCTTGGTGAGACAAATATATGTTAATCAACCCTAATGTGCGTAACACTTAAGTACTACCCAATGGTTTTATCAAGAGAATATTGAGTCTTAAATCTCAATATATCTCTGTCTTCTATGCATTTTCATTTGGCTACATAGTGTGATGTAGTTTTGCAACCGTATCGAATGCAATTGCTACAATTATGTCTTCTAAAAGTGTTTTTTTCTCCCCGCAACCGGCTTTTTATGTGATGCGGCATATGAAGGCTGAAACCGCAAGCATGGCAAACAGATCGAATTTCTCGAAAACTCTAGACGGTTCGAAAACTAATTCATCACATTAGTGCATAGATTGCTTTCTCATATCTTGTTCTCTTTTTATTTTTTATTTTTTTTATGCCATAGACATCTATCGAAATATGCCATCCTTAACCTTTTTCTCTCTAGGAAGCTTTTGGGAACAAGACTGGAAACTAAGATTTGTTTTCCTTTCTCACTTTGATAGTCGATTGAGCAATCTAAGAGCACGAAGCATAGTATTTGCTCAAAGACAAGTGAGCTCTTCAAGTGAATCTGTACAAGAATTTGTTCAGATCACGAGACATGGTTGTTGCCATGGCCTTGAAGTCAAGCCTATCATTTCGGGGAAGAGGGCCTTCCGCCCGAGCTCAAGTATAAGGCATGCTATCGAATGGTAATGTCCATTTTCACTATTATTGACAAGTCTTTACTAAGTCATCAAGATTTTCTTACATTTCTGACGATAATTATGGGAGATACATGGTTAAATATTAAGTTTCATGGAAACATAGATCTAAGTAAACAACCATAACAAGAACTTCAAGACATAGCACCAAAATGGGCACTAGAACCAAGTAAGTGCATATTACTTATAGGATCACTGCACTTTGCTGTAAACTGTTGAGACTGTTTTGCAAAATTGTGCAAAGGTTTGGATTTTTACGCCCATAAGGAATTTAGGAAGTAAGGTGAAGCAATTTCATTGGAACCATCCATGTGTTTGGACAGGGCATTCGTGAGATGAATGTCAATACATTAAATGGCCCCATGTTTAATATTTTTGTGGTTTGAATAGAGAGTTGCTTTCATTCTAGACCATTGTTTTTGAATATGTTCTGATCTTTTTATTCCTTTTACTGCGGGAAAATTACAAATGCCTTGCTGTTTTGGCTTCTTTCACTTATCTAAGTTTTTTACCATATGTGATCTGTGAGAATAAGATGGCAAGATATTAGAAAAGGTGCTAAGGTGCTAAAACTTCTATTGGATCTCAAAGAGCAGCGAAAGCTTTCACAAACTGAGATGTGAAATTACTTCACCACATCCTCTTCTTTCTTTAAAACAGTCACGCTACATAGTAAATTGAAAAGCAACACTGTGGACCAAGCGCAGTAGTACACTGGTACTTTATTTTCTCTTTTGAAATTGAATCCGTACTTGAATCTGCACCTTGTAATATCTTTATTTTCTCAAACATGTTGCTCAAGAGGTCTTCTAAAAGTGGGGAAAATGCTTTTTAAAATTTGAAACTATGCAGTGTAATGCTAATGCCGACTGCATTAAACTTATTCCTTCAAAAGTTTCTCACTGTCCTAATTTTTTCCCTGTTGTCCTGTCTAACTGGTTTACTGCTGGCTGGTTTGAAGGTGCAAGACCCTGATAACTCCTCACAAACTGTATATGATTCCTGGATCGGCTCTGGTAGCACTCCCATAGTAAGTATCTTACGAGCAGTTCAAGTATGTCAATTAGCCAAAATTCACTATCACTTTATTTCCTATGAAATTGCATACTCGTTTAATTAATAGTACTAATTCATCTTTTTATTTTTGCAATTGATGAAACTGCAGATTAGTTTCTCCAGCACAGTGTTCCCTGCCATATTATGTGCCTATGCAGGACAAGCTGCATATCTCACCAAGTTCCCAGGGATAAAAACGTTGGAGAAGCAAGTGCAGCTTTGTGAGCTTAGTCGTGCTTTGGCTGTTCTCATACTCATGACATCGCTTGGTTGGATAGGACTATATGGGGCAATTATAGGGATAAGCAGAACAAGAGAAGAGAAGAAAAGAATGTGTACTGCAGCCCTGCCCTGCACCTCGTTCGATTGCTAATAAGTTTTAGCTATAAGTTGAATGCTAATGAGTTTGCATTTATATGTTGTAAAAGAGAAACCTAAATTCAATTGTACATTGCCAACATTGGTGAAGGACATGTAAAGGCTCAGATTAATTATATGTAATTTAATTATATGTAATTTGCTATATGTTGCAGTAAATTAACAACGTTTATTTTTTTTTAAAATGTTTGGAAACCCTTTCGTGACGGTTTAAAACCGTCATGAAAGGTTTTTTTCTGTTATTTTGGGTTTACATAAGATGAAGGTTTTTAACCGTCACGAAAGGTTTAGATAAGATGACGGTTTTTAACCGTCACGAAAGGCCTTGAGCTTTTATAACAGTGTATAACATGACGGACTTTGTAACGGTTTTAAACCGTTATTAAAGATTTTCGTGACGGTTTTAAACCGTCACGAAAGGTCTTTTTTGTTGTAATGACATTTCCATTTTGTCACCAGGCTAAAAAATGTGGATAAAGGAAACTTAATTTTAAAACAATAAGCACAAAACCTATGAAATTAAAGATCCATTAGCACTAAAATAGAGCTTCTATGTAATCCAATAAATAAGTCTGTCACTTTTGCAATAACCATTACAAGAAAACACATCTACACACCAAAATCAATGACAACACAAAAAGCATAGAAGTGTCTATAATAGCATTGGAACCATTTCATCAAGCAGAGACAACGATGTCTGCATTCAGCACAACTATGTATAACATTTACCCCGAAGAAGATGTACATACCTGAATCAAACACGTCAACATGTCATTTCATCATTTGCAGCATACAATAAAATATGAAATAAAGGGAGAAAAAATAAAATACAATAACCAGAACAAGCAGCTATCAAGCACATGGTAAAAAAGGTTGCGCCTTAATTCAAAAACCTCTTGAGTAAAAATCTCAAAGAGAAACGAACAGCCCTGATTAGGGGTGCACATGGATTGGATCCAGTCCAATTATGGTCAATCCGCAATCCAATCCAATTATTGCGGATTGAAAAATTACAATCCAATCCAATTATTGCGGATTGAAAAAGTACAATCCAATCCAATCCAAATAATTCATCAATTCAACTTAATCCAATTTGCAAAATGCGGACCGGATTGGATCAAGTTTTGCGAATTGACGTTTTCCTATCCAAAATTTATGAAATTAGACTTAATCAAATGAATCACAAGAATTATATATCTCATGAATGACAAATTTACAACATACATCCACAAATCTATATATAGCATATTTCCCACAAAATTGTTATCACAATAACCTTCAAAATACAAGTTCCTACATAAATAAATACGTTATCTACAAATCTTCATCATACATCATCACAAAAGAACAAAAAAAGTGTACGTTGAACATAGAACCTACAATAAAAAGGTCAAAAGCATAATTAAAGAGTTAAGAACAAGTATAGTCTTTTAGATATTTTAGTTTAGAGTTGTTAGTTTGAGTTGATGCTAATTAAGCTACTATAGCACATATGATGAAATATATGTATGTGTTGATGTGTTAAACGGACTGGATCGGATTGGATCCGCGATTTTTTAATGTAGGATCCGTAATCCGATCCAGTCTAGTTGGATTAATGATTTTTCAATCCAATCCAGTTCAAGGGATCAAAAAATTGATCCAATTAGTGATAATTGGTCCGAATTGGACCGAATCTACGGATTAGTGACACACGAGTCGCTTAGTAAACAGTGAATGAACAGTTACCAACTTCATCACTCTTTTATAATAGGTATGGATTATAGTTATGAATATAGTAAAAATTATATACAAAATAGTTTGCAAGAAAATAAAAAATAGTAAATGCTATAGCTGACACTGTATAGCTTTTATACAAAATGAACCTCAGTGTCCCCCAAACAAAGACATGCCATTGAATTCCCAGCAAACGGAACATTAGGAACCCCAAAATAAGATCCAACACCAGAAGAAGATCATATCCAACCGTTTAACCTTAGAAACAAATGGGCATATTAGCAACCGAAAACTGGAACTTCATCCCGTACCTTATACAGCCCAGCCAGACCGCCACTCACATAAGGTCGAATCAAACCTTTCCAATATCGAAGCCATTACCCGACTCAGCAATTACCCCGTACTCAGACACACGTTTCACGGTGACCTACGTAGGTAGAAAGCTAAGAGGTAATAAGTTCAATGTAATGAACCTGCAGACCAACAATTCCTACTCAAACACTCCACGAGCCCCTCCCAACTTGCTTATAGGGATAGAGAACCAGAAAGACATGCACAACGTCTCTTTTGTCACCTCAAGGGAGTATCAAGAATACAAAACTGACGTTCACCACCGACTCCATACCAACATGCAATACGACCCAAACCTATCGAGCGAAGATACGTCACACATCACTAACATAAGAACATATCAGGAAAAATAACTAGATTGGTAGATTGGGCTCGCTACCACATCTCAATCACAGCAACCCGCCACATATGCACATCCCAAAAAGAAAAACACAACCAAACAGGGACTCAAATAAGCGAAGCGCAATTTCCATTCAGCTGATGCCAAGACCAAGACTTGAACTCCTTATGCCCATACAAAACAATCGCCACACTCCTCTTAGTAGCCTCTCATGCCTCCTCCCATGTATGTTCTTGATTATTGAAAATTCGATAATTATGTTCCCCCCATATGGTCCAAAGTTATGCAAGGACCCCGCGCCATAAAATGTCTCTCTTGTTGCCCTATGAAGACGAGGAAACATGTTCCATCCAAGTGGACAGAGATCGGGGTCGATGTAGACCAATGTTCAATTCCCCCATCATCTCGTCCCAAATCTTGCAAGAGAACAGACAAACCAAGAAAATATAACCAATAGACTCAAAATTAACAAGACATAAATGACACCTTGACGGGAGCATGGTTTTGTTCGGGCATCTTCTTTGAAGCACATCCAGGGTGTTGACTGTAAAAACCCTCAATTTAAACCTGTCTAGTGTTGCAGTGGTTAGGATCGTGACCCGGCTACGTGATACTAGACAGTATTTCGAACTTCGAGAGTCGACGCCGAAGTGATGTTATGTTTCTATGATGAGTGTATTAGTATGGTAGTCTTATACGAATCTCGAGCCGCTCGGGTGATTGTTAGACTGAGTAAGGCTTCGCATAGGTAAACGGGGGTGTAACACAATTAAAAAATACAATTAAATGAATTTTTGTATAATTTAAATAATTATTTACGAGACAAGGTGAAACTACGTGCATTTCGAGAGTCGAAACAAGGAAAGACGGACCGAGGAACGTCATTTGAATGTGAGAGTTGGATAGTCTCACAACATACAGACTATGAGATAGAAATTGTTAAAGTGACACAGCTTAATGAGGAGAACCATGAGATTGGCATTGAGGTTTGTATGTGTGTTAAGTTGGGATGATTAAGTAAAAGACCAAAACGGGCAACTTTCCTAAAATGAGCAAGTATTAACTTAAAGGGCAAAAGGGTCATTTTACACTTATTACATATATATAAACAAAAAAAAACCCTAATACACACTATTCATCATCTTCCCAACTCAACAGCCGTCACTGTTCATCCTCCCACCTCTCGTCACTGCCACCCGCTCCACCTGCGACCGGCCGACTCCGACGAGGCCAGAGAGACCAGAGGACCTCCGTCGACGAGGTGAGACTCTTCTCTCTCTCCCTCCCTCTCGGCATCTACCTCTCGGTAGTTTGTACAACGCCTCCTCCTTCTCCTCTCGACTGGACCGTCACCACCGCCATCCACCACGACGTTAGAGCCTTCACCACTCACCGGAGATCCCTAAGTGAGCTTCTCTCTCTCTCTCTCTCTCTCTCTCTCTCTCTCTCTCTCTCTCTCTCTCTCTCTTCTTCTCTCGGTTATTTGGCTACTGTTTTCTTTTCTTCTTTCTTTCTTCTCGTCTTGGACGTCGTTTGACTAGAATGTCGTGAGCTGTGGGTGGTGGGCCTACTCCCGGTCAAGACCAATTGAGGTGGTCCTCCGACGACTCTACACTAGCCGAATGTGGTGCCCCTATGTGTTACTTGTGTGAGCTCGATTGGAGTGTGTTTGGGAAGCCTATGTGAGTTCGGTTTTCATGACTGTTGGGACTGTTTAGAGTTTTGTCGTGGTTGGTTTATCGACTCTGGTCATGGCTGATCGGAGATGACCCTCCAACAGTCCCACTGGCCGGCCAATGCCCAACAGCCACGTTTTGTACATGTGTGTGTACATTGTGAGAATCAGCTTTGTGTGTGTGTGGGTGTGTGTAGGACAGTGGGGTGTACACAACAGTGGTGTGTGTGTGCACACAACAGTGGGGTGTTGTGTGCACATAACAGTAGGGTGCATGTGACATGTGGGTGTACACAACAGTGGGGTGTACTTGGTTGTGGGTGTGTCACTTCATGTGTGTGTATTGAATAAAAAAGAAATAATGTATATGGGCCTTTAATACTTAGTTTAACATTATGTAAAATGTAGGTTATGGGTTTGTGTTAAGTCCCACTAAGGGCCTAACACACCTTACCTAATGAGGGCCTATAACACACATTAGTGTTATGTAAATGGATTAGGTTAGGGCCCAAATAAAAGCCCAATAAAGGCCCAATTCAAAAGGTACAACTTGAAGCCCAAAAACAAAAACATAAAATATAAAGCGGGCTTATGGATTTAGGCCCAATAAGAGTCCATACAAATAGAATACTTGGGTGAGTATGAACTTGGTGATTGGGCCCAACAAAAGCCCAAAGAGGGACAAGATTTGTGTTAAGGCCATTAATTACGAAAGTGTGTATATGATTACCATATCGGTGGACTTTTTCACAACAGTTTGGGTCGCCTTGACTAATATGTAACAACCCAGAAATTTGGCTATTTGTGGATGATGATGTGTATTACATATTTATACTCGTATTTGAGTGACAGGACGATTAAGTAGGTGAACGAGTAGAAAAATTGGGTTACGGGTACACGGGAGATTTAAAACACTGTAAAGAGTACAAAAAATGAATTTTTAATTAATTTAATTAATTAGTTGGCGAGACAAAACGAGACTACGCACGCTACGAAAGTCGGGGCAAGATAAGACGGACCGCGGAATGTCGTTTGAATGCGACAGTTGGTTAACTACGAAACATACGGGCTATGGAATAGAAATTGTTAAAGTGACACAACTCAAATGAGGAGAGCCATGAGATTTGCATCGAGATTTGTGTGTATGATGAGATGTGATAAAGTGGTAAAAGACCCATAAGGGTAGCTGTTTTATAATGTGTAATAGTGAGTTGAAGGGCAAAAGGGTCATTTCACATTTGTTTCATACATATAAAACAACTAAAACCCTACTTCACTATTCATCTCCTTCTTCAAACACCGCCGCCACCCCTCCTACTCACCCCACTCGGCCTCACCGGAGCTAACGCCGGAGGTCCGTCATCCCTCTCTCTCCCACACGTCTCTCTCTCTCTCTCTCTCTCTCTCTCTCTCTCTCTCTCTCTCTCTCTCTCTCTCTCTCGGTTTCTCCCTCTCCCTCTCGGTTTCTCTCCCCACTCTCTCGGTTTCCTCTCACGGTTACGATCACACCTCTCACCCTGGTTCTCCACCGTCGACCACCGACTGCCAGTCGTCGAACTTCTCACCGGAGCAGGTAAACTCGCCCACTCTCAGTCCTGTCTCTCTCTCGGCTTCTCTCTTGATCTCTTACTTCCTTCCTCGGTCACGCACGCCTCATCTCCCCACTGTTGTGTGGTTGTCCACATGATGCCGGACTGGGATGGTGGCCATGACCCTCGGAGGCAGTCCTAGGTGGTCACTGGAGTCGAGGTTTCTCTCTCTCACTCTCTCCCGGTTCCTCTCTCTCTAGGTTTCTCTTGTGTTTTCTCTCCTTCCTTCTCTCATCTCACTGTTTTGTTTCTTTTTCATTTGAACTGTGTAGGTATGGTGGTTGTTGCCCGTCGTTATGGTGGTGGCAATGACCGGAGACATGTCAGAGGTCCTACCTGGTTGTACACCAGAGCCTCGACGGTCTCGGAGCCCCAATATGTGTTGGTGTTGTGGTGGAACAATGTTTTGTATGTGTGTATACCACGATTTAGTCAACAGTTGTCCCACGGAGGGGGTGTGCTGTCGTGACGAGGCTGGTCGGAGACAACGCTTGGAAGGTCGCCGGAGCTCCGATGGTCCCACAACACACTCCCTTGGCGTTATCAATATTGGTTTGTTGTTTTTGTGTAAGGGGACTATTTTTACTATTTCTTTTATTTAAATGCTTTGTTCCTTGAACTACCACCATGGGCGGTGTCGCTGCCGTCAAACCGCTATGACATGGGGGTTGTCGAGACCCTATCACATTTTTGCTGGTGTCTCACAACCCCCGAGCGTTCAAAACAATGGTGGTGAAGGTGTATTGTTTTGTTGATTTCATGTGATGAGGTCGGGACACATTTTGTTATGTTTAGTTGATAAAATTCGAACTGGGGAGGGTACCTCCGGCTTTCTCATGACGAGGTGACTCTTCCTTGACATCGAACAACACAAGCAAGATGCCATGGACGTCACGGTTGTATTTGTTAATTGGTTTTGATTAAGGTTTGGCCATGGTGATTCTTATTTGTATATACAAACTATTTTGAGGCTTGGATTTTTATATGGTGAATTTCTCAACCTATCAAGGGTGATTGTTTATCTCGATGACCACTCGACATGTGTGAACAGTATAAGGACTTATGTCTAAGGGTTTTGGTTTTTGGTTTACTTCTTGGTTTGTAGGAAAACGTGTTGTTACGTTTTGGTGTTTTGATTTAGTGTCATGCTTGTTCGATTACACTTCACTTGGATGAGTTAAATGGTTATGATGTCGTGGTCACGCTGTCGGTCCTCGTGGCCAGGGCGTGACCTATTTGCAACTGAGCCGAGCCTATAATCCATGAGTAGGCTTACATGTGTTATGATTCTCAATGTTGTGATATCGCTGTCGTGATTATTGTTGTGGTTTTTCAAACTCGAGAGAGTACTCGTCTTTCTATCAAATTGTTGAGTTGTTTAAATCCTTAAAACACTTAGAAAAATACTGGGGTTTTAACCTAGGTTTAGTTAATGACTCGACCCATTAATTAGAGTTTTTGACCATGTCAGGTAGCGGGAAACTCGGGGATACGCGTTAGGTACGTGAGAGTGTCTACGGGTTGCGATAGTTCAGGTAAGTACACTTGCCTTAAAAAACATTTGTACGTTTGTAAGCCAGTAAGAAAATGTCATGTGATTCATTATCATTTATTCAGTCTTGTTATGCTCTATTATTGGTATTCCATTCCATTCCTTGTTGTGTGTCTCCCGGCGTAAGTGTTTCGTCTCAAAAGTACTAGGACCTGCACTATAGGGATAAAACGTGGGCACTCATGTGCTGGAGTGTGTGACCACCCTTAGTGACCGTGTGACACCGAGTACTGGGTGGGTGGGTTCGAGTCCCTCCCATCATAGCTGTGCCTTCGCTTGTGTCGATGCCCGGGAAGACCTCGTGAGGTCTTCACCGTTATGCTATGATTTAGACCACTTATGGACCTCTTTTGATTCCTTGGAACACACTTAACTTTCGATTGATATCTATTAGTTTGTTTATCATAAACCTTGTCTATTTAAATTCTTGTCTTTTTATTACCGCATGATATTTAGACTACTTTACTTGTTATATCATGAATTATTGTTATCTTCTTCTGGCATTACAATCAATTTTTTCCAGTTGCTCACCGTCTAGTTTGTGACGGTGGGTGCAGATAGAACAGAGTGCAGTAGAGGCAAGGAGCCCTTCTTAGGCGACTTTTGTAAGGATTAGCGGCTAGACTTAGAGACTACTTTGTAAGTTTCCTTATGTTTTGCTTTTATGTATATCGTTTCATATATATGCTTTGGGATTATTGAACTTGGCAATTTTTGATAAGATTGGTATCATGTACCTTTGCATTTCGAATTGTACATGAATACCCGGGGTTTTCCACACTTATAGAATTCCTATATTTCCCTTGATTGAGTTGTTTCCCCTTTGTTATAATTGTTTAGTCTTCCGTTGTGTATTATTGCAATAACTCTTTCATAAATTACTAAATTGATTAAATTGAAGGCAGACTAGGCTCGTCAGGTTGCCAAGTGATGACTTGGGGCCTACACGGGTCTAGGCCGGGCGTACCCAATTGCACGGAGAAATTGGGGCCGTCTCATAATTGTTTTAGACCAAAACTTATGAGAATTACCCTAAGACTAAATACTAACCTTAAACCAATATTCGGGATTCAAACCTTTATCAGGTAGTCGAAAAATCGCGGGGAACACGTTAGAGTCTCGAGTGGTACCAGGTTGCGATTAGTCAAGTAAGTACACTTGCCTTAAAGCTTGTGTATGATGTGTAAGCCAATAAGAAAATGTCATGTGATTCATTATCATTTATTCAGCTTCGTTATGCTCTATTATTGGTATTCCATTTCATTCCTTGTTGTGTGTTTCTTGGCGTAAGTGTTTCATCTCAAGAGTACTAGGACCTGCACTAGAGGGATAAAACGAGAGCACTCTTGTACAGAGTATGTAACCACCCTTAGTAATTGTGTGATACCGAGTACTGGGTGGGTGGGCTTATGTCCCTCCCATCATAGTTGTGCCTTCGCTTGTGTCGATGCCCGAGAAGACCTCGCGAGTTCTTCGCCATTATGGTATGATTTAGACCACTTATGGGTCTATTTTGATTCTTTAGATCACACTTGACTTTCGATTGATATCTATTAGTTTGTTTATCATGCACTTGATCTATTTAAATTCTTGTCTTTCTATTACCACATGATATTTAGACTGCTTTACTTGTTATATCATGAATTATTGTTATCTTCTTCTGGCATTACATTCGATTTCTCAAGTTGCTCACCGTCTAGTTTGTGACGGTGGGTGCAGATAGAGCAGAGTGCAGTAGAGGCAAGGAGCCCTGCCTAGGCGACTTTTTGTGAGGATTAGCGACTGAACTTGGAAGACATTATAGTAGGTTTTTTATGTTTTGCTTATCTGTATATCGTTTCATATATATGTTTTGGGTTATGGAACTTGGTATTTTTGATGAGATTGGTAACATGTACTTATTCATATCTCACTTCTGTTTGTACATGAATATTTCGAGCTTTCCACACTATAGATTCCTAATTTCCTTTTGACTAAGTTATTTCCCCTATATCTAGCTTATTTACTTTCCGCTGCGTAAAGCTTGATATAACTCTTTCATAAAATGTATAATTGAATGATTGGAGGCTGACTAGGCTCGCCAGGTCCGCCGAGTACCAGCTTGGGGACATGTACAAGTCTAGGCCGGGCGTACCCAAATGTATAGGGAATTTGGGGTCGTCACATTGACCTTCCCCAACCACGCCATCCACGCAAAAACTTTAACCTTCACCGAAACACAATATTTCCATAATACATTATATACCAAGCATGAACTTAAAGAAGATTCAAGACAAATACCATAGAAAATAGATTTAACACTAAAGGAAGAAGATGGTTCCCATCCCCACACACAATCATCCTCATGTAGTGGGTTGAGATACTTCCTGAAGACGATAGGTGAGGGCACATATTCTGCAATATCGGCATCCGTCAATTTTCCACTTAGAAGTGCCACAAGTGATCCCAATTGCCATTTGGAGCCACACCTACAACATCCGCAATTATAGCATTAGGTGCACGAGACCGAGCGAATAAACCCAGAAAATCTTCCGTAAAACATCGAGCTCCATTCCATGCATCTAGCCATAAGGTAATCTTCCTACCATTGCCTAGTGAATAATCAACTCCATTAATGAAAACCTCCCTACAAGTGGAAATGAACCGCCAAGGGGCATTATATGTTGATCGGAACTGAGTACCTGAATCCCATCCATTCCGCTTCACACCATATATGTTTCTAATCACGCTCACCCAAAACACATTTCGTTCCTTTTGAAATGGCAAAAGCCACTTACACGCCAAAGCTTTGTTGCGTTTAGCCAAATTGCTGATGCCGAGCCCTCCCAATTTTCTTGGAAGTTTCACTTAATTCCAAACTACTAGCACCCATAAGGTGTCATCCTCCATTCTCTTCCATAGGAATTCTCGCATCATTTTCTCCGCTCACTTGGTAACTTCAGAGGGTAGCCGATATAAAGACATGAAATATGTCTGAATTGCATCCAAGACTTCCGCAATCAATGTGGTTCTACCTCCCTACAAAAAAAAGCCTCGTTTCCACCCATTTAACCTTCGCACAATTTTCTTTAGGACCGACTCCCAAAATTTGCGTCAAGCGAGGAGCCACCTAAAGGCATACTGAGGTACTTCATTGGCCATGACTGTGACGGCCCCAATTTCCCCATGCAATTGGGTGCGCCCGGCCTAGACCCGTATAGGCCCCAAGTCATCACTTGGCAACCTGACGAGCATAGCCAGCCTTCGATTAATCAATTTAGTAATTTATGAAAGAGTTATTGCAATAATACACAGCAGAAAACTAAACAGTAATAACAAGGGGAAATAACTCAATCAAAGGAAATATAGGAATTTTATACGTGTGGAAAAACCCCGGTATTCATGTACAATTCGATAAGCATATATACATGATACCAATCTCACCAAAAATACCAAGTTCGATAATCCCAAAACTATAAGTATGAAACGATATACAAGTCAACAAAACATAAACACATACTATAGAGTCTCTCTAATCCCGCTGCTAGTCCTCAAAGTAGATCTCCTAGGCAGGGCCCCTTGCCCTTGCTGCTCTCCACCCTATCTGCACCCACCGTCACAAACTAGACGATGAGCAACTGAAGAAATCGAAAGTAGTGCCAGAAGAATATAACAGTAATTTATGATTTAACAAGTAAAGCAGTCTAAATATCATGCGTAAATAAAAAGGCATGAAAGTAAGTAAATCAAGTGCATGATAGATAGACTAATAGATAAACAATCGAAATTACATGTTCTAAGATTCAAAATAGGCCCATGAGTGGTCAAATTTCACAGCAATACGGCAAAGATCTCGCAAGATCTCCCCGGGCAATGTCGCAACACTAGCGCAGCGTGAAATCGAGAGGCATCGCAAACCTCTCGAATCCAGTACCCAGTACACACATCACTAGGGGTGGTCAGTTACCCCTACAGGAGGCACCCTCGTTGTCTCAGCTAGTACGGGACCACATGATACTTTCGAGACACACACTTATGCCAAGAACATACAACAAAGAATATGGAATGGAATTTCAAACAAGGCTCAATTCAACATTATCAATGAATAGAGGAATATATAAATCAATGTCATTTCCTTATCGCCTACTAGCATACACACATACAAGCTCAAACGCAACCCGGTACCACTCGAGACTCCCAACGCGTTTCCCACAGTTTCCCAACTACCTGATAAGGTTTTAAATCTCGAATATTAGTTTAAGGCTCGCATTTAGTCTGAAGGTGGTTTGCATATGTTTGTTTTAAAACCCTTTGTTAAGGCGACCTAAACCGCTGGGGAACGGTCCACTGATATAGTGAACATACCCACACTTTCATAGGTAATGGGCTTTAATACTATTTTATCTCTCTTTGGGTTTTTGTTAGGCCCAAACACTAATTCCATAAACATTTAAATGTTTTGTTAATTGGATTCTTGTTGGGCCTAAACACATAAGCCCATACCAACACTATCATATACTAGCTATGGGCCTTACCATTTAGTTGTCTTGTTGGACCCTTATTGGGCCTCATCACAAGTCCATATATATATACTTAATATAACCATAACCTATTCACACATATCACATTTTATTGTTAATACACACCTACATGTAATGATACACACCACACCTAAATACACCCCATACCTCAACTATTTTGTACACCCATGTATTATCATGCACCCCACTGTTATGTGCACACAACACCCCACTGTTGTGTGCACCCCACTATTTTACACACACAAAAAAAAAACTATCCCACATATACACATAAAATAATACAATTTATGGCCATACACCCCACAAACACATAGCACAAGACATCGTTTATGGTTACACACCCCACTCCACAACTATGGTGCACCCACCCCATACCGTATGCACCCTCACACATGGGACTAGATCTCGCCCATACAAATGTCCTACAATCCCTCGGTGTGTCCAAAAAAAAATATCCGGTTGCGTTTTAAACAATTTTGTTATTTCATGTGTATGGTGGTGTTTGTTGGCCAGGAAAACGCCACTACCAGCAACGCCACCACCGGACCACCATGGCCGGGATGTTTGTCGGGGACCCCACCAAACTCCTACGTGGGTCCCACGGCCACTAAGAGTGGTCGAAAACAGTTTTATTACAGCGCGAAAGAGTCGTCATTTCATGTGTTTTGTATGTCGAAGCCTCGCATTTAGGAAACCGCACCTTTTTCTAGAGGCGGGTGCTTCTCGGTCGAACCATGACCGAGTGAAGACTTTCGAGATCTCACCTAACATTGGTTGACGTCTCGCAACCCTTGGTTAAGTCCGAAACAATGTTATTAAGGCGTTTTGACGTGATTTCATGTGTTGCCATCGTCGAGTCGTAATTTGTGTGTTGACGTAATTTCCGAACCTTGGTGGAGGGTTTTCCCATTGGCGTTCCCCACACCCCACTCCACAACTATGGTGCACCCACCCCATACCGTATGGTTACCCCCCACTCCACAACTATGGTGCACCCACCCCATATCATGCACCCCACACATCATGCACACCACACACAATAACAACATCTCAACAGCAAAGAACAAGGAAGAAATAAGAACGAAAAAGAGCACACACATATAACTCACACAATGGGGTCACCTCCGCCAACAGATTCACTGGAGGATGACCTCCGGTCAGCCTCGACCGGCACCAATGCCGGCCATCCAAAATAGTGGTGCAAATCGTCACCAAAACAGTCCCAAAAAGAAGAAAAAATGTAAAAACCAGTGAAACCGAGAGAACGAGAGGGACAGTCGAGGAGCTCACCTTGGTGTCTTCGTGGTGGCTGAGGTTCCTAGTGCCGTGAGGGTGGTGGTGGTTGCCAGTCCAGGGAGGAGGAGCAACTGTCACAGCGTGGAGATCGAGAAGAATGAGCATAAGAGAGATAGTGAACTGTCGAGAGAGGAAGAGTAGAAAAAGAGAGAGGAGCTCACCTAAGCGCCTCCAGTGGTGGTGGAGAGGTCAGCTGTCGTGGTGGGTGGCAGTGGTGATGATCCAGCCGAACATGAGAGGGAGACAGCCGAGAAGGGAGAGAGAGAATGTGAAGCCGAGAGGGAGAGACGTGTGAGCAGAGAGAGCAAACGAGAGAGGAAGAGAGAGAGAGAGAGCCTTGGCGTCTCCGGTGGATGGACGTGGTGGCAGTGGTGAGAGAAAGGAGGGAGTGAATAGTGACGGCAGTTGGATGGAGAAGATGATGAATAGTGTACATTAAGGTTTAGGGTAAAAAGAACGTTTTTATATATGTGTAATATTATGAAATAACCCTTTTACCCTAAGTTCACATTCGCTATTTTCTTGGACAGTTGCCCTTATAGGTCATTTACCTCATCATCATGACTTAACACAAATACACATCTCAATGCCAATCTCATGGCTCTCCCTATCAAGTTGTGTTACTTTAACAGTTTTTATTCCATAGTTCGTATGCTACGGGACTATTCAACTCTCACATTGATCTTACATTTCCTCGGTCTCGCCACATCCATTTTCTCGCCAATCCCGTCAACTAATTATTTAAATTATTAGACAAATTCATTTATTTGTCTTCTTTATTGTTTTTTTTATTCCCCGTTTAACTAGGTGAAACCTCACTCAACTAAAAATCGCCTTAACGGCTCGAGACCCGTAAAATACTAAAATACTAATACACACAATCAAGGAATCATAAAATTACCTCGGTGTCGACTCCCGAAGTTCAAAATATAGTCCAGTATTCACGTAGCCGGGTCACAATCCTGACAAGTGTAACTCAAGTCAGTTTAAAATTTTGGGGTTGTTACAATGACCCCACTTGACATCCTATGTCACTCGTAACCTGGCTCACTGCCTTGTCTAAAACATTGATTCCCATGAGGCTACATTTGTTAATATTAAGTTTCAATCCTGATATTGTATAAAAAGTATGGACTAATTAATTGCATCATCTTTTGTACCGCTCCTTCCTCATTTCTTACCAACATAAGGGAGTCATCCACATATAAGAGGTGAGTAACGTGCACATTTTCTAGACCAACTTTGAAGCCCTTGATCATGCCACTAGACTCTGCCTTATCGATCATTCGGCCAAGGACATCAACCACTAAGATGAAAAGAAAAGGAGATAGATGGTCGCCCTGCCTAAGACCACTTTGGACTTTGAAGCTCCTTTCCGGATCCATTAATGAGCATAGAATAATGTGCAGATGAGACACATCCATGCCTCTATCTACGCCACCACTCGCCAAATCCCTTCTAATGAAAGACATGATCCAAAAAGGTCTAGTCTGTAATGGCCCAATTTATAATTGCCGTTAATTATGACGTCATTGCAGACGTGGACGCCAGCGAAGACGTTCGTGGGTCCTACAGCGAGGTCGAAACGCATTTGAACTAGGTATACAGTCCGTTTTGTATGCTTTTGTGGTAAATTGTGATGAAAATGTACTAATTAGTTAAATTTCATTACAATATGTGTGTTAACGTAGTTTATTGACGAGTGATGATTTACCTCGGGGTGCGTGCGGACATGGGACACTAGGCACGGGGTGCCGGGTAGTCAGGGAACTAGTGTGGCCTTAGTTACAAATTATAGGAAATTGTTGAATGGGTTAGATGATTAATATAAGCTAAATCAATTGGAAACAATAAGTTCTATAGTTAAGGTGAATAAATCAACAACAGTTGGATAATTCTTGAGATGCGCAATGAAGAGAATTGAGGTAGCAAGTGTCATGATAGGGGGTATGGAGTTGGAGTGACACAAGGTGACCAGGAACCATAGGATTATTCTCGAATTTGTACATACACTTGATCAAGTATCAAGTATATATACATGCTTGATCGTCAAAAAGGGAGAGAAAGAGAGTGTGGTTTTGGAAGAGAAGAAGAGAGAAATTGGTGGGAAGAAGAGGAGGAAGAACATTTAAGGTATGAAGAAGGTGATTGGTGGCATCCAACCACAAGATTAAGAGGTATGGAACATCAAACTTGGGTTTTATGAGATTTTTTTGGTGTGGGTTAAAATTTGTGAAAATCCGAATTTGTTGGGGAATTAAACACTTGGTTTTGTTGAGAGTTAGTGTTTATGAGAATGGTAGGAAATGGTTGTGCATTTGAGCAAATTTGAGAGAAATTCAATGATTTTCTGAAAATGGGTTTTGAAAATATGATTTTTGATGATTCTTGGAATTTGAGTTTAACCTTGATAAATATGTGTTGTAATGGTGTATTTAATGACATTGAGGGATTATGGATGTTTGAGAATCGAATGTATGGGTTTATGGGGTGATTGGAGTTCAGAAATTTGAACTTGGAAAATCTGGACAGAGCGCTATTAGTGCGCTAATGAATGGCACTAGCGCGCTAATTACCCTATGAAAAATAATGATGAATAGTAATTTATCTCATTAGCGCTCTAATTTATCTCATTAGCGCGCTAATTGTCCACTGGAACTAAAAAATTGGAAAATGAAGAAATGAGCCTAAATAACATTATAAACCCATTAATTGACCTTAAATCCTTATAAATGAATTTCAGGAGTCTCGGAATAGTAATTTGAGTCGGGGTTTAGTCAGAATTCAGACCAAGAGTAATATCGAGGATTTGGAGGAATAGGACCGGGGGTTAACTTGTGGAACGAGGAGTGCGAATTGAGGTGTGTAGTATCTCAATTGAACTTCACTTTAGTATTTACCGCTTGATTTATTTGAATTCGGTTCTGTTTATTCATTACTCTATTCCTTTATTGCTTTACGGTGGCTGAGTACTCTCACCTGGTGTTTTACGGTAGTGGAGTTACTCCTACTGGTGTCTTTACGGTGTTAAGATCACTCCCCACCAGGTGTTTATTCGTTTCGGCCATAGAGTCCACTAAGTCATAGCACTTGTCTAGTCATACGCCGGTGAATAGGCTACCCTGGTATGGTAGACTTGTGTGGGTGCGTCGTGGATGTACGTCGACCACCTAGAGGGTCCAGGGACCAACCCATTAGTGTGTTTTCATGGGTCGTGCCTGGGGAAAAGCCCGAAGTATGACTTAGTATAATTTTTACTGTGCACGTACTTTGCTTCGTTACTATATTATGCATGCGATTATCCTCTCACAGTTTTCTGTATTCTTTTGTTCCGCATGTTTAATTATAGTATTTTAAATTCCAGTACTTTTACTTACGTAATTACTTGGTGAATTTCCTTGGGATTACTCACTCTGGACTCGTCATCTCTTTTTGTAATAACTGAGTGCAGATCCTAGTACGAGCCGGGGAAAGGGCAAGCTTGAGGACTACATCGATTGACAGCTCTAGCCCTACTCGTACGTATGTTTATATTTACTCGTTTTATATTGAGTTTTGGGCTTTGAGAGATAGGTTGTATATTTTGATATTTCGAGGATTCAGATGATATGTATATGATGTACATTTGGTATGGTTTCCACTTAGGTATTATACTTATGAAATTCAGGTTAAATCTTTATGTAGTTCACATAATCTTCCGCTGTGTAATTTGAGGTTATATGATATTAAAAGGAACAAAAGTTAACATATAGAATCAAAGTTAATAAGAATTGATCGATGATGGATTATTGGGCATGGGACACAACTGGTAGGGACGTGGCCAGTTGTGGGCCCAGTGGCCTCCCGTGGCGGACCAATGTGGAAAATTGGGGTCGCTACATAGTCAGCCGAGTCATAAGCTTTAGCGAAGTCTAACTTCAAAATAAAGCCACGCCTACCTTTTTTCCTAGTAAACTCGACTACTTCGCTCGCGATAAGAAAAGAACACAGCATTTGTCTATCCGGGACAAAAGCATTTTGTTCTTTTGCAATCGTGTCTGGAAGAACTTCAAGTAATCGATGGGACAGAGCTTTCGCCAATAGCTTGTATATCGAGGTAACCAAACTAATTGGCCGAAAGTCATCAATTCGACCGAACTGAGACCCCTTTGGGATTAGAAAAATGAAAATGTCATTCATGTTCTTGCTCACCACCCCGTTTAATAAGAATCTAAAAAGAACTCCATAATATCTCCTTTAATTATTGTCCATGACCTCCTGATAAAGGCAAAAGTAAAACCATCCAGCCAAGGCGCTTTATAAACCTCGCATGAATTAGTTGTCATCCACACTTGTTCCTCTGATAAAGGCCTTTTTTCCAAATGAGAGGCAACTTCTCCAGGAATGGAGCCCCACTCAATGACGCTGATCTCCCATACACCATTCATCTCATTCATGTATAGACTCATATAATAATCCACAATCTCTCACCTAATTCTACCCTGATCCTCCATAAACTCTTCATTCCTTAATTATAACCTGTTAATCAAGTTCTTGCCCCCAAAATGCGATGAAAAACTTGGTATTCGCGTCCCCCTCCTTTGCCCATTTCACCCATAATTTTTGACTTGTGACACGGTTCTCAATAAACAAGACTTCAGCAAAGTCCATCTTAGCCTTCTTCCGTTCCTCTACCTTATGCTCATCCCAGTTTGAATTGCCTTCCATACCATCCAAATGATTGACGGTAATGCACAATGTATCTTTCCTTCCTTGAGTAAGTTCGAAAACTTCCTTGTTCCAACACTTCAATTCTCTCCTAACTTTCCATAACTTCCTCATCAACTTGAAACCCGATCCTCCCCGACCTAAATCCCACAACCACCAGTTCTACAAGGATTGTAAAAAGGAACTATGCTCTAACCGCATATTTTCAAATCAAAAAGGGGTTGTCCCCATCGAGTTACCCCAATATTGAGAATAATTGGCGAGTGATCCGATATGACCAAATTACCTAGCCTTTGCCTGCCATTAGGAAACATTTCCCCCCACTCGCCGAGAAAAAGGAAACGATCCAACCTTGCGCAAATAGGATCAACTCAAAAATTAGACCATGTAAAAGTCCCGTTGAGGAGAGGCAAGCTTACAAGACCTATTTTTGGGATAAGCGAATCAAAATTATGCATGCTAGTCGTTATCCTAGTGTTGTAGGTTTTTTCAGCGAGGAAACGGGGAACGTTAATGTGACGGCCCCAATTTCCCCGTGCAATTGGGTACGCCCGGCCTAGACCCGCACAGCCCCGAGTCATCACTCGGCAACCTGACGAGCCTAGTCAGCCTCCGATTAATTAATTTGACAATTTATGAAAGATTTATTGCAATAATACACAGCGGTAAACAAGTATAATAAGGAAAATAACTCAATCAAAGAGAAATGTTGGAATTTATAAGTGTAGAAAACCCCAGGTATTCATGTACAATTCGATAAGCCAAGATACATGGTATTAATCTCCTCAAAAATACCAAATTCTCTAACCAAAACATAATATGAAACGATATACAAATAAGCAAAACATAAAAACCTACTAAATGGTCTCCCCGGTCTCGCTGTTAAGTCCTCAAAGCAAGTCACCTAGGAAGGGCCTCTTGCCCTTGCTGCTCTCCACCCTATCTGCACCTACCGTCACAAACTAAACGGTGAGTAACTGAAGAAATCGAAAGTAGTGCCAGAAGAATATAACAATAATTTATGATTTAACAAGCAGTCTAAATATCATACGGAAACGAAATAGCAGGAAAGTAAGTAAATCAAGTGCATGATAAACAGACTGATAGATAAACAATCGAAATTTGCATGTTCTAAGATTCAAAAGGGGCCCATGAGTGGTCTAATTTCACATCAATACGGCAAAGATCTCGCAAGACCTCCCTGGGCAATGTCGAAATATTAGCGCAGCTTGAAATTGAAAGGCATCGCAACACCTCTCGAATCAAATACCCAGTACACACAACACTAGGGGTGGTTAGTTACCCCTGCAGGAACCCTCGTTGTCCCAGCTAGTGCGGGACCACATGATACCATCGAGACACACATTCATGCCAAGAACATACAACAAACAATATGGAATGGAATATCAAACAAGGGATCAATTCAACAATATCAATGAATAGAGGATGTATAAATCACATGTTATTTCCTTACTGACCTACTAACATACACACATATAAGGTACGTGTGTACTTACCTGATAAGTCAATATTTATAGGATTTAATAGTATATTTTAGTATAGTTTAGTGTGGAAGTCTATAAAATATATATCTAATTATATTTACTTTTGGTTTTTAGGTGAAATGGAGTGCACGGTTGAATCCGAGGCGAAAAAATACTCAAAATAGAGTATTTACTTGCAGTATTCGGATACCGGGGGAGTTTGTCTCGAAATATACCGTGACAGTGGAATAATTAGGGTGCAACATTGCCATGTGTCAATACATTACTGGTCCAACGTTTAAATATACACCAACAGTGCCACGTGTCAATGTGTCATTCGTCCAGACAGCCACGTGTCGCCTCCCCATTCGCTAGACGTTTGACCAGCTAGTGCCCACCAATAGTTGCCCACCACGTCGTCTGTTCAGCAACGTCATCACCAACCAGCTACTGCCACGTCATCTCCCACAACCGTCTCCTCTCTCCAACTGCTAGATCTGCCTAGGGATGCGTGCAGGTGCTGTCTCCCAGATCTTTGACGATTCACTCGAGCTTCTTTCCCGTCCCTTCTTCTCGCCACGTGTCGCGCTCTCAACCCCCCTCAGCACGTCACAGATTCCAGTCCCAGCCAATCCGGTCTCGCCACGTTAGCCGCGTCATCACCTCAGCGCCACTCATCACGTGACATGTCAGCAATGCCATAAAACAGCCAATGACCGCCTGACACGTGTCAAGATCAAAAATACACCCAAAAATAGTTTTCTCTCCTTCCATACACCAATTCTTAGTAGTTTTACATATTAGGACTTTAGGTATAAATAGAACATCTATCAGTCATAAAAAAACTCTCTCTCTACATTATTTTGTGAGTAGCCATGTCCACCTAATCAAGCCATTGCCTAGTTCGGAGGTGAAGCAATTCAAGATTATGGATTCATGGCATAACTTGTGAGATCTATTATTTTATTATTTAATTTAATTTAATTTCTTCTATTTCATTGTTGTTGATTTTAATGAATATGGTTTAAATCTAGGGTATGTATGTGGCCAGTACATACTTTTAGGTGGATAATCTACAGTTAATTGACTCATTAGTATCCGTAATTGTACTTTTGAGACAATATAAGTAACAAACATTCACCCGATTGCCGTCAAAACCTTTCGGTTCTTGAGTGTGCAATAATTGAATATAGGTTAAATCGAGAGCGGACGCGATCCGGTTATCTAGGATTAGTATTCCCATAGAAGTTTATTACTGCGATTAATGTGTTAAATCTTATAGCGGATGTCTAGGGTTATACATTAATTAGGGAAGTAGTTAGTGGCGAATGTCCTAGCTATCGAAATTAAGGGAATTAGGAATTTCGGGCGGATGTCGATTTTCCATAGCTAATCTAGGAGAACTTGAATTAATAATTCTTTTGGGAAAGATTGACGACCATGATATGCCATTGAATCTTGATCTTATCTTGTGGAACCATAGACTTAGGTATTTAAATTAATTGTTCGTAGTCGTAGATATTTATTTTAGTTATTTAATTTATTAGTAATTAGATTAATTAATTTAGTTATTTTCTCTAAACCCCCATTTCTCTTTTCTTTTAAAACCTTAGAAAGACTACAAATCTCTGTGGGATCGACCATTTGCCACTATCTGCAAATAGTTGGTTTAAGGAAATATTTTATTGACGCGTTCGGCGCGCGTCAATTTTTGGCGCCGTTGCCGAGGATTGATGTGACGGTCCCAAATTCCACAATCCTTGAATTGGGCACCGCCCGGCCTAGATCTACGCAAACCCCCGAGCCAGTCTCGCTGAGTCACGCAGGCCTAGTCAGCCTTCATTACCATTTATCATTTATTACATATTTATAAGTAAAGTTAATTAATTAGTGAGTTATTATCAGATACAGCGGAAACATTTAAACTCCAAACTAATCAATAACTTCAAGACACACCAGTTAGGACAATCCTAAGGTGTGGAAACCCCGTATCATATCCACCATATGAATCGAAAGTGAGTATCAATAATGTCCTACATGCCCAAGATTTCTCATAACCCATAATCCCACGTTCAACAAAACAATATAGATACTTAATACAAAACATACTCAATATGCGCAAGGAGAACGCCTCGTGGTCCTCGCCTTCAATCGCCTAGCGCTAATCCCTTGCCTTAGTACTGTTCGTCATTGGTCACGCCCACCGTCACAAACTAGACGGTGAGTACAGTGATGTAGAGAGTAAAATACCAATAGAGTCTAAACAGTATTTCAAATGTTAAGTAAATAGCTAAACTAGTATCATGCATGGATATCACGAAGAGTATAAAAGACAGCATGATAAGTGAAATCACGGAGATAACGACGATAAATGAGTGTCAAGAACACAAAGTCAAAAGAAAAGGAATCTAAGTGTCCCAAGTTCACCAGATTGCAACACTTAGTTTACAACCTGACTTCCAAGGCAGACTGGACCTACACAAACCCAAGACAGTATAGAATAAGGCATTTAGCCCCATGTCACACTTAGTTCGCATACGGGCCCCGCAGCGTCACACATAGTTCAACATACGGTCACCGCAATTCCAAACTGCAGGTTTAACTACGTCCAGAGTCCGTGTACTCACGGCATAGACCGTGAGCACCATGATGTCCACTTAGACACAAATAGACCTCTCATTGAGGAATCCAATCAAAATCAAGCCAATAAATTAACAAGGATGGATATAACAAAGGGAATTCAACAATTCATATGATCCACAAGAGAATACTACTCAACAAACATAATAGCTCAAATAAATGCACAATTGAAATAATGTAAATACTCTGGTTGGTTTTACTCACAAACAAACCAACTCCAAGTTGGTTATACGGATCCTCGCTCGTGTGTTTCTTGGCTTTCACGTCGTTCCATATGACCTACAAGTCATTTTAACCACATTTGAGGTCATTAACTTGATTATACTACTTTTAAGCAATTTCTCGTAATTCCCCTAGTTATGGCGGTGCTTAAAATTCTTTCAAAACCCCGTAAGAGCCTGTTAAAATCTCAAATTTTCCTTTAAAGTCTCACTTTCATAATTTAGTCTCCAACTGCTCGACTTTGGGCTTCAATTATGATCACCTAGCTTTTTCCATTCCAAAGCTATTTGCTCCTTTAGACATCCTACATATTCAAGTTCAAAACCCCTTTGAGTCCTTAGTCAAAGTGTAAAAATAATCCTTATCAAACTGTTAGTCAAAACCACCCTTAAACAAGCCTTCAACACTTAGTCAAATTATGGGCAAATGTGGATTTTTCAATAGCAAGACCCTATGTTCAATGTTAAATTTCGACCTCTAAATCAATGAATTTTAATACAAACATTTTCTACCATTGAAATAGGGTATACCAAGAATCAAATGAACCTATTTGCAAGTATTTTAGATGTCCATAAGGCCATTAAATCATTTGCCAAACATGGCTACTTGCAACTGTCAAAACTGTTTATGTGGCTCACATGCTACCTTTGCCTCATTTTTCACCACCCAAATAAATGATTATAACCTTGTACCTTTCCATTATGTAAAATATGATATACAAGGTTTAAAATAAGCTTAACCCCATATAATTTAGATGACGTTTGATACCTTAACTTATCAACCCAACTTGCTTGCTTGCAAACAGTTTTTATACTTAGCCAAAATTGTCTATTTTGGCAGTTCAAAACTGAGGTCGGGACCTCTATTTGTGCCTTCAAAAATCCCATCAATCTATATGAAAAGCTAAAACCGAAAATCTTAGATAAAAATATGATATATTAACTTCAAAACCCCCAAAGATCATCACTAAATACCAAGATTTGAAGAAAATAACTATACCCAACTTTTCCTACCTCAACAATTCCAAACTTAAGTATTTCAACCTCAAAACACCCCTATACTTTATGCACACACTATCTCCTTCAACACACACAAAAAAAAGACCACTCACCTTGGATCCGAGGAGGCCGTGCCGTTGAGGGAGAAACCGAGAAAGAGTCGTGATTGTGAAGCCGAGTGTGTTGGGAGTGGCGATGAGGAGAGACCGAGTGAGATGGAGATGAGAAGATGTGAGTGAGGTGAGGAAGATGAGAGTCTCGGGTAGAGAGAGAAAGTGAGATTTTTGTTTGGGAGAGGAGAGATAAAAAGACATAAGAGAGAGATGTTGAGAGGGTAGGGAAGAGAGAGAAATTAAGGGATGGAGAGTGGTAGGTAGGTAATGAGGTGTCACTAGATGTGTGGTGGAGTGTTGTACTAATAATTTTTTTTTTATGAGTGATGTGTCACTTTTCCATTTGTTCACACCCAACCACTTTGATGACACCAATGGGTGACTCTCTTTCCTTGTTCTTATCCTTATTTGCCTACTAATTGATTTTCCTCGGGTGTAGAAACGCCCAGCATGCACCACGACTTGCCCTTTCGTGCGCGAATGGAACTACCAACGACACGTAATTAATTCCAATTAATTTATTATTTTCGACCGTCGACCATGTTCATTTCCCCGACCCGTGTACCCGTAATTCGCCCATCAAAACCCATTCGACACGTTTTTTTCGAGACGATCACTACTCATTTATCGACGTCACCACCTTGTCACACAGACACGAGTATAACTCGATAGTACACGTCATCACACAAAACAACACAAAATTTTGGGCCGTTACAGTCTTCCCAACTAATAAGAATTTCGTCCTCGAAATTAATATTAACTCGAGCGAAATCTTAGTAAAATGCACACATTGGGGAAGTATTGTCTAATCAATCTCTCCACCATACTCACATGGACCCATTCAAATGTGAGTAGGTGAGACCCTGCTCCCTATCTGGTGGGCACCAGCTAACCTAACCAGTCTATGGTCGTTCCGTAGATTACCGGCTCACATTGAATCTGTTTGGGGCAAAATGTCAGATATACATAGAATTCACGCCAAAACTTGGTATCATTTTCCTTTGGAATGTAGACTCACCCAGAGTCAAACATGCGACCTCACTCAGGCTCACACAAATACTAGACTTACCAAGAATCTACGCACACAACCCTCTTAACTCAATAGAGCCTAAACTCACACAGAGTTCAGTCACACAGTCTACTCTCACTCAAACAGAGACTAAACTCACACAGAATACTGACACATAGTCTATTCTTACTCACACAGAGTCCTGACACACAGTCTACTCTTACTCACAAAGAGTCTAAACTCTCACAGAGTACTTACACACAGTCTATTCTTACTCACAAAGAATCCTGACACACAGTCTACTTTCACTCACAAAGAGTCTAAACTTTCACAAAGACCTAACACCCAGTCCATTTTTTTCTAGACCCACACAGAGTCCTAGCACACAGCCTCGTCCACCACTTCGAAATATTGACTCACACAGAGTCATTGCACACAGCTAGATATCCTTTCAAAGGTTAGACTCACACAGAGTCAGGGCTCACACAGAGTCAGGAGTATCACACATAGTTTGCTCCTCCCCTTCGAAAGTTAACTCACACAGAGTCGTCTCACACAGCCAAATATCTATCATATCTCGAAGGGTGTATTCACACAGAATTTCTCACCATTTCTCACACAGAGCACGTTCAACTAACAATCTCACACAGAGTTTCCCCAAGTCTGATTCACCTAGAGTCACTGCTAGTCCTTGACTCACCTAAAGTCACCGTTTACCACTGACCCACATAGAGTCTATTTTTAACTCAGATTCACCTAGAGTTCACTCGAGTCGAATATAAACTACCGACCAAATACAACAAATTTATGCCAAGACGCAAAATAACTCTTACCTGTCGTTGGGTCTCGCGTCATCTCTGGAACTAGGTCTGCAATGGCATGTGCTCTCTCTTGCACGTGTAACGGAGCACTAGCCTGTGGCATGCTCGCCAACTGAGGACAATGGATGGCTATGTGTCCTGGCTGCCTACACTGGTAACATCGTCTGCCTCCTTGTGATCTATTACCTCCGCTCTGGTTATTATACGGTTGTTGTCGTCCGGCCCGTACACCCTGAGGTGATCGCCTAGCGACACGGTTTGTTGGAGCATGTGAAACCATCACTGTAGGTACTGAACGTGTCGGTGGTGCAGCTATCTCCAAGTCATCATCCTCATAATCACCATCCAGTTCTGACACTGGATCTGCAGTAACTTCCCTAGTACGCGTACTAACAAAGCCCTCACTGGCCATGGCTCTTTCGTAGGCCTCTTGCAATGTACTCGGAGCCGTCTTCACAACTATCGCACCAATCGAGTCGAGTAGCCCATGCACAAAATAATACGCCTGGTCGGCATCAGATTTAGCTGCTCCTCCGGCATACTCCATCAATCGCAGGTATCGGTCCATATACTGCATCACGGACTCGTCTGACCTCTGTCGAATATTTTGGAACTCGGTCCTCTTCAGGTTACGGACTGTAGGAGGGATGTATTTTCGATCGAACCTCTCCTTAAACTCAGCCCAGTCTTTAGGTTTCCCTTTTGATGCCACCATAGTGCGCCACTAAATATCGGCCTCGCCGAACAATAAGGCTGAAGATATACTCGGTTGCATGTGTGCCGGCATAGCCAATACATCATGTATCTTCTCATGGCTCCTCATAAACTTCTCTGCATGGCCTCAAGGTCGGTTCCCCCGTGGAACTTCTCCGGATGATGTCTCATAAACTCACGAGCCTGCCTCGCCTCAGCTGTCGCTCTAATACTTATGTCGAAAGGAGTACTCGACATATCATCTGTCGATGTAGGTGTTACCACCTCTGTCTAAACCCGTACCTCCTCAGTCACTACAGGTCCTACTGGCACAGTTTGTGCCCTCAATAATCGGAGAATCTCCTCGAGTTGTTGGCCATGTAAAGAGACCAACTGAGACATCTCATTAAGTCTCTTATGAGCATCCTCTGTACCGCCCCCACTAGAATTCGGTTGATCGGCACTCGCTATCTGTCACGAAAGAGGTTTCTCGATCAAGCTGTAGCTATCGGTAGTAATAGTATACAATACATCAAATAGCTCATATATTCCAAATTTTTTTCCCCAACTCTCCTCACTTCCTAACTAATACTTAAGTTAGGTTCATAGGGTTCCACTCTAAGTTCAACCGTTGTCCTAACTTCCGCCGTTTGTGTCTTAGTGGATTGTGATTTAACTTAGTAACCAAGTTTAAAACTTTAGGCTCTGATACCAACTGTGACGGCCCCAAATTCCACAATCCTTGAATTGGGCATCGCCCGGCCTAGATCTACGCAAACCCCCGAGCCAGTCTCGCTGAGTCACGCAGGCCTAGTCAGCCTTCATTACCATTTATCATTTATTACATATTTATAAGTAAAGTTAATTAATTAGTGAGTTATTATCAGATACAGCGGAAACATTTAAACTCCAAACTAATCAATAACTTCAAGACACACCAGTTAGGACAATCCTAAGGTGTGGAAACCCTGTATCATATCCACCATATGAATCGAAAGTGAGTATCAATAATGTCCTACATGCCCAAGATTTCTCATAACCCATAATCCCACGTTCAACAAAACAATATAGATACTTAATACAAAACATACTCAATATGCGCGAGGAGAACGCCTCGTGGTCCTCGCCTTCAATCGCCTAGCGCTAATCCCTTGCCTTAGTCTGTTCGCCGGTCTGTCCATCGTCACAAACTAGACGGTGAGTACAGTGATGTAGAGAGTAAAATACCAATAGAGTCTAAACAGTATTTCAAATGTTAAGTAAATAGCTAAACTAGTATCATGCATGGATATCACGAAGAGTATAAAAGACAGCATGATAAGTGAAATCACGGAGATAACGACGATAAATGAGGAGTGTCAAGAACACAAAGTCAAAAGAAAAGGAATCTAAGTGTCCCAAGTTCACCAGATTGCAACACTTAGTTTACAACCTGACTTCCAAGGCAGACTCTGGACCTACACAAACCCAAGACAGTATAGAATAAGGCATTTAGCCCCATGTCACACTTAGTTCGCATACGGGCCCCGCAAATCACACATAGTTCAACATACGGTCACCGCAATTCCAAATCTGCAGGTTTAACTACGTCCGAGTCCGTGTACTCACGGCATAGACCGTGAGCACCATGATGTCCACTTAGACACAAATAGACCTCTCATTGAGGAATCCAATCAAAATCAAGCCAATAAATTAACAAGGATGGATATAACAAAGGGAATTCAACAATTCATATGATCCACAAGAGAATACTACTCAACAAACATAATAGCTCAAATAAATGCACAATTGAAATAATGTAAATACTCTGGTTGGTTTTACTCACAAACAAACCAACTCCAAGTTGGTTATACGGATCCTCGCTCGTGTGTTTCTTGGCTTTCACGTCGTTCCATATGACCTACAAGTCATTTTAACCACATTTGAGGTCATTAACTTGATTATACTACTTTTAAGCAATTTCTCGTAATTCCCCTAGTTACGGCGGTGCTTAAAATTCTTTCAAAACCCCGTAAGAGCCTGTTAAAATCTCAAATTTTCCTTTAAAGTCTCACTTTCATAATTTAGTCTCCAACTGCTCGACTTTGGGCTTCAATTATGATCACCTAGCTTTTTCCATTCCAAAGCTATTTGCTCCTTTAGACATCCTACATATTCAAGTTCAAAACCCCTTTGAGTCCTTAGTCAAAGTGTAAAAATAATCCTTATCAAACTGTTAGTCAAAACCACCCTTAAACAAGCCTTCAACACTTAGTCAAATTATGGGCAAATGTGGATTTTTCAATAGCAAGACCCTATGTTCAATGTTAAATTTCGACCTCTAAATCAATGAATTTTAATACAAACATTTTCTACCATTGAAATAGGGTATACCAAGAATCAAATGAACCTATTTGCAAGTATTTTAGATGTCCATAAGGCCATTAAATCATTTGCCAAACATGGCTACTTGCAACTGTCAAAACTGTTTATGTGGCTCACATGCTACCTTTGCCTCATTTTTTCACCACCCAAATAAATGATTATAACCTTGTACCTTTCCATTATGTAAAATATGATATACAAGGTTTAAAATAAGCTTAACCCCATATAATTTAGATGACGTTTGATACCTTAACTTATCAACCCAACTTGCTTGCTTGCAAACAGTTTTTATACTTAGCCAAAATTGTCTATTTTGGCAGTTCAAAACTGAGGTCAGGACCTCTATTTGTGCCTTCAAAAATCCCATCAATCTATATGAAAAGCTAAAACTGAAAATCTTAGATAAAAATATGATAAATTAACTTCAAAACCCCCAAAGATCGTCACTAAATACCAAGATTTGAAGAAAATAACTATACCCAACTTTTCCTACCTCAACAATTCCAAACTTAAGTATTTCAACCTCAAAACACCCCTATACTTTATGCACACACTATCTCCTTCAACACACACAAAAAAAAGACCACTCACCTTGGGTCCGAGGAGGCCGTGCCGTTGAGGGGAGAAACTGAGAAAGAGTCGTGACTGTGAAGCCGAGTGTGTTGGGAGTGGCGATGAGGGAGAGACCGAGTAAGATGGAGATGAGAAGATGTGAGTGAGGTGAGGAAGATGAGAGTCTCGGGTAGAGAGGGAAAGAGAGATTTTTGTTTGGGAGAGGAGAGAGAAAAAGACATAAGAGAGAGATGTTGAGAGGGTAGGGAAGAGAGAGAAATTAAGGGATGGAGAGTGGTAGGTAGGTAATGAGGTGTCACTAGATGTGTGGTGGAGTGTTGTACTAATAATTTTTTTTTTTCATGAGTGATGTGTCACTTTTCCATTTGTTCACACCCAACCACTTTGATGACACCAATGGGTGACTCTCTTTCCTTGTTCTTATCCTTATTTGCCTACTAATTGATTTTCCTCGGGTGTAGAAACGCCCAGCATGCACCACGACTTGCCCTTTCGTGCGCGAATGGAACTACCAACGACACGTAATTAATTCCAATTAATTTATTATTTTCGACCGTCGACCATGTTCATTTCCCCGACCCGTGTACCCGTAATTCGCCCATCAAAACCCATTCGACACGTTTTTTTCGAGGCGATCACTACTCATTTATCGACGTCACCACCTTGTCACACAGACACGAGTATAACTCGATAGTACACGTCATCACACAAAACAACACAAAATTTTGGGCCGTTACAATTGACTTTTCTTTCTTTGATTCTATTTATTTATTTATTTATTTGTAGTTACTTTATACCCTTGTCTCTAGCATGTTTGCAGATAACTCCACGATGGCCTCCTATTCCGACAATTATAGTCAATTCAAAGACTCATACTATGAAAGTATGAATGGGGTAGGTATGTCAAATTATGGACATGAATTTTCTAATTGGCCTTCTTTTGTGCAACAAAGCCGAGGTTTGTGGAATTTGCGGAGATAATACTCATCTTACCGATGTTTGTCCTTACGAGCCTGAATATGAGAATTATCCTTATTCGGGTAATGCATCGCCACAACCCGACTTGAGTTATCCCTTTTCCAGCCCACTGACTCCTCGACAAGATAAGCAATCTCCTGAAGATATGTTCATAGAATACTCCTCTGTCAATCAAAGGTTCCATCAAGACATATTACAATATCAGGAAAACTCCACCATGGCCGCCTCTTCACAACATTCTTTTAGCTGGCCCTATGCAGTAAAATAGGAACCTATCAAAGCTTGTGATCTTTTTAGTGGTTGTCATCATTTTCCTAATGTATGTCCCTTTGACTACTGGAGTAATTCATCGCCACAGCCTGACAAATATAGTTCCATGCGGAATAGACCTTTAAGGGATAAAATAAGGTTTCTTTTAGAGACTGAGCAGGACATATACCTCACCGAGCAAGAATTAGACCAATGGATTCAAGAAAAGAATCAAAAAGCTGAAGATGAAATAAAGTTAATTCTCCAGAAAAGATCAACGAATACCATAAGTGCAATTCCATTAAATAGTGTTGAGGTGAAATATGAGGAATATATGAGTGATTACGAAGAGTCAAAAGGGGAACTTGAAGTGTCTCAATCAGAGCCGGAGATCGTTATGGCACAAACTTACGAAGAAGAAACCGAAAAAGAGATTGAAGTTACTTCAACAAGGCCGGAGAAACTACAACAAGAGAGCAAGGACGACCAATTCTTTGTATTGGTAAACCCACCCACCCTCCCGTATATATTTGTTGATTTTGAGATGGAGGTGGATGTAAAGGAGCGTTCGAAGACTTTTTGCACTGCCGACACATTTGTGTTGGACGATTCAGAAATTATAGATTCATATGTGTTAGAAGTCTCGGATAAGCTCCCATTTCTGAACAAGGGCGTGTCTGTTTCACTGCCCAATGCTAGAGGAGAGAGTATCATTCTTGGATACTCATTATTGGAAGGCATCACGTGAAGACAACATACGCCAAGTCGAGCCAAAGACTTTAAACAAAAGTGCTATTGGGAGGCAGCCCAAATTTTGATAAGTATTATTTAGTTTTTTTAATTTTTTTATTTTTTTATTTATTATTATTATGCATGAACTTCTATCATTTCCTTCTTCTTATCATTATCGTGTTCTTTCACCATTTTTGTTTATTTTTTTGTGTATAGACCACTTGACTTGTTTTGAACCTTGAGGACAAGGTTCGGAATAAGTTTGGGGGTATAGGGATTGTGGATAGTGTTGGATGGATTTTTCTTGCTAAAGATCACAGGTATGATTATTAATTTTTTAAAATTATGCGGTTGAAGGATAGTAATAGTGGTATTATTCTCATTCTTTTATCTTTCCATCTCTTTTTCTTCTGTCATTGATACTTCCATCCTCCATTTCATTAGGATATGATATATTTTCATGCATGCATTTAGTATAGTTTTAATAGGAGTAGACATGTGTCTATCAATGTTTGTTCTTGCATTTAGACCTTACATAGTGTCATATGTTGTCATATGTTGCATTTAGAGTCACCCAAAACCTTAGTTCATGCCTTTGATTGTAGATGAGTATATTATGGTTGTTTTTTGACTTGAAACTCAGGAAAAATTAGGAGAAATATTTAATCAAGCCGTAGCTCAACATTTTTATTATTTCATGATTAGGGACTTAGTATGATGGTTAAACTTTGTGCTAGATACCAAAATGAGCAGACGGTCAGAATTGTGCAAGTAATAGTGCTTTAATTCTTATTTGATAATCTGGCTTAATCATAGTGAAAGTGAGAAGGGCTAACAGGAGTTTTCTTAATATAGAGAGTCCCACAGGATTCCATAGGAAATGGAGCAGGGAATCTTGTGGTGGGAAAAAGTGAGAAAATCGGTCCATAGGAGGGGACCGTACTACTTGAAAAAATATTATGGAGAAAAAAATAGAGTGTATTTATTGAATAAATAAAGGCAAAAGTATATGAAAACTCCTCAAATAAAAAAGATTTAGCTCGAGTGCTTTCACTAGATTAAGTGAGATTTTAGGCTTGCATGCTTGAATGTATAGACCAAGAAAACTCATGAGTAATTAATGGCCTTTGTTTTGACTAAATCTATGTCCTTAAAGTGTGATCTTAAACCAAAAGCATACATATATAAAGCAACATACAAATGTATTTGGGTTGCGAGTCTTGACATATCATAACTCTGAAATTTCTTGAGTGGCTTGTTACTTGGCAACTATGTAAATCAATGGTACTCCATGAATTTTGAATCGGGTATAGGTATAGGTATAGGTATAGGTATAGGTATAGGTATAGGTATAGGTATAGGTATAGGTATAGGTATAGGTATAGGTATAGGTATAGGCATGAGTTTAGTTTTAGGATTAGTTTAATTAATGCAAATCTCATGGCTCTCCTCATTTAAGTTGTGTCACTTTAACAATTTCTATTCCATAGCCCGTGAAATGTATAATTAACTAACTCCCGCGTTCAAACAACATTCCTCGCATTAGGTAGTCTCGCCTTGTCTCAGTTTAATTAAATTAATTAAAAATTCATTTATTTGTTTGTCAAATATAAAGAATCATAAAATCACTTCGTGTGTCGACTCAGAAGTTGTCCAAAGTCACGTGGACATGCAAACTCCTAAGTTTGGGGTATTTGATATAGTCGGACATGCAAACTCCTAAGTTTGGGGGTATTTGATAAGTCAGTATTTATAGGATTTTATAGTATATTTTAGTATAGTTTAGTATGGAATTCTATAAAATATATATCTAATTATATTTACTTTTGGTTTTTAGGTGAAACGGAGTGCACGATTGAATTCGAGGTGGAAAAATACTTAGAATAAAGTATTTACTTGCATTATTCGGATACCGGGGGAGTTTGTCTCGAAATATATCGTGACAGTGGGATAATTGGGGTGCAGCATTGCCATGTGTCAATACATTACTGGTCCAACGTTTAAATATACACCAGCAGTGCCACGTGTCAATGTTTCATTCGTCCAGACAACCACGTGTCGCCTCCCCATTCGCTAGACGCGTGACCAGCTAGTGCCCACGAATAGTTGCCCACCACGTCGTCTGTTCAGCAACGTCATCACCAACCAGCTACTGCCACGTCATCTCCCACAGCCGTCTCCTCTCTCCAACTGCTCGATCTGCCTAGGGATGCGTGTAGGTGTTGTCTCCCAGATCTTCGGCGATTCACTCGAGCTTCTTTCCCTCCCTTCTTCTCGCCACGTGTCGCGCTCTCAACCCCTCTCAGCACGTCACAGATTCCAGTCCCAGTTAATCCGGTCTCGCCACGTTAGCCGCGTCATCACCTCAGCGCCACTCATCACGCGACACGTCGCAACGCCAGAAAACAGCCAATGACCGCCTGACATGTGTCAAGACCGAAAATACACCCAAAAATAGTTCTCTCTCTTCATACACCAATTCTTAGTAGTTTTACATATTAGGGCTTTAGGTATAAATAGAACATCTATCATTCATAAAAAAAACTCTCTCTGCATTATTTTGTGAGTAGCCATGTCCGGCTAATCAAGCCATTGCCTAGGTCGAGGTGAAGCAATTCAAGATTATGGATTCATGGCATAACTTGTGAGATCTATTATTTTATTATTTAATTTAATTTAATTTCTTCTATTTCATTGTTGTTGATTTTAATGAATATGGTTTAAATCTAGGGTATGTATGTGGCCAGTACATGTTTTTAGGTAGATAATTTACAGTTAATTGACTCATTAGTATCCGTAATTGTACTTTTGAGACAATATAAGTAACAAACATTCACCCGATTGCCGTCAAAACCTTTCGGTTCTTGAGTGTGCAATAATTGAATCTAGGTTAAATCGGGAGCGGAAGCGATCCGGTTATCTAGGATTAATATTCCCATAGAAGTTTATTACTGCGATTAATGTGTTAAATCTTATGGCGGATGTCTAGGGTTATACATTAATTAGGGAAGTAGTTAGTGGCGGATGTCCTAGCTATCGAGATTAGGGGAATTAGGAATTTCTGCCAGATGTCGATTTTCCATAGCTAATCTAAGGGAACTTGAATTAATAATTATTTTGGGAAAGATTGACGACCATGATATGCCATTGAATTTTGATCTTGTCTTGTAGAACCATAGACTTAGGTATTTAAATTAATTGTTTGTAGTCGTAGATATTTATTTTAGTTATTTAATTTATTAGTAATTAGATTAATTAATTTAGTTATTTTCTCTAAACCCCCATTTCTCCTTTCTTTTAAAACCTTAGAAAGACTATCAATCTCTGTGGGATCGACCCTTTGCCACTATCTGCAAATAGTTGGTTTAAGGAAATATTTTATTGACGTGTTCGGCGCGCGTCATTACTTGACTAATCGTAACCCATAGACACTCTCGCGTCCCTAACGCGTATCCCCGAATACCTGATTATGGTTTAAATCCCGAATATTGGTTTAGGGTTAGTATTTAGTCTTAGCGTGATTTTCATAAGTTTGGTTTTAAAACAGTTTGTAAGAGCGATTCAAACAATTGCGAAAAGTCCACCACTTGGGTTGTGTTCGGGTTACGCCGTAAGCCCGTAGTTTCGCAGCGTAAATACGGTGGTTTTATGATACGTAACCATATACACCACAACCATGAATCCACATTCACACCAAAGACATATACACACTAACGACACCCGAGTACCAAGCTCACAACAAAGATACTCATATAAACCGCCTCGTTAAATCACACACACATATAATGGGATTTTATACACACTATGCATTTAAAAAAATTACACATGTAGGCTGTAATTTAAGTAAGGAAAGGTAGTGGGCCTTTATTGGGCCTACACTATTAAGGCCCAATAACCAAAACTTCATCTTCTTCCTCAATACATCTTCACTATCGTCACAGCACACTCCACACATAACACACCCCACACATAACACACCCCACCATAACGCACCCCACACCCCAATTGTGAGGCACACACACACCATCACGCACCCTATACAACCCACACATCACGAATTACATCAACACATCACACTAACTGAACCCACTGTCAGCAGTTCGAACACCCCACTTCTGCACATGGTGGGGTCATCTCTGGCCAGTAGGGTCATCGGAGGGCCACCTCTGATCAACCTTGACCGGGGATAGACCCACCAACCATGGCAGGGCCAAAAATCGTCAACAATAGTGCCCAAAAAGAAAAAAAAAACAGAGCAACAAGAGAGAGACAGTCAAGGGAGTGCTAAAACAGTCGAGAAAGAGAAAGGCAGAGGTGATGGATGGGAGTGCTATACCTGCTCCGGTGACCGTTTGAGGTTCCAGTGCCGTAGAGGGAGGTGGTGGCTGCCGGTCCAGGGAGGATAGTCGAGAGGAGAGAGTGAGCAAATAATCGAGAGGGAGGGAGAGAGAGAGAGAGATCTTACAGGGGTGCTCCGGCCACCACTAGCTTCGTCGGAGCTTCGGTGGTTTGGTCACCAGTGGAGGAGAGTGGAAAGAGGGAGGAGAGAATGGGTGGTTGATTTAAGAGAAACGGTTTGGGGGAGATGAGTGAATAATGAAATTAGGGTGGGCTATTTATGTAGGTCCTTACCTTCATCTTAAAACCCACACTCATCTCGAGGTCAATCCTATTGAGTTGTGTCACAATAATAATCCCTTATCCCACAGTCCGTATGTTGTGTAGCTAATCAATTCCCGCGTTCAAACGAGGTTCCTCGATCCGTCTTTCCTTGTCCCGACTCTCGTAGTGCGCGTAGTTTCACCAAGTCACGCAAATTATCTATTTAAATTACACATATATTCATTTAATTGTATTTTTATTGTTTTTTTTAGTTCCCCATGTACCTAGGCGAAGCCTCACTCAGCCTAATATTCGCCCGAATGGCTCGAGACCCTATTTCAATACAATACTAATACATACATCATCATCCACAAATAACCAAATTTTTTAGGTCGTTACAATTAAAATTCCTCGCAATGCACCACTGTGGCCCGCACAATCCAAATAGAGCACCATTCTCCTCCCAAAACTCATGTCTACCCCTAGGAGACGATAGACCATACATGCACTCAACCACCACGTCACCATTCTCACCCTCCACCTGAACCGATACTGAAAATTGTCCAACTACACTGAACTTAATTGAGACCCGACGAGTATCCCATATGATTGTTATTCCACATCTAGACCCTATTGCATTAAGAAGTACCCATTCCTTGAACCTACTCCCCAAACCCCAAACACCGCATTCCTACCAAACGGCTCATGTTTTGTCTCTTGCAAGATTAGTAAATCCAGACACTGAACCTTAACCTCTTCTTTAATCAAACGTCTTTTATTTACACTACCTATTCCCCTAACATTCCAAGTTATCATCATTGAAACTTCCTTACAACCCTCTTGTCTCTTTTGTCCCCTCGACTCTAACCACCCTCGCTCTTTTCTCAACCTTGCATCACTAAGTTCCCCTTGATCATTATCCCTATTTTGCCTTGAGATATGAATGCGGCACTGAGAAAGGAACTCGGACGAGGGGACTGATTCCCCACTAGAATTCTCGTCCTCAAGTTCAATATCCTGATCACCTATATGCAAAGCCTCAAGCTCGGATGAAGGCGAGGAAAGTATGTCACACTGACCTTCCTCTTTTGTGGACCCAAGAGGAGGAATAAATTGATGAACGGACTCGACTTCCCTTTCCATGATGTTCGATAAAGGTATGTTGCCGACCAATTGAGAATCAATGATGTGTTCCTCAATGGTTTCCTCTACTACCCCCATTGTGTCAATCTTAAAATCGATTTCCTCTGAACCAACCGAATCCCCACTTAAAGATAGAAAATCTAGTTCTCAATTAGCCTCTAACTTGAGAACCCCTTCCCTGTCCATTTCTAGAACATCCCCTTCGACCATCTCCTCGAATCGAGTCATGGCGTCTTCGCCATCATGACCAACTACCAATACACACCCATTCCTTGGGAAAATGTAATTAGAGGACTGAATTTGCCCCTCACAAAACCCTACACCATGGTCAGTGTTCCTGTCTGTATTCGCATCGAGAAAGTCGACTTCGGGAATGATATCCACCCGCATGGACACGAGACCATGAGACCTTTGCTTAAGCAATTGACGCCAAAAATCTGGGCTCATGCCCAAATCTTTTTTTTTATCCACGAGCCATCACCATAGCCTCATACAACCCAGTTTGCTCGTATGGAGGCGTCTTCGACCGAGAGCCAGGAGTGAACTCCCTGGTTGGTTTATGAGGCAACTCCTTCAAAGGTTTCCTTGTCAAGCCCATTCCATCCGCATTAGACCAACTAGTGGGAAGTGAAATATTAAGAAAAAAAAACCCATACCATCCCTTGGACCTTTCTCCACATTGGGCCTCGACTTGGGAACTTAGGGCCCGATGTATCTCCAATGTGTCATTGGGTTCTGCCCACTGTCTTTTGTCCTGAGGGAATAATAATCGATGGATCATTCCAAGCTGAAGGTACACTTAGAAGCGAATTACCTGGCTGGCAGGCCGCTAAAGTCATTGCAGTCATTAATGTGCTGCCAGCGTGCATTAATTATTATGTTTTCGTTGGGCCAAGTTGAATTGCGTCCTGTGGACACGTCTCTTCCTTGTCAAGCCCCCCATCAAATACTGATGCTTGTGTTGCTGGAATTTCGTCACGTGAAGATGATGTGGCATTAGAAACCTCGTCTTGCCCGCCAGATAATGAAACCTGCGCCATGCACCGTTCCCGACTATTGTTAACCCTAACTAGAAGATCGCCGGCCAGAGTCGACCTTTCGTGTGCCGACAATTGTAGTTCTCTCTCAATTGTAAGCACGCGTTGTTCTACCATTCCTCTGTCGTAGGTTGGGTGAGTAAATGTATCGAGTGGCTCTAGTAGAGGAGAGATCGTGAGCATAGCACCCTTTGCACCGAATGGTGATTACGCTGGGGGTAGAAGCCTTTCAATCTTCCCTTTACTTTAATGACAACATACTGAATAAATTTCTGCCTCAAAGTAAAGGGGTTAACCTTTAACATCCCTCCGAAGTGCTCGTCGATGGTTTGAATAGATTCATGGTTCCATAAACACAATGGAAGACTTGATAATCGAAATCCAATAATTCACACCCCCCATTATAAGTCCTCCCAATGAAACTCCGGCTTCCAAAGCGAAATATTGATGATGAGGTCCCCGCACACTGCATCTGCCTATCAAAGAACTTTAGTCTCCTCTCCAGTCGTCCTGTAGAAGAGGACTGCTCGATCCTCCCCGAAGGGCTTGAGAATAATAGGCCTTCCCAATTCTTTAGACATTCGTTCATCAATAAAAAATCGTGGAACACACCAAGAGGATCTAAAGACCACCAAAGTTGGATCCCATTCCATTAACCCTGCCCTGTTATTAGTTGTCGGAGGTGAATTTTGTTGGGGATGAAGCTGTTGAAACGTGTTTGTTGATGCCTCCAAACGAAACTGTCCCACCGCATATTTCTCCCTCTCGATTACGTTAGCCTGCACTTGTGCCACCCCACCTTGAGTTGTGGGAGCCGCTCGGCCAGCGCCTCTAGAGTTCAAAGAGGGATGAACCATCGCCTCCATTGCAGCCAAAAGTTCTTGCCAAAGCCCTTTTATTTCTGCCCGCAGGAATGAGTAGCGACTGTTGTAACGACCATAAAATCTAACTCGTGCTACGTGTCATTTTAGGTCATACGTGGGCCCCTTGCCGTAGTATTGGTGTTCAATTCTCGGTCGCGGCACCGAGAGTATGTTATTTTTGTTCGGTGTTTGTATTATTTATCTATTTACCCGTATATAAATTTCAATGTCTCAAACGTGTGAGGACGTTTATGTGGGAGCATTGATGTGGAGAAATGGGTTCGGCTTGAAAAAATGTGTGTTACGAGTGTCGGGCAAACGGTTGTCGAGTAATTTGCTGTCTAGGGGACAAATTAAATCAAAACGCTAACAAAATATATTAAAATATAATAATTAAACGTGGGATGAAGACTTCAGTACGTTAGTAGGCTCTTGGGCACGTGGTGATGCGATCGTGGCGCGAATGGGTCCAAAAATATCGTGGAGGACTTGTGTTGAATGAGTGTGCATGGGAGGAAGTCCCTAAGTGTGTCACCTAACAGTGTTTGTGGAGTGTAAGATTGAGGTTGGCGGGTGTGAAGCAAGACCTCCAGATGCGCCTCAAAATACGTGCGCAAAATTGATGAAGAGGATATATATAAGTTTTCTCTCTCTTCATTTTGATTTTCATTTATCACCGTCTGTCTCATTTGAACGTGAAGGAAACGAAGGGAGGCTTAGTTTCAACTGGTTTGAAGCTTGGAACGACATCGAAAAGCACCAAACATGCATACAAAGGTAATATCCTGACTCGTCGTGAGACTTTCTACGTTTTGACGTGTATTTCGCAAGGTTTCATCATTGTATTTTTGGACACCACTTTGGAGTTTTGATTTTTCTGATGTTTTAAAGGTTTAGGTAGATAGTTTGATTAGTGTGGAGCACAACCATGTGGTTGTTTTGATTGTTGGGGGTTGAATTTGGATTTTTGGCGAATATATGTGATTTTGGTTTAATCTCCACACCAGGGAATTTGTGGACTATTTTGATCGGTTTGAATGTGGTGTTGGGTGTAAATGGACGTCCCGATGAGATTTGGGATAGGCTCGGAACGCGGCGACATGAGCCGAGGTGTTGAAAAACCCCAAATTCATATTCGGTATACGACGTCGCAAAGGACATCATGAAACCATAAAGCCACGACGTCCAGAACAGAGGTTCTACAAATTGGCATTTTAAGTGACGTCGTGAAGGAATTCACCCCATGGCGCCACTCACGACATATGAAACAGGGAATTAGGGATTTCACGTTTTAAGCGACGCCGCCAAGTCTTAACCCTATGGCATTACTTGCGACGTGGCACTGTTCATCAAACTGAAAATTTGAAATTTTCAAAACACTTCGGGGATCTCTCGGGTATCCAAATAGCTTCGAATACGACCCAATACCTGGGTAGTTGGCCTAAATACATAAATGGTTTAAATTATGGAAAATGGGGTAAGTTGGAGGATAAATAACGGGTTTTATAATCAATTGTTCAACAATGGATAATAGGACAATGAAGATCATACGGGGATTCGTAAGGGACGATTGAGGGTCATGTGAGTGCATAATAGCTTCAGATACGGGTAAGTAAACCAATGGAGAAATTTACAGTTATTTTATTAAGCTTTAATTTGTTATTGTTATTGCTCTATTCCTGTTTTGAAATTCTATTCTTATTGAGTGGTCCAAAGGCAAGTGAGTCAACGTGATCTTTGGGAGGATGAGTTATCTAAGGTAATTTACCAGAGCTAGAAAATCGAGATACACGATGTGGTTTGTGGTTCTATACGGGGTGAGAGTTCTTCGCTATATTATCGGGAACTTTTTATCCGTGTGGACTTTAGGATGGTGAGTGTACCACGTCCTAAACTCCAAGTCTTGTAGGTGGTTTTCCTTGACTCAATGACTTTTTAGTCGGGACTATTTGCGTCTTTCTGTTTGATTTCCTGGACACTTATACTCGATTGATTCATGTTCATTTACAGTCTTTATTTATTCATGCATTCCCTATACTTTTCTTTCTATCAGCATGAATATAGACTGCTTATTTCTTTTGAAATGCTGTAAACATCCTACTTGGCGTTACTTACTTGGGCTCGTCATTCTTGTGTTTGACTGAGTGCAGATACGCAATCAAACAAGGGAAAAGCTCATAAGCTTAGTGATTTACTTCGAGGATACCGAAGCGGTTCTCCCTTTGTCATCATCGTAGGTTTTGGTTTCTTTTATATTATTTATATACTTGGTTCGTTTCACATTTAGGATTTGGGTTATGAGAGATCTTAGGCATGTATATATGGTTGATGGTATATATATACAGGGTTTCCACACTCTAGGTTGTCCTAACTAGTGTCTTTGAGGTTGTTTTATTAGTTTGAGATTTTAATTCTTCCGTTGTATCTTTGAATAACTCATTAATATTAATAACTCACATTTAAATTGCTTAATAAAAGGTGAATAATAAGGTAAGGTTGACTAGCTTGTGTTAACTATGCGAGGGTTGACTCGGGGTCTACGTAAGTCTAGGTCAGGCAGAGTCCAATTTTAGAGTTGTGGAACTGGGACCGTCACAACTGTCTGCCACTCTAAGAAAGTTTCAAGATTTTCAAAGCCACTCTCCGGTTGTTAGTGATGCGTTGAATTGACAAAGTGACCAACCCCCTTCATGCCAGAAAATAGGTGTCGTTATCTCCTCTTTGCCATTTATTACCTCTTTCAATGCCTCAACCACCCATTTTACTGATCTATGATCAACCACAGCCGAAAAAGTGACCTTTGATGAATATTCAAAGATCTTAACTGCGCCATTCTTTAAGAGTTCTGCCATGAATTGTTTTCTAACCCCAGAAAAGTACCACCGAACAGCTTTGCCATTCTGCTGTTGTCTTTCCCTTACCTTTAGTTTTCCCTTGCGCACAACCTCCCGCCACTCCTCCATGGAGCTTCAATTTCAAGAGGTCATGTGCAGTTCAGTGACTTTTATATATATATATATATATATATATATATATATATATATATATATATATATATATATATATATATATATATATATATATATATATTTTTTTGGTAGGAACAGTTCAGCGACTTCAAAGAAAAGGACTTGTACCACGCACGTTATTAAAACCATAAAACCAGTAATTTATCACCCCGAAATCAATCTCGATCCATACAATAGATTTGAATTCTAAACCATACTAACAAGTAACGACTAACAAGAACACAATCTCAATCATAAAAGCATCACAATGTGAAACAAAAAACAATTAGAAAAAAATCAACAATTAGGTACGTACAATCAGATCGAAGGAGATGTAGCAAATATAGTCTTTAATTAAAATTTTGACTTGAAAAAAATTAACAGGGTACGTGCTAAAGCAAAGAAGCAGAACACAGTTGCATTGATTTATATGTTTATATGTATACTTTATACAAATCTAATGATATGCGTATATGTATTAATTTAGTCTTTAAATCATCAAATACAACATAAAATAGCAACACAAAATGGACATACTTCCTTGATTAGCTACTATTTAAACACAATATGTTAAATTTTCCATCTTTTTTCTATATTATGTGCATTTATAATTTCAAGAGTTTGCTGAGTTGTGTTTTTTATTATTTATTATTTATTATTTTTTGAAAACGTGTTTTTTTTTTTTTTTGCTTAAACTTGGCAGAGCCACATGCACCACTGGTGCCCTAGGTTGTATGTGCCCATCTAATGTTTGTAGTTTCTCACTAAAAAATATATAAAAAATGCATAGGCTAGCCCACCCTCTCAAATTAATGTCTAGGCTACCTTTGGTCTAGTC